>OZ014550.1:81454690-82654690 GCA_963966155.1 Clivina fossor
TTCATTTTTTGGGCCAGAGAAATAGACTAAATAATATTATTAATATTTGAAACTAATATTTAATTTTTCGATTGCTGCTAGATGATGGAATTTTTTTCGTTAAATACTTTATTATAAAAAATAAATGTTAAGTTATGAAAATAAAATGTTTTAAAAATGAAAAAAGTTTTTTGGTTTAAGTTCTGTATAGTTTTATTAAAATACGACGTTTCGGTTTACTATACATGAACGATATTCATGGTAATGTTTAGTTTCTATGAAAGTTGAAATATATATATATATATATATATATATATATATATATTTGGCCTATGGAAGGCCAAACAAAATGAGGCGCTTGGTCCTCCATAAATCGTAAAACATTTTCTATTGAAACTAATTCTACATTAAATATTGACTATAGCAATATAATAAATGATTTTGCTGAAAAAAAAAAGCGAAACACAAATTATTTTGTTTTTGTATTGTAAATTTTATATTATATATTTAAATTTATAATATACATATTTCTTTTAAGTAATTTTTCCTATTCACTATCAAAAACTTGTTTTTAATGAACGGATAGTCATAGTTTTTGCCTAGGGATGCAATTAAAGCAACTCCACCTGTGTTAATAGCAGATTAATTAGAGAAGAAATTGAAGTCATGAAAGGAAAATTGAATGAAATAAAATTTGACCTCCTTTGATTAACAATAATTTATATTTTTGTAACATAGTTACTTGTTTCTAACAATAAGTTACGTTTGTGTATTTGTATTTATTTTCTTGATAAAAGATCATTGCAACGAACCGAAACATCGTATTTTAATAAAAATATACAGAACTTAAATCAAAAATCTAATTTGATTTAATAAAATCAGTTCGAAAAGATTTTTGACTTAAAATTTTATAATTCTTGTAAATATTTTTTGAAAATTTAACTAGGTTCTAATAAATAGTATTAGTCTAAATGAAACTTTTAAAATATGAATAGTTTTTCTCCGAAACACTATATAAAAATAAAATTATGTAATTTGTATGAACATTAGGAAAATCTTTCCTGAAAATATGTTTAATCTGATACACATATTTTAGCCAAAATATTTTTTAAAATTAATATTTTTTTTCGCTGAAAAATAGAACCAAATACCCAAATTTGGTTCAAATCGTATGTGTGTAAGGTTCAGGAAGAGATGCGATCACAAAATTTGAATGACTGAGTGGCTATACGAAGAATTTCTAGTTTGTTTACACCGTACCAATCAATTTTTTATTAAAACAATTTTTTTAAAATCATTAATATTAAATATTCATTATTGTTTCTAAAAAAATTTATATATTTTTTTAACAAGTTATTGTTTTCTAGTATAAAATCTATACAAATTAACATAAATACTTTTTCATGTAGTCCGTAAAGCGCATGTATAGGTAATGTCAGTACCAAACCACCATACATTTGCCCGTTATGTCAAATGGCCAATCTGGGCCTGATAACAATTGTTATACAATATGCAAATTTTAGCTGAAAATTTGCATATTGTATAACAATTGTTATCAGGCACGGATTTGCCATTTGACATAACATAACGCCATCTATAACGAAATTAAAAAAGTGTTTCGAATAAAAGATTCATATTTTTTTACGCAGACTTCGAATCTGCAATAAAAAATAGGGGTTCCTATTTAAGATTTTAAAATTGCCCCTTCCCCCTCCCTCAGGCGGTGATGGTAGAAAGTCGTGTTTGGTATCATTGGATAGTTTTTTGAAAAATATTAGATATGTATTTTTTATTTTTTAATCCTATGTCTATTTCTCTTTGCTGTCCCGTTCTTTTTTTTAAAAAAAAAATTGAATAAAAGATTCGTACTTTTCCTCGTAGGATCCGAATCTGTGATAAAAAATAGAGTTTCCTATTTAAAATTTCAAAGTTGCCCCTCCTCTCTTCCTCAGGGGGTGAGGGTAGAAAGTTGTGTTTGGTATCGTTGAATAGTTTTATGAAAAATATTAGATACGTATTTTTTAGTTTTTTAATCCCATGCTTAGTTCTCCAGATATATATATATATATATATATATATATATATATATATATATATATATATATATATACAGAGTGTCCAAGATAACTTCGTATGCATGGGGATCTCCGAAACTGTTAGAGATACGACATCGGTTAAATTAGATGAAAGTTGCCTCATTAGTAGGCGAGTTTAGTCATCTTTAGTTTTTTCCAAAAAATTCCCTAGGTTACTAGATATAGACAAAAATGCAAATTTTGCTGTTTTATATTTTTGCTTATAACTCTCGTATGCAAAATGATACATTATTTTGGTTTGCACTTTCTTAAGACACTTTTTTACACAGAATTTCCAGGAGTAACCAAAATTTTTTTATCATGTACCGTTTTCGAGATTTATGATGCAACTTTGATTTTTCTTATGTAACTAGTATTTCAATGTAGTGTCATTAAAAAGATTTTTTTTTTCTCTTTCCAGTGATATAACATAGTCCTACTTTATTTTAAATAATAACATGGAAAATTAAAAAAAATCTATTTTGCAAAGTAATAATTCATTTTTTTAGTTAAAAACTAAGTAGGCCATGTAATTTTTTAAAAATTAGACACAGACGGCAGTAGAGGAATTAACGTAGATGAATTTATAGTTGAGGAGCAGACTTTCAAAATGCATTTTGTCCAAAATGTAAAATTTTTAGTTAGTGATGGTATTACGTTCTATGCGCAAACACTCATCTTTTAAGACAAATTCGACATTTAAAACGCATATTGTTCCGTCTGAAATAAATATTGAAAGTTACTTGGACATTCAAAACGCGTTTTGTCCAATGGGCACGTAATGTACTTTCAGATTTAGTCAAAAACGTTTTGCCTCTTTCTGAAAATTATGGAATTTGGACAAAACGCATTTTGAAAGTCTGCTCCTCAGTTGTTCTTAGGGTACGTTTCATTAAATATTTATTCAATAAAAATCTAGCAAGTAAATAAATATAATGAAAACTAATACATAAAATTATATTGAAAATTCTCTATAACTTTACTTCTATCAATTAAAGTATTACTTGCTCTTCTATGCTAGCATTGTAGGCATTTCAAGGTATCTGTAAAATAAATGATAAAGAATAAGCTTCAATTCTCTGTGATAGTTATCTTAATAATTTGGTTCCTTCATTATGTATTATCAACTTAAAATAGTTACTCTCTTATCAGACACTTGTATATTCTTACAGCCACTATTAATCAGAATCTCGTCAAAAAATAATACAAGTCGCATTTAAGAAATTAGACTGAACTGGTGATTGACGAATTACAATGGAGGATTTGAGAAATGTTTATAGCGTAAAAAGTCATCCTCGTTATATAAGTGGTGAAGAAACTGAGGAAACAATACTTCAGAAATTTCTGAATAATTTTGAAGCTAAAGCAACCAGAGATGACATTGTATGTATATCCGATTTATTACAGCAATATATATAAATTTTATTACTACTATTATTTTAATAATTTTTATTTAAGGTAACCGAAGAAGAGTTCAAAAACTATTACGTTGTCGTCAGTGCTTCAAAAATATTGCCTATACCATGTTTGTATATAAATATATATATATATATATATATATATATATATATATATATATATATATATATATATATATATATATATATATATATATACAGAGCGAGTGTAAAGTTTGGAACTATCGCAATAAATCTTTTATTAAACGTTTTTGAAAAAAATCCTCGAACACGTCAATTTTTATCTTAAATTAGACATATTTTACTGTAATCGTCACTTAAAGATCGTCTTTTGTTTTTGAGTTATGACGTAAGCGATAATTTTTTTAAATGGAAACCTATATTTTTTATTATTGATTTTGGTAGTACTTTTTATTCCGTTTCCAACCATATAAAATTTTAAATATGTTACATTTGAAAAAAATTGAGAAAAATAATCTTAAAGTTTTAATATTAAAAATCAATTACACAATTTTTATTAATAAAATAGTTTTTGAAATTTGGAAAAAGCAAAATAATAACACTTATTTTATTATGATATTTATAAATTGCCTAATTCTTACAGTTGCAGCTAATTTTTTTGTGTTTTATACACTAATAACTAGATTCATTTTGCCAATTTAATTAGTTTTTAATATTAAAACTTTATACATACATAGTGTTATTCAAAGTCGATAACATTTTTTGAAACTTTGTTGTTTGCAAACAATTTTCAGCGGCAGCAAGTCGTTGTTTAAACGACAAGCATCGTTTTTCTAAAACTCTATTTTGTCTTTTAAATGACGTAGCAATTTGATATAAATTTTTTTTTCTTCGGTGTTAATTCCACGGATTTGTTTACACCAATAGCACTTAATATTTTCCGCCGTTTGTTACCTGAAAGGATTACATAAAATTAATTAAAATTAACATACACCAAATAATCTCAGAATTTCTTAATTTTATACTTTGCTATATACATTGCTATTGATATTCGGGCAAATACAATTTATTTAGAAAAAGCAAAGCAGATAACATGCGTTTATCATTAATCCAACACCACCGTCATCATTAATCTACTACCACCGTATATATACCACCACACATATATATATATATATATATATATATATATATATATATATATATATATATATATATATATATTGGTAAACAACTGACCTTCCGAAAATACCTTGAGAATAACTTGAAACTTAAGATCTAATACACGGAACCTTAGCTAAATATAACATTATTTTAATTTTTGCATTACCCTATCCTATTATAAAAATGACTATATTCTTGACTTCCTGAAATATCTTAGAAAACTAATTTTATATATATAGTTTTGAGTATGCGAATTTAAATTCACTTATAATTTTATCTTATAAATCACTTAATTTGTTTCATATTTTAAAATTAGTTAAACAGTAAGGAACAGAACATACCATCTTTAGGAGTTTCATTACTTTCATTACTCTCAGAATGCCGCTTCCTGCGTGGACTCGTCATAACAAATGGTAACAATTGATTATTTATATTTCCTCCGAGATTTTCACCCAAGTTCTCATTCATTATTGAATCTGCATAGAAAATCATTGTGTAGATATTATAACATTATATTATTCATACAATATAAACTATAAGATTCATATACTATAAAAAATGTTAATATAAGTTACCTGCGACCTCGGGAATATTTTCTACATTGGACAGGGGTTCGTACGTATACTTATAAAACCATTCTTCTTTGCCAGGTTCTGATGTATAACCTAAAATACAATTATATTAATTAATAAATTTACAAGTGCATTACCTAAATAAATAATAAATCTAATTTTCATTTCTATTAATATTATTGATTTACTTAAAATAAATGGTATTAATTGATCAATAAAAACAAATGAAAATTATTACATACCTGGTACAAGTAATGTTGGCATACAATACTTCTTCAAAGCTTTCTTGTATCCAGTACCAATATAAAAACAATCTTCGGTGAAATGTTTATCGCAAATAAGATACGATTTATAAATATCATCAGTAGTCATAGCACTAAATTTGGGATTTGCAATTCGACTGATCCATATTTGAAACAGTTTTTTATCATATCTAGGAAACCGATGTAAAATCCGTAGACTGTGAAAATCTGTTAATCCATCAATCTTGACCTTACATCTTCAATCAGAATGTCAATCTTCGGTCTGAATATCATTCCGAATGATCGTGTCAAGCCCGCTTAAGGCAGTATCTAATACTATAATACTAGATTTATTACTTTGTTTTAGTTTCTAGCCAAATATATGGAATACCGTCAATGCTATTAAAGGCCTTACAAATATATTTTTTACATTTCTCTTTTGTAGAAGCGCTAATCTTTATATATCTTCTTGATTTTTGTTTGACTAAAACTGAATAATTCCCATGTTTTGCAGGGAGTATAATTCGAATGATTTCTATTTGTCAGCGGTGAAGTTTCTTGTTTGTTTAAATGAGTTCGGTGCACTAAGTAAAATTTACTATTTTAAGGGCTAAATATTGAAAGATTATAGAAAAACAATGTCATATTTTATTTATTTAAAATATATTACAGTATTTACAATTTTCGGTTCATTAAACAAACTCGTAGCTATTAAATGTTTAAAATCTGTAAATTTTGCAAATCTCTTTTATTTAAAGTTGATAGAACTTATTTTATTACAAAAAAATTATGTGTTGTGTATAATAATTATATCATTTCTTATATCATATATTTTAATACTTTTACATTAAAGAAAAACTAACTTATTACATTTTATCATATTTATTTTACAACCTGCTAACAGAATAAATATTCGTTTCAAACTTAGTAAAAAAAAATAAGCAATAATTACAAATTGAAAGTTTGTTAAGTGTAAATTTTGCTTCAAATTTATTTTAAAAAAAATATTTTTGCCAAAACTACCATTTGAAAATGAAGTGATAATAAGGAATCAAAACATTTTGAAAGAATATTTTATTCCCATAACAAATATTTAACTAAAGAAAAAATAAACAACTTATTAATTAAGCAACATACTAGTGCTGTCAATATTTGAAAAAATTGGATCCGGATATCCGGATCCAAAAAGATTCGGATATCCGAATATCCGATTCTCGGATAATTTAAGATCCGGATCCGATATCCGGATCTGAGATTCGGATCCGATATCCGGATCTGAGATCCGGAACCGATATTCGGATCTGAGATCCGGAACCGATATTCGGATCTGAAATCCGGAACCGATATTCGGATCTGAGATTCGGATCCGATATCCGGATCTAAGATCCGGAACCGATATTCGGATCTGAGATCCGGATCCGATATCCGGATCTGAGATTCGGATCCGATATCCGGATCTGAGATCCGAAACCGATATTCGGATCTGACATCCGCATCTTAGATTTGAATTCGATATTCGTTTCTTAGATTTGGATAATACATTTGAAATGCGTAATCTAACAATTACACAGAAACAGGTATTGTATTTTTATTTCTATTTAGTTTATAATAAAGTTTATAATTTTAGTAATTTATTATATACATGTTTTATTGGAGAATATAGAGTGTTTTATATAAAAGTAAAATTTGGTTTAACGAATAGATATATTAAAATAGTTATTCTGTCTAGTTATGTCTATAACTTCAATACTTTACTATACATTTATGATGTAATATAGACATGCACTCATCATACGTTTATTGATATAGTGTAGAAAGAGACAACTTATAATAATATATGCCTAGCTATAGTCAGGTGCAGTTATTTGAGTTTAAAATTTTCAGTGTTTACGTTAAGATATTATAAAATCTTTTGTTCAGTATTTTTGTGTTGTTATTATATCACTGTTATAGTATGGTTATGGTGCGCTACACGCTATATTTTACTAGATTATTCAATTATAGTTCAAAAAATTAAAATATTTCTGAATTATTAGATGAAGCAAATGAGTTAATATTTGAATTGTATAATATGTAACAAATATAAATAAATAACTTAAATAATTTGTTTAGTAATTTTGTGAATATTAAAAAATAGATACATCTTTCAAGAAACACAATAATATACCATAAATTAAAACTTAATATAGTTTATTATAGGAGAAGTATTGAATGTTTGCTTTATTTTTATTCAAAAACATAAATTGTCTTACTTGAGAGTTTACATTTTTAAGGGCGTAATGTAAACATCTATAGAATAAAATCAGACTATTATTCGATAGTTAGTAGTTAGATAAATAAATAATACCTTACAGGCAGCATTCATTTAAAATTACTATTGTATACTAAAAAGTTAAAGACGATGATATGAAATACAAACAAACAAAGACAATCATATCTCAAATAAAGCAGCGTCCTTTACCAACCACATTGTGTTACAAAAATTAAACATTTGTTAAAAAAAAATATTTTTAATATTTTTATTTACTGTGTTTTATTTAAAATGTATATGTATTTAATTTTTTTGTCTGGATAAGAATGTTTGGTGAAAGTTGATTTCTGGTTGAATAAAAAGATTTTGTGCCACACTCTTATTGGGAACATGGCGTGATTGTATATATATATATATATATATATATATATATATATATATATATACAGGATGTTTGCAATCAAGGTATTTTATTTTTAAGGGGTGATACTACAGGTCAAAACAAGGCGATTAACGCCAAAACACCTTAGTAAAAGTTTTCTAATAAACGAGATATTCATTTTTTTTTAAGTAAAATGGTAGCATATGGTATAATTTTTATTATCCAGCTCACAAAAAAAATTATTCTTCATAATAGTTTTGGATTTGCTTGAAACGAATAAAAATGTAAAAATATTCCAGGTTTTAAATACAGGGTGACTCGGATTTGCTGATTTGTGTTTCAACTTTTAGGTAAAATACCCTTATTTAAAAAATTTGAATAATTTTATTTGAATATTATGTTTAGAATTACAATTTAAGTTTACATACAAAAATTTGTGCCGATCGTCGATTGTTAAAACACCTTAGCAAAAGTTTTCAAATAAACGAGATATTAGATACTTTATTTAAATATTTTTATTAATGACACAAATCAAGATAAGTATTTTATTTTTAATGGGTGATAGCACTATGACACCAGTTGCTCGAAATTATCGCCCCCTCAATCATAAATTCAAATAAAGTAATATCTCGTTCATTAGACAACTTTTACTAGGGTGTTTTAACAATCGACAATCGGCACAAATTTTTGTATGTAAGCTTTACAACTTTTACTTTTGTATGTAAGCTTAAATTGTAATTTTAAACATAATATAATCCTATTAATCAAATAAGGGTATTTTACCTAAAAGTTGAAACACAAATCAGCAAATCCGAGTCACCCTGTATTTAAAACCTGGAATATTTTTACATTTTTATTCGTTTCAAGCAAATCCAAAACTATTATGAAGAATAATTTTTTTTGTGAGCTGGATAATAAAAATTATACCATATGCTACCATTTTACTTAAAAAAAAATGAATATCTCGTTTATTAGAAAACTTTTACTAAGGTGTTTTGGCGTTAATCGCCTTGTTTTGACCTGTAGTATCACCCCTTAAAAATAAAATACCTTGATTGCAAACACCCTGTATATATATATCTCAGAATAAAAATTAATAATAATTTTAAAATAATATTTTTAGATACAAATTTTACATTTCATTAAATCAAAACCAAAAAAATATTAACTTGTAATAAAATATATAATTTAAAAAATATTAACAATCTGGAAAATTTATTGAAGATTTGACAAAATGCAAATATTTTTAACAAAATTGTATAATTTTTAACAAAAATTAAAAATTTATTCTCAATATTTGATAGTTTTTATAAATTTAATAATTTTATACTAAATTTCAAAATTTTTAGCACATCTGAATCGCCAAGAATTTTAAAACAAAATTTTCAGAATTGCATATGTAAAAGAATTTTTCGTATTGCCAAAATCAGCTCTTTTAGTATTCCCAAAAACAGAACTTGTAATAACATCCATTGTATACAAAATTCTTCAGACACAATGTATATAATTGAGTACTTTTATTTCTAAGACACACTGCATATTTATATGACATATAAAAAATAAGTATATTTTATATAAAATTCTTGAGACACATTGTATATATAATGTTGATGCACATTGCATATATAATTTTTTAGACACATCGTATATAACTGCAGTCGCACACTTATTTATTTGACATTTCGATAAAATAATACATCTTGTAAAATGTTTTTAATATTCGTTTAAAAAATGTGATATGTATATGATATGTTAAAAAGAAAACAGATAATTCATAACCTACTCGTACATTTATTTCAATAATATAAATATTTAAAATAATGTGTGAAAAACCTATATAAAAATAAAAATATAAAACAGATAGATTCGAAACGATTCAAATTTGAAATCCGGATCTTTAGATACGGATCCTAAATCCGGATCTGAAATTCGAGTCCGAGATCCGAATCTGAGATCCGGATATCCGAATCTTAGATTCGGATCCGAGACCCGAATATTCGAATCTGAGATTCGGATCCGAGATTCGGATATCCGAATCTGAGATTCGGATCCGAGATCCGGATATCCGAATCTTAGATTCGGATCCGAGATCCGGATCTGAGATTCGGATCCGAGATTCGGATCCGAGATCCGGATACCCGAATCTGAGATTCGGATCCGAGATCCGGATATCCGAATCTGAGATCCGGATTCGAGATCCGGATATCCGAAAACCTAATTATCCGGATATCCGGATAATTTTGGATCCGGATCCAAAATTATCCGGATTCGGTTCCCAGCACTACAACATACTAAAAAATAAGGGTACATAAAAAAATGATTGAAGTACCCGTTAAAAAAGTTAAAAACTGAAAAACAAATTATTATTTTAAATTGTCTTTGAAAGCAAATGAACTAGTAAAATTTAAATTGTTTTTTTTCTTTTTCGAATTAGTAGAAGCAGAATTTAAACTTGCTTCATCAGTTCATTCTTTTGGAATATTTTAACTTTCTTGAAAGAAAATAAACAACTTAATTAAGCAACACATTAAAAAATTAGGGTACATAAAAAAATAATTAGTACCCGTATAAAAAGTTAAAACGAAAAAACAAATTATTATTTTTAATTTTATAACCAGTAAAATTTAATTTAAATTTTACTGGTTATTTACCACATTTATCGATAGAATTTCTTTGGCAAAGGTTTTAAATGTTTTCATTATTAGTAGTACATTTTTTCTTATTATTCATTTTCTTTCCATCATTAATGTTTCTAATACGTTTTTTAGATTTTTTTATTATTTTTTTAAACTTCTTTTCTTTTCCACTATCGGAATCTGGAATCGCAAAATCATCATTAGATTATATTGGTCGCCCTTAGTTTATTGTTTTCTAAATTAGTCTTACCACCACTCTCTTCCTCATTTATATCTTCCATTTGAATCTGTGTTTTCCTAACTTTGTTTGTGCAGTATTTCTTCTTTCTCTGAGTTGGATTTTCGAAAAGTTCTTCTTCGCAATCACTTGAGGGCGGTGTAACAATTGCACCAGTCCACCGTGTCAGGAAACTGTATTTCTTCAGTCTGCCTCTTACATTTAATGTTATTGCATCTTGAGCTTGTTCCATTGCCACTGCCATTCTTTTAACATATTTTCTGGCAATTTTCTGTTTTGTATCGTAATGATTATGTTTAAACGATTTCAAAAATCGATTTGGAATCCATGCTCGTGATATGTGATCGCCGTCGAAAAATACTACGTGATAATATTTCTAGGTAAAACAAAAATGTTTTATTAATATATTTTATGTATTCGGAGTGCTTCTAATTATAAGATAAAATTTTAAAAATACTCTTAATAATTTATAATAGAGAAGTAAATTTTATCGAATATAATCTTGGAAATATTATTTATTTTTAGAAAAAAAAGAAAGAAATAAGTCAATGCTAAGTTTAAATTTTCGAAAACTATAAAGTAAATAGTGACATCAAATAAGTAGATAGTTTTTATTATTACATACGTACGAGGGTTGCATTTTATATGTCGGGATTGGATAACTGTAGTGGCAACTGACGCCTCTATTGTAAAGTTTAAAATTTTTGAAAACGGTATACGTACTCAGAACGTTTTCACGTACGAGCGCTATTTGTTTTGTTTACAATAACTTGAAAAATTCAGCTCGGTCAAATAATGGAATTAAATCGAGAATATTTTCGTGCGATTATTTTTTACAACTTTCGACGCGAATTAACTCAACAGCAGTACATCGTTGAATTTAATTTGACTTTTGGTGATGAAGCAGCATCAGGGAGCAGTGTTTATCGCTGGTTTACTGTATTCAATCCTGGCCGTAGTTCGGTCAACTACGAATTTCGTGGAGGTTGTCCAAAATCGATTATCGTTCCGGAAAAATTGATGTTGTGCGTGAACTGATACTTCAAGATCTTCATGTGATTTATCGTGAGATTGAGACATTCTTGGGCATTAGTGAAATCAGTATACATTCAATATTGCATGAATATTTGGCCGTCAAAAAAATTTATTTGCGTTGGATTCCATATAATTTAACAATGGTTCAAAAAATGGTCGTGTCCATTAGTCAAAAGAAATGATCAAAAAATATGATCGCGGTGCTTCAAAATATATCTTCGACATCGTGACAGGCAACCAAACTAAACAGCAGTCGAGTGTGTGGGTTTTTCAATATGAGCCAAATCAAACAAAAGTTGTTCGCGCACTAAGCACTTGGAAGCAAAGGGTCGTCTGTGTTTTCGGAAAAACTGGATATGTCGTAACCGTACCATTGGAACGGTCAATTCTGAATGGTACACAACCATTTGTTTGCCAGAAGTCTTCAGAGAAATAAGGAAAATCAACTGCCGAAGATGGATCATTCTCCACCACGACAATGCAAGCTGGCTCGAACAAGTGACTTTTTGAGCACTCAAAACGTCGATTTGATGGGTCATTCGCCGTACAGGCTTGATTTGGCATCCAATGACAGCTGAAGAAGCAAGCGGTTGTTGCGTTCAAAATGCATGTTTTAGAGATACCTACCTCAATCGGACTGGAAAAACTGCTTCAAATATTGGTTCTAACGCATGCGCAAATGTATATTGATCTTCATGAGGAATATTTTGAAAAACAATAAAGTCATTTTCGATGATAAATATTTGTTTTTGTTCTCTAATTCCGAAATATAAAATGCAACCCTCGTGACGATAAATATAACACGTCGAACGCGTAAAATATATACCTATGATGTAAATATTTCCTAAAAGTATTCTAAAAAGATATATAAATGTAGACAAAGGTATCTATAAAAATACACATAATGAAATATTAGATTAATTCGTTTTGATCGTTGTGTTGGAAATGAAAAACATTTCGAATTTATGTATGAACCTAATAAGTATCAGAATAAGGCTTACGGGATAGTCACTGAACTCTTCGAGCCAATAATATTGTTCCGTATCGGGATCATCGTCCACCATTGCTGGCCACCAGGGATAGCCAGTTAATTTTGCCCACACAATTGTTCCAGCTGTATACTTATTGTAGATAAAATCATGCTCGACAAATATTGATATATGTACTTCACTGATTACACATTTATTCGCTTCTTTATCTATACAAATCAAAAGAAACATTTCACATTATTAGATACAATGATAAACAATAGATTTGTTTATTTGTACATCTGCGTTTTCTACGTCAGTTTTTTGTTTTATTCATTTCATGAATATTTTACATATATTTTTAAATTTCGTTGTTTCAATAATAATTGCAAGTGATGTTATGAAAATGTAAAAATTAATTAATTTTACAGCATTTACTTAATCTATCGAAATGTTAATTAGAATTATGGTAATTGTATTATTTATTTTTTTCACATAAATCAAGTTTAAATGTTTCGTTAGACAATTAAAAGGAAATTTGTACAGAAAGAGCTAGTTTTGTGGAAGCGAATGTTTTCATAAATATAACAATAAAAAAGCATCGAAAATAGTAATACGCAGTTTTTATAGAAAGATAAATTGTTTTCTTGATATTTATTAGCAATAATATAATTTTCAAATAATAGAAATATATTAATTTTGAATGAATAGATTAAAATATCAATGCTTATCGTATATCGCGTTAGTTGATTAACTTATCAATTATATTATTATTTTGTGTGCAATAAAAAAAGAAATTACAATCTGACGAAATTTAGCTTACACTAATAGAAAACGTTGAACCTATTTACCTGGATTCATGGGGCAGTACCATATTTCTGGTACATCGACCGGATCATCTGTGTCTTTTAAATAACGCCATTGATTGCAATCGTCACACTGCACATATAGTCCTACACCTCGTCGATCCTGAAGCCATTGTAATTTATCCCGATGCGAAAGAGTTTTGGGCGCTTGACTCAATTGTGTCTCGTTAAATGATTCTTCCAATATTTTAAAAGCATCACTAACCATTGGTACACGTTTTGACGTTTGCGTCTGCTTTGAAACATCCTTCACTGCAGATTGTTTTGTTGTAGAACTAAACAAAAGATTAGAGAAATCGTCTGTGCATGCAGTCGAAGCGGAATCATCTTTAGATCTTTTATTATTTTTCTCTTCTTCAGATTTACAAACAACAGTTTCAAAAATTTCTTCATATTGCGAATTTGACAAAGACTTGGTTGGTTTATTTGAATTCGAAGTTTTAACAGATGTATTAGGTTTCTTTTTGGGTGCTTGAAATACACTTTTCGCCGCCATTTTCTCTAATAACATCAGGGCAATCAGGGCCTGTTATCTTAAATTAGACAAAAAAAACATTCGTTAGTTCTTGAAGCAATCCCTGTAGGAGCCACTAGTACTCAAATTCTACCAATCCCCTCTACTTGTACCGCTACTTTCAACACGTGTTCAAAATGTTTTGAAATAATCTGTCATTTTGTTTTCGTGCTTCAGCTTTATACTTACGCTTGTTAACAAAATTTAGTTTTGCGATAATAGCCTCCTAAAGTAATGACGCGCAATTGCCGCGAAATATGAAAATGTTGCGTAACAAAAATTGTACAGTTTGAATTTCTATGTAATTTAAATGGGGTTTAAAAATACTCGTTTTCAATCGCTTATTGTGAAAATATAAAAGATATTTAAGACCTGGCACAACTTGTTTCATATAGTGTGAACATTCTATTTTTATGTGAAATAATTAAAAACTCAAGGAACACTATGGATAAATATGTTCTTTTATGTTAAAAATTTTAAGTTTTTCATGCGCCATCATAATTTACACATGCGCAGTTCAAGTTCTCTACAAGCATGATGAAATCATCACATCACATCGTAACACTTCATCCGTATAGATATCTTCAGCTAAAACAATCGCTGTATTCCGTGTTGGTTCTTTCGAGATCGTTGAAACAACAACACGACTCGAACAATCCTGTTCGTTTACATCCAGTGAAATCAACTGAACAAGATCTAAACGTGATGTTGTCCTTAAATAATATGCAAATAAATAAATTTTATATATATAAATTTTTAATGTAATACCATTTATAACAGTCTCCTTCAGTCACTTTCAACGTAAAATTAGTCGAGAAATCATTAAATATTGGCAATAAAACTGGTACATTTAATTTCGAACTTTTTACATGTAAAAAACATAAAAATATATAAATTAATATTATTTTAACACAAAACCGTTTTTCCCCGCCATAATTTGCTATTAGCGTAAACGTGAAAAACAACATTCAAAATTTTGAGGTTAGAAAGCATAAGTAAAGTCATGTTTACAAAGCTAAAAAGAAAAAAAAAAGGAAAAATTAGTTTTGTTGATTATACAAAAACAACCAATCAAGATTTGCGATACATTTTCAAAATTGAACCAATCATAAATAATATAGCATAATCATATAGGTTTGGGCGGCATGGCAACAATTTTGTTTTAGTTGTTCAAATTTTCAAATTTATTCTGTTTGCACCAGAAGCGAAACCTAATAAATTTATCATGAGGGAAATTGTACACATTCAAGCTGGACAATGTGGTAATCAAATAGGAACTAAGGTAAATTATTAACAAATTAACGTATTTTCTTAAAAAATTTTACTAGATTCATCGATTAATATTTTTTTTCAAATATTTGCCAGTAACTTACAATGCAAAAATAGCACTTTCACATCAAAATTATATTTTAAATTAATTAACGATGATATATATATAAAATTAAGTGATTGCTAACAGAATTTTTTTTAAAATATTGATGATTATTTTAATTATTATTGGAAAAGTAATGAATAAAATCACGTAAATGATTTAACAGTTCTGGGAGGTAATATCCGACGAACACGGCATAGACCCGACAGGAACCTACCACGGCGATTCCGATTTGCAATTGGAACGAATTAACGTTTATTATAATGAAGCTACCGGTGGTAGATATGTACCACGGTCCATTATGGTCGATTTGGAACCGGGTACAATGGATTCGGTACGATCGGGACCATTTGGTCAAATTTTTCGTCCGGACAATTTTGTTTTTGGTCAGAGCGGCTCTGGTAATAATTGGGCGAAAGGTCATTATACAGAAGGTGCCGAATTGGTTGATTCTGTACTAGATGTTGTCCGAAAAGAAACTGAAGGATGCGATTGCATGCAAGGATTTCAGCTGACACATTCTCTAGGAGGTAATTCAAATTGATTTATTTACGTTTGGAATAAAACACCTTCAAATATTTCAGAGTAATTAAGTTTTGTGATAAGCAGATTTAAATCTATAATTACGGAGTGAAATTTTGACAAAAGGTGAATTTAGAGATTCTGAATGTGGCTTAAAAATCATATTTTGAGTTTTTAACAGGAAACAAAATTTTAACAAAGCTATCTACTATTTATTAATGCGGTATTTTTAGGCATTTTATATACTTATTTTTTTATAATCAGGGGATTTTGGAATCGGAGTTCGGAGCAGTGAAATTATTAACTACTTCACTGCTTCATTTTTAACGTCATTGGATTTTTTTAAATTTAAATATTTATTTTCCTCTCTCTCTCTCTCTCACGGAGATGCAGTGAATTATATAAAATTATTTCTATATATTTACTTTTTAATATTTTGACATTATTCATATGTTTTAAAAGCTATCTACTATATATATTTATTAATGCGATATTTTTAGGCATTTTATATACAAGTAACGTATTTTTTCCTCTCTCTATCTCCAACTAGACTGTATTATTTCACGGAAATGCAGTGAAAATACGATTTTATTTTAATGTACTTAGTTTTTAATATTTTGACAAAAAAAAAAATGTAATTATTAATTGTCGTAAATTTAATTACCTACCTGAAACAAACCATTTGATAAATATACATGTAAATGCTGCACAACCTAAAAATATAATAGACAATCACGCCATATATCCAAAAGGATGTGGCACAAACTCTTTCCATTATTCCTCAGTATCAGTTTCTCCTCCAAACATTCTATTTTCAGACGATTAAATACTAGAGTCCATATTAATACATATAAAACTTTATTCCAGGCGGTACAGGATCAGGTTTCGGTACCTTATTGATCTCAAAAATTCGCGAAGAATATCCCGATCGTATTATGAATACATTTTCGGTGGTGCCATCGCCAAAAGTATCGGACACAGTTGTTGAACCATACAATGCTACACTATCGGTGCATCAGCTGGTTGAAAATACCGATGAAACCTATTGTATTGATAACGAAGCTTTGTACGATATTTGTTTCCGAACACTGAAACTTACCACACCTACCTATGGCGATTTGAATCATTTGGTCTCGGCAACAATGTCTGGTGTTACAACTTGTTTGCGATTTCCCGGACAATTGAACTCGGATTTGAGAAAATTGGCTGTAAATATGGTGCCATTCCCCAGGTTTGTTTTTTTTATTCAATTGGCTAATATTTTACTTTTATATATATATATATATATATATATATATATATATATATATATATTTTAAGTAAATATTGTTTTTAATAATTATAAAAGATTATAAAATTTAATGTATGATTCGAAACTTATATAATTCGTATGTATGTTTTAATTATATATAATAATAAGATAACAATATGTTAACGTAACTAATTCTTGTATACAAGATTTTTATTTATTTATAATTAGAAAAAATGCAAAATTACCTGTGAAATTTACTTTATTATACTGGTAATTATAATCGGGACTTTGTGACAGTCCAAATTATTAACTGCTACGTTCTTAAGAAGGTACTTATATATCTTTCTCGATCTAAAAAAATCGACTAAGTTTATGAATTTTTTTCTGTGAAACTATAAATGATATCAAACCACGGTTTTCTGGGGATAAAAGAATAGACTTTGAACTTATTTCAGAAATTTTTATTTTTACTTTTGTTGGAAATCGTCCCGAGTTCTAACCCTTTCTTCAAAGCTCTGCAAAACTGGACGTCTGTGCGGTAACAATTCCTGCTCTGTTTCATCTGAAAAAAAAAATCAAAAGGCACTATTGAAGTATGATATATTATCTGGTTTTTGACCAATTTTATCCCGAATTAATATTTGTTGAAAATATATCATACCTAAAGGGCTGCTTTTTGACTTTAGTTTCATATGAAACAGGGAAGAAATTATAATTGTTATCGCACAACCATCCGGTTTTGTAGATGCTTCAAAGAAAGGTTTACAATTCGGACAATTTCCAAACAAAAGTAGAAATAAAAATTCTTGAAAGAAATTCAAAGTATATTCTTTCTCGTCCAGAAAACCGCGGTTTGAAATCTTTTATAGTTTCGCAGTAAAAAATTCATAAAGTTAGTCCGATTTTTTTTAGGTCAACAAAGATATAAACAATTTAAATTGTACAAAAAAATCTATTATTTTTCAACGAAAATTTTGTGTGTGTGTGAAAATAATTATGAAACTTTAATAAATAAAAAATACATAATTAAATTTAATAAATCCAATGACATTACTAAAAGTGGAGCAAGCTCACAGCTCCAAACTTCAATTCTTCCAAAGCCTCCTGAATTATAACAAACATTTAACGTTGCAGATTACACTTCTTTATGCCGGGCTTTGCCCCACTGACAAGTCGTGGCAGTCAACAATACCGTGCACTTACCGTACCCGAACTCGTCCTGCAAATGTTTGACGCAAAGAACATGATGGCCGCATGCGATCCACGTCATGGCCGCTACTTAACCGTTGCGGCCATCTTTCGTGGCCGAATGTCGATGAAAGAAGTCGACGAGCAAATGTTAAACATTCAGAACAAAAACAGCAGTTATTTCGTGGAATGGATCCCGAATAACGTCAAAACAGCCGTCTGTGATATACCACCACGTGGCTTGAAAATGTCATCGACTTTTATCGGCAATTCGACTTGTATCCAGGAACTGTTTAAACGCATCAGTGAACAATTCACGGGGATGTTTCGACGTAAGGCCTTCTTGCATTGGTATACTGGTGAAGGTATGGACGAAATGGAATTTACCGAAGCAGAATCCAATATGAATGATCTGGTTTCGGAGTATCAGCAGTATCAGGATGCAACCGCTGAAGAAGAGGGCGAGTTTGATGAAGAGGAAGAAGCCGATGAGGGCGATAACAAATAAATTGGTTCAATTTCTTTTCATTAGTTTTTAATCTTTTCTTTTTCTCTTGATTTTTCAATGTTTTTCTTTCATAATAAAATTATCATTTGTTTTGATTATTTCATAATTTGAATATCTATCTCATTGTGTGTTGTAATTATTGATAAAAAATTTACAATGTATTATGTAAATAATCTAAAACTTTAATAAAAATTCAATTTGTAATTTAAGTTATTTATTTAATTGATAATTATGTAACGAAAACAACAACAGCTAATTTATGAGGCAAGACGGTTAGTAAAAGGAAGCGTTAGTTTTTATTTTATAAATTGATGTTTCATAAGCTATTTTAATGTGCATATCAAATAAGGATTGTTATTCTAGCGTTAATTTACCTTTTTTAAGCATCAATAAAAACCAGATCCATTTTTATTAGAGAGGCGGAATTAAATTACTAAAATTTTCGATTGCTTTTATTTGGCAGCAAAAATTATGTTAGTTGGAAATAAATAAAAAACTTTGGAGATAAAAATTAAAAATTATAATAGAAGGATCAAATACCAGGGGTAAATTTATTTTCAATTATTTTATTTATAATACTTGAGAAAAGTGAACAATACTGCACATTTTCAAATTTTTCTAATGTGCATTAACAAATAAATTAATAATAATAATAATTTTTATTTACTTCGAATAAACATCTTAAAAGTTTATTATCATTGATTGAATAAATTAATTAATTAGCTAACAGTATCACATCTCTAAGCAGCTGACTAAATTATAATTAATATTTTTTTAAATTCTCTCTTTCAATACTTTTGTGAGCAGGAAATAGATTTTATTTAAATTAGTGTAGATAAAAATAATATCTATCGAAATATTCTAGTATTCTTTATAATTTATTAGATCTCTCTTTAATAATGTCCTTTTTTACTGAAAAATTTCGCTTTTCATTTGAAAGTTTCTTATCAACTTTTAAAATTATGGCACTTTATTTGATATACAGAATACAGGTAACTTTTTAATGCAAGTTTTTTTTTTAATTGCTTAAGATTTTTTTCATTTACAATTTGACTAGTTTTAAGAATCACAGAGTACAAGTTTTCTTATTTTTTTTTTTTTTTTCAATCTTTTTCTAAGCTTACGTAATAATTATGTATACAGACTGGCCCAAAATAATTCCGAGACACGCGCTGTAACTATGAATGTGTGTGTGAATCTTATTTATAATATGTATAATGTATAAAGTTTTTCTCTCATGATATTTATTTATATTTATAAAGAAATTAAATTCCAAACTTTTTTCTTCAAGTATTTAGTAACTCATGTAAACTTTTTATAAAATATTTTATAATAATTACATATTTTAATTACACAATGATTTTGCTAGCAACAACGTTTTTTTTTCGAATATTTTCTTGCTTGAAGAAGACGTCTCTATTTTCTTGTGTTTAATTTTGTAGTTTGACTTATTTAATATTTTCTTAATCTCTTAAAATAGACGGACAACTTTTTTCCAAAAGAATAAAAACAACCTCATTCTAAGAATCAACGTTTTAAATAAAATTATCCGTTTTTTAAGTTTCCATTTAATCGGTTTGCTTGTGTTTAATTTTGTAGTTTGACCTTATTTAATATTTTCTTAAGACGGATAATTTTTTTCAAATAGAATAAAAACTTACTAAGAAATGTCAAATGTTTTAAAAATAAAATCGCTAATATAATATCGATAATTAATAAATAACATAGATAAAATTTAAAATTAATAAAATAACGAAAAAAATATTTTCCAATTCATCTAAGATAATAAGAAAAATTGAAAATTTAATAACCTTAAATTTATTTTGTAAATTAGTATTTTAATAAATCTCCATTTACTAAATAGAGTTTTTATTTAGTTAATTTATCGTATCAGTGGTTTATGTCTTTGCAATTTTATCGTAACTTTACCAACAGCTGTTTTCAAAATTGTTGCAACGCTACAAAGTACTATTAAACATAATATTAGGTATATACAATATTTTAAATAAAATATAACTGCATGTTAAAGAAAGTTATATCAAAAATTATAAATAATAATCTAAGTTTTCATTCTTGTGAAACTTACTGAACTGTAAAACAAAATTATTTCGAATGTTTGTTCTTTCATTTTAGCAAGTGGCTATTTATACATACGGTATGTATACGTAATTGGCTATTTAGGGTAGGTTAGGTTAGTAGATCAGTTTAGGTTTTCTTTTTTCAGTATGTATAAATTGCCAATTGCGTATACATACCTTATGTATAAATAGCCTCATCCTTCATTTTATCATCCAATTTTATTTGCCACCTATTGCATACGCGTCAATTGTATTTTAATATAATTATGTCAGGATGTAATTTATATAACCGATATTTTCTGAACTTTTGTAAACATTACTGACAAATCTAATTTTTCATAATGTAATATATATATATATATTCAATACAGAGGCGTAGCAACCGGGGGTGCAAGGAGTGCGGTGCACACGGGCCCATGAGCGAGAGGGGCCCACGAGCCAAAGTGCCCAATAGGGCCTTATTTTCATTAATACTTACCATTTTTTTTTGTTTATTTTAATTTTTTTGTAATTAATAAGAAACAAAGAAGAGGAATAAAATACCTTTCATAGAATTAAATATATTTATTATATAAATTAGTTTATTAAAGCAAGTTAAATACATTTTCATAGAATCTTTTAAGTTTACAAACACAAAAACATACAGTACAAATCAAATTTAAAGTTTATGTTGACAAACAAGTTCATTAACTTTAACTAAACTTAACTTTTCTCGCTTTCATTGAAGCAAAGATGCGAATTATTTCATTTAAATGTGATTTACGTGCTCTTTCATTTTCAATGCTCAAAATCGCCAAATTTGATAAACGATTCTCCCCCATAGAGTTTCTTAAATATGTTTTAATAAGTTTTAATTTTAAAAATGTTCTTTCAGCGCTAGAAGTTGATACGGGGAATGTTAAAAACAAAATAAGAGCGGTACAAAATTCCGGAAATGCCGAACTAAGAATAGAATAATCTGTAAATATTAATTCTCCTAATTCAAATACCGAATTAATATTTTCTAACTGTTTTTTAAAGGTTTTCCTAAAAGATAATATCTGTGCCTTAAAATCTACGGTTAAATCGTCAGTATATTTGACTAGTAAAGGTTGGCATAAATCAATTATTTCATCATCAGATAATTGTTTTAAATTTTCTGAGAAAATTATTCCAAATAATTTATTTATTTCCGTAAAACTTGAAAATCTATCTTTTAATTGTGCAATTATAATATCTAACGTAGCGTTAAAAACGTTTACCCTAAAATTATCTTTTGAACTGTTAAATCGAAAATCTTCACATCTTTCTTGTTTATGGTTAAGCCAACTTTATTAGGTACATACATATATATTTCTTTCTATTTCGGAAGTCTCAAGGTGACTTAATCCCGTTAATATATAATTAAGATTAAAGACTGTTGTATTATAAATATAAGATTAAAAAAAATTAAATAAATCTTGTTAAAAAAGCATAGTTTATTAAATCATAATTTTCTTACACAATAATAAAATTATGTAATACGATAGTCAGTACAATGTAAGATAAAGAGCAATTTTTTCAAAAACAATATGCACATACAGACATATGTGTTTTGTTTAACAACACATATTTATTGTTTCCTTTTCAATACTACATGAAATATAATTATATATAAATTAATAAATTATTTTATTAATATCAGTAATTTATGTTGATTTTGAATGTGTAAGTTTTTGTTAGTTTCGTGTTGATCGGTGTGATAAAAATGATTGTGAAATGACTTTTTGGATCGGAAGACGACTAAATGAATACTTGTTCACTCGCTAAACGATCCGCAAACGGTTTCACAATTTCTCTAGTTGCGAAATAAAATATTAAACCGAACGTAACGGAAATTGGTAGTGCTGGCAGAGCTTTCTTAAATATTGCTTACAATAGCAATGTAAGTGATAAACCCTAAACAAACAAACAAAAATAATAATTTCTCATAGATTTTTAGGCATTTTGATCCGTAGAAAGTAGTAAATATTGTAGCCAATTTAATGTAACTGCTGTAAAACTTATTAGGTTGATGCAAAATTATCAGGAGTTTTTCTAGACGGGTTATTTGTTAATAAAAATTGCTGTTTTGTTCACTTTTTTTTTAATAAATTTGCCCGTGGAATCGACCGTCTTCCAAGCAAATGGGAAGCAGTTATTGAAATAGATGGTAACTACGCTCCGGAATAATTACTTAAAAAGTTATTGTTGAATTTTAATGTTTCTTTTCTTTTTCATAATAAATATAGTTTTTAAAAAATCTGATAATTATGCACCATCCCCTTTATATTTGAAGCTTTTTTCCCTAAAATAATTAAGGAAGCTTGAAATTATAAAAGTATAATTTTACATGTTAAAGTATTACGACCGACAGTTACGAGTAATAGAATAAAAATATGTTTTACTTACAATTAAGATTGCAACAAAACATGCTAATGTTGTATTCCAATCACCATAATTATGAAGAAGCTTTACCAACTAAAACACTGTAAAAAATAAAGTCTCCTAGACCTAATTTGACTCCACCTGAAATTTATAAGTAAAAAAAATTATTTAAATTGTAAATATGATAAATTGAATTTTCGCAAGACGAAATTACTTCTTGCTGAAACTCCATAAGACTCATTCAGACTATACTCTACTTATCATAAAAATTAGTGTTATGTTTTAGCGCAGAACTTGTGAACCAAACTACATAACCCAATTTTAATTTTATTAGTTATTAGTTTGATTACAGTCAAAAATTGCGCTTAACTTAAATTTTTATTTTGATTTCGCAAGCTAGTAGATGCCAGTTCAATTCCGAATCAACAGTATTCTATGTCTAAAACATAAAGCTAATTTTCAGATAAGTGAGAATTGTGAATTTGTTACATACGTTGTTCTTCTTCAATTTCTTGAACAGTTGGTCTCGACTGCGGTCTCATCTGTGTTCTATATTCAGTATTTCGGCCCATCGATACGTCACGTACTTCTAATTGTCGACGATTCGCACGATCTTTATGACTATTCACCCAATCGGTGGAAAAACCACTTTCCGGATCTTCTCCATTATTAACCAACAAAAAAATCAAACGGCTATAGGTTGTAGTTCTGTATTAATATACTGTAATAATTGCAAGACGCATCAATATTAACAGCAGATTGATAAGAGAAGCAACAGAAATTTATATTCCTCTAGTTAGTAATATAAGTTTAGGATTAAGAAAAAATTATTTAGAAATACACTTTATGTATTTTGAATGTATTAATTGTTTTTGTTTATATAGCACTTTTTTGCTAAATAAAGTTTCCATTATTATTGCAGTGCGATGCGTTGAGCCTTTAC
Source organism: Clivina fossor (assembly GCA_963966155.1). NCBI lineage: Eukaryota > Metazoa > Arthropoda > Insecta > Coleoptera > Carabidae > Clivina > Clivina fossor. Next base: position 81,479,240 of record OZ014550.1, read on the forward strand.
TGTAAAGGCCCCAAAGTTGATTAAAACAATAAATTTTTATTTACCTTCTGGATTATCCGCCATTTGTGGTAGTTGTTGTTGTTGTTGATGTTGTTGTTGTCTAGATCTATTGCTAGTACTATTATCAGGATCTCCTGTTGCCATACTCACATAACTATACATGAATGTTGCTTAAAAAAATAAATTAAATCTATCATTTTAAACCAAACACTTCGGCTCTAGCTTCTAGTTCTGTATTAATATTTATTAATAATCAACGTATTCCTCAACAGAAAGATATTTATAGTAAATAAATACTTAGAACATAGAAACAAGTTACTAGACGTAATAAAATAAGATTTATTAATTTTTAATTAAAGGAAGCCAATATAAATTTTATGATCTAGTAACTTGTTCCTATGTTCTGTTTATTTACTGTAAATGTCATTTATTATGTATTGCATATATATTAATTAATACAGAACTATAACCGTTTTATTTTAATTATGTGTTCTGAAAGATTTTTACTATATTACTGACAGAATGATTACTATTTATAAATAGTTTGATTTGAAAAAATTAAAACAAAATAGATCTCAAACATAAAATGACATATAAGTTTTTTAATGATATTTGATTTTATCCAACATAAATTTAGTGTTAAGTTTTGCACTCGGTGACGACATAAATAATTACACACAATTAACAATCAAACATTTCTAAATGATTTGATCGTCACAATGAACTGATTTTAAATTAGTTACAAAATGGAAAAAATGTATTTGCATTCCGGTGAAGTTAATACAATTTTTTCAATTTGTAACTAATTTAAAATCAGTTCATTGTGACGATCAAATCATTTAGAAATGTTTGATTGTGTAATTATTTTAATTTAGTAGGCAAAATTGCGTATTTTTTGACCAGTCGATGCAACTTACATGAATAAATTAAGGCAGGAAAGATTTGTTCGTTTCTTTCTTGAGCTGTTTCAACTAAAATTCGTAGAGGACCTTTTGGAATTAATACAGCGACAAGATCTAATATAACAAAACCAAAACAAAAATATTACATCTAGTTATTTTCGTTTTAATATACTTAGATTACCCCAAATTGAAATAACAGACAATACGACCCATGTAGTCCATTCGGGCAGATATTTAATGAACACTAGTGCCATAAGTGCCGATACAAATATTAAATAAGCTTGCTGAAGACGTAAAGGGCCGTGCCAGTGGATACTAATCATACCCATTACGCCAAAATTCCACATCATTAATACGACTGTTATAAAGTCCATTGGTACATTGTAAGCTCGTAATACCTCCCTTAAAAAATTACAATTTTATTTTGTTTTCTTATAAAATTATCGAATAAAATTGAAAATTTTACTTACTCTAAATATAGATACGAAAATATGAATAGTAACATTAGCGATGAGACAATTAACCATCCGTGAATTACCTGGAAAATAAAATATTTAATTGGTTTCGGTAAATTACCGCGGTAAGTAACTAAAATAATATTCAAGATCCAACAATATTAACGGTAGATTGATAAGAGAAGCAATAAAGATAACATCAATCAGTGTGATTGAAATAAAATATAGCTTCATTTAATTAATAATTTATAATAAAATAAAACTGCTTTCGGTTCGAGTTCTGTATTAATATTTATTTATAATCGACGTTGAGTTCGTCGAAATGTCTATTATAAATGTAGAACTTTAATGTAAAGCAGTTTTATTTAAATATAATGAGTTCTGATAAATATTTTTCTTATTTTGTTACCTAGTAACTTTATCTTCGTTTGTTAACCAGTTTACAAAACCGCGTCATATTTTATGAAATTATAAATATATTTCTTAGTGGTAAAGCAATAAATATACACGTAAACTTTTATTTTTCAAAAAAATATATGCGTAATTTTTACGAGGAAAAAGCCACTTGCTCAAATTTTAAGTATAATTGTTGAGATTTTTAATTGATTTTACCATGACTTTAAAAGATTTGAATTAATTTATATACCAGATTGTACAAGTGATTTTTGCAATAAATAATTATAACTAATTCTTATATCATGTATATAGAATCTCTCTGGATACATTTACGTTTCTAAGGTATTTTTTTTTGTTAAACCAGCCATCTTTATACAACAAACTATCCAAATATCGAATCATCCATTCCAAATCACTTAATAAGTTAATTATACAAACCGTGTAACAGCGATATTTGTATAAAACTATCAAAAATATTGTCATCACAATAATAACGGTCATCAGAATAAGTGAATTTGCAACTGCCTACCATGCTTTCGTGCTAGTTTCGTGACTTTTCTCGTGAAATGGAGTATAAATACTGGAAATTTAAAATCGTATTTATTGATAGGTGGAATAGCTGCCGAATAACAACTTACACGTAAACATCTTTGGTGGTGTAGAAATTAATCGATCTGATCGTTGCAACAACTACCAACATACATAATGACACAGGAACAAATAGTTTAATAACATGCTTAGCTCCGTATTTTAATTCTTCCTCTTCGTCAGCTAAGCGGGACTCGTTAATCTGTTGTTGTAGTTGGGGATTCGGTGGTATTGTAGGCGGAGCACGAATTGACACTTCGGGAACGGTTACATTCGCCTGAAAAACACATAAACCAAAATTTGATTGTGTAAAGTTTATTACTATCGAAATGTAACCATACTGTTCCGTAATTTACATAATTAGTTGTCTCGTTTCTGGGTTTTCGTCGTCTCGATTGTTGGGAATCATTATTGGGATCGGACATACCACCATTTCTTGCTACGTGCGCGTCCATCAATCTAGTATTTTCGGACACGGTTTCTATTTCACTATCGCTATCCGACATTCAATTTAATATTTCATAATATCTAAATAGAACTAAAAATGATAACAATAGCTATAGTTGACAGATTGACTCATAATTGCCTGTCACAGAAAAGTGTGAAGTTAGCTGCATGTTAGCTGCTAGTTCCTATAATTTTATAGATACCAATCGGAAAATTTATTAATTTATAATTATACAGAAATATAAATTATTATTATTTTAATATAAATATATTTTTTTCATGAATATAATCGATAAATTTTATTTTCAATAAATTGTAGACGGTAGCGCACTTTAGTCTATCTTCAAACAAAACGCGCGTTATTCATATGTTTTTGTGAAACTTTTGCAAAACGCTGTACGGAAAGTTTAAAAGTTTAATTATTTTGCGAAAAGTTCTATAAAATCAAAATGGAAAATATAATAGAAATGTTTGAGCCCTTAACCAGCCAGATGCAGGAATTGGAGGTTGAAAAGGTATACAATATTATATTACAAAACATATACCTAAAGTATATTTCTCTTGGTTAATTTTTTTCCGCCATTATGGAAATTTATATTTTGTGATATTTATTGTCAAATTAAATAACTAAATTAATGTTTATTTTTAAAAATATGGAAATTAATGCAAATATTTGATTACTATACATAATAACCGGTTATTATGAATAATTATCATATCTTAATTAATATTTTGAATATATATATATTATGTAGCTTTATTATATTTGCCGGTAACTATAATATTCAATACTAGGTGGTCAATTTGATTAATTATGTTACGATTAAAGTAATTTAATCGGTTATTATTAATAATAACTGATTAGTATTGATAATAACCAAACAAAAATAGTTATAAAAAGTTTTAGTTTTGTTTGTAAATACATATAGCAAATGTTTTAATCTAGTAACATTAGATTCCCTATGCATAATAGTTTTCAAACCAATTATATTCAGAATTAAAACTGTAATTTATTATTCCGTTTATCATTAAATTAAATTCTTTGACTGGTATTATAAGCTTTATTTTTAAAATCGATTTTAATTAATTCCAGTTTCAAAACAACGTAACTGTTATAAGGGCAGTACTAAACAAATGAACTAAAACACCCAAGCTTATAGTACCAATCTTTATTTTATTATATCATTTAAAATTTATATATATACGTGTGTTTATATTTTTGTGTAGATCAAGATAGAAGAATCTGTAAAAACCTCACAACAACAATTAGCTGAAACAATGCAATTGTATGAGGAAAAACGTTTGAAATTGTATAATCTGCAAGCTGAAAATGCGTCTCTAATGCGTCTACACGAACAAAGTACCACTGCTAATACGAAAATATTTAATCGGACCCAAAAAACATATGGCACTGTTCAAAAACTAACTACAGTTTTCAATGATACAAGCGCCATTATGCAACTGCGTTTAAGTAGCTTAAAAGATTTAGAATCGATAAACAAGGAACTTGAAGAAAATCTGATCAAGTATAACAATGAAACTGAACTTGAACGAATGGAAAATATGCGTCAGATCGATTATTGTATGAAAGAAATAGAAAGTTTGAAACAAGAATCGGAAGATAACGCGAAACGATTTGAGGAAACTTTGAAAGAGAAAAGAGATAAAATCGATGCAAAAGTAAAACACATAAATGAACTAAAGGATATATTACGAGATGAGGAAAATATAACTAAATCGCTTACGGAGAAGAGAGATGCAATTTTTAAAGAAAAAGAATCATTGGTTTCCGAACTTTTGCAACTAGAAATTAACTCTAAAGAAATGTTTGCAAACAACGAGAATGATTTAACCGAATTAAATATCGAACTGTCGGCTTTGACTGTCACAGATAGAAACAACAAACATTTGTAAATATATTTTTATTCTTTCTTTTTAATATATCTGCCTTAGCGTATGCTGATGACGTAGTTATGTTATTGGTAAGGATATGAATCTTGTGTTGGAAATAGTATTAGTTTTTGAGAAGGATGACTTGACGAATGAATGTAATGATGGTGCACGTTTAAAGCAGGTAGATGAATTTGTGTATTTGGGTAATGCATAATCTAGAAGATAAATGTTTCCAAAGATATCACCCCTTTCTCGACTAAATTTAGGGATTTTTTTCTGTGAAACTATAAAAAATATCAAACCGCGGTTTTCTGTGGATGAAAGTATAGACTTTGAGAACTTCTTTCAAGCATTTTTATTTTTGTTGGAAATCGTCTCGAGTTCTAAACCTTTCTTCAAAGCTCTGAAAAAACTGGACGGCTGCACAATGAAAACTCCTGCCCTGTTTATCTGAAACATAAATCAAAATGCACTCTTAAAATATGATATATTATCTGGTTTTTGTCCCGAATAAATATTTGTGGAAAAAAATCGGTCAAAAACCAGATAATATATCATACTTCAGTGGTGCCTTTTGATTTTTGTTTCAGATAAATAGGGAAGGAGTTATCAGTCGTTCTGTTTTGCAGAGCTTCGAAGGAAGGGTTAGAACTTGGACGATTTCCAACAAAAATAAAAATAAAAATTTCTGAAAGAAGTTCAAAATCTATTCTTTCACTCCCAAAAAATCGCGATTAGATATCTTTTACAGTTTCAAAGAAAAAAATTCATAAAGTTGTATGTCCTGTTTTTATAATTTATTAATATATGAAATTGTAATCAACATTAATATATTTTTGTTTTTTTGTAAAATAGGTTCAATAAACTTAAAGCAGAAAAAGAAACACTTAAAACTGGATTAGAAGAACATAATGCACTTCTAAAAAGTATTGAAATGGAAAATATCAAACTTAAAGAAACATCCGATAATTTGGATATTAATATAAATAACAGAAAAATTGATATAGAGAAATTGGAAATACAGATTCAAAACGAAAACGAAAACTTTAAGAATGAAATTGAAGAAAATAATTGCCAAAGTTTAGAGGAAGAAAATGTTGTTCTTACAGAAGATGTCCAAAGTTATATAAAGGTAACATTCAGTTTTATAATAATAAATAATTATTTGGTTACATGATTCATTAACTTATTATAGAATATTGCTGCGTGGGAAATTATGATCGAGGATTCAAAAAATCTACTCGAAAAAGATAAATCTTATTACGAAGAATTCGAATCTGAACTGAATAAAATGCGTGAAAATAGGCAAGACGACGTTATTAAATTTGAAACGACAATAAACGAATTAAAAACCAAGCTACAAGAAGAAGAAATGCTTCAAAATGAAATTATGGAACAACAAAGTAAATTAAAATCCGATATGGAAGCGTTTGAAAAAGAAATCGGCACACTTGAAACGAACTATAATACACTCGAAAGAGAGTTCACCGATGGAGAAATCGAAATGAATCTAGTTTTGGATAAATTAAAACACGAGAAACAATTGCTAAAATCGCAACTAACCGCGAATAAGAAAGCGTTGAAAAAGATTGAAACCGAATCGAAAAAGAAGAAAGAAGCTGCGTTAAAAAAACAAAAAACTACTCTCGAGGAAAAGGCTAAAGAACTCGAGGAAGAAATAAAGATGCTAGAAACTGAGAGAAACATTAAAAAGAAACAAAACGATGAAGCGCTGAAGAAGTTAGCGAATGAAAATACGACAGAAGAACTACGAAATTCCGAACTGCAAAGCAGTATCGATAATATTTTGCGCGAATTAAAGATACAACAACAACAACTGGAAAAACAAAAATTGGAAGCGAGCAACAACAAGAAATCGGAGTTTAAATTGCCCGAAAATAAGATTCCAGCTTCGAAATATTCGTCATCGAGTATCGAAAGTGATAGCAGCATTGATAAGAGAGCTCTGCTACAAACACGCAAAGAATATTTATTGAAACGGAAACAAATGTTGGAACCGCGCAATAAATACGTAAGTTTATTATTAAAATATTTTATTTACAACCGTCGACAAAATGAAACTGTTTTAGGTTAGTTTATTTAAAATCGATATTTAAAATCGTCTTCATCAGGATAAATGCTATCATTTGTTGAGTTTGGTCGAAATGTCGATTTTAAATAAATATTAATACAGAACTTAAACCTACAGCAGTTTTATTTTAATGTAATAAGTTCTGAAACTATTCTCAAGTTCTCAACTATTATTTTATGTATTTGTTTAATAAACATTATTTGTTGTGAGAAAAATATCTTGTTGTTCTTGTTGTTTAAAAAAAAATAAATGATTTAAAATTGTCAAGATTTGGTCTAGGTCAAGTCAAAATAATTGTAATTTTTTGTATCTATATTTTGTTTTAGCATCAAGCATTAAATTCGAAAAAATCTAACCTTTCTAATCTTTCTCCCTTTCCGCCAGTACCAACTCAACAGGTAATATTTTTATTTTATGCTAAGTTTTTGAGTTATAAATTCGTTAATATGTTTTCTTAATACATTGTTTTACTAACAAAATAGTTATTAAAATAAAAAGGCTTTAGGTTTAGGTTCTAGTTCTGTTTTAATATTTATTAATAATCAATGTTTCGACGAACTAAACGTACGTTTTCATCGGAAAAAGGATACGAATGATATTTACAGTATATAAACAGAACACAGAAATAAGTAACTATAAATTTTTAGTTAAAGGAAGCCAAATTTATAAATTTTATGATCTAATAACTTATTTTGTTAACTAGTAACTTATTTCTTTTCTTTTTATTTATTGTAAATATTATTTGTATTTTTTGTTCCTGATGAAGATGTACGCCGAATACACCGATTATTAATAAATATTAATACAGAACTACAACCTAAACCCGTTTTATTTTAATATAATTAGTTCGGAAACATTTTTTACTAACTGTAAGTTGAAATAGTTATTGATATATCTAGAGTTACCGTTAAGGTTTTTATGCCCTATTATTAATCTTAAATTAAATTAATAATCTTTTAAAACAGAGTTTTGATCAAATCTTCTTTTCACTTTTTGATGAAGACGCTCCGTCACTTCCAAAACCAGCAAAAAAGGCTAAGCGTGGTGGGCGAAGAAAGGTCTTTTAAATCATTTTCAAGTATTTAAGTTTATTTTTTGTTATTTACAAAAGAAATGTTAATACTTAAATACTTAAAAAAATATTTGTTTTCTGTAATATTATAATTTTCATGAGTTATTGTTTAAAAGTTTATTGTTTAAAATTGAACATAAATTGAAATGTTTATTTAAAAATAGGGTTAATACTAAAAATTTTCATTTTTTGTAACATTATCTTTAAAAAATTTCTGTTCTTGTTCTTTTGTTTAAATAATATTAGTATCTAGAAATATTTGTTCTGCTTAAATGTTATATTTATTATTTGTAAAAGAGTTTTTGTTATAAATTGTTGTGTTGTTAAATAATAAAATAAAATTCAAATAAGATTTTTTATTTATAGAATATAGATAAAAAAATGTAAGATAATTAGTAATTGTATAATTTATTCTAAGTTATTATTTATTTATTTTTAAATATTCAATTTTAATTATTTTTAAAATTTGCTAATTTTCTTCTCTATTTTACTGAATTTTTTCAAATTTTTTTGAGCAAATTTTGAAAAAATCCCAAGGGTGCAGCTTATGTTTAACTTTAAATATCTCGAAAAATAGTGACTTTATCGTTACGAAGAAAGAATATGTTTTTTACACAGAAAGTATTGTAGAATTGAAACTAAAATAACAATTCCGCCAGTGGCGTAGAATTTAGGAAGGATCAACCTCTTACTTGCCCCTGTTGTACGCCACTGGCAGAAGCCAAAAACTTTAATTTAACATAATTTAATATGGTGTATGGTACCTACACTTCCTGCCAAGTATGATAAGGATACGTCAAATAGTTTTTAAGTACTGGGCAAAAATCGTTTTTAAATTTTTAAATAAAACACCCTGTAGCTCAGTAAGGAGCCACATTTTATCTAAGTGATTTGCATGAAATCGTCATATTCTGAGCCCAGGATACTCCAGTTAAAATATTTCCAATTACTAATAAATCACCCTGTATATTTCTTGGCAAGTTGTTTCTTTAAGAATTTCACTTTAATTTATTAATTTTGAAAATACAGATTGCATTTAAAAAAAAGTAATTTTAATTAATTTTGATTATCATAAAAATAAAACAACTTTTATTTGAAAATTTTTTTCGAATAAGGCACAAACTGACATAAAATAAAAATGACATTTAGTACTTAAAATGAGCCAAAAGAACATTAAAATTTTAAACAATACAAGGAGTAAAGGGGGCCCCTTATTCCCAGTGGCACACCGGCCCACAAAGGTCTTGCTACGCCCCTGAACTATATCAAATATTTTTTTGACTTGGGTGTATGTTATGCACGAAGCTATTTTTAAAAAATATATAAAAATGCCAAGTAGACAAAAAAACCGCACATGTATGCCTTCTTCATTTGCTTGTTTTACAAATTGTAGAATTATTGTTGATTGCACCGAAATACAAACGGTAATACCATCGCAATTAAATAAGCAACGTGCTACTTATAGCAGCTACAAACATAGAAACACTTTAAAAGGATTTGTAGCTGTAGCACCAAATGGAGTTGTTACATTTGTTAGCGCAATGTATGCGGGTTCTGTATCAGATAAAAAAATTGTTGAGCATTGTGGCATATTAGAACTTTTAGAAAGCGGAGATTTAATATTAGCAGACAAAGGATTTTTAATTCAAGATTTATTACCACCTGGCGTATCATGTAACATTCCATCTTTTTTAAGCACACCGCAATTTACAGCACAACAAATTTTGCACACAAAATCTATTGCTAAAGCGAGGATACATGTTGAAAGGGCAATACAAAGAATTAAAATATACAAAATTTTAACTTTAATCCCATAAAATTTACAACAACATGTTGATGTTATTTGGCAAGTTTGTGCAACTTTAACAAACTTTCAGTTTCCACTGATAAAAGAATTGGAACATTTATTTACTTGTGAATAAAATGACAAAATGTACATGTTTTTTATATATATATATATATTTTTATTTATTAATTATTAATAATAAAATTTATATATTTTTCTATATAAAATTTTTTTAATAATTCAATATTTTTTTCCCATTCACTGTCTTTACAGATTTCCACTACAGCAATTGAGCACAATGTCCACACAACTAATTTACACATTTTTGCATTCGTTAAATATAATTGTCCTTGTATTTGTTGATAATAGTTACGATTTTTATTAATTTTATAATTATTTGCTTCTCTACTGTAGCATATTATATAATTTTCACAATTTTTTATATCTTGATTTCTATACTTGTATGGACATTTTATTTCTATAATTTCATCTTCTGAAATTATTCCATCAGGGCTGGCACCTAAATATCCGGATTCGTCAAGCCATATTCCAGAAGGTGTCACTTTTGTATTATTACTTTCTTCAAACTGCTTTAAAGCAGCTGCTTCGTTATCGCGACCCCATTGTATAGCTTTAACGCCCTCTAAATTATAGGATCCTGTAAAACAAAATATGAATTATTAATTTTTTATTATATAATGTAATACTCTGTTAATACCTATTAATGATTTAAAAAGACTTGGCGGATATTTATTTCTTTTTATGGCATTTAAAATTAAGCCAAAATTACTGGCTGTAATTCGGTGTTTTCGCACAGAAAGCCAATTTGGATTGCGCCATTGTCCTCTTGTATGTTTTTCAATATATATTTTTTCATTTGTCGAAATTTTCATATTATCTTGAAAATATTTTTTTTTATTCTTATTACTTAAATAATCTTTACTCCATAAAATAGTTTCCACTGTTTTTAGGAAAAATTCATTTACTTCAGGTTCTGGAGTTAGAATCCAGCTGATTCCCAGCGAAAGTTTTGATAATTCTTCTTCAAATTCTTTTGAATCTTCTTCTGAAACTGGTTTTGTTAAAGCAACAAATTCGATATCGTTCGGAAATAATAATTTTGCTGTTTTTATTTCAGCAACAGGAGTTCTCCGACGCCATTTACATTCAATATCAGTTATTGAAACATTATAATGGGCATGTAAAGCCAATGCTGCCATGTGATGGCAAACAAATACTCCCCTAGGGCAGGAACATTTAGCGCCAATTAACTCTCCTTCTTCTATTGATATCTGTAAGACATAATTTATAAAACATTAGTTATAGTTACGATTAATATATGATAAAACATTTACCTCCACTTTATAATTTCGATCTCGCATACTGGCACAAACTTCTCCAGTTATTATCCCCAGAGCAGCATTAAAATTACAAGAAATGATGTGCTTGGATTCATATGCATTTTCTCCTTTCACAATACATCTGTTTTCATCGCGATCAGAGAAAAATTGCAACACGCTGGAAATTTTTATTACATGTTTGCCTGACATTTTTGCAAACAAAAATATAACACCCTTGCCAAAGAACCTGGTATTTTTAACAAAACAATAACAACAAACAAATAACCAAAAAAGTATAACAAACAAATATAACGAAACAAAGTAATAACAAAAAGCACGAAACAAATTAATAACAGAAAAAACAAACAAAGAAACAACGAAATAAAACAAGAACAATGTAACTAAATCTTGAAAAAGACTATTTAAATGAATTATTAAATTCGAACGAAATGAAAGCAAAATACCAAATTACGGTGGCAAGCACAAATAATAGGTTATATTTGTATACAAATATCAAAACACATTTTTCCTTTCAAAATTTTGAGTACGTTCAAAAATGCAAAAGAAATGTTATTGTAAAAATATATTTAGAGATTTTTATACATGTACAAGCAGATTAACAAAAAAATATTATTTACTAATATTACAAATAATCTTTTTAAAATTTAGAATATTATTTTATATATTTTTATTAAATTTATAAAAATATAATATTGTGCATAAAATTAAATACATATATCATGAACGAAACCTATGTCATTTTATCATGCTTGTAGAGAACTTGAACTGCGCATGTGTAAATTATGATGGCGCATGAAAAACTTAAAATTTTTAACATAAAAGAACATATTTATCCATAGTGTTCCTTGAGTTTTTAATTATTTCACATAAAAATAGAATGTTCACACTATATGAAACAAGTTGTGCCAGGTCTTAAATATCTTTTATATTTTCACAATAAGCGATTGAAAACGAGTATTTTTAAACCCCATTTAAATTACATAGAAATTCAAACTGTACAATTTTTGTTAAGCAACATTTTCATATTTCGCGGCAATTGCGCGTCATTACTTTAGGAGGCTATTATCGCAAAACTAAATTTTGTTAACAAGCGTAAGTATAAAGTTAGATTTATACTTTTCAGTTCCGTACCGTAACGTACCGTACCGTACTTGGTCGTAGTTATTAAACCAATATAATCAAATGCAATCATTTATAATTTGACGTAGCAGGCAGTAGCTGACCGTAGCAACCGTAGCTAGCAACGGCTAGCTACGGCCAGCCAATAGGCAACAAGACAACTTGAGTTTGCACATGCGTATTGTACGTTTTCAGAATGTTTGACATATCGTCGCTGTCAAGTTAAAATCTGCTATGTTGTTTTTCAACAATTTTTCAGGAGCTGCAAAAAACTATGTAATTTTTATTATTTGAAAAGAACATTTAAATTCTCCACATAGCAGATTTTGACTTGACAACGACAATATATTTTATAGGTTCGTCTATTTCTATTAATAGGTCTTGTTTTATATCGACGAGATCTCTTCGTCATTACCTGTAATGCAGCAGCACATAGCAAAAGACTCGTAGCGCCCAATAAACACTGCTTTTTTGTTAACATTTTTGTAACAATACAACAACAACGAAACAAACAAAGAGAATGAATTTGTTGGTTATAATATGTGGGTCATTTAAAAAAAATAATTGTGTTCAGTAACGTATATTAATTTTTGTTATAAAAATATATTTTAAAATATATAGGCACACAAATAAATTATATAATGTATTTGCAAATATTTGAATCAATTTTTAGTAATTTATAAAATATTTTTTAAATTTTTAAGTGAATCTATAGGTAATAATAATTGATTGGAAAATTTAACTTATGTTGTTTAAATGAAACCCATGAAATATATGTCAAACATTCAAAAAACAGACAATGCGCATGTGCGAATTCACGTTGCCTATTGCAATTGGCTGGCCGTAGCTGCTGTACCTAAAAAGTTAAAATATTTCAACTTTGGTACGGTTTAACTACGGCCAGCTACGGTCAGCTACGTCAACTACGTTTGCTGCGTCAAACTATGAATAAACACATTTGATTGTACAGGTTTAACTTAGGTACGCTGCGGTACGCTGCGGTACGTTCGACTATAACTGTACCTTAAAGCTGAAGCACGAAAACAAAATGACAGATTATTTCAAAACATTTTGAACACGTGTTGAAAGTAGCGGTACAAGTAGAGGGGATTGGTAGAATTTGAGTACTAGTGGCTCCTACAGGGATTGCTTCAAGAACTAACGAATGTTTTTTTTGTCTAATTTAAGATAACAGGCCCTGATTGCCCTGATGTTATTAGAGAAAATGGCGGCGAAAAGTGTATTTCAAGCACCCAAAAAGAAACCTAATACATCTGTTAAAACTTCGAATTCAAATAAACCAACCAAGTCTTTGTCAAATTCGCAATATGAAGAAATTTTTGAAACTGTTGTTTGTAAATCTGAAGAAGAGAAAAATAATAAAAGATCTAAAGATGATTCCGCTTCGACTGCATGCACAGACGATTTCTCTAATCTTTTGTTTAGTTCTACAACAAAACAATCTGCAGTGAAGGATGTTTCAAAGCAGACACAAACGTCAAAACGTGTACCAATGGTTAGTGATGCTTTTAAAATATTGGAAGAATCATTTAACGAGACACAATTGAGTCAAGCGCCCAAAACTCTTTCGCATCGGGATAAATTACAATGGCTTCAGGATCGACGAGGTGTAGGACTATATGTGCAGTGTGACGATTGCAATCAATGGCGTTATTTAAAAGACACAGATGATCCGGTCGATGTACCAGAAATATGGTACTGCCCCATGAATCCAGGTAAATAGGTTCAACGTTTTCTATTTGTGTAAGCTAAATTTCGTCAGATTGTAATTTCTTTTTTTATTGCACACAAAATAATAATATAATTGATAAGTTAATCAACTAACTCGATATACGATAAGCATTGATATTTTAATCTATTCATTCAAAATTAATATATTTCTATTATTTGAAAATTATATTATTGCTAATAAATATCAAGAAAACAATTTATCTTTCTATAAAAACTGCGTATTACTATTTTCGATGCTTTTTTATTGTTATATTTATGAAAACATTCGCTTCCACAAAACTAGCTCTTTCTGTACAAATTTCCTTTTAATTGTCTAACGAAACATTTAAACTTGATTTATGTGAAAAAAATAAATAATACAATTACCATAATTCTAATTAACATTTCGATAGATTAAGTAAATGCTGTAAAATTAATTAATTTTTACATTTTCATAACATCACTTGCAATTATTATTGAAACAACGAAATTTAAAAATATGTGTAAAATATTCATGAAATGAATAAAACAAAAAACTGACGTAGAAAACGCAGATGTACAAATAAACAAATCTATTGTTTATCATTGTATCTAATAATGTGAAATGTTTCTTTTGATTTGTATAGATAAAGAAGCGAATAAATGTGTAATCAGTGAAGTACATATATCAATATTTGTCGAGCATGATTTTATCTACAATAAGTATACAGCTGGAACAATTGTGTGGGCAAAATTAACTGGCTATCCCTGGTGGCCAGCAATGGTGGACGATGATCCCGATACGGAACAATATTATTGGCTCGAAGAGTTCAGTGACTATCCCGTAAGCCTTATTCTGATACTTATTAGGTTCATACATAAATTCGAAATGTTTTTCATTTCCAACACAACGATCAAAACGAATTAATCTAATATTTCATTATGTGTATTTTTATAGATACCTTTGTCTACATTTATATATCTTTTTAGAATACTTTTAGGAAATATTTACATCATAGGTATATATTTTACGCGTTCGACGTGTTATATTTATCGTCACGAGGGTTGCATTTTATATTTCGGAATTAGAGAACAAAAACAAATATTTATCATCGAAAATGACTTTATTGTTTTTCAAAATATTCCTCATGAAGATCAATATACATTTGCGCATGCGTTAGAACCAATATTTGAAGCAGTTTTTCCAGTCCGATTGAGGTAGGTATCTCTAAAACATGCATTTTGAACGCAACAACCGCTTGCTTCTTCAGCTGTCATTGGATGCCAAATCAAGCCTGTACGGCGAATGACCCATCAAATCGACGTTTTGAGTGCTCAAAAAGTCACTTGTTCGAGCCAGCTTGCATTGTCGTGGTGGAGAATGATCCATCTTCGGCAGTTGATTTTCCTTATTTCTCTGAAGACTTCTGGCAAACAAATGGTTGTGTACCATTCAGAATTGACCGTTCCAATGGTACGGTTACGACATATCCAGTTTTTCCGAAAACACAGACGACCCTTTGCTTCCAAGTGCTTAGTGCGCGAACAACTTTTGTTTGATTTGGCTCATATTGAAAAACCCACACACTCGACTGCTGTTTAGTTTGGTTGCCTGTCACGATGTCGAAGATATATTTTGAAGCACCGCGATCATATTTTTTGATCATTTCTTTTGACTAATGGACACGACCATTTTTTGAACCATTGTTAAATTATATGGAATCCAACGCAAATAAATTTTTTTGACGGCCAAATATTCATGCAATATTGAATGTATACTGATTTCACTAATGCCCAAGAATGTCTCAATCTCACGATAAATCACATGAAGATCTTGAAGTATCAGTTCACGCACAACATCAATTTTTCCGGAACGATAATCGATTTTGGACAACCTCCACGAAATTCGTAGTTGACCGAACTACGGCCAGGATTGAATACAGTAAACCAGCGATAAACACTGCTCCCTGATGCTGCTTCATCACCAAAAGTCAAATTAAATTCAACGATGTACTGCTGTTGAGTTAATTCGCGTCGAAAGTTGTAAAAAATAATCGCACGAAAATATTCTCGATTTAATTCCATTATTTGACCGAGCTGAATTTTTCAAGTTATTGTAAACAAAACAAATAGCGCTCGTACGTGAAAACGTTCTGAGTACGTATACCGTTTTCAAAAATTTTAAACTTTACAATAGAGGCGTCAGTTGCCACTACAGTTATCCAATCCCGACATATAAAATGCAACCCTCGTACGTATGTAATAATAAAAACTATCTACTTATTTGATGTCACTATTTACTTTATAGTTTTCGAAAATTTAAACTTAGCATTGACTTATTTCTTTCTTTTTTTTCTAAAAATAAATAATATTTCCAAGATTATATTCGATAAAATTTACTTCTCTATTATAAATTATTAAGAGTATTTTTAAAATTTTATCTTATAATTAGAAGCACTCCGAATACATAAAATATATTAATAAAACATTTTTGTTTTACCTAGAAATATTATCACGTAGTATTTTTCGACGGCGATCACATATCACGAGCATGGATTCCAAATCGATTTTTGAAATCGTTTAAACATAATCATTACGATACAAAACAGAAAATTGCCAGAAAATATGTTAAAAGAATGGCAGTGGCAATGGAACAAGCTCAAGATGCAATAACATTAAATGTAAGAGGCAGACTGAAGAAATACAGTTTCCTGACACGGTGGACTGGTGCAATTGTTACACCGCCCTCAAGTGATTGCGAAGAAGAACTTTTCGAAAATCCAATTCAGAGAAAGAAGAAATACTGCACAAACAAAGTTAGGAAAACACAGATTCAAATGGAAGATATAAATGAGGAAGAGAGTGGTGGTAAGACTAATTTAGAAAACAATAAACTAAGGGCGACCAATATAATCTAATGATGATTTTGCGATTCCAGATTCCGATAGTGGAAAAGAAAAGAAGTTTAAAAAAATAATAAAAAAATCTAAAAAACGTATTAGAAACATTAATGATGGAAAGAAAATGAATAATAAGAAAAAATGTACTACTAATAATGAAAACATTTAAAACCTTTGCCAAAGAAATTCTATCGATAAATGTGGTAAATAACCAGTAAAATTTAAATTAAATTTTACTGGTTATAAAATTAAAAATAATAATTTGTTTTTTCGTTTTAACTTTTTATACGGGTACTAATTATTTTTTTATGTACCCTAATTTTTTAATGTGTTGCTTAATTAAGTTGTTTATTTTCTTTCAAGAAAGTTAAAATATTCCAAAAGAATGAACTGATGAAGCAAGTTTAAATTCTGCTTCTACTAATTCGAAAAAGAAAAAAAACAATTTAAATTTTACTAGTTCATTTGCTTTCAAAGACAATTTAAAATAATAATTTGTTTTTCAGTTTTTAACTTTTTTAACGGGTACTTCAATCATTTTTTTATGTACCCTTATTTTTTAGTATGTTGCTTAATTAATAAGTTGTTTATTTTTTCTTTAGTTAAATATTTGTTATGGGAATAAAATATTCTTTCAAAATGTTTTGATTCCTTATTATCACTTCATTTTCAAATGGTAGTTTTGGCAAAAATATTTTTTTTAAAATAAATTTGAAGCAAAATTTACACTTAACAAACTTTCAATTTGTAATTATTGCTTATTTTTTTTTACTAAGTTTGAAACGAATATTTATTCTGTTAGCAGGTTGTAAAATAAATATGATAAAATGTAATAAGTTAGTTTTTCTTTAATGTAAAAGTATTAAAATATATGATATAAGAAATGATATAATTATTATACACAACACATAATTTTTTTGTAATAAAATAAGTTCTATCAACTTTAAATAAAAGAGATTTGCAAAATTTACAGATTTTAAACATTTAATAGCTACGAGTTTGTTTAATGAACCGAAAATTGTAAATACTGTAATATATTTTAAATAAATAAAATATGACATTGTTTTTCTATAATCTTTCAATATTTAGCCCTTAAAATAGTAAATTTTACTTAGTGCACCGAACTCATTTAAACAAACAAGAAACTTCACCGCTGACAAATAGAAATCATTCGAATTATACTCCCTGCAAAACATGGGAATTATTCAGTTTTAGTCAAACAAAAATCAAGAAGATATATAAAGATTAGCGCTTCTACAAAAGAGAAATGTAAAAAATATATTTGTAAGGCCTTTAATAGCATTGACGGTATTCCATATATTTGGCTAGAAACTAAAACAAAGTAATAAATCTAGTATTATAGTATTAGATACTGCCTTAAGCGGGCTTGACACGATCATTCGGAATGATATTCAGACCGAAGATTGACATTCTGATTGAAGATGTAAGGTCAAGATTGATGGATTAACAGATTTTCAAATATTTTGAAAACAGCTTCAATTACGGGAAGTGGAAGGGAGACTGACAATCTGAATGCTTCTCCCAGTCGCAAAGAATCTTAAAGTAACCACTAATCTCTCTCACGAACTGATATTGAATCTCTAATAACTGTATCTATACATATTGTGAATAAATATGATGTCAACATGATGATAGTCAACGTGTTAAAAGTCACACTTAAATTTGTATGATCAAAGTTATATATTTCCAGTTGAAATACGTCACAACAATTATTCTCCCATTGAAAATTTCTTTCGTTCTCACTAGATTCACTAACAGACACGTCCACATCTTTGTCACTACCTTCTGCATAATCATATGTCATCACTTGTATGATTGTCGCTACTTTCTACTTCTTCAAATCTTCTACGCTTTCATGTTTATGTAGATGGTTCATCCATTATAAATTTACTTGTAAACTACACTTTCGAAAGCACAAAAATACGTACACTTGTTTTAACGTAATTTGAAACTGAACATTATATCGATAATTGATATTAAAAATATAAGCAAATTTAAGATTGATGAAATTCTAATTGTAAAGTTAAAATATTTGAGATTCTTTCCACAATATACGGATGGGGCAAATAAAAATGATTTGTTTTTAATTGAAATATATAGCTGTTTACAATAACGATGTTTAAAATATCAAAAATATATATTTTAAAAACAAATAATATCAAAATTGTCTATTGACAAATTTCTATTAAAATTAGTTCATAAGTATATGGACATATGACATAACAAAGCAATTTTCATCCGTAAAATATATGTAGCCTTTCAAATAGGATCTCTTTAATCTTAATTCGCTCATATCAATATTTTATAATATCAATTACCAATATATCGGTATTATCGATATTTTTCAAATATCAAATATCGATATTGTAATTTTAATATCGCCCAGTCCTAGACAAAGTTAATAAATGTCTTTTTCAAACACACTATTTACATAAAAAAAAAACGAAAAATCATTAACATCATAAACAACAATACAGTTATGAATAAAAACAAACAAAGGAAAGATAATAAATATTTATATGATAGCATAAGGTGATATGGTATGGTGGTATACTTTTTTTGGTTTAGGACACTAATGTTTATGTGGTGCGCTTATACTAAATTTATTATTGTTTCCTGTCTCAAAAAGAATACGATTGAGAAGCGGAACAATAGATGATCTGTCGGGCAAAGTGAATAATTTCGACAACAAATCCTTTTGGAGTTTAGTGATATAAAGCTAAAGCCAAAATTTTATCTCTTTCTGTAAAATGGCGACCCCCTGGGTTTCAGTTTCTGATTTCTTAGTTGTGACTGTTGTGAGCAGAAGAATTTTGATGATGTTTCGTTTAAATTCTTATATAATTTCTGAAATCCTTTATTTCAAATTTTAAACAGTTTTATTTAAATCTGTGGTAGCATTAATTCCATTCATAAGTGTCACTACAATAGAAGGTTCGGTGAAAAAAAAATTGAAATAAATATAAGGGGGTCGTTGCGCTCAATCAAATTTACTATTTTCAATAATAAATATTAAAAGATTATATAAAAACAAGGCCAAAACACATTTTTTTAATTCAAAAATGATTACAGTTTTTTTAAAAAAAATTAGGAAAAATAGAGTTTTTTACGCGCCACAGAATCTCCACAACGCTTATGACGTCAAACTTTTTCAGATTAGACAAGGACAATCTATTGTCAGATATCTATATTTATCTCTATCTATCGCTCACATGTCACCGTAATGTTTTGTTTATATTTTGACATAATTTTGAAGTTACAATTCATATTACGGTTGGTAAATATTGTTTTGTGCTATCTTACAATAATAATTCATATGTAACCCCAAATAAAATATTTATTGCGGTACCAACGAATGTTGAGAGACGAAAAATATGGTTTGATACAGTATATCAAGAACGTATTAATCCAGTTCCATCCACATTTATACATTGTTGTGAAGATCATTTTGATGTAAGTAAATTAACTAATGAAATAATTTCATTATTAATATTTTAACACTTCTAGTTAGAAAATGATGCAGAAAATTGGATAAAATATAAAACGATCGGACAGAAATTGTTTTTGAAGAAAGATGTCGTTCCTCATAAATATATTCATTCACCAAAAGCAGAGATAACAGACGAATCTCAATTATCACCATCATCGAAAAAAAGAAAAATTGAAAATATTGCAGCTTTCAAATCACAAACAAGAAAATGTTTAACTTTTTATGTTACTGAATCAAGTTTTGGAAATACACCTAAGCAATCAACTAGTGAAGATAGTCCTAATCTTGCAAGTGTACCTGAAACTCATTTAGATTAACAACAAATATTCGATGTTACTGAAAATACATTAGAAATTTCTTCAATACGCATGACATCAAAAGCTTGTCAAACCAATCTTCACAAAATTACAAAAACCAGAGCAGTAAATGTACGTCCTCTAACATCAGAATCCAGTGTTCAAACAAATCTTTGTCAGGGTACATTATTTTTGCGCACAGTAAAAGGTTCTCCTGTCATTCTCAGTGACGATATTACTCCAAAATATTCGATATCAACATCTAGTTCAACTGCCGAAGCAGAAGTAACAAATACAACTGAAAAAAACATGATTTTAGATTTAACCATAGAAAATATTAAAAACAATTGTAGATTTTATTTAGGTATACCAGAAAGTGAATATTTTTTAATAAATTTTCTGTGCAAAGAGACTAAACTGTCACAAAGAAATATTATGATTTGTTTAAAAAAAATTAGATTGAATGACCCGTATATTCGTTTAGGTATTGATTTCGGATTAGACAAATCAAATGTTAGCAGAACATTTACTAATTCAATACCACAAAATGCGTCTGTATTGCAGGAATTTATACATTGGCCTGAAGAATATATAATAAAATTAAATTTACTTACCCAATTTATCTCGAGATATAAAAATGTACAGTCGATAATAGATTGTTTAGAAATTCAAATTGAACAACCTACAAATGCAACTCATCAAGCTCAAACTTGGAGTAATTACAAAAAGTGCAATACAATATAACGCCGTTTCTTCCTGGCGTCGTTATCGCTCTTAAAATATCCGTCGGTTCGGGCGCCTTTCGGCTAAGCAGCTGATAGGAGCAGGTTGCGGGTAGCTCGGTCGGTTGGTCAGGGTTTTTAATTTTAATTTATATATATGATATTAATGCGACAAGTAATGTGAACTTATTTATTTAAATATTTTGCATAGAAATGATAAAAATAATATAGTAACAAGACAATAGATAAATGATATGTTACAACAACAACGGTTTTAAATAATACTTTATTTAAATATTTTGCATAAAAAATGATAGAAATAATATAACAACAAGACAAAAGATAAATGATACGTTACAACAACAACGGTTTCAAATCTTTACATTTAAACAACCGTTCGACTAGTATGATGAGGGCGACTCGTGGTTATAGCTCGTTCGACGTGTTTTGCTTTCGTTCAGCCGTTTCTTTATGAATCACCGTTTGTAATCAGACTACCCCGAATTCGTTCTCAAGCAGAGGTCAAGCGCAACCCCTCACAATTTTCAGGTGCAAAGATTGGCTTGAGCGAATATACTAACTAAGCGAAGCGAAAATTTAAACTGAGATCCGTTGCGAGTAGGGGTCAGGAGCAACCCCTCACAATCTTCAGGTGCAAAGATTGACTCGAACGGATATACTAAACAGTCAAAGCGCAATCCAAGTTCTCAACAAAAGCAAAACAGTCGACGAGAAAAAAAAAAATTCCAAGTCAAAAAGATACAAAAAAAAATATATACTTTCAGCTCGCACACTCACCGTATACTGTAACTCGAATCCAGTGACGTGAAAAAAAAAATTAACTTCTAAACGTATGCTGACGCGTTCGTATCGACACAGAAAACGAAATGAAATGTATAGAAAACAAAAAAAAGTCGAAAGTAGACTTAGCGACCCAACTTAAAAAGGTGGATTCAGACCAAAGCGATTGCGATCGCGATCAATCGCGACATGTAAATTGACACGAAGCGATTCACACCGTGGCGACAATCGTCATCGTTTTGCGACTGGGTGTTGCGACTGATTCTGAAATCTCTGCATGCTCTATTTTATCGCTCATCGCGTGTGACAAAAATGTCGAATATAGCTGAAAAGTTAATGGAAAGTGTAAGAAACTATCCCATTTTGTTTGATTTATCGCATGCAGAATACAAAAATGTCAAGAAGAAAGACAAAGTGTGGTCTGAATGCCAAAAGTAACAGAGTTTCCTCCTCGATATCAAAATTAGCACACTTTTGTAGAAATTCCTATACGCTCCGTATATATTAATTATCTAAAAGCTATGCAAAATGATTCTCGCTACAGCATTTGGTCTGAAAACAC
The DNA here is from genome assembly GCA_963966155.1 of Clivina fossor. Lineage (NCBI taxonomy): Eukaryota > Metazoa > Arthropoda > Insecta > Coleoptera > Carabidae > Clivina > Clivina fossor. The sequence continues at coordinate 81,501,853 of OZ014550.1, forward strand.
AAAATCGCAAACACAATCGCAGTCGCAATCGCGATCGCAATTTCTATCGCGTTGGTCTGAATCCACCTTAGCATACGTTTGCAGTGCACTACTATCTAAGCAAGTATTTCGTACTTTTTTCTTAGTTCATACAATATGGAATAATTGGAATGTTCTTACGTGAATTTGACTCAATTTCTATTTGTTAATGTATACTATTAGATTTATTTAACATACTGCTAAATTATTCAAATGTTAATTATTATTATTATTTGTCCTGTTACACTGGTATTTACAGGGTTGGGCAATAAAATAGTATTATTAAAACATTTTTTAAATCTAAAATGATAACATGATTTTAATTTTGCACGGTATTGATCAATTTTCGAAGATAAAAAAATTAAAATTTAATTTTCGCTTGCATATCTATCCGATTTTAATTACATTTTCAAAATAGATTCCTCGATACTAAAGATTTCCTTTTAATCAACGTGGTAATAAATGTAAATTGCATTGAAAATAATATCTAAAAATCAAGTAATCGAGCTTCGTGTTAAATATTAGAGTATATTTATTTACAATATTTAAATACATAATTCGATATCACAGGTATAAAAAAAATTGCTTAAAATCTAGCACCTTTAACAATGTTTCATATATAAGGTACTACAATACAATATATATGTATATATATATATATATATATATATATATACATATATATGCAATTATGAATAAAGAGGGAACCATTTTAATATTACAAAAACACTGGTATCTATCATTACTAAAAGTTTTTCCAGTGAAATAAATATATAATATTTCATATAGTCTATAATAAATTCCCATAAGCCAACAATAATATTTACATTTCTATATATTTATGTAACTTTAGAAAGCCTTTATGAACACAATTTTTGTTGTATTTTTTCTAACGGCGTACATATGTATGCATAAATATTTATTTTGTAAGAAATATTACATGAGCTATATTTTTAGATTTATAGTAAATTTGCAACTAACTTGTTTTTTCATTTCATATGGTAACGGATTTAGCATGCAAATATTACCAATTAAATTAATGTTGCAAAATTAGTACTGCTTACTTACAAACAATACCATTTTTCAATATCATAAATTATTCAAGAATTTTAACTTTTGGCATATTTGTATGTACTACAATTTTTCTTAAATTTTCTAATATAATTGTCGCTTATACATCTCGATTGAAAAATTAATATCTGAACCAACAATAATAAATTCTATATAATTACTTTGATAAAATAAATCATATTTTGAATATGATTTAAATAAAATACACAACTAATTGAACCATTTATCTTTAGTTGGGTGTGTCTGTATAAATTAATCAATAATTTACTTATTTTATAAATACTTTTATAACATTTTCAGCTAATATTTAAAATAATTCTCAATTGCGGAAACCCAAAATTCGCAAATTGGAATGCTTATGTTTTTTTTGTTTTTTTTTGGTAACAGTATATGGATGTTTAAAACAAAAAATTTCAATATAATAAGTAAGCACGCAATAACCGTTACTGTTTATATGGTAACAAATAGTTTTTTCATATCAGCAAAATTTAGTAAGAAATATTTTAATTGGTGTGTTTATTCTGGTTTAGAAGTTCATCAATTTGTGTCTTATACATTTCTTTAACGTCTTGCAGATCTAAGCGTAATTCTTGGGTTTCTTCGACTTTTTCGCCGTACATTTGACACAAAGCATCATATTGTTGTTGTAAATCAATGAACTGAGTTTTCATAGTTTCATGTTCTTGAACTTTCTGCTCTAAACTTTCCACTTTCAGCATCAAGTTGGAAATTTCCGTTGTAAGATAGGTTCGTTCGTTTTCTCGACGAGATAACTCCCACTGAAGTTGCTGCATTTCACCTTCTTTTTGTTTTAAAGTAGACTGAAGTCCTTCCATTTCAAATACATTGGTATAACGACTTACTGACGTTTCCATATGATCTTCCTAGCAATTTTTAAGATAAAAATGTTGAAATAGAAATATATCAAAATAAATTAGGTACTATCGACTGTTCTAATACTTACTGGCTGCCAAGCAGAACTGCTTAACGATTCAGAAAATGATAATCTTCGCAAACTCAAAGTTGGAGACGTAGTTCTTGTATCAGGTGATGAATCATGGCAAACGAACAAATTTGTTGTTGTTTCCATTTGATCATGTTCCTGAACATAATTTAATAATAATAATATAGAAATGAACTGTTTTTATTACATACATTTTTAAATAGGTATATAACAAAAAAGAAAAAAATAACTAACTTGTATTTGCAATTTTTTGAGTTCCTCAGTTTTTAAATATGATTTTTCAGTAATAAGTTGTTCTTTTAATAATATTATTTCGCTTTTCAAATCCTTAATTTCCAAATCATTTGTCTTCTGCTGATCTTTTAACAAATTCTTTTCTCTGAAATATTGATACCGTTAATTAAAATTAAAAAATAAGTTATTTTTTATTGAAAACTTTAAATACATATATATATATATATATATATATATATATATATATATATTAGTTTTAGTGACTGTAAATATTTATATTAATAGTTTCGTGGGATTTTCAGTCAAAAATAAAAACAACTCAATTCAAAGTGCAAGCTTTCGGAAAAAATTTATTTCCTTCATCAGGCAAATGGCAGAGTTAAAATTATAAAAATAAATACATGACATAAATATATGACAAGTGCATAGAAATAATAAAATGCTATGGTAACATATTAAGGTGTTGACAGTAAATATAAACAGATATGCCTTGGAAACAACCCAACAACAAAAAATAAACATAAAGATGATAAACCAATGTATAAGTCTGTACTTTAGGTAATACCCGTTGGCGTTATATTATTTAATGAAATTAAGTAATCATATATTATACTTAAATTATGTATATCAGAAAAAAAAATGTTTCTGTTTTGTGCACTGAATCAAATGATTTGAAAAGATCATTATTAGAAATGATTTATATCAAAAAACAAAGCAAGTGTATTAATAAGCGTTCTGATATACATAATTTAAGTATAATATATGATTACTTAATTTCATTAAATAATATAACGCCAACGGGTATTACCTAAAGTACAGACTTATACATTGGTTTATCATCTTTATGTTTATTTTTTGTTGTTGGGTTGTTTCCAAGGCATATCTGTTTATATTTACTGTCAACACCTTAATATGTTACCATAGCATTTTATTATTTCTATGCACTTGTCATATATTTATGTCATGTATTTATTTTTATAATTTTAACTCTGCCATTTGCCTGATGAAGGAAATAAATTTTTTCCGAAAGCTTGCACTTTGAATTGAGTTGTTTTTATTTTTGACTGAAAATCCCACGAAACTATTAATATATATATATATATATATATATATATATATATATATATATATATATACAGTGGAGTAGCCAGGGAGGGTGTTAGGGTGGGGTTGGAACGCCCCCCCCCATGACAAGTTTCTGGCTACGCCACTGTATATATATACATATATATACATATATATACATATATATACATATACATATATATATATATATATATATATATATATATATATATATATATATATATATATATAGGGTGTTTCGAAAAAAATCGAACCAGCTGGCCCTGGGCTCAAATCAAAGATTTGGGTTTACAATATACCTATACAAGTCCATTCGCGATTTAAAAAATGTTTAGAGGGTGCACCGAGCTGCGAAAATGCCAATTTTTAGACCTTTTTTTAGATAATCGCCCAAAATCTTGTCTTAAAAGCATCGGATTAAGTCGTGCTTTTGATATTTTGTGACCAGAACAATACTGAACAAGTTAGACCTGCGGATAATGGGTTGGCGTTAGGTCTTGGTAAGTGATAATTTTTTAAAATCATTTTTTCAACTTTTTTCAAATGTTGAAAAAATAATTTTTAAAAATTATCACTTACCAAGACCTAACGCCAACCCATTATCCACGTGTTTAACTTGTTCAATATTCACTTGGTCATAAAATATCACAAGAACTACTTGATCCGATGACTTTAAGACAAGTTTTTGGGTCATTATCTAAAAAAAAGGCTACACAAATTGCATGTTTTTATGATTTCAAAGAATTTTCACGCTTCTACACCTGATGCCAACCCATTATCCGCAGGTCTAACTTGTTCAGTATTGTTCTGGTCACAAAATATCAAAAGCACGACTTGATCCGATGCTTTTAAGACAAGATTTTGGGCGATTATCTAAAAAAAGGTCTAAAAATTGGCATTTTCGCAGCTCGGTGCATCCTCTAAACATTTTTTAAATCGCGAATGGACTTGTATGGGTATATTGTAGACCCAAATCTTTGATTTGAGCCCAGGGCCAGCTGGTTCGATTTTTTTCGAAACACCCTAATATATATATATATATATATATATATATATATATATATATATATATATATATATATAAAATCACCTAGTAAACTCTTGTTGAAGCAAAATATTTTCAGCTTTTTGTTGTTCTAATTGTGTAGATAGTAGTTCAATTTGATGATTAGCATTATTTGCTTTTGTTTCCAGCGAAGAAATTGCGGATCGAAGAGTTAAGCATTCCTCCCTAGATGTTCTTTCTCGATCAGTGAGTGCAAACAATTTTTCTTGTGCTTCTTCTGCAATAGAATAATTGAAAAAGTAATGACGCAATTGTAAAATTTATATATTTAGATAAGTGTATTTTAAATGTCACTTACTTAATTTTTCAAGTAAATTTTGTTCTTGGTTTTCCCATGTAATTAATTTCATACTGTGCGTAGCTTGTAAAGTCTCTAATTGTCTAATTAAAGGTCTTGTTGCTTGAGAAATGCTTTGAGCTAGTTCTTCATTTCTGGCTTCAGCATCTTCAATTCTCCTTAATAAATTAATATTTTCTTTACGAAGTGCGTGTTCTTTCTTCAAATATTCCTGCTCGGCATTTCTCAATTTTTGACGCAAATCATCCAATTGATTGATAATTTCTTCGTTTTGAAGTTGAGTGATCCGCTTTTCATTTTCTAAAGATTCAAGTGCATGTTGACGCGCCTGTAGTTCACTACTAGCCCGACTATTTTCAGATAATTCTTTTTTGGCTGCATCCAAAGACATTTTAAATGTTTCTAATTTTTGTGTAACGTCCTCAAGTTGGCTTCGCAATTGACCATTTTCAATTTCATTTTTTTTATTTCTTGCCGTTAGTTGATGCACTGCATCTATCTGAGATCGTTCCACCTCTTCTTTAGCAGTTAAAGAACGTTTTAGACGATCAGTTTCTGAAGTTAAATCTTCGATACGATCTCTAAAAAGTATATTTTATATTAATTAAATACAAACAAATATTATTCTGATTCAATATATTATTACACTTCTGAAAATATGTGTGTAGAAACAGATTTAAGTATACAAGTTTTATTTAAATAAATTTAGTTACTTATAACTAACAATACAAAAGTAATATTGAAATACGATAATACTGTATTTATGATGGATGGGTAATGATTCAAAATTTACTTACAGCATATTTTGTTTCTAAAATTGTAAAGTGTAATCAACAGCATAGACACAAACAATAATATAGTAAAATGTAAACATATTAGTTCGTATTCGTAGACTCTTTTAAATGCACTTTTTGATATGAGTGTCCGAAAAAAAAATATTTCCAGTAAGACTAAAATCGATAGTTCTACATCGAAACAACATCATCTATAATATTTTTTTGCTTGTATTTACGAAAGTAACAGGTTCCTCTACACAATTGAAATTTTCGAAAAACGTGTGTTAATACATCATATGTATATCGTTTATATCGCGTATGTATTAACACGCGTTTTCCGAAAATTTCACTTGTGTAGAGGAACCTGTTACTTTCGTAAAAACAAGCAAAAAATATTATTGCTGATGTTTTCTCGATGTAAAATTATCGATTTTAGCCTTACTGGAAATTTTTTTTTTAACGAACTCTAATTTATATATATATATATATATATATATATATATATATATATATATATATATACACTTGTTTATCAAATATTTTTCAATGAGCACCAGTGATACCAATAATAAATATTATTGGTTTTTAATCATTTTTATTTGCACAATATTATATCGTACATTGTTTTGTATTTCAAAAAATCCGTTGAAAGTTGTGCTAATTTTATATTCTCTTGCATTGTATTGTACATGTTGTACTTTTTAATATGTTTTGACGAAAGAACTCTAAATATTAACGACTTGAGAAACACAAAAAATTTGTCGAAAGCTCGTCATATATTAAAAATGAGTTTTTAATTATTCACTCACATCCTTGGCTGCTTTCCCACTATTAATTGTTACATCATAGTATTTCCAGCCACTACCATTTACTTATTATATATATATATATATATATATATATATATTATATGTATATATAAATTTAAAATTATTTATCGTTTCAAGAGTTCTATTTTTCTTTTTCTAAATTTAGTATGTCTATTGAAAAATCTTTCAGTTTTCCGGAAACACACGCACACACACACTTATCTATAAGTACATATAAAGAGCACAATGAAAATATGTATGTATGTATGTATGTATGTTTGTTCATTTTGAAAATGCAACGTTGAAAGTACTTAAATAGACAATAGAAAAATAAAGTAAAAACTTACTTTAAATGTCTAATTGTAGATTCGTTTTCTTTTTCTTTAGCTCTTAATTTTTTAATGATCGTAGAATGCTGTAATTGCTGTTTTGATAATTTTTCACCTTCAATTCGTAATTCTTTAATTGTTTCATCTTTTTCACCTATTAAAGTTTCTAACTCGCCCTTAGACATTCTAGTAGCTGCATCTTGTCTTGTTTGTTCTAATTGTTTACGTAAAATATCTTTTTCTCGAATTGCTTGTTGAAATTTTCGTTCTAAAGCAGATAATCTTTGCGTATATTCTTCTGTAACTAAATTCAAATCAACCGATTCGGATTGTTTGCACAAAATATTTTCTAATTGACGTTTTAAATCTAAATTTAATTCTTGTAACTCAGCATTTCGTCGTGTTGTATCGATAAGTTTCGCTTCGCGAGCTTCTAATATTTCTGTCATTTCCGATACACGTTTTAATAATCTGTCTATTTCTGAACTGTGACTGTCATCACTATAACTAGAAGTTTCCGATAATTCGCGATTATGGCCCTTCGATTTGCATTTAGTAGTTTTTCCGTACAATATTTCAATTGTTGAATTTTGATCGCCGGAACAGCGAAATTTTTGCAGTTTCGCTGGACTATGTCGGCTACCACTTTGTACACTACTACTATCACCATTTGGACTAGAAATAATTTCAATATCAGACGATGTCGTCGTTTCAAGTTCATCACCTGAAGTATGTCCAGAAGTTTGTTCCGAACCTATTTTTACTAAATCGCTTCGACTTTCAGATGAAATCGGAGAATGGTCGCGTGCTGGCATATCCAGCTGTGTCATAGATGATATGCTTTCAAGACCATCTGATGCAATTACATTTTCAGATTTCAATTCACTTTCTGAACTTTTCTCAATCATCGCATCCGCAATCATATTCTTTAAATAAGAACTCGTATTTTCTCGCGGCATTTCGTCACTACTACTTTCAATTTCATTCATTAATTCGCCTTCTTCGGCAATTAATGTTCGATCTGATTGAGAACCTTCATCATTTGACTCATTTTGTAATTCGATTGTAGAATTTGAGTTTGTGGTAAGTGAATGAGTGCTTGTTAGAGATTGAGTACTTTGGCTAAGTTCTTCTTTTATCATATTATTATTACTACTACCATTAAAAGAAGGCAACATTGGTTGACTGTTGCTCATTGTATGACTAAAAGGTAAATGATGCATTGCAGATCTGCTTGGAGCTTGCGTGATTGGTTCATTGACGACGCCTCCAACAGCCGGATAATTTTTATCAGGACTCAATGAAAGTTCACTGCTAATTGATTCAGCCATTTCTCTGTTAATATTACTCAATTTTTGCGGTTTATTCATATCAAATTTATTAGAGAAATGTTCTAAAACAGTGGCATCTGTGCTTTCTGATATAGACATATACGATATAGAATCATCAGCAATGCTGCTTTGTTCCTCTTCTTCAAATGCTTCACGTATAATTTCAACACTGTCTGGTGATATTTTAAAATCATTTTCTTTCAATGGAACACTCTCGCTTGGTGATTGAAATGGTGACATAAATTCTTCATCCGTCACTTGAATAAAAAATCCATATAAGTATGTAGCATATATTTTATTTACAATACAATATTATATTTAAGTATAAATTTTTATTTCGATAATTTTCGAAAAACAAAAGGTTCAAAAAACATAGAAAGACATAAGTAATAATATTTAATAATTATAAAAACTAATAACAAATATATTTATATATTTTTATCAATATTGTGACTATAAATTTTATAAAAAAATAATAAATAGTAAAGCAAAACTACTACCGCCGCATCGCCAAAATTAAATAAGTTCTTTCATTTGATTAACAGACTTTCATATATATAAATATATATAGTATATATATATATATATATATATATATATATATATATATATATATATATATATATATATATATATAATTCGTATTCCAGATGAAAAAAATTTCTACATATTAATTAACATTTAATGCTATTGCCACCCTTTAAACTCAATTGCAACTTTGATGTCGATAATTTTCATTGTTCTTGTAATTAAACATTTAAAACAACTTACTTTCCAATTAAAATAAAACTCAAATTAATCAAAAGTTAGATTTTGTGTTTTATTTTCTGTAATTAATTTGTTTAAATTAGTAATTTATTAATATAAAAATTGCAGGATTTGTTAAAACATTAAATAAGTAAGTTATATATCTAGTAACATATTTTTTCTTTAATAAATTATCAATTTTAACATTTTTTTTTTCTTTGCAGAATATATCTGAATAATATGATTACACACATATAAGTTTATGACACGTTTGTAAAAAAAAAAACTATATACTTACAACAATTATTATTAGGCAATTGGCTAGATAAACTGTCCGGTAAGATTTCAACTGAATCGGACGGCGCCCGAGCACCCTGAGCGGAACTAGACGAAGTTAGTTCTGAGTCTGGAGTAGTGGTACATTCCGTTTCACCAAGAACTTCTACCGACTCGGAACTATTTTTACCACTTTCGGACGAAATAACTGATAATCTATTCGTATAAAAACTATTTGGTCTTTCTCTACGACGTACAGCAGGAATTTGCATAGATTTATTCTCCCCATCTAATTCATTTACTATAGCACTAGTACTCTCACTATTATCACACAATTTTTCTTCATCTAATTCGATTTCACTACTCGATAAACGCGATCTAATACTGCTTTCGCCATCTTCACTAATCTCTCGAACAACTAACTTACTTTTACTAAATTTTTCTTCAATTGATCCTAAATCATTTGAATCATCTGCTAAATTTTCGACGCTAGCCATCTGCTTTTTTTTATCTAGAAGTTCTTCGTTTTTCGGGGTTTCAAAAAATGATCCAGTAAATGATCCCCATAAACTTGTAGTCATATTATTAATTTTTGTTGTTGTTTTTGTGGAATTATTTTTTGTGTCAACATTACTAGTAGAAGCACCGGGTTGATTGATGCCCCATGAAGAAAAAAAATCATCACTATTTGGATCGACTGGTGTGATAATTGTATTTTGGCTAATAGTTTGTTCCACATCTTCTTCCTTGATATCTAAAGCTTTATCAATAGTTTTTTGAGCTTCTTTTAGAGCAGTCTTTGCAAGGCTTGCGAAACCAGACGTATCAAACCAACTCATTATTATTATTATTATAATTCAACTTAAAAAGTTTATGTAAAAACTGTATTGCGAATATAAAATATTAAATATATATTGTTTTTACGAAATATTTGTATTTTATTGAAAAATTGAATGATTACATTTTGACAACTCACACTTACTGCTAACTTCACTTCAGTTGACATTTGATAATTTTTATGCATATAACCTGGTTACTACACGGTTAGTGAGTTGTAATAAGTTTTGAGTTGTGAGTTTATTGAGATAGGAGTTGCCATTCCATTATGGTTTTCATTTCACTGCTTATAATACAGTATTTTACTATTTTAGTTACTTCCTTATCTATGGTTAGTTCCTAACCGTTCTAATCGCAAATTGTGTTTTAATTTTGCAATAAATTAGCGGGACACCCAGCTTGTACGCGCCAAGTTCTCGAGCATGACGTCACATGTTCTAAGAACGAGTTATTTGAGTGTATACCAATTGAAAACGTTAAGTTTTTGTGAATTTATACATGTTAATTCATATCAGTGTAATAAAAATTAATCAAGTTACTAACTGCTACTATATATTTAATTAGAAATAGAAACTATACTACTTTAATCAGTAAAAGAGCAAACCGCAAAGCGGTGTCTACTAACAATGATTTATTTACATAAATGACGTTAAGCAATTTAATTATTAAAATATTGAAACAAAATATATTTAGTGTATTACTTAAATTTTAAATTTATTGTGTCAAGAATTTGGAACCAAACAACATGTTCCCAACCCTAAAGCCCACATTTGGAACTCCAGCGAATAATACGTCTTTTGGTATATATTACTTTTATTTAATACGTAGTAATTTGTTTTATATTTGTTGTAGAGTTTGTTTTGTCAGTAAACAGTCATTTACAAATTTAATTTGACAATATATTTATGTAATGTTTGTTGGTTAGGTATAATTGCACAATGTTATGTGTACCTGATTCATGGCGCGTTTAAAATTTTAGGTTTCTCATCAAACGTAACTCCTAATCCGTTTGGTCAATCTACTTTTGGGAAAACGGATACACCCGCATTTGGAACCCAATCCACAGCGTTTGGTTCTCCAGCAACTCCTTTATTTGGTGCGACTTCTCAACATAATTCGCTTTTTGGAACACCTACACAAACTGCGACATTTGGACAAAATGTTGCCTCACAATCGGCATTTGGTAAATATATATAATATTCAGAGCGAGTGTAAAGTTTGGAACTATCGCAAATTAAACGTTTTTGAAAAAAATCCTCGAACACGTCAATTTTTATCTTAAATGAGACATATTTTACTGTAATCGTCACTTAAAGATTGTCTTTTGTTTTTGAGTTATGAAGTAAGCGATATTTTTTTTAAATGGAAACCTATATTTTTTATTATTGATTCTGGTAGTACTTTTTATTCCGTTTCCAACCATATAAAATTTTAAATATGTTACATTTGAAAAAAATTGAGAAAAATAATCTTAAAGTTTAAATATTAAAAACTAATTAAATTGGCAAAATGAATCTAGTTATTAGTGTATAAAACAAAAGACATTAGCTACAACTGTCAGAATTATACAATGATTATCAAATAAAATGTGCAAAAGTAACGATATGTAAAGTTTGAAGTAAATATAGTTGGTGACCATATAGTTAAGTTTATCATATAGAGGTGTCCAAAATAACTGGCTCACCATCTGTATCTCGAGAACTATACGAAGTTTTTCAAATTAGACAAAATTTGTCGCACTAGCGATGCAATTTAATGATGATTTTGTTTTTGCTAATTAAATATATAACATATACTTTTTGAGGAATTTGTATTAATTTTTAATTTTATTTTTTATTTTTTAAATCATTGAATTGTCTCCCTTGGTGCAACAAATTTTGACTAATTTAACCGACTTTGTATTATATGAAAATATTTACACTTTCATGAATTGTTTTATTTGTAGGTAGTGGAATGTTTGGAAATACAACGTCTCAGCCGTCTGGTAGTGGTTTGTTTGGATCTGCAAATACATCTGCATTTGGCCAACAAAACAAAACCACAGCATTCGGTTTTGGTTCAAATACAGGAAATACAGGATTTTTTGGACAATCTGCGACTCAAGTACAACCTGCACAACAAAATACTGGTTTATTTGGACAAACGTCTACCAACTTATTCGGAGCTTCAGCCGGTAACAAATGAACTGAATTGAACATTAAAGAAATATAACATTGCAATAAATTAATAAAAATAAAATAATTGTAGGTTTTGGATCGACTACAGCGGGACCTCAAATGGGAACGGTTATAAAATTTACACCTGTAACGGGAACCGATACAATGGTAAAAGGAAGTATAAATCAAGCAATAAGCACACGACATCATTGTATTACGTGCATGAAAGATTATGAAAATAAATCTTTAGAAGAGTTACGATGGGAAGATTATCAAGCGAATCGAAAAGGACCACAACAAGGTGCTCAGCCAAGTGGAGGTTTGTTTGGTAATATGTCGCAACCAGTTGGTGGTGGTTTATTTGGTGCTGCTACGACTTCCACATCTACACCCGGTCTTTTTGGCCAACAAGACAACAAATCTGTATTCGGTAGTAGTGCACCAACTCCAGGATCAGGTTTTGGTCAGTCAAGCTCTGGTTTTGGAACGGCAACGGCAAATACAAACATATCCGGTTTATTTGGTAATAAGAGTTTGACTGGTTTTGGCGCAAATGCTACAACTTCTTCTACATTTCCATTCAATTCAAATACACAAACCACTCATTTATTTGGTCCGAATACACCAGCGAAACCTTTCGGTGTTACATCACAGCCAAATACATTGTTTGGTCAACCATCTACTTTTGGAACTCAGTCCACCTTTGGTTCATTCGCAAATACACAGAATCAGGTACCTACTGTAAGTTTTTTAAAAGTTTTATAAAATGTTTCAAATACAAATTTATCCACCGTCATAGGATGATTCTTTACATAAAACTAATGCGCGCATGCATTGCAAATCTTACATATACGATATACGTAATGGATATTATACAGTGTCCGCCAAAAAGTCGGCATTATATGGGAAAAATTTTTATTATTTCTTTTTTGAAAATCATTATTTCGAGACTTATTAGTGTTTGTCTAAAAATTAAAAATTGCACTATCCGGATGTATAAATACCATTTCCGGTATAAGTCGAAACCAAGAATTATAAAAAAAATCAGGTTAACTTACTTTATTTGTAAAATTTTGAAAAAACTTTTTGGCGTACATTAGTTTTATGTCAAGAACATAAAAAATTGTCCTTGAATGCAAATGTATGCAAATACCTAATTTTTTCATTTAGAAAAATCTTCAGTATAATTTATTTACTTTATTTGAATTAGATGTATCTTGTTAGAGAAAAAAATTGATTTATTTTATATACATGATTGTTTTTGCAGAATGTTGGTTTATTTAATCAAAATAAAACAACTCCTTTTAATATTGGAACGTCTACGCCAAATACGTTTGGGTCTTTTGGACAACCAGCAGCGCAAAATACAGGATCTTTATTTCCTAGTGTAAAGACAACAACTGGAGGTTTTTCTGGTTTCGGTACTACCACGACTGCTCCACCTTTTGGACAACCTTCCTTTGGCCAAAATAACCAGTCCCTTTTTAATTCGTCATTCAACAAACCTGCACAAACGTTATTCGGACAGCCAAATACCACCAATACACTTGGTAAGTTATTGTTTATATATAAAGTATGTAACTATATAAATATATTGAATTGTTTACTATTTTCTAGGTATGGGATTAAATATGGGAACAGGAACATCATTATTTAGTAATACAGCAAATAAGCCAAATACTATGTTTGGGAATAATATGGGAATGTTTAATTCTGGATTTGGTAATACAGCGAATACAAGTTCTTTTAATCTTGGTGGAATTAATACACAACCTGGGTATGTTGTATGTGTATTTATGTTTTAATTTTATAATTAATTTTATTGTTTCAACAGAGTTCCAAATGCTGATCAAGCTAATGCAAACAACGAACAACAAATTATTTCGATGAGTTCTACTCCTTATGGTCTTCCAGGTCTACTAAGCAATGTATTAGAAGTAGATAATGATTTGAAGGACTCTACTAGACCTACGAATCCTGGAGAACTGAATGCTCTTTTAAATACTGTTAACAAATCACAATCGAATACGGTTTCTGACAAATTACAACCTGTTCAAGTGTTCGGACGAAAAGTATTCTAAATTATATATATACATAGAGAGAAAATAAAATATCAACGCTAGTAGTTATTACATAATTAATATGTTTGCGTATATTTTTTATTTTCTCTAGTTGTACATGTAACATTGTTAATATATACTTCTATATATATTTCTATTGTATTTCAGGTACCAATGTTTGACGGTTTGGAACATAGAGATGAAACGTTAATTTCGAATATACGAATAAATAATAACCCGAAACGATTAATTATACGATACAATAACCTAAACAACAAAGATCTATATGATGGCGATTCTTTACGTGTAAACTCTAGTTGGAATATGAGTTTAACTGAAAACAATTCACCAGTAAAGAAAACATTAGAAAATATTACTGATAAAGAACAAGTTATTGATGAAAAGCGAAATGATAGATCTAAAAATAAATTAGCCACGTCATTGTTTGATGCTAAAAATACATCAAATGTTGATATAAATGATTCCTCACTTTCATCTACAGTAATTAATTTATCCGCGAAGAATTTCGAATCTGATGCTGAAGAAGATAAAGGTAAAAACTCTTAATGAAACTCTTAATTGTATTCGCTGTTGCAAATGTAATGAACGGTACCTTTCTGTATGTTATTAGAGAAAATGGCGGAGAAAAGTGTATTTCAAGCACCCAAAACCAAACCTGCCAAAACTCTATCGCATCGGGATAAATTACAAAGGCTTCAGGATCGACGAGGTGGAGGATTATATGTGCAGTGTGACGATTGCAATCAATGGCGTTATTTAAAGGACACAGATGATCCGGTTGATTTACCAAAAGAATGGTGCTGTCACATGAATCCAGGTAATAGATTTTCTTAGACTAGGATTTCTTTATTTATTGCCCACAATAATAATAATATAATTGATAAACTAATCAACTAACTCGACATACGTTTAGCATTGTTATTTTGATCTATTCATTCAAAATTAATTTATTTGTATTATTTGCAAATTATTTTAATTTTATATAAGCACCAAGAAGACAAATTCTCTTGTTATCAAAATAGTTGAATAAAAACTGCGTATTTCTATTTTAGATGCTGTTTTATTGTTTTATTTATGAAAACATTCGCTTCCACAAAACTAACCTCTTTCTACACTAATTTTACTACAACAAAAACTCATTTAAACTTGATTTATGTGAAAAAAATAAATAATACAATTACCATATTCTAATGAATATTTCGATAGATCAAATAAATGATGTAAAATTAATTAATTATTACATTTTCATAACATCATTTGCAATTATTACTAAAACAACTAAATTGAAATTATAATATATATATATATATATATATATATATATATATATATATAAAATATTCATGTTTAAAACTAAATAATTTTCTAAATAATTTAATTCGAATAATTTGTTTTTGTATTTTGGATACGATGATATTTGTCATACAAATATAAAACTTCCCTATGTTTTCTTTTAATTTGTTGTAATTTTGCGACAGATGTATTGCAACATAATGGCTCGTATTTTCAGCTCATTTATAAAAGTGATTTTTGCCAAAAGTGCTTTTGACATTTACTTACTTAAAATCATTTATTAAGCACTTTATAATAGTTTATTTAAATTTTATAATACCAAATATAATAAAAATGATCAAAAATAGAAAAACTATTCATATTTGATCAAAAACTGAAGCAAAAAGTTATTTTGAAATTAATGATAAAAGCACTATTTCACGAAAAAGTGAGGTGAGAATACGGGCCATTGTTTTTGACTGAAGATATGTTTTCGCCTAGTTTCCATAATTTTTTTTTATTATGTTCGGAAAGATCAATTTTAAAGAATTGATTCGGTTCAAAACGGATCTAATCGGATGAAATTGAAATTGGTATTTGGAACGGTTCTAGTGTTGTTTGTAGTTATATTAGATGGTTTGTTTGATTTATTTTATACCATTGCGTTTAACTGTCAAACAGTAATAACGTAGCGAGTTAATACTGCTATCTCGGATGTAATGAAATTATTACCAAGTGTATTTGATTCAATAATTTCGACGAAACTATAAACGTATGTCTAGGTAGAAGCTGCTGTGAATTTTTTTGTCGCTGCGTTGTTACAGTAAAAATTTGACATACCACAATAATATCTCTAGTTAATTTTTTAAAGAATGTGTATGTAAAGAACACAGACAAAAGAACACGTTTAACTTTATTCTCTGATTGATTAAAAAAGAAATTCTTTTCATCTCTCTCTCGTTTGATAACAAGCTTTGAAACAAAATTTATAATATTTTAGTAAAATATAAATA
Organism: Clivina fossor; assembly: GCA_963966155.1. Taxonomy (NCBI): domain Eukaryota; kingdom Metazoa; phylum Arthropoda; class Insecta; order Coleoptera; family Carabidae; genus Clivina; species Clivina fossor. Next base: position 81,518,217 of record OZ014550.1, read on the forward strand.
TATTTATTTATTTAGCAACTACTATACAGGGTGATTCAGAAACAAATGGCATCCTGTAAGTATATGGCGTGTTTCTTTCACCAAATTAAAAAGAAAGTTTCTATAAACAGGGGGGTCCTTAAATACAGCGTTACCAAGATACAGGGTGTTGAAAAATTGAATTTTCCTAACTATTTTATTTTAGAATGTGTTATTGTAGTAACAAATAAAAAGTATAATTAGGACGCCTGTTTATAGGAACTTTTTTTCTTAATTTGCTGAGAGTAGCACGTCATATACAGGATGCCGTTTGTTTCTGAATCAGCCTGTATATGTACGTATGAGAGGCTGTAATTTTTGAGTGATTATTTAAAGTTACTATATTTGACACTGACTTTTCCTAACTGGGAAATGAATAAAACAAAAAACTGACGCAGAAAATGCAAATTTACAAATAAACAAATCTATTGTTTAACATTATCTATCTAATAATGTGAAATGTTTCTTTTGATTTGTATAGATAAAAAAGCGAATAAATGTGAGATGCCTGAAGTACGTCGAAAAATAAAGACGTCTAAATATGATATAATCCACAATAAGTATACAGCTGGAACAATTGTGTGGGCAAAATTAGCTGGCTATCCCTGGTGGCCGGCAATGGTGGATGACGAACCCAATACGGAACAATATTATTGGCTCGAGGAGTTCAGTGACGTTCCTGTAAGCCTTATTTATACTAGTTCTGGTACTAATTAGGTTCATACAGAAATTCGAAATGTTTCTCATTTCCAGCACAACGACAAAAACGAATTAATCTAATATTTCATTATGTGTATTTTTATAGACACGTTTGTCTACATTTATATACCTATCTTTTTAGAGTACTTTTAGGAAATATTTACATTATATATATTTTACGCGTTCGACGTGTTATATATTTATCGTTACGAGGGTTGCCTTTTATATTTCGGAATTAGAGAAAAAAAAATTATAGATATCCTTCATGTAGCCTCTAGATCAGACGAATCCGAACTTAGTTTATGTAGGTGTATGGATGTGCGTCGTCAGCTCGCTCGCTCGCTTGGTCGTCAGTCAAAATTTTGTGATCGCAACTTCTCCTAGACGGTTCAATCGATTTTAATGAAATTTTCAGGATAAATTTGTCTAGTACCCAAGATGGCAGGGTGACCACATTCTGGAAAACTCAGGGAAACAGGGAAAATACAGGGAATTTGAATCATAGAAAATATTCAGGAAAAACGCAGGGAAAAAAAATTTTACGTTAAATTTTTTGAATAGTTTTCACGGAATATTGGCAACATTACATAATAATTAAATTGTTTAATTTGGATAATTTGGATAATTTTAATATTATATTAATCAAAAAATGACATCCAATTTTTAATAACACATTGATGATAATATTTTTTAAACACAGGAACTGATTCAAGTATTTATCAACAAAAAATAATATTCTATCATTTTATTCAGACATTTTGACAAAAACTGATGAAAAAATAACTCAAAACGTAAAAAAAGACTTTTTTAAAAATTTGCTCAAAAAAATCTGAAAAATTCAGTAAAATTGAGAAAAAAATTAGCTACATAATAGCTAAGTAACTTTTTTCTCTAACTCATATTGATTTAGCAGGAAAAATTCTAAAAAACATTTAAAAAAAATTCTAGCGCGCAAACGGTACATGCTAGCAAATTAAAACTAAAACCAAATTATATAACTTTTTATTCCTTATCGAAAAGTATTCTAAGTATTTCTTCGAATTTTACTTCAGAAAGTAGTATTCTGCATATTATCGAAATCCCATGTTATTGCCCTATATCAACCAAGCGAACGAACACCTGTATATATATATATATATATATATATATATATATATATATATATATACACATATATATATATATATATATATATATATATATATATATATATATATATATACATATATATATATATATATATATATATATTATGTTTCGCAATAAAAAATATTAAAATATAACGAGCCATTTAGTTGAAATTATTATGAAAATACGAACAAATAGTGCCAATACAAGAGTATAATGTATAAGTTATAATAAAATTGTAAATTTAACACAGGGAAAAATGATAATAACACAGGGAAAACACAGGGAAAATAGATTTTGGTAACCTGTGGTCACCCTGCAGCAATAAATAATAATAATTTATAAATATTGTATTTTGTTACCTAGTAATTTGTTTCTGTATTTTGTTTGTTTATTATTTATATTATTTGTATATTTTTTCCTGATGATGATATAGACGTATGTCGATTTTTAAATAAAATATATACAGAACTTAATCCTAAAGTTTTTTAATTTTAATATAATGAGTTTTGAAATATTTTTTACTATGTTAATAAATATATTTTCATTGTATTAAAATCAGTTTTCAAAATAAGTCAAGACTCGACAAAAATGCTTTCTTGCATTCGAAATTTCATCAGAATTATTATATTACAACTGAAAATCTTATTTTTTCTATATGCATTAGTAAAAATTTGAACAACAAATATTAAAATGCAGTAAAATTAGTTGGCTTTCAAACAAATTTCGTTTTAATTTTTATAATAATAAATTAACAATTGATGGTCATGTGGCTTTATTTTTTTCCAGTGATGCCAATTTTCCGAGAAACAAATTACTAACCTTTTTAAAAATTCATTACGACCACTTTATTTAACCGATTTTACTCAAATTTTCACAAAAGATTTTCCTAGTTTCTAAATAAATTATGCAATTTTAACAAAATACAGTGTTGCCAACTTATCGAGAAAAAAATCACAAATTTTTTTAAAAATTTATTGTGGCTACATTATTTATTCGATTTTGATCAAATTTTCAGAAAAGTTTCTCCTAATGCCCACATAAATTATAGTTTTAATAAAAAAGATTGTGTTACTAACTTTCCGAGAAATGTCAAAGTGGTCTGTATATGGGTTTACCCATATACTTCTAATCTTGTTTTTCTAAAAATAAATAATATTTCCAAAATTATATTCGATAAAATTTATTTCTCTATTATAAATTATTAAGATTGTTTTTTAAAATTTTATCTTATAATTAGAAGCACTCCGAATACATAAAATATATTAATAAAACATTTTTGTTTTATCCAGACACATTATCACGTAGTATTTTTCCACTGTCATGAAATATCACGAGCATGGATTCTAAATCGATTTTTGAAATCGTTTAAACATTACGATCCAAAACAGAAAATTTCCAAAGCATATGTAAAAGAAATGGCAGAGGCAATGAAACAAGCTCAAGATGCAATAACGTTAAATGTAAAAGGTAGACTGAAGAAATACAGTTTCCTGACGCGTTGGACTGGTCCAATTAATACACCGCCTTCAAGTGATTGTGAAGAACTTCTCGAAAATCCAATTCGGAGAAAGAAGAAATACGCAAAGCGAGTTAAGAAAACACAGATTCAAATGGAAGATTTAAATGAAGAAAAGAATGGTAAGCGCTAGATTTAGAAAGACAATAAAACAAAAAGCGACCAATGTAATCTAATGATGATTTTGCGATTCCAGATTCCGATAGTGGAAAAGAGTTTCAGAAAAATAATAAAAAATCTAAAAAACGTATTAGAAACATTAATGAAGAAAATTCTGAAGAAAAGAAAATGAATCATAAGAAAAAATCTACTACTAACAACAATGAAAACATTGAAAACCTTTGCCAAAGAAATTCTATCGATAAATGTGATAAATAATTTATTAAATTATTATTTGCTTTTATTATTATTAAATTATTATTTGCTTTCAAAGATAATTATAAATAATAATTTGTTTTTTTGTTTAACTTTTTTACGGGTACTAATTATTTGTTTATGTACCCTAATTTTTTAATATGTTGTTTAATTAAGTTGTTTATTTTTTTTCAAGAACATTAAAATGTTCCAAAAGAATGAACTTAATGTAGCAAGTTTAAATTCTTTTACTAATTCAAAAAAAAAAAAAATTTAATTTTACTAGTAGTTCATTTGCTTTCAAAGACAATTAAAAATAATAATTTGTTTTTTCGTTTTTAACTTTTTTTACGGGTACTAATTATTTTTTTTATGTACTCTAATTTTTTAATATGTTGCTTAATTAAGTTGTTTATTTTGACTCGTTAAGTTAACAGAGTGTTAAAAATATTTGCATAAATATGAGTAATATAGAAATGTTTGGAAGGTAAGAAATTAAATATATATGTAATTAAATTAAAAATATAAATAAATCAAATTTACTATTTTTAATAATAAATATTAAAAGATTATATTTAATTTAATTAATTTAATATAATTAACTTAATATAAGCTAAAGATCAGTATCATAGTAGGCTGTTATTATTATTATTATTTTTTTTTAATTAAGTCGCCATTTTGATGATTTAGTTTAAACAAATAAATCCGATTGTTGTTATTTATTGTTACTGTAATAGTATATTAAGTTTTGAAATAAATATAATTAACTAAAATTATAATTAATTTTATTCAAAAAGTTAAAATTGTAATACAATCAAAATGAATGTTATATTGGATAATATTAAAAAGCCCAATATCGATACGAAAAATAAACGTAAGTTTGTTAATGTGTGATTTTTATTGTATTATATTGATTTAAAATATTCTTTTCAGCTCTCCATTCCAAAATAGAGAAAATTGGATCGACTGTAATGGGTCCACCAAGGCCCATTAAAAAAACAAATCAGCCAATTTCTACTCCATCTACTAGTACAACTAGGTTAGTTGTTTTATTATTATTATTTTGTTTTATAATTATAATTTGTTAATTACAAACCAAGAAAATCATTATTTACTTAGAAAAGTATTCATAATTTCCTATTTTATTGTGTTATAATATCTATTATTTCATTTTTGATTGAATGTAATGATTTGTTGATGGTGCACGTTTAAAGCAGATAAATAATAAATTTATTTAGCAGTAAATTCGCTATACAATATGCAACATAAAAAATATTTACAATGTACTATTAACATTCATATCTACGTAATATTTATTAAGTTTTATTTTAAATGCCTTATAATTTAATGTCTTTAAATTTTCGGGAATTGATTGTACAATTGCAACCTTTAAAAATATCGTGTTTTGTCATTGTGTAGTATATCGTACTTATTTTTATTCTTCGTGTTATGATCATATATATCTTAAAACCTTCTTAATTTATTTACAATATATTGTGGTATTAGTCCTAAATTTGCTTTATGTATTAATCTAATTGCTTGTATTTCTATTAATTGTTTAATATCAATGAATAAAGATGACCGCTTTGATCGTGAAATTGAAAAGAGAGTTAATGTTGGTTGTAAGGTTTTTGGGTGCTTTGGGTTAAAAGAATCTACATTTGAGGCACGGGTTACAAGACACTGTATTATTGTTTGGTTATTAGGTTAGACCATGGCAGTTCATCAGCTCAAGGACGATCATCGAACACGAAATCATCGAACACAAAATCATCATCATCACATCGTGACGGCTCATCCAACAATACCCACGTGATTGTTTCGGTATGCGAGGGTAGTGGGCAAGCGCGTGGCGTTGTTGGCATTGCAGCAATTGATATAAATCATCCACTCCTGATTCTATCGCAAATCACCGATACACAGACTTACAAGAGTACATTGACAAAGGTTAATGTTTTACAACCATCCGAAATTCTAATACCGTCGACTTTTTGCGATGGCGCTACATTGAATCGACTCTGTAATATTTTAATGGAGAATTTTCCGGCAGCTAGTGTAACGTCCGTTCCCCGCGTTGAATTTAATCGGAATAAAGGAATGCATTATATAAACACAGTATGCGCTGATGGATGTAAATCCGTTTGTTTGATTGTCAGACATAAGTAAGTTGTGCTAATTTAATTTTTTCGACTGTTTTACTTAATTAAATGGGAAAATTTTCTCCCTCATTAGCTGTGTTTTTTTTTTTACCGAAAAACTCAGCTCAGATCAGCAAATATCAGTAACCTTGAAATAATAGCTGTTTTATTTATAGTGTCTCGTAACTGAGTTCGAAGTGAGTGAATTGCGTCCACCCTTACCGATATTGAGTTGCATATTTAACTAGTGCTTTGCTGAGATTGAAGTGAGCGCACATGCGTAATTCAAATTTTCCTAGTTTAAGATTTGATAATGTGGTTGACATATTTCTATTTGAATATTTTATTTTGAAATCAAACAATAGATATCCGGGGCGAGTTGCAATAAATTATCAACGTAAACAATCCAAATACATCTAATATTTTAGGTTATATCATATATGGAACTTGGATTTTAAACGTCACTTTCAAATAAACTGTTTTATTTATCAACACAACTCAGCTCAGCGCAGCTTATTCAAAAGATTTACTGATCTGAGTGGAATGTAAAAAAACACAGGCTATTGTGTCTGTTATTTTTTCTTTTTTTGGTGTAGATCTCTCCTTGTTGCTTCTCTCAGTTTCTAGTTTCCATCTTTATATTTTGGTTCTAGGATTTTTGCGTTCATATTTCTATAACAAACCAAACCGTTTTATTTTCTTTTCGAATATCTATTTTTGCAGATTCTATGCTTTAGCAGCCACCAGCGCCTTATTACGATACGTCGAAAATATACGTCACGTTCCGTATTTCTCTCGTACGATCAAAGTGGAATACCAAGAAGCGGAACAAACCGTACTAATCGATATCGATACGGCCGATCGACTCGAGTTAATTAGTTGCGCGAATCCAAGTGCGGCTGCGGGCCGTCGAAATACGAGTATTTTATCACTGATCGATCACTGTGTAACAAATGTTGGCAGACGTTTGCTACGCGCTACGATCTTACAACCGTCATGCCGTCGCGATGTGATTGAATCACGGCTGGATTGTGTCGAAGAATTGGTTAAGAATCAGGAATTATTTGGGAATCTACGTGAAGTTTTAGTATCGTTGAATAATATCGATTATGCATTGGTATACGGTACGGTTGTACCGGCATCAGCTGCTATTGTTTCCGAAAGACAGTTGAATTATACGTTGCATTTGAAGGTAAGCCTCCATTATTTATGCATCCGTAGTGTTCGGTGATTTTATCCGATTTTGATCAAATTTTCAGAAAAAATTTCCCTAATGCTCTCATTAATTATATAATTTTATTAATATCCAGTATTGCCAACTTTCCGAGAAAAAATTATTAAAGTTTTTAAAAATATATTATGGCCATGTTATTTAACCGATTTTACTCAAATTTTCACAAAAGATTATGCAATTTTAACAAAATACAGTGTTGCCCCAACTTATCGAGAGGAAAAAATCACAAATTTTTAAAAAATTTATTGTGGCTACATTATTTATTCGATTTTGATTAAATTTTCAGAAAAGTTTCTCCTAGTGCCCACATAAATTATAATATTATTAAAATACAGTGTTGCCAACTTTCCGAGAAATATAAAAATGGTCTATATATGGGTTTACTCATATAATTCTAATCTTGTTAGTTTAGTTTCTTGTTTAGAACGCTTGAGGAAAAAATCGTATATATGTCACACCTCGGAACAAATATCTAGACTCAACACAATAATAATCGCTTTCCACTCTTCTCTTCGTAACATAATAATACTATTATTTTTGTGTGTTTTGATAAAGGCATTATTGCAATCCGTACAACCGTTAATAGATGTGTTGAAAGCTACACGACATCCGATTTTTAAAAGAGTGTATGAAGAAATGAGTGGTGCAGCTGGTCCACGCCAGCTGATTCTGCAGCTAATTGGCGAGGTGATTAATGATGACTCACATCCTGCCAAAGGGCATATGGGCGAAATGCAGCGTTGTTTCGCCATCAAAACGGGACTGAATGGATTTTTAGATGTTGCTAGACGAACATATACGGAGTACGTTGATGATATGCGATGTAAGTTATTATTATAATATAATATAGTCTCCGATTGTACTTGTACGTCATCAAAAAAATAATAATACTTTCTGAATTATATTGAAATAATTTTTAACACAAATGACACTTTCTAATATACAATTGGAAAATACAAATTATAATATTATTCATACTTGAATTTTATGGCACTTTGTAGACCTGACGGTTGTTAATTCTTTCATAATATTCAAAGAAAGATCTGAGGAACGAACATTGGATCTGAAATATTTTCGTCTTTCTGTTGTAGGGTCAGGGACAGAACTTTCACGAAAGGGAAAACCCCGTGTTTCTGCTCCACTACATCCATTTAAACCTAATATTCCGTTAGAAAAAAGATGGGACAAAGCTGCTCATATGCCCATTCATACAACATCCAGGAGATGCGCACTTTGCAGCACCAGAGATAAACCACATATAACCAAATGGGCGAGAGCAACTTGCTCAGTTGGGCTATGTTTAAACGACAAGGAGAATTGTTTTATAAAATTTCATTCAAAAATTTAATTTTGTATTAACTGTTTATAAACTGATTAAAAAAAACTAAATAAATATTACTTTTACTTTTCTAATATTGCTGCTTTGTGGTATCTTGACAAAACCACATCATATTTCTTTTCCTAAAAAAAAATAAATATAAAATGTTATTTTTATATGTTCTGTAAACGTTATTTAATCTCTTTTATAGTGCTAAATGTAAATATAACAAGATTAGAAGTATATGGGTAAACCACTGAACTATACATATAACGGGAAAGATTATACTAAAATAAATTTTACCCTCACATGGAGATTAAGTTGGTATCATTGCGAAACACATTTCTATACTATTAGCGCGTAATTTTGAAAATAATATTTTATTTATTTTGAATTATAATAAATATTTTAAGAATTTAAAATGTAAAACTTAAACAGAAGCAAATTGATTAAATTAAAGTAAAAAAATTGTTTAGTTTAAACTTGTTAAAATTATATAAACTGTACAATATCTAATCTAGCTAAATTGTGTCAGATGTCGCCATCTGGCTCTACTATTTGTAACTAACATTAAGTTCTTTATGGTTCTATCTATAGCCGGTATGTTGCACAACCTAGCTGTCACTCTGTTTTATGCTGTCAATGAAATATCTACTCGTTTATGTCGGTAATCTAATTTAAAGCAACAAAAGCTGAACCAACAATAAAAATGTATACCAAAATTATAAACAAGAATAAATTACAGATTGATAATACCAACAAATCAATTGTAATATCACTAGAATTGTGTTTCGCAAGCTTGCCAACCCATCAATATGGCGGGCACCATGTAGGGACACATAATGCAATGTGATTTTATATGTGATCGTCATTCCCGTTATATATATAGTTCAGTGGGGTAAACCCATATATAGACTACTTTGACATTTCTCGGAAAGTTGGCAACACTGTATTTTAATAATATTATAATTTATGTGGGCAATAGGAGATACTTTTCTGAAAATTTGATCAAAATCGAATAAATAATGTAGCCACAATGAATTTTTTAAAAATTTTGTGATTTTTTTTTCTCGATAAGTTGGCAACACTGTATTTTGTTAAAATTGCATAATTTATTTAGGCACTAGGAAAAACTTTTAAAAATATTTGATTAAAATCGGTTAAATAAAATGGTCAAAATAAATTTTTTTAAATTTTACTAATTTTTTTTTCGGAAAGTTGGCAACACTGTATTTTGTTAAAATTACATAAATTACATGAATACTAGGAGAATCTTTTGTGAAAATTTGAGTAAAATCGGTTGAATAACATGGCCATAATAAAATTTTTAAAACTTTAGTAATTTTTTTCTCGGAAAGTTGGCAACACTGAAAATTTATAAAATTATGTAATTAATGGGAGCATTAGGGAAATCTTTTCTGAAAATTTGATCAAAATCGGATAAATAACGTAGCCAATATGAATTTTTAAAAACTTTAGTAATTTTTTTCTCGGAAAGTTGGCATCACTGGAAAAAAACAAAACCACATGACCATCTTGGGTACTAGACAAATTTATCCTGAAAATTTCATTAAAATCGGTTGAACCGTCTAGGAGGAGTTGCGGCCACAAAATTTTGACTTACGACCGAGCGAGCGAGCTGACGACGCACACACATACACCCTCATAAACTAAGTTCAGATTCGTCATCTACAGGCTATATGAAGGATTTCTATACAATTTTTTTTTTTTTTTGAAAATGTTACAGACACCGTACCAAACGCTTTACTACTTTTCCTTGCAGTCAAAGTAGTAAAAAGAAACCGAAAAGCTGCCCTGAAAGGGTTAAATACCTAAAACTAACCTAACACAAGCTATGCTTAAGAGAACACGTATGTTCATTCAAGAAAACGGTGGTTTATTTGAACACTTAATGTAATTTTACTGTTATAGTTATTAGTTATTACGAATGTAAAATATGGCATTAGTATTTAATAAATTTTTTTTTTTTGGATTATAATTCTATATTATTGTTTAAAATAAGGTAGGGCTCATGTTTCATTTATTTTAACATGACCTACTTAGTTTTCAACTAAAAAAATGAATTATTACTTTGCAAAATAGATTTTTTTTCAATTTTCCATGTTATTATTTAAAATAAAGTAGGACTATGTTATATCACTGGAAAGAGAAAAAAAAGGTCTTTTTAATTACACTACATTGAAATATTAGTTATATAAGAAAAATAAAAGTTGCATCATAAATCTCGAAAACAGTACATGGCACAAAAATTCTGGTAACTTCTGGAAATTCTGTGTAAAAAAGTGTCTTAAGAAAGTGCAAACCAAAATAATGTATCGTTTTGCATACGAGAGTTATAAGCAAAAATATAAAACAGCAAAATTTGCATTTTTGTCTATATCTAGTAACCTAAAGAATTTTTTGGAAAAAACAAAAGATGACTAAACTCGCCTACTAATGAGGCAACTTTCATCTAATTTAACCGAGGTCGTATCTCTAACAGTTCCGAAGATTCCCATGCATACAGAGTTATCTTGGACACTCTGTATATATAAATCTATATATATATATATACCACTTGTAGCAGCACCAAACATAACTACAACGTCAAGTGTATTTAATCTGATATCTTCGGCGCGGCCGGCGGCCACATTGAAAATAACTATTAAGTACGTCAAGTTAAGTTAACAATTGCATTGTTTATTTTCGCTTGAATTTTAATGTGAATATCGAAAATGTTTGAAGAAATGCACTGTGCAGCGTCCAGCGTCCAGGGTAGTCAGAAACTGCGTATTCAATCAAAGAAACACGGTCAAGTGTATTTAGAACCTTTTGATATCTCCGACGCGACGGCTATATTAAAAATTATTAAATCAAGTTAAGTTTTTGTTTATTTTCGCTTGAATTTGATTATTGAAAATGTGTAAAGAAGTGCAAGAAATGCAATATGCCTACCCGCCCAGGCTGGTCACAAATTGTATATTCGACCAAAGAAATATTAATTCTCACAAATCACGTAACAATAAATATAAATAATACGAGTATATACAAATATACATAGTAAATAATAGTCTACAACTGTTAGTAAGGTTAAGGTTACTTGACTTAAGGGTGATCAGATTTCAGTTTAGGTAAACCCGTAGATTGAAAAAATCAGAATCAACATTAGTGAATTCAAGCAAAAACATAAAAATAATAATTTTTTTGGAATGTTCTAGGGAAAAAAAACTATATTTTGTATGTTAGTTTGAATTTAATAATAATTTTTTGGTTTTTGTATTTTTCATTCAATTTGCTATCTTATTCATATCTTACAAGCTTTATTTTATGATTTTTTCATTTTGAATTAATATAAATATTTTATCTGAAAAATGTCTATTTTCTCGAAAACAAGATTATGTATTGGAATAATTTTCACTCCAAAATGGACTTTATTTCTAACTTAACAATTGAGCATTATAAGATTTTTTAAATCATTTACTTAGAAGAAAAAAAAAATAGCTGGACCAATACGAATTTTTTTTTTAAATAATTTACTAAAAAAAATTCCTAACCCGGAGATTTTATAACAAAACCCGGAGCCCTGAGAACAGATGTTGAAACCCTGAAACTCCGGGTGAAACCCTGAGACCTGGTCACCCTGCTTGGCATATATTTTTATTTATTTGTAGTTTAGTTTCGTTTAAAACACTTGAAGAAAAAATTGTATATGTTACTTGAAATAGAAAGTTGTTTTTGTGTTTCGCCCAGATTGCTTGCCGACCACGGCCACAAATATATCGGAGTCAAAGAATTTTGCTGGAGTTGGAGTCGATTTTGTTTTTGTTGCAACTCCGACTTTTTTCGTTATAGCAAATAATTAACAAATATAAAACCACGTATTTTAAAGATATTTTTCCTTTTTATCACTAACAATTTGCATTATCTAATGATCGATAAACCTAAATAGCGCGCACATTATCGTGTTTCACTGCTGGAAAAGGCAGTCAGCCATTCATTCGCTAGTCATAACACAAAAAATTCAAATAAACTAAAAATCAAACAAACGAACAAAACAAAAGGCAAGATAATATTAAGTAAACATTTTTTAATACAATATTCATTATAAAAAATATGAACTACATTGTATCCGTTTGATAAATAAATTCATCACATTGCATTTGCAACATTAAAAATAATTAGTAACAATTATGTTTGTGAATGTTTTCTATTAGTTTTCTATGTACTAATATTATAATCAGCAAATGTATTCCCTTTAGTTAATTTAATATGATAAAACATAAAAATCATTATTGAACTAAAAGTTGGAGTCGGAGGTAAGAGTCGACGGTTTTTTGTGTCGACTCTATGTCTACATCCCTGCCCCCTGCCCCCTGCCCGTAACATAAAACATAATATACTCGTATGTAGGTACTATTATTTTATTCGATGCTAATGTACGTTATAGAAAAATTAATATTTAATAATTGTATTGTAATTTTACATTTAATACTGTTAATAAATAAAATAAAAATTGCAAATTCGTAGAAAAAGAATAGGTTTTGCATTTGAAATATCTGATGTGTCGGCGTTGTTGCTAGAATTTCGTATTGTATAGTCGCAGAAAAAGTACCTATAGTGTAAAACTCGCCCTGAATGTCCATTCTCGTGCTGCAATTTATACGAGTGGGAAATTAGTATCATTCTATACTCGTCGTACAATACAATACATATTTGATATCGGTTTAGCTATTACTTTTGTTTTAATTGCATTTATTTTCATATGTTGTTCTTTAAAATATTAGAAAGATTGTTCACTTTTGCAACAACAAATATTTTTTGAATTCGATTAAAAAAAATTAATTTATGTATAATTAAGTTAATTTTCTTTTGTCAAGTATGCAGTCATTTATTTAGGGAAAGGAATTAATTTATAAACATATTCCTCTTATGAAGTTGTTAATATTACTTTATTCTTAATAACAACTTCATAAGAGAAATATGTTTACAAATTAATTCCTTTCCCTACTAAATAAATGACTGCATACCTGACAAAAGAAAATTAACGTAATTACTATCAAACACAGTCAAAGAACTAATATAAATATATATATAAAATTACTGAATTTATATCAATTACATTTTTTATTACAGTTTACCGATATAAGTATATACGAGAAGGAGGAGGGGGGGGGGGTGCAGCAGGGCCTAGAATTCCTTTTAGGGAGGCACGTATATCGTATATTATTATGAAATTGAGTTATTGAGTAACATATTTTATTATACGAAAGAGTAAAAGATAGTATTTTTACTAGTTCTTAGGTCTACATACTTATTATTACTAAATAATTGTACATGAACAAATTATATCATTTTAATCATCATCTATAATATTTTTTTTAAAAATAATTCAATTTTCTGTATACTTTATATCATCTCCCACCATAATGCTTGTTCTCTTGCATGAATCGAATACGAAAACCAGACCCCAATGCTTTCGCCAAATTCTCAAGCAGCACTCGCATTCGAGCTTGAAGAGCGAGTGACCTAGGTGAATGCATACCAATGCATAGTTTGCGTTCAAATATATTAATACGACGAATGCTTACTAGTTCTTTTTTATATAACTATATAAACCCTATAACAACTGTCGTAATAGTACATATTTTATTCACCCCAGGAACAAAAATAAGCGAAAATTTGTTTTAAAAGGCTTATGTTTATGTTAGGCTGCAATTTGTAATTACACATTTACAAACGTCTGCGACATTTAAATATCGTAAAATAACAATAAGTTTGTTCATTAGTAACTCCGGTGCTTCAGAGATTTTCGGTTAACTCTGTAGTTAAAAATTATTATTTTGTTATTTCAACTAATAATTATTAAATATGAAGAAACTTAAAATGTGTCTATTCTACAATATTAATTTTTACAGTAGATGGCAATAAAGGTATTGTTTTCTTAAACAAAGTAATTTTAAATACATAATACTCCTATATAATTCCAATTTAAACTATGTGCACCTTATAAATTATAATACGTATAAATGTAAGTGATATATTTTAATTTTATTACAATCTGATTGTATATTACAAAAATTAATAAAAAATACATTTATAAACTTATGCAAAAGATTAAACATTTTTCTCTGTAAAGATAAAAATGATTAGAAAATAGTGTTATATATAAATAAATTTATTTAAAAATGACAGAAAGAAAAAAAAAGAAAAAAAAAACAAGAGTAGAAGGGGCAAGTAAAGATAAATTTTATACAGTATTTGTAGGAATGGACATTGGATTGCTTTGTGCAGTAGAAGCATTTTGTCGTGTTACGAGAGATACAGCATTTTGTATAACTTGTTTTCGTAGAAATTCACCAGTTACAGTTGTTAAATTTTCTTTTTGGCCTACTTTACATTTTATGTAGCCATATAAATTAGCTCCATTTAAAATCAATGCTATAATAACCAATAACTGAAACAGAGATAATTTTTAACTGTAATTATATTATCAATTCAAATAAAATTCTTGTAATAATAAAGAGAAAAGAGAGACTGTAATAATGGTGCTATAATAGTAATTTACTAAACAATTTAAATAGGTATACATATATTTTTCGAATTTTAAATTTCAAGCAGCTACGTATTGTCTATCTATAACCTTAAAATTGAGAGTTAGTTTTGTTAAAACACACTTACAAGCCATTTAAGTTTTAATCCAAAAAGAGCAATTAGGAAGAAAATTGACCAAACAATTGGGCACAAAACTAAAGCTGTCCAAAAAATATTAGCTTCTCGATCATTAATCCGATTCTGCATTGGTCCCTGTAAAAGGGATTACATTAATTATTGTTAATTAGTATGTACATTTAATAAAATAAACCTTTCTTGCTTCATAGACCCAGTGCGATTTGCCTTCATCGTCTACGTAATTCCACCATCTTAAACCAACCATCAGTCTACCGGTTATATTTTTGACAGTCCAAAAATCCATTGACAATAATAAGACTACAGTTACGAAACTTGTTATAAAACTGTGACTAACCCATCCACTAAGAATATACACTATTAGTGCTGCACTGCGAAATGCAATATGAAAAACTGTCACATAGGGATGCCTAGAAATTTAACCACACGTATGCAAATATTGATTTATAAAAGTTAGAATACCTAATTGTGAAATTACGTTAAGTTATTTTTGTTTATTTCATCTTCCTCCCCAAATCCTAGGGTGTCGTCCTCTAGGAGAGGGACCTAAATTCGATATAAAAATGTTAATTAATCATTATTTTCATTAATAAAATAAATATTACCGTTGCCGAAGACATTACTTTTATGTCTTGACAGCTTGTCAAAATGAACACTTCATTTACGTCATTATCAGCTGTGTGAAATGCTATGAAGTTGTATGCATTTCATTGTATTTTATTTGCAAATATTTATCATATAATAAATTAAACACAAATTTAAATAATTTTTATAACTATAAAAGCAAATTTATAGCTTAAACATATTTTTAATATTAACATTTTGATTTTTAATATTCTTTACGATATAATTAGAAAATATTACCTCATACCGGTGTTTACACACACACAATTTCATTTCATGCAACTTTGTTCAATGTAAAAACAAATATATATTTATTATAAATAATTATAATTTTTTTGGTTTGTCTGTTACAATATCACTGTATATATACGCATTTCACACAGCAAACTCACTTACGGTGATCCTATTTTTATAATATATATATATATATATACAGGGGCGTAGCAAGACCTTTGTGGGCCGGTGTGCCACTGGGAATAAGGGGCCCCCTTTACTCCTTGTATTGTTTAAAATTTTAATGTTCTTTTGGCTCATTTTAAGTACTAAATGTCATTTTTATTTTATGTCAGTTTGTGCCTTATTCGAAAAAAATTTTCAAATAAAAGTTGTTTTATTTTTATGATAATCAAAATTAATTAAAATTACTTTTTTTAAATGCAATCTGTATTTTCAAAATTAATAAATTAAAGTGAAATTCTTAAAGAAACAACTTGCCAAGAAATATACAGGGTGATTTATTAGTAATTGGAAATATTTTAACTGGAGTATCCTGGGCTCAGAATATGACGATTTCATGCAAATCACTTAGATAAAATGTGGCTCCTTACTGAGCTACAGGGGTGTTTTATTTAAAAATTTAAAAACGATTTTTGCCCAGTACTTAAAAACTATTTGACGTATCCTTATCATACTTGGCAGGAAGTGTAGGTACCATACACCATATTAAATTATGTTAAATTAAAGTTTTTGGCTTCTGCCAGTGGCGTACAACAGGGGCAAGTAAGAGGTTGATCCTTCCTAAATTCTACGCCACTGGCGGAATTGTTATTTTAGTACAATTTTTCAATTCTACAATACTTTCTGTGTAAAAAACATATTCTTTCTTCGTAACGATAAAGTCACTATTTTTCGAGATATTTAAAGTTAAACATAAGCTGCACCCTTGGAATTTTTTCAAAATTTGCTCAAAAAAATTTGAAAAAATTCAGTAAAATAGAGAAGAAAATTAGCAAATTTTAAAAATAATTAAAATTGAATATTTAAAAATAAATAAATAATAACTTAGAATAAATTATACAATTACTAATTATCTTACATTTTTTTATCTATATTCTATAAATAAAAAATCTTATTTGAATTTTATTTTATTATTTAACAACACAACAATTTATAACAAAAACTCTTTTACAAATAATAAATATAACATTTAAGCAGAACAAATATTTCTAGATACTAATATTATTTAAACAAATGAACAAGAACAGAAATTTTTTAAAGATAATGTTACAAAAAATGAATATTTTTAGTATTAACCCTATTTTTAAATAAACATTTCAATTTATGTTCAATTTTAAACAATAAACTTTTAAACAATAACTCATGAAAATTATAATATTACAGAAAACAAATATTTTTTTAAGTATTTAAGTATTAACATTTCTTTTGTAAATAACAAAAAATAAACTTAAATACTTGAAAATGATTTAAAAGACCTTTCTTCGCCCACCACGCTTAGCCTTTTTTGCTGGTTTTGGAAGTGACGGAGCGTCTTCATCACGAAGTGAAAAGAAGATTTGATCAAAAGTCTGTTTTAAAAGATTATTAATTTAATTTAAGATTAATAATAGGGCATAAAAACCTTAACGGTAACTCTAGATATATCAATAACTATTTCAACTTACAGTTAGTAAAAAATGTTTCCGAACTAATTATATTAAAATAAAACGGGTTTAGGTTGTAGTTCTGTATTAATATTTATTAATAATCGGTGTATTCGGCGTACATCTTCATCAGGAACAAAAAATACAAATAATATTTACAATAAATAAAAAGAAAAGAAATAAGTTACTAGTTAACAAAATAAGTTATTAGATCATAAAATTTATAAATTTGGCTTCCTTTAACTAAAAATTTATAGTTACTTATTTCTGTGTTCTGTTTATATACTGTAAATATCATTCGTATCCTTTTTCCGATGAAAACGTACGTTTAGTTCGTCGAAACATTGATTATTAATAAATATTAAAACAGAACTAGAACCTAAACCTAAAGCCTTTTTATTTTAATAACTATTTTGTTAGTAAAACAATGTATTAAGAAAACATATTAACGAATTTATAACTCAAAAACTTAGCATAAAATAAAAATATTACCTGTTGAGTTGGTACTCTCGGAAAGGGAGAAAGATTAGAAAGGTTAGATTTTTTCGAATTTAATGCTTGAGGCTAAAACAAAATATAGATACAAAAAATTACAATTATTTTGACTTGACCTAGACCAAATCTTGACAATTTTAAATCATTTATTTTTTTTTAAACAACAAGAACAACAAGATATTTTTCTCACAACAAATAATGTTTATTAAACAAATACATAAAATAATAGTTGAGAACTTGAGAATAGTTTCAGAACTTATTACATTAAAATAAAACTGCTGTAGGTTTAAGTTCTGTATTAATATTTATTTAAAATCGCCATTTCGATCAAACTCAACAAATGATAGCATTTATCCTGATGAAGACGATTTTAAATATCGATTTTAAATAAACTAACCTAAAACAGTTTCATTTTGTCGACGGTTGTAAATAAAATATTTTAATAATAAACTTACGTATTTATTGCGCGGTTCCAACATTTGTTTCCGTTTCAATAAATATTCTTTGCGTGTTTGTAGCAGAGCTCTCTTATCAATGCTGCTATCACTTTCGATACTCGATGACGAATATTTCGAAGCTGGAATCTTATTTTCGGGCAATTTAAACTCCGATTTCTTGTTGTTGCTCGCTTCCAATTTTTGTTTTTCCAGTTGTTGTTGTTGTATCTTTAATTCGCGCAAAATATTATCGATACTGCTTTGCAGTTCGGAATTTCGTAGTTCTTCTGTCGTATTTTCATTCGCTAACTTCTTCAGCGCTTCATCGTTTTGTTTCTTTTTAATGTTTCTCTCAGTTTCTAGTATCTTTATTTCTTCCTCGAGTTCTTTAGCCTTTTCCTCGAGAGTAGTTTTTTGTTTTTTTAACGCAGCTTCTTTCTTCTTTTTCGATTCGGTTTCAATCTTTTTCAACGCTTTCTTATTCGCGGTTAGTTGCGATTTTAGCAATTGTTTCTCGTGTTTTAATTTATCCAAAACTAGATTCATTTCGATTTCTCCATCGGTGAACTCTCTTTCGAGTGTATTATAGTTCGTTTCAAGTGTGCCGATTTCTTTTTCAAACGCTTCCATATCGGATTTTAATTTACTTTGTTGTTCCATAATTTCATTTTGAAGCATTTCTTTTTCTTGTAGCTTGGTTTTTAATTCGTTTATTGTCGTTTCAAATTTAATAACGTCGTCTTGCCTATTTTCACGCATTTTATTCAGTTCAGATTCGAATTCTTCGTAATAAGATTTATCTTTTTCGAGTAGATTTTTTGAATCCTCGATCATAATTTCCCACGCAGCAATATTCTATAATAAGTTAATGAATCATGTAACCAAATAATTATTTATTATTATAAAACTGAATGTTACCTTTATATAACTTTGGACATCTTCTGTAAGAACAACATTTTCTTCCTCTAAACTTTGGCAATTATTTTCTTCAATTTCATTCTTAAAGTTTTCGTTTTCGTTTTGAATCTGTATTTCCAATTTCTCTATATCAATTTTTCTGTTATTTATATTAATATCCAAATTATCGGATGTTTCTTTAAGTTTGATATTTTCCATTTCAATACTTTTTAGAAGTGCATTATGTTCTTCTAATCCAGTTTTAAGTGTTTCTTTTTCTGCTTTAAGTTTATTGAACCTATTTTACAAAAAAACAAAAATATATTAATGTTGATTACAATTTCATATATTAATAAATTATAAAAACAGGACATACAACTTTATGAATTTTTTTCTTCGAAACTGTAAAAGATATCTAACCGCGATTTTTTGGGAGTGAAAGAATAGATTTTGAACTTCTTTCAGAAATTTTTATTTTTATTTTTGTTGGAAATCGTCCAAGTTCTAACCCTTCCTTCGAAGCTCTGCAAAACAGAACGACTGATAACTCCTTCCCTATTTATCTGAAACAAAAATCAAAAGGCACCACTGAAGTATGATATATTATCTGGTTTTTGACCGATTTTTTTCCACAAATATTTATTCGGGACAAAAACCAGATAATATATCATATTTTAAGAGTGCATTTTGATTTATGTTTCAGATAAACAGGGCAGGAGTTTTCATTGTGCAGCCGTCCAGTTTTTTCAGAGCTTTGAAGAAAGGTTTAGAACTCGAGACGATTTCCAACAAAAATAAAAATGCTTGAAAGAAGTTCTCAAAGTCTATACTTTCATCCACAGAAAACCGCGGTTTGATATTTTTTATAGTTTCACAGAAAAAAATCCCTAAATTTAGTCGAGAAAGGGGTGATATCTTTGGAAACATTTATCTTCTAGATTATGCATTACCCAAATACACAAATTCATCTACCTGCTTTAAACGTGCACCATCATTACATTCATTCGTCAAGTCATCCTTCTCAAAAACTAATACTATTTCCAACACAAGATTCATATCCTTACCAATAACATAACTACGTCATCAGCATACGCTAAGGCAGATATATTAAAAAGAAAGAATAAAAATATATTTACAAATGTTTGTTGTTTCTATCTGTGACAGTCAAAGCCGACAGTTCGATATTTAATTCGGTTAAATCATTCTCGTTCTTTGCAAACATTTCTTTAGAGTTAATTTCTAGTTGCAAAAGTTCGGAAACCAATGATTCTTTTTCTTTAAAAATTGCATCTCTCTTCTCCGTAAGCGATTTAGTTATATTTTCCTCATCTCGTAATATATCCTTTAGTTCATTTATGTGTTTTACTTTTGCATCGATTTTATCTCTTTTCTCTTTCAAAGTTTCCTCAAATCGTTTCGCGTTATCTTCCGATTCTTGTTTCAAACTTTCTATTTCTTTCATACAATAATCGATCTGACGCATATTTTCCATTCGTTCAAGTTCAGTTTCATTGTTATACTTGATCAGATTTTCTTCAAGTTCCTTGTTTATCGATTCTAAATCTTTTAAGCTACTTAAACGCAGTTGCATAATGGCGCTTGTATCATCGAAAACTTTAGTTAGTTTTTGAACAGTGCCATATGTTTTTTGGGTCCGATTAAATATTTTCGTATTAGCAGTGGTACTTTGTTCGTGTAGACGCATTAGAGACGCATTTTCAGCTTGCAGATTATACAATTTCAAACGTTTTTCGTCATACAATTGCATTGTTTCAGCTAATTGTTGTTGTGAGGTTTTTACAGATTCTTCTATCTTGATCTACACAAAAATATAAACACACGTATATATATAAATTTTAAATGATATAATAAAATAAAGATTGGTACTATAAGCTCGGTTTTTGGGTGTTTTAGTTCATTTGTTTAGTACTGCCCTTATAACAGTTGCGTTGTTTTGAAACTGGAATTAATTAAAATCGATTTTAAAAATAAAGCTTATAATACCAGTCAAAGAATTTAATTTAATGATAAACGGAATAATAAATTACAGTTTTAATTCTGAATATAATTGGTTTGAAAACTATTATGCATAGGGAATCTAATGTTACTAGATTAAAACATTTGCTATATGTATTTACAAACAAAACTAAAACTTTTTATAACTATTTTTGTTTGGTTATTATCAATACTAATCAGTTATTATTAATAATAACCGATTAAATTACTTTAATCGTAACATAATTAATCAAATTGACCACCTAGTATTGGATATTATAGTTACCGGCAAATATAATAAAGCTACATAATATATATATTCAAAATATTAATTAAGATATACTAAATTATTCATAATAACCGGTTATTATGTATAGTAATCAAATATTTGCATTAATTTCCATATTTTTAAAAATAAACATTAATTTAGTTATTTAATTTGACAATAAATATCACAAAATATAAATTTCCATAATGGCGGAAAAAAATTACCCAAGAGAAATATACTTTAGGTATACTTATGTTTTGTAATATAATATTGTATACCTTTTCAACCTCCAATTCCTGCATCTGGCTGGTTAAGGGCTCAAACATTTCTATTATATTTTCCATTTTGATTTTATAGAACTTTTCGCAAAATAATTAAACTTTTAAACTTTCCGTACAGCGTTTTGCAAAAATTTCACAAAAACATATGAATAACGCGCGTTTTGTTTGAAGATAGACTAAAGTGCGCTACCGTCTACAATTTATTGAAAATAAAATTTATCGATTATATTCATGAAAAAAATATATTTATATTAAAATAATAATAATTTATATTTCTGTATAATTATAAATTAATAAATTTTCCGATTGGTATCTATAAAATTATAGGAACTAGCAGCTAACATGCAGCTAACTTCACACTTTTCTGTGACAGGCAATTATGAGTCAATCTGTCAACTATAGCTATTGTTATCATTTTTAGTTCTATTTAGATATTATGAAATATTAAATTGAATGTCGGATAGCGATAGTGAAATAGAAACCGTGTCCGAAAATACTAGATTGATGGACGCGCACGTAGCAAGAAATGGTGGTATGTCCGATCCCAATAATGATTCCCAACAATCGAGACGACGAAAACCCAGAAACGAGACAACTAATTATGTAAATTACGGAACAGTATGGTTACATTTCGATAGTAATAAACTTTACACAATCAAATTTTGGTTTATGTGTTTTTCAGGCGAATGTAACCGTTCCCGAAGTGTCAATTCGTGCTCCGCCTACAATACCACCGAATCCCCAACTACAACAACAGATTAACGAGTCCCGCTTAGCTGACGAAGAGGAAGAATTAAAATACGAAGCTAAGCATGTTATTAAACTATTTGTTCCTGTGTCATTATGTATGTTGGTAGTTGTTGCAACGATCAGATCGATTAATTTCTACACCACCAAAGATGTTTACGTGTAAGTTGTTATTCGGCAGCTATTCCACCTATCAATAAATACGATTTTAAATTTCCAGTATTTATACTCCATTTCACGAGAAAAGTCACGAAACTAGCACGAAAGCATGGTAGGCAGTTGCAAATTCACTTATTCTGATGACCGTTATTATTGTGATGACAATATTTTTGATAGTTTTATACAAATATCGCTGTTACACGGTTTGTATAATTAACTTATTAAGTGATTTGGAATGGATGATTCGATATTTGGATAGTTTGTTGTATAAAGATGGCTGGTTTAACAAAAAAAAATACCTTAGAAACGTAAATGTATCCAGAGAGATTCTATATACATGATATAAGAATTAGTTATAATTATTTATTGCAAAAATCACTTGTACAATCTGGTATATAAATTAATTCAAATCTTTTAAAGTCATGGTAAAATCAATTAAAAATCTCAACAATTATACTTAAAATTTGAGCAAGTGGCTTTTTCCTCGTAAAAATTACGCATATATTTTTTTGAAAAATAAAAGTTTACGTGTATATTTATTGCTTTACCACTAAGAAATATATTTATAATTTCATAAAATATGACGCGGTTTTGTAAACTGGTTAACAAACGAAGATAAAGTTACTAGGTAACAAAATAAGAAAAATATTTATCAGAACTCATTATATTTAAATAAAACTGCTTTACATTAAAGTTCTACATTTATAATAGACATTTCGACGAACTCAACGTCGATTATAAATAATTATTAATACAGAACTCGAACCGAAAGCAGTTTTATTTTATTATAAATTATTAATTAAATGAAGCTATATTTTATTTCAATCACACTGATTGATGTTATCTTTATTGCTTCTCTTATCAATCTACCGTTAATATTGTTGGATCTTGAATATTATTTTTGTTACTTACCGCGGTAATTTACCGAAACCAATTAAATATTTTATTTTCCAGGTAATTCACGGATGGTTAATTGTCTCATCGCTAATGTTACTATTCATATTTTCGTATCTATATTTAGAGTAAGTAAAATTTTCAATTTTATTCGATAATTTTATAAGAAAACAAAATAAAATTGTAATTTTTTAAGGGAGGTATTACGAGCTTACAATGTACCAATGGACTTTATAACAGTCGTATTAATGATGTGGAATTTTGGCGTAATGGGTATGATTAGTATCCACTGGCACGGCCCTTTACGTCTTCAGCAAGCTTATTTAATATTTGTATCGGCACTTATGGCACTAGTGTTCATTAAATATCTGCCCGAATGGACTACATGGGTCGTATTGTCTGTTATTTCAATTTGGGGTAATCTAAGTATATTAAAACGAAAATAACTAGATGTAATATTTTTGTTTTGGTTTTTTTATATTAGATCTTGTCGCTGTATTAATTCCAAAAGGTCCTCTACGAATTTTAGTTGAAACAGCTCAAGAAAGAAACGAACAAATCTTTCCTGCCTTAATTTATTCATGTAAGTTGCATCGACTGGTCAAAAAATACGCAATTTTGCCTACTAAATTAAAATAATTACACAATCAAACATTTCTAAATGATTTGATCGTCACAATGAACTGATTTTAAATTAGTTACAAATTGAAAAAATTGTATTAACTTCACCGGAATGCAAATACATTTTTTCCATTTTGTAACTAATTTAAAATCAGTTCATTGTGACGATCAAATCATTTAGAAATGTTTGATTGTTAATTGTGTGTAATTATTTATGTCGTCACCGAGTGCAAAACTTAACACTAAATTTATGTTGGATAAAATCAAATATCATTAAAAAACTTATATGTCATTTTATGTTTGAGATCTATTTTGTTTTAATTTTTTCAAATCAAACTATTTATAAATAGTAATCATTCTGTCAGTAATATAGTAAAAATCTTTCAGAACACATAATTAAAATAAAACGGTTATAGTTCTGTATTAATTAATATATATACAATACATAATAAATGACATTTACAGTAAATAAACAGAACATAGGAACAAGTTACTAGATCATAAAATTTATATTGGCTTCCTTTAATTAAAAATTAATAAATCTTATTTTATTACGTCTAGTAACTTGTTTCTATGTTCTAAGTATTTATTTACTATAAATATCTTTCTGTTGAGGAATACGTTGATTATTAATAAATATTAATACAGAACTAGAAGCTAGAGCCGAAGTGTTTGGTTTAAAATGATACATTTAATTTATTTTTTTAAGCAACATTCATGTATAGTTATGTGAGTATGGCAACAGGAGATCCTGATAATAGTACTAGCAATAGATCTAGACAACAACAACATCAACAACAACAACAACTACCACAAATGGCGGATAATCCAGAAGGTAAATAAAAATTTATTGTTTTAATCAACTTTGGGGCCTTTACAGTAAAGGCTCAACGCATCGCACTGCAATAATAATGGAAACTTTATTTAGCAAAAAAGTGCTATATAAACAAAAACAATTAATACATTCAAAATACATAAAGTGTATTTCTAAATAATTTTTTCTTAATCCTAAACTTATATTACTAACTAGAGGAATATAAATTTTTGTTGCTTCTCTTATCAATCTGCTGTTAATATTGATGCGTCTTGCAATTATTACAGTATATTAATACAGAACTACAACCTATAGCCGTTTGATTTTTTTGTTGGTTAATAATGGAGAAGATCCGGAAAGTGGTTTTTCCACCGATTGGGTGAATAGTCATAAAGATCGTGCGAATCGTCGACAATTAGAAGTACGTGACGTATCGATGGGCCGAAATACTGAATATAGAACACAGATGAGACCGCAGTCGAGACCAACTGTTCAAGAAATTGAAGAAGAACAACGTATGTAACAAATTCACAATTCTCACTTATCTGAAAATTAGCTTTATGTTTTAGACATAGAATACTGTTGATTCGGAATTGAACTGGCATCTACTAGCTTGCGAAATCAAAATAAAAATTTAAGTTAAGCGCAATTTTTGACTGTAATCAAACTAATAACTAATAAAATTAAAATTGGGTTATGTAGTTTGGTTCACAAGTTCTGCGCTAAAACATAACACTAATTTTTATGATAAGTAGAGTATAGTCTGAATGAGTCTTATGGAGTTTCAGCAAGAAGTAATTTCGTCTTGCGAAAATTCAATTTATCATATTTACAATTTAAATAATTTTTTTTACTTATAAATTTCAGGTGGAGTCAAATTAGGTCTAGGAGACTTTATTTTTTACAGTGTTTTAGTTGGTAAAGCTTCTTCATAATTATGGTGATTGGAATACAACATTAGCATGTTTTGTTGCAATCTTAATTGTAAGTAAAACATATTTTTATTCTATTACTCGTAACTGTCGGTCGTAATACTTTAACATGTAAAATTATACTTTTATAATTTCAAGCTTCCTTAATTATTTTAGGGAAAAAAGCTTCAAATATAAAGGGGATGGTGTATAATTATCAGATTTTTTAAAAACTATATTTATTATGAAAAAGAAAAGAAACATTAAAATTCAACAATAACTTTTTAAGTAATTATTCCGGAGCGTAGTTACCATCTATTTCAATAACTGCTTCCCATTTGCTTGGAAGACGGTCGATTCCACGGGCAAATTTATTAAAAAAAAAGTGAACAAAACAGCAATTTTTATTAACAAATAACCCGTCTAGAAAAAGGCCTGATAATTTTGCATCAACCTAATAAGTTTTACAGCAGTTACATTAAATTGGCTACAATATTTACTACTTTCTACGGATCAAAATGCCTAAAAATCTATGAGAAATTATTATTTTTGTTTGTTTGTTTAGGGTTTATCACTTACATTGCTATTGTAAGCAATATTTAAGAAAGCTCTGCCAGCACTACCAATTTCCGTTACGTTCGGTTTAATATTTTATTTCGCAACTAGAGAAATTGTGAAACCGTTTGCGGATCGTTTAGCGAGTGAACAAGTGTTCATTTAGTCGTCTTCCGATCCAAAAAGTCATTTCACAATCATTTTTATCACACCGATCAACACGAAACTAACAAAAACTTACACATTCAAAATCAACATAAATTACTGATATTAATAAAATAATTTATTAATTTATATATAATTATATTTCATGTAGTATTGAAAAGGAAACAATAAATATGTGTTGTTAAACAAAACACATATGTCTGTATGTGCATATTGTTTTTGAAAAAATTGCTCTTTATCTTACATTGTACTGACTATCGTATTACATAATTTTATTATTGTGTAAGAAAATTATGATTTAATAAACTATGCTTTTTTAACAAGATTTATTTAATTTTTTTTAATCTTATATTTATAATACAACAGTCTTTAATCTTAATTATATATTAACGGGATTAAGTCACCTTGAGACTTCCGAAATAGAAAGAAATATATATGTATGTACCTAATAAAGTTGGCTTAACCATAAACAAGAAAGATGTGAAGATTTTCGATTTAACAGTTCAAAAGATAATTTTAGGGTAAACGTTTTTAACGCTACGTTAGATATTATAATTGCACAATTAAAAGATAGATTTTCAAGTTTTACGGAAATAAATAAATTATTTGGAATAATTTTCTCAGAAAATTTAAAACAATTATCTGATGATGAAATAATTGATTTATGCCAACCTTTACTAGTCAAATATACTGACGATTTAACCGCAGATTTTAAGGCACAGATATTATCTTTTAAGAAAACCTTTAAAAAACAGTTAGAAAATATTAATTCGGTATTTGAATTAGGAGAATTAATATTTACAGATTATTCTATTCTTAGTTCGGCATTTCCGGAATTTTGTACCGCTCTTATTTTGTTTTTAACATTCCCCGTATCAACTTCTAGCGCTGAAAGAACATTTTTAAAATTAAAACTTATTAAAACATATTTAAGAAACTCTATGGGGGAGAATCGTTTATCAAATTTGGCGATTTTGAGCATTGAAAATGAAAGAGCACGTAAATCACATTTAAATGAAATAATTCGCATCTTTGCTTCAATGAAAGCGAGAAAAGTTAAGTTTAGTTAAAGTTAATGAACTTGTTTGTCAACATAAACTTTAAATTTGATTTGTACTGTATGTTTTTGTGTTTGTAAACTTAAAAGATTCTATGAAAATGTATTTAACTTGCTTTAATAAACTAATTTATATAATAAATATATTTAATTCTATGAATGGTATTTTATTCCTCTTCTTTGTTTCTTATTTATTACAAAAAAATTAAAATAAACAAAAAAAAATGGTAAGTATTAATGAAAATAAGGCCCTATTGGGCACTTTGGCTCGTGGGCCCCTCTCGCTCATGGGCCCGTGTGCACCGCACTCCTTGCACCCCCGGTTGCTACGCCTCTGTATATATATATATATATATATATATATATATATATATATATATATATAATAACGAAATTTAATTAATTTTCGCCGATTGCAGCGCTATCTACAAAGATTCTAAAAATTATTACAATTGAAACCTTATCATTTAATATATAATCTTATTATTTATTCAATGGTTGAATGTTAATCTGCAATAAAAAATAGAGATATCTATTTAAAATTTTAAAGCTGTAGCACTCCCCCCTCCCTAATCTCTGGTAAAGCGTGGTAATCATAGGTATTTTTGCTGGAGAATCCGACTCTACAATAAAAAATAGGATTCTCATTTAAGATTTTAAAGCTGTAGCACCCCGCCCCCCTAATCATCCTGTAAAGCGGGGTAATCAAGGTATTTTTGTTGGAGAATCCGAATCTACAATAAAAAATTAGAATTCCCATTTAAGATTTCAAAGTCACCCCCCATTTCCTCTCAAAAGGGATGGGTGGTAGAAGAGTGAATGGTCCCCTCAAAAATATTAACTTATTTATCTAGGAAATTTTTCTTATGTATTATTATATTTTAATAAATTGTAATATCTGTTTAAAGATAATGTTCCGAGTGAAAAATGGTTTAAATTATTTTTGAAAAGGAATCCTTATATAAGTCAAAAACATGCTGAATCAGTTAACCTGGCTAGAGCTACTGTTACCTGAAGAAGCTATTAGGAAATGGCATAAAGAATTACAAGCGCATTTGGAAGTAGAAAATTCACTTGATATTTTAAAGAAAGAAATATACGAATTTTAAGAAAGGAATGAAAATGTGTTATAATATAAAATCAGGATCAGAAAAAGAAAGTATTACAATATTATTTACAATTTCTGCAAGTCGAAAATTATTTCCATCAATTGTTTTTCTTTAAGAAAGAATGCCATTTGAAATAGTAAAAAAAAAAAAACAAATGGTGGTACTCGGTCATTAGAGCGCTCTAAAACCTAAAACTGGCTGGATGACAAGTCAAACATTTTATATAATAATTATATACATAATTATTATGTATGTAAGTATACTTTTGCCTCAAAAAATATTTCATTTCCTATTCTTTATTTAGTAGATGGACATCTCGATCGCATTTAACATGTAACGTATCTAAATTTTATGCTGAAAATAAAGTACACTTATCCCCCGATTTACACGGCACTTGTTTTACACGGTTTTTTGCTCAGCGGGCAAAATTATTATTATTTTTTGAATATACAGAGCGAGTGTAATGTTTGGAACTATCGCAATAAATCTTTTATTAAACGTTTTTGAAAAAAATCCTCGAACACGTCGATTTTTATTTTAAATGAGACATATTTTACTGTAATCGTCACTTAAAGATCGTCTTTTGTTTTTGAGTTATGACGTAAGCGATAATTTTTTTAAATGGAAACCTATATTTTTTATGATGAATTTGGAAAGAGCATGAAATTCTAAGACCAAATATGATAAAAAAGTATGGTACTGTTTCTTGAAATTTTCGAGATAATTGCCGTTAAAGTTTTAAAACAAAAATCTGATAACAATCAAGAGTTCCAAGTTTTAATAAAAAAATCAAGTAGCCATGTATAACAATTGACAGCGTTAAAATTATGACAGTTCTTTATCAGTTTGTTTATCTGTTTTTATTGTGGGCTTTTTCACGTAATTCAGTAAATAATGGTGCGATATTTGACTGACAGTTGTAGTTAATGTTTTTTGTTTTATACACTAATAACTAGATTCATTTTGCCAATTTAATTCGTTTTTAATATTTAAACTTTAAGATTATTTTTCTTAATTTTTTTCAAATGTAACATATTCAAAATTTTATATGTTTGGAAACGGAATAAAAAGTACTACCAAAATCAATAATAAAAAATATAGGTTTCCATTTAAAAAAATTATCGCTTACGTCATAACTCAAAAACAAAAGACGATCTTTAAGTAACGATCACAGTAAAATATGTCTCATTTAAAATAAAAATCGACGTGTTCGAGGATTATTTTCAAAAACGTTTAATAAAAGATTTATTGCGATAGTTCCAAACATTACACTCGCTCTGTATATATATATATATATATATATATATATATATATATATATATATATATATATATTCTAATTTAAAATAATATATATATATATATATATATATATATATATATATATATATATATATGTCGTAGATACCGTAAAAACATTCTTGTTATCTCATAAAGTGTAAGAATAAATTAACAAATTAACCAAAAGAGGTGAAATGCGACGTTCAAGTACCATTCTCATCTCCGCATTCTTTTCATTTCATATTTTGTATATTGCATTCCCCGCACGTTTCATCACCGGTTCCATCCAAGCAGCGATAAGGCTTGTCATTTCATCTCACACCCAACAATTAAGTTATCTTTATGAGAAGTTGTTTATTTTTGTTTTAATAAACAATATATATGGCGATTTATGACGTCGGGAAAAAACTACACCGGATGATTCCTATGAGTAATCTAAATAAAAAACTGCAAATAAACATATGTCCGAAAATGCTTTCTAACGGAACTGTAGCCGCATTAGCGTTAGCCTCATTTATTATATCAGAAAAAAAAACAAGTCATAAACTTTTGAATAATTGTAAAATTACTGATTGATTTTCTAACATTTTGTTTAAACACTAGTAAACCAATTTACAAGTTATAACTTACTGGGTCCCGACAAAAATTGTCTTCGATTTTTAATTATTGTAAATTGTTTATTTAATTATTGTAAATTGTGTACAAAAATTTATAAACTAGTAAATTGGTTTACTAGTGTTTAATCAAAATGTTAGAAAATCAATCAGTAATTAATTTTACAATTATTCAGAATTTTATGACATGTTTTTTTTTTCCTGATATAATAAATAAGGCTAACGCGATTGATGTTACATGTAATAAACTTCTAACGGCTACAGTTCCGTTAGAAAGCATTTTCGGACATATGTTTATTTGAATTTTTTTTATTTAGATTACTCATAGGAATCATCCGGTGTAGTTTTTCCCCGACATCATAAATCACCCTGTATATATATATATATATATATATATATATATATATATATAATATATATATATATATATATATAATATATATATATATATATATATATATATATATATAATATATATATATATAATATATATATATATAATATATATATATATATATATATATATATATATATATATATTTCGCTTCTATATCCAACGTGTTAATTAATATTTTCAAATTTTCGATCGTATTATTAATTTCTTAATGAAACTTACTTTCTTACTTATCGTTAGATAATGTTCGTATATATTTTCAAAACAATAGTTTATTATGTCGGTATAATTATGTAGAAAAGAAACATGTCTTTTTAGATACATAACATTTTTTTATTGATAGTTTTCCAAGTGCACACACATTATGCATACGAACAACACCATTATACTAAATATACAAGACCAGCTTGACATCTAGTAAATAGCATTTTTATGTAGGTATAAGAAACACAAAATGAATCAAATTATTTTAAAAAATCGCACACGCATACCATATTATATCTTATCAGTCATGAACACTGTGGAAAAGTATATACCAGGAGTTCGTTCAAATATTTCCATTTTTAAAATTGTTTCCATGCCAAATACTGATTTTGCATTCAAGTAAAATTACCAAATTTGATGAAAAATTCTAATACAATATTAATTATAATATATGAAAATTAAACTAATTGAGAAACAAGTAGGTAATTGACATGTATTTAGAGAAATAATTGAAACGAATTTTGGACATATTGAAATAAATCAAACTAAATCAGAAGAAAACAGAAGAAGGAACAATTTTATAAACACATGTAATATAGAGCATACAAAGTTCAATTATTATTAAATTTTGTGCACAGCACATACATTTACAATATATTTAATATATTGAGAGAATTAATGAAAGCTTCTATAACGATTGAAAATTAAATTTTAAACTAGTTATTGATTTATGTAATTAATTAAGTATTTCGAGATTGCACTGTGGTATATATTTTTGTCTCATATAAATCAAATAAATTTCATGGCAAAATATGTAATAATTTATGTGTTATGTATCAAATTTGGTTGTTGATAAATAATAAGTTACTCATAGAATTCCCCATAATAATAATTATAATAATAATAATAATAAACTAATAAATAATACGATACATAGATTTATTTTTAAATATATTTATATCACTTACTATATTTGATTTAAGAATCTTAATATTTCAGATTTTCAATATTCACTAAATAATAAATGTATTTAAAAATATAGTACCTAATTTAAATATATTTACTTTATCATAGGGAATCTATATTTTCATATGATAGTTAAAATAG
The DNA here is from genome assembly GCA_963966155.1 of Clivina fossor. Taxonomy (NCBI): domain Eukaryota; kingdom Metazoa; phylum Arthropoda; class Insecta; order Coleoptera; family Carabidae; genus Clivina; species Clivina fossor. The sequence goes on from OZ014550.1 coordinate 81,550,821, forward strand.
TTTTGAATTACATATCGAATATATTATGCTGGTAGACTAAATTTAATTCAAGATAATAATTATAAATACAAGAAAAATATTTCACTGATCAATCAATCGTCAAAGATGTTGTTCTAGAGATTTCAAGCTAAACTACGAATTAAAAAAGGAAAATTCGGAAAAAAAATAATCGAGAGAGTAACGAATAACAATCATTTTTGTAAACATCAAACACTGATCTAATTGTATGACATTTCAACATTGATTGTGAAATTTTATATTATTTTGTGTCAATTGTATTTATTCTAATCTGCAATTTTCTATTTAATCAAGAAAACGTCAAAACATGCAATTCTTATGATTTCAGTTTCAACAATGGTGTTATTACTTTTGTGGGTTAGGAAACAGTACACAAAAATGAAAAACTAAAAAACAGTTTACATATTTGTCTACTAGTCTATGGGAAAAAAATTCCATTTAAATATTTTTAATATATGTAAATTCGAACACATTAATATACTAGCGGATTTTTATTATAATCTCGTACATAAATTAAAAAATATTTAAGCAAAAATAAATCACGTTGCTTTAATTACATCTAAACTTTATTAAAAACTTATTTTTGAATATTTTATGTTTAATATATAGGCTGGTTTAAATTCGAAACTACTAATTTTTGCATATATTTATAAAAATCATAAGTTGGCAAATTTCATGTACCTATACATGTGATGTGATACATAAATAGCCAGCCCATATTTTCAACAAAAATTAGAAAATTTACATAAATGAATAAGTGTCTGTCAGCAAAGCCCAGTAAAGTAAAACAGCCTATATATTCACACCAATTTCACAAATTCTATGATTATAATGTGTTCGAATGTATTTGTTTTTAACAGAAAATTATAACGAATTATGTTGATGGTATTTGTCAAATTTATGTATTGTAATTTATAGTAAATACGATAAAAAAATAATAATATAAAAAAATCATAAATACATTTTTGGTGGTCCGGCCAGCGGTATACTTAACCAAATAATTTACGAAAACATTGCAAACTACTTGTACTTCAATAAAATATTTCATAATAAATAAATATTTGGAATAAAAGACAAATAAAAACTCTGTATTTTAATGCACATAAAAATAATTTGTAAATTTCTGTACAAAGTAGTTAATAATATTTTGTAAAAAAAGACGTGATTTTCGATTAACAAACCTTGCAACAGATACTAACACTTGTTCAATATACATTATACATAAATTACATAGGTACCTACTATTTTTATATTATTTAGATTTGGGATAATAATTTTGACTTATTATTCAACGTAATTTTTATATTATTGGTATGTAAATGTATGTTTTACAACTAGAGTGCTCGCAGTCTACTATTAGTGACTTGGCATTATTTTATTTTAGCTATGATAAATTTATACAACTGAATAATTATTATTATGAAATATCAAAAATTATATACAATTTCAAATATACCATAATAACAAAGAACTTATTATTACACCATTTTAAATAATTTTTTTCCTCTCATATACTTACTTGATCTATTTTTATCATAACTTTTGTAAAACTTCTGAAAATAGATTTTAAAAGATATTTGAAGAAACTGTTGGAAATGATGTCCGAATAAATTAAATATATTAAAATATATTTTCTGCAAATATAGAAAAATTTACGAAAACAATTGAACTAATATTTAAAGTTCTAATAAATGACTATATTAAAAATGATGTAATTATATTTTCTTTGATGATTTTATAATATGTATTATAGATAATTTTTGATTATATTTATACATTTTTAAGTAATGCTATGTATGTCTGAATTAAATGGAATTTTATAGTCATATTGTATTTCTTATTTATATCATGAAAAAAAATCTTCTGTGGCTCCATTTAAATCAGTCATGTGTTTAATCTATAGAATAAAACTGAAAATATATATTTTGGATTATAAATATTGTTACATTTGTTGTATAAATTTATCATAGATATTTACTTACTTACTTGTTAGATATATGTATATAGAATTTGTCTTAAGTTTTCTTTTTTCTCTTTTTTTATTTATAAATGATATATTTAAAGTAGGTAGTATTAAATCAGTCAACATTAATAACACTATGTATAAAACAAATATAAATCAAGACACAATATAGAAAATTTTACGTAATTAATTTAAATAGTTATTTTCGAACTCTTTCTTTAAATTTATCACTAAGACAAAATAAACATAAACCTTTCTATATTGCATTTTGAGTATAAATAAATCTGTTTGGCTTTATAATAAATATACTATAGCAAGTATTTGTCAATATAATAAAATATAAAATTATATGTTTTTTGCATTGTCCATAATTAAATTAATTCATAATTTTTACAGGTAGTAGTTATAAATAATAATTAAAATTCAATAAAATTTTATACGTAAATTTTGTTACAAATGTCAAAAAATTAAAAAAAAAAAAAAAACTACATAGGAATTTTGATTATATAATATTGTGCATTATTTATCAAAATTAATGTCTATTATTTTGTTTTCATCATTTGTTTTTTGTATATTATAATGAGTATTTCTATTTATTTTGATTATTTAAGTAGAAATTTGATACATACATATTATAATTAATTATACAATTAAGTTTTATTTTGATTATAATTATGTCTTTGGTATTATTTGTTATAAAAGTTTCAAATCAACCATATTCAATTATAATATATCTTTTTACAAAATTTTGTATTTTTAAATATATACAGCTGCGTAAAAGTTTAATAAATAATTATTTTAATTTTTTTACAATTTAAAATGGAAGTTATAATTATTTTTTTAAATAAAATTATATAGTGTATAAATATTTTGAATGTAATTCAATTTTATAAGATTTGCAGCATTTCTAATGTTTTATTTTTGTTAACAATTAAAAATTATCATAAGCCTATAAAAATAAAATATTGTAGAAATATCGTGTCAAACAAACTTGCCTGTAAAAATAAGTAAATGAATTTAGTTGAATAAATTGATGAATAACATGATAGTTTACTAAAGATATTTGATTATAAAGCCACTTATATATATATATATATATATATATATATATATATATATATAACAAGTTTACAATATACGAAATAAATCAAGTCATGTATAACTTCACGTATATATAATATATAGGTGTTTCAAATTTAGACGACTTAACTTTTAACATGAATTAAAAACTATAAAATAAGAATAAAAAGCGTTTTCCCGTAACACTTCATTCGAGAGATATGTTCCGATTATGACCGAAAATAAAATATAGTATACAATTTTAATAATTAATTTAATTAATATAATTTCGCTATAAATAATTTATTCCTATCATTTTCAATAAATGTATAAAAATTTGAATTTATCTTTACAATTATTAAAATTGAAGAAGATTTAATTATTTTACTCACACATGTGATTTATACATTATTAATATGGGATATGTTTAAATGCATTTGTTTTCTAATCGCAGGACTATTATGTATGTTTTAAATAATTAATATTAATAAATTATATCAAAAATGATAACAATAAGCAGCAGCGTTATCAAAGCAATTTCAAGGTTATTTTCAAAATACAGGGAGTAAAATAAATTATTTTAAGCAAAATTATGTCATCTGAATGAATTATCAAAGTTTTGTAATAAATTTAGTTTTTCAGTAGCATATACAATTTTAGAGAAGAATATCTCTAAATCTGTTAACCCCACCGGGCGGACATATTGCATCCTTATGGAAAAATGTCGAACCTAAATGAATTTGTCACCACGCACGGTTAACAGATTAAATAAAACATTTACGAGTATGTTTATTTTATATTTCACCTCTCCCCCAATTTTACGTTCATTTTAAATTAGGTCGTTTAAATTTGAAACAGTCTGCATAATATTTATGAAAAGAATATATATATATATATATATATATATATATATATATATATATATATATATATATATATATATATATATAAACGTACCCTTTGGTTTCAGCTAAAATGATTGTGTGGGTTTTTCCTATTGTATATTTCTATGAAGAAGAACGAATCGAAATCGAAAATGGATAATTTACGGTCAGCAGAGACTGCAACATTTCGACGCATCGCCTAGATGCAACCTGCATATACCACCGATCCCCGAGCACATTGTATTCAACTGAACCATTCCACTATTTTGTCTCTTCAGTGAATCACTCTTCATGCCCAAATTCTGGTTTATATCTCCGGCATTCGTACTTGTTCCTAGTCCGGCTCGCGGCACACTCGTCGGTCGATTTTTCATGATTTCACTGCAGAATAGCGTCGAGTCAACGCTAGCTGGTGTAATTCTATCTTTTACTAACGAGCCACATGATTGTGCCTTGTACAATCTGCTGCGATTAAATAATCCTGGTAAGGGGATACAAATTCGTTTGTGAACTTGCAAATATTTTCCTAATAAGCGCATCTTTCGTGAGCCACTTTTCTCCGATAAAATTTTATTATTATTAGTATTTGAACATTGCTGATCTACGGCTTCTTTTTGCTGATTAACAACATCTTGTTTTTTGCTGCCTAAAGACCAGTTATGTAATAATCTTGCACCAAAACTTTTCACTTTCGGTGATGGACAAGTTATATTCTGTGTTGCTGTTAACGTTGTTGATATCACAATACTGTGCGAATGGGCATCTTCTTGCACCTCGGATATGCGGTTTAGTGATTGGCTTTCACGTAGACGAGTTTCACCGTTTCTTCGACGACCTGCTCGATGTCTGCGTCCAAACATAACTTGCTGCCCGCCGCCTTGGCTGCCCTGGTTTTTTCGTCCGCTGTTATTAGTAGAGCTGGTTGTACTGGATTTATTATTGTTTTCTGGTTTTGTTGCACCAGTTGGAGGCTGGGAAGTCATTTGGCCGCCTGTGCAACCTCCTGCACCACCGCTTCCACCAGGATCTTGATTGTCACTAGAATCGTCGTGAGAATCACGTCGACCTGCAATCAAAAGTCAAAGATATCACTCATTGAATAATTTAATGAAATAACCCGAAAATATCAAATTATAAAATAATATCGAAAAAAAAAATCAGTATCAACGTAAATTGGTCAAAGAATGATGTTACATTATTTACTTCCTCCTCAATTCTACAGTGCTTCGATATACAAATACAATTTTAAAACAAAATTAAACATTAATTTATAAACAAAAAAAGAAAGATACACTCATTGAATAATTTTACGAATAAGCCAAAAAAATCATGCACACATTCCTAAAAATTATAAATTTATTTGAACAATGGAAACTAGTGCAGAAGCTATCGGAACATGTACAATATTCCGATTCAATTTTAAATTATTAATTCTTTACGAAGTACATTTTACTGAAAAATGACGTATAATTTCTATTCACGTTATTTATACGTAATTGAATTTTTATATAGTTTTATGGTTTTGATTTCTATAATAGCTAATTAACCAGTATTTCTATTCCAAGCGTTTAGTTTTATACAAGTTTGTGAATTGTTGTTTATACATAAATGTGATTTTCGTTATATTTATTTTTTGGAAACATAACCTGAAAATATCTTTATTATAATTCTTTTTTTTTTAAATATAATGATTAAAATTAGGAGTATTTGATAACAAATTTAATTTTATAATTTCATCATGAGCAACGAAGAATATTTACAATATTAAAAAGTTAACTAAGTAGGTACTGGTTAATTATATTTTACTTAATTGACCATTTATTACCCATCAACAAAATTGAATATTTTGAATAAAAGTTTAAATAATATTATTTATATGGTGGAATAAATATACCTCATATTCTGTATTTCAAAATTGAAAAAAAAAAGAAGTTTTCTCATTTGTTAGAGTATGAAATGCAGTATAAAACAATACTAAATTCAAAAATTTTAAGCCCGGCTTTATGCAACGTTGTCTTTGTTTTAGTCTTAGTCTTAATCATGGTTTTAGTCGTAAAATTAATGAAGTGTTAATTAATGTAAAATGAACATAGTCCTAAGTTTTAGTCTTAATATATGACAGTTGTCAAACAATTGAGGATAATATTCAATCAAATCAACAAAAGAATCCTCATCAGACATTAAAAAAAAAAAAATTTGATGTTTTATTGACACGGATGTATTTGAATAAAATATATGGTTAGTAATAAGTAAGTAAAAACCACGCGTTAAATGTATGGTTATCGTTGCGTTTGCGCAAAATGTCTCTGGTTTTAGTCTTACAATTAGTCGTAAAAGTTAAAAGTTAGGAACTTTCAAGCTCGCTCTCTTACAACATAAGACAATGATTAAGACTAATACCAATGCATAAACAGTGTAATATATTTTAATGTTTTTATCTTTTATGTTAGAGACAAAGACTAAGACTACGACAACGTTGCATAAACCCGGCCTAAGTCTTCCGACATAGGTTTGAGATAAATAAAAAAAATTAGTTATTCTAGTTACTGCATTTCTTAAAAAAAAATCGAGATATTTTTCAAAATAAAATATTTATATTCATAATGTAAAACTTGAAACATTATTAAAATTTTATTTTTCAATTTCAATTAAACTATTAATGTAAAAGATACATTGATATATTGTTTTATTTACTTATGATTGCTTTAAGTTAAATTTTTCATTGAATATATAAATATTTAAATTGTATCTATATATATATTGCAATATCGATATATCAATATTATCGATGATCAATATTTTTGTAAAATATCAATTATCGATACATCGATAAAATTGATATATCGATATTTTCCAAATATCAATATTGAAATTCTAATATCGCCCAGCTCTAATCAAAACACAAGTTGAAAATTTGACGTTCCTAACGCCAAGATTCCGAAGAAACAATTTAAATTGTTTTCAATGTAATCTTATAATTCGGTTCTTTCGATACTATACACAGATAGATATATTATTTTATTATTATTATTATTTTCTTTTTATATTATTCTATTTATTTTTTTGTTTTTAATCGTAGTAGATTGCTACCATATTTTATATCGTTTGTTAGTCCCTATTGAATTGATTTCATTATTGACGAATTGACGAATACTACACTTACGTATACTATATAAAACTTATTCGGATAAAACGCTATTAGAACAGGAAAAATAAATATTCCAACCTGGAATAGGTTTGCCGGGATTGTTTAACTTATGTGCACGTTTCTTTCGACTTTCACTATCATCATCAGAAGCATCAGATGAACTACAGGAAGCAGTGCGATTTTTATGGAACTTTGATCTTCTTTGCTCATATGTTGTCCTTGTTTGATTCCTACTAAGGAACTGTCGTGGTGTATGATGTATTGTCGGTTCCATTGCACCGTCTGGCTCTTCAAATATTTCATTTAATGTTAATTGGGGCGGGGTTATTGTTTTTGTGGGTGAGGGCATTGTTTTATATTTAGGGATCGTTTGAGATGTTAGAGGAATTGTTGTTGTCGTATGTATCGGGATTGTGATTGTGCTCGATTCTGTAATGATGGTAGTAACAACTTGTGGAGGATTTTCGGCGTGAGGTGGCAGAACAGTTGTAGATGGACGCCATTTTGGTTGTGCGGGTCGCGAAGCGACTTTAATATTAGTTTCGAGAGCGGATTTTGGTCGATTCTTATTATTAACAATATATTCCGTTTTTGTCGAATCCTTATTAGTGCTCTCTTCAAGACTCTGTTGACTTATTTGTGTACTTGGTTTGGTCTCTTTCCGTCGCTCCGATTCAGTAATGCGTTCTTGTACAGTAATGTTAAGTTTGCCTTCTGAACGTGATCCTCGGCGATTTAGTGAACAATGTGGTGGAGCAAGTTCTTCTCGACCGGAACAACTAGATAAATCTTCCTCATCATCTTCTTCTTGAACTATACTACATTTACGAGCCCGCTGAAACAAGGGGACAATCATTCAATTACCTATCTATTATATTAAAAAGTGAATTTAATAAATAATGGCATAAAATTGTTCGTCGTTTCCTATTAAATTTATAGAATTTCCTAGGCTGGTACGCCGTGGTCGATCTATCCTCGTTGCAGACGTTTCGCCATACATCGTAAATGGCATCCTCAGTGCTTGGTGACTGATCATTTAGTCACCAAGCACTGAGGTCACCAACACGGCGTACCAGCCTAGAAAATTCTATAAATTCAATGGATACCGGCCGTGAAAGCCTGAAGATTACAATTATTCGTATACAATTTTTGCAATTTTAATTTTAATAAAAACTTTTCAAATAAATTCAATAGTTCTCCAGTTTAAAATATTATATTTTTGAAAGCAATAAAAATAAACTAAAATACTGAGAATATAATTCGAACATGATTAACTAGAAATACTTTGCGCATTGAAACGAATATTTTGTGCATTAAAATAATAAATGTTTATAATTAAATATAACTCTTTGCAATAAAAAATATTACATTGAGCAGTATTTTATTTATAGTGTGCGTGCACTAAAACAAATTTTTGTGCAGTACAGTATTAAAATGTGCACATTAAATATTTTTATTTTAAATAAAAAAATACTATATGGACATAATTAAATAATAAAATTTTAAGTCTATGTGTATGTTTTTGAAAATGCGTATCAAAACATGAAATGAAACAAGTAACCTTTTGTCCTATTCTATTCAGCATTAAGTCCAACGATCAAATATTTTTAAGCTGTTTTTATATCTTTATAGAGGTTACAAAAAATGTATTGCACATTTATTTATTTATTTAACTGTACAAATATAATATAAAAGAAACATTCAAAATTATAAATACGCGTTATTTATTCTCACTTGAAAAAAAAAAAAAAAAATTCAAAACATTGTATATTGCACATTTATGTATTTTAATGCTATAGTATTTCTTTTTTATTTCATACATATTTGCTAATCTGCTTACAATAAAAAGGTGCATTTAAATTATCTACTAACACGACTAAAAACCAAAATTGAAATTTACCTGTGGTAGATCACCCGGTGTGCGTGGAATATTGAGCATGGTAGGTACTGGTCCCGTACTGTGATTATTGTTTGGAATATCATTACTACGATTCGCTATCACTTTATTGGACGTAACGGACAATTGCTCCGGTCTTTTCCGTTGAGCTTGTTCCTGACGATGCGAGCGTAGCTTACGCTCTGCTAGTAAAAAATACGTAGCTGTTATGTGATTATATTCATTTTTATCTAATGCCCTATGACGAAAAATTATGCATTATTAATTATCGAGAATAATATAAAAGAAAAACCATTCTTACTCTAAAATTTCTTCTTTAGTTGCAATATTTCCATTGACCATTTTTTGTATAATAATATTATGATCTTCATCGGAAACTTGATGTCTAGAAACTAGGGGTAAATATTCCGTTTGTGTTTCTTTAGCACCTTCCATAAGCCAAGGATCATTTGCAATTTGGCCTAGTGTTGCGCGCCGTTCGGGTTCTCGTATTAACATTCGCCCAATTAAGCTACAAATATTTAATTCAAATATATTTTTATAATTTTATTTTACGTAAATGATATATTTTATGCTGAAAGCTAACTGGTTAGTCACAATTTGATAAAACATAGTCAGATACATTTCATCACGAAATAACACATATTTTCTACTAAACGTCATTACTAATTGATGTGTTACTGCATTAGCAAATACATATATGTGTTAATTTGTGACTATATACTTTTGACTATGTCTTGTCTAATCGTGACCGGTGTGCTTTCCAGCTTAATACAAACGTACTTTTTGCAAGCAGTGGAAACATGCGACGGAATTGTATATTTGCAGTCCATAATCATTGTTAACGTCTCTGAATCATTAGCTTCTTGAAAAGGCGCTTGTCCACACACTAACATGTAGAGAATTACACCTAACGACCACACATCTATACGAACGAAAAACGTTTTTTAGTTTAAAATATCTAAAACTAATATTGATTTTAAATAGACATTACAATCTCTAGATACTTAGTGTAAATTTTTGTTTTTTTAGAAATATACTTTTCTTTTTGGTATTTTATTTACTACGGATAGTATTTTAATCAACGCTCTGTCAGTAAACCCATATAAAAACCACTTTGACATTAGTATATATATATATATATATATATATATATATATATATATATATATATATATATATATAGTGTGTTAATTACAAATTTGGCCATAGGCGTTTAACATGGAAAATCAGTTTTTCTTAGCACAAAAATTCCCAAATTATTTCAGAAAAAGGTACGTGAAGCTGGAACAACCATTTTAGCACAATCAACCGAAACCTATCAGAAAATTTAGTACTCATTTATTACTAATTTATTACGCAAAAGGCAAATTTATTACTTTTGTTTTTTAAAAAATACAAGGGGTTGTGTTAGCTTAACCGTGAAGCTAACACAACCACAAAAAAAAAATATAAACTTATCAGAAAATTTAGTACTCATTTATTACTAATTTATTACGCAAAAGGCAAATTTATTACCCTTGTTTTTTAAAAAATACAAAGGGTTGTGCTAGCTTGACCGTGAAGGTAGCACAACCACAAAAAAAATATATAGAAACTCCTCACATACCATACTACTAATTAATTACTAGTGTATGATGAGTGTGAAATTGAAAAAAATGTTGTAGCAAAAGTTGGTGTTAGTCAGTTAAGATGGTTCGGACATGTTGAGTGAATGTCTAATGAACGTTTGGTTAAAAAGATGTATTTGAATGATTTTGATGGTATACGTTTGCGTAGACGTCCGATGAGTAGTTGGAGTGCTATGATTGGGAGTGTTTTGCGTGAGCGAAAGTTTCCAAGTAGTAGGAATAAAAGAGTATGTATGAGAAGAGGAATTATGAATGTGAATGAAGAGAAAGTTGCTTGTTTGGATAGGAATGTTTGGAGGCGACTGATTTCGGGATGATAAAAAGAGTTTGTGCCACACCCTTTTGGGTACATGGCGTGATTGTGTATGTATGTACGTATGTAGATACTAATTAATTACAAATTAATTATTAATTAATTTCAATATATGTTCAATATATGTGTGTGTGAGTTTGACACATTAATGTGTCAATGTGTAATATATGAAATCCGATTGAGCAAGGAAAAAACTACATTATAATGTGAGACTAGTTTTAGATCATCAATGAGTTACAATGTTGATTTTTTCTATAAATAATAAGAAATTACTAATTAGAATTATTAACTAATTAGAAAATATATTTAATTACTGCGCCGATTTTTTGTAACTCTAATGATGTTGTTAAATAGCAAAGAAAGGGATGCATTACGCAAATATTTACACACATACAGGAAGTTTGATTGTTTTGTTAGTTTTGTTAACATCTAGTGCAAAACTACTGTATTTTGAAGTGCAGTAGTCGATCATTCGGTGGAAAAAGTTGACTTTTTAATTTATTATTCCAGCACTACCACTCGAAATGCACTTTGAAGGGTAGGAGTTGATCATTTGGTGACCAAAATAATAATTGAGTTCCGAATTGATTACTTAAGCACAATCACTGATTTTGCGCGGTCGATTTCATTAAGCGTTCAAACAATACTGAAAACTTTGAATGTATTTGTCTATTATTATTATGATTACTAATTTAAAATTTTGTTAAACGCTGTAATCAAATTTAAAAATGCTACCGAGTTATTTTTCACTAAATAATAAATAATTAATGGGTAATTACCTAGAAATTAATTAATAATTAATTAGTTCATACATATATACTTACATACATACACAATCACGCCATGTATCCAAAAGGGTGTGGCACAAACTCTTTTCATCATCCCGAAATCAGTCGCCTCCAAACATTGTTATCCAAACAAGCAACTTTCGCTTCATCCACAATCATAATTCCTCTTATACATGCTCTTTTATTCCTACTACTTGGAAACTTTCACTCATGCAAAACACTCTCAAACGTATCCCATCAAAATCATTCAAATAAATCTTTTTAACCAAACGTTCATTAGACATTCGCTCAACATGTCCGAACCATCTTAACACATTGTATGCGGGTAGTTTTTATCGCGGGCTAACGGGTGGCGCGGGTCATTTTTGCTAATTTTTTGCGAAAATGGCAACGTTCAAACATACATAATTCACCATTTTATGTGTTAGAGACCCAAATTTTGTGCTTTGCAATTCGTATATCTGCATGTTAGCATCCCTTTAGAGTAATAAAAAAGTATAAAAATAAACGTATTTATAAGTTACATACATTTTACCGCTAGTCTATCTGTATAAAATACGTGATAATACGTGACCCGCGCTGAAGCAGCAGTCAAAAAATACGTTATAAATACGCTTCCCGCATACAACGTGTTAACTGACTGACACCAACTTTTGCTACAACATTTTTTTCAATTTCACACTCATCATACACTAGTAATTAATTAGTAATTAATTAGTAGCATGGTATGTGAGGAGTTTATATATTTTTTTTTGTGGTTGTGCTAGCTTTACGGTCAAGCTAACACAACCCCTTGTATTTTTTAAAAAACAAGAGTAATAAATTTGCCTTTTGCGTAATAAATTAGTAATAAATGAGTACTAAATTTTCTGATAAGTTTATATTTTTTTTTTCGTGGTTGTGCTTATGGTTGTGCTAGCTTCACGGTTAAGCTAGCACAACTCCTTGTATTTTTTAAAAAACAAGGGTAATAAATTTTTTTTTACGTAATAAATTAGTAATAAATGAGTACTAAATTTTCTGATAAGTTTATATTTTTTTTTTCGTGGTTGTGCTTATGGTTGTGCTAGCTTAACGGTTAAGCTAGCACAACCCCTTGTACTTTTTAAAAAACAAAAGTAATAAATTTGCCTTTTGGGTAATAAATTAGTAATAAATGCGTAGTAAATTTTCTGATAGGTTTCGGTTGATTGTGCTAAAATGGTTGTTCCAGCTTCACGTACCTTTCAGAAAAAATACTACAAATGAATTTTGTAGAGAATTAAATTCTGCATCTATTATATGAAACAGATTTTATGATTGACCTGCATATCTGAAAAGAACAAATCGTTTATTTTTTAAAAACTGCTTCTCTATCTACTTTACAGGGAGAGTGTTATGAAATTCAAAATTACAAACAATTAATTGTATGACATTTTAACTGCCAGAGAAAAAATTTCATTTTGTAATTTTCTTCCAATAAGAAATATTTTTGAAAATATGAAACAATTTTCTTACAAAGAAAAGCTTTAGATCATGAAATGGTTCTATTCTGGACAAAGCTACAGATAAAATAAGTGTAGTCTGGTCACACTGCTTAATTGTGAGTAAAATCACAATATAAAGTTATATTAAAAAATTCGAACATTCAATTTTAAGAAACAAGAAATTAAAAATATCTCTAATAGTAATGAAGAAAATGTTCTGGCTTTAATTGAATCAAATCATATTCTTAGTTTAAGAAAAATCGCTTGCAAAATTGGAATTAGCCATGTACCGATTTATTGTATTTTGAAGAAATATAAATACTATTCATACAAATTTCACTGCCATCAGAAACTTCCATTAGACCAAATGATTTTGAAAATTGCGCCGCCTTTTGCAAAATTATTTTAGAAAAGACAAATGAAAACACATATTTCATCTAAAATATTTGTTTCACAGACGGAATGTACGCTTACTTGAAATAAAAAGTCAAATGTACATAATTCTCGGTACTGGTCGCAGCTTAATACGCAGGACATTTTGGAAACGCTACGCGCGAAGAAAATATTTACGTCCCTAAGAATAAAGACAAAAATGTATATTTATATAATCAAAATGTATGTATTTTGAAAACATTCAATAGACTCTTTCTTTTACCACTTTGACTGCAAGGAAAAAGTGGTATAGCGTTTGGTACGGTGTCTGTAACATTTTCAAAAAAAAAATTTGTATATAGAAATCCTTCATATAGCCCCTAGATGACGAATCTGAACTTAGTTTATGTGGGTGTATGGATGTGCGTCGTCAGCTCGCTCGCTCGCTCGCTCGTCAGACAAAGTTTTGTGATCGCAACTCCTCCTAGACGGTTCAACCGATTTTAATGAAATTTTCAGGATAAATTTGCCTAGTGCCCAAGATGGTCATGTGCTTTTGGTTTTTCCAGTGATGCCAACTTTCCGAGAAACAAATTACTAAAGTTTTTAAAAATTCATTGTGGCTACATTATTTATTCGATTTTGATCAAATTTTCAGGAAAGATTCCCCTAGTGCCCACATAAATTACGTAATTTTAATATAATACAGTGTTGCCAACTTTACAAGAAAAAAATTACTAAAGTTTTTAAAAATTCATTGTGGCTACATTATTTATCCGATTTTGATCAAATATTTAGGAAAGATTCACCTAGTGCCCACATACATTTCGTAATTTTAATAAAATACAGTGTTGCCAATTTTCTGAGAAAAAAATTACTAAAATTTTTAAAAATTTATTACGGCCATGTTGTTTCACCGATTTTGCTCAAATTTTCATAAAAGATTCTTCTGATATCCATATAAATTAGATAATTACAACAAAGTACAGTGTTGCCAACTTTCTGAAAAAAAAAATTACTAAAATTTTTAAAAATTTATTATGACCACGTTATTTAACAGATTTTAATCAAATTTTCACTAAAAATTCTTCTGGTGCCCGCATTAATTATGCAATTTTAACAAAATACAGTGTTGCCAACTTATCGAGAAAAAATTACTAAAACTTAAAAAAATTTATTGTGGCTACATTATTTATCCGATTTTGATCAAATTTTCAGAAAAGTTTCTCCTAGTGCTCACATAAATTATAATTTTATTAAAATACGGGGTTGCCAACTTTCCGAAAAAAAATTAATAATTTTCTAAAAATTTGTTATGCCCGCATTATTTATCCGATTTTAATCAAATTTTACAGAAGATACCTTTAGCGCCTATAATATTATATATTATCAAAATACAATGTTGCCAACTTTCGGTAAAAATTTTTTTTATTCCTATTTCTTATCATTTATGTGATAATGTCAAAGTGGTCTATATATGGGTTTACCCATATACTTCTAATCGTGTTGTTATTAAATATGTTGCCTACGTAATATAAACATCAAATGTGCAAAAACATGAATTTTAAACTGTTTGGTTTCATCAAAATAATCGATTGAAATGGCCAAAATATTTGAATTTTGACCACGTAACTGAAACGGTTTGGGATTGGCCAAGTGCCCGCGTGACGTCATTAGCCAGATTGTATAAGTAGACTTTGATTTTTTTGTATTCATATATAATTTTGTCTCTCTCGTACACTACAACTCAGTGAAATAATACAGAGATTATATATATATATATATATAGAGAGAGAGAGAGAGAGAAAGATTTACTTGTATTTATACTATAATAAGTGTAAATAAATCGCGCATTTAAAAATTAAATACCTATATATATAAATAAACATAGATATTATATTAATTTTGTAACGAGCCTGACATGCATTTTTGTATAATTTTATGTTTGTAATTTATGTAGCAATTTCAGGTATAGTTTGTAGACTAAGATCTAAATCAAAACAAGTTTTTACCGACTGTCATAACACATATGATAAGGGAGATATTGTAATCATACTAAATTTGACATATCGATACAGATAAGCACGAATTAGGTCTATAGTAACACGAATCAACTGTTTTTAGCGTGATGTCCGCTTGTCGGTCTTCTGTGTAGAGCAAATTTGACTGAACGAATGGATTGTTATAAAATTTCAAAATTTAAATAACTTTTGGAGGCGAATATCTCATCTCAATTTGATCAACTTTTGGTAAAGATCTGCTGGCAACCGGAAGTAGTAATTTATTGATGTCACTTTTATGTGTTTCACGAATATTTCCCAACAGCTGAGGCATATTTCGAAAAAATTTATTTAACAAAAGTTGCTAAACAAATTATAACTAACAACTTTTAATTGGAATATTTTTCGACATGGCTGAATAATTTTTCATATTTTTATGATATATATATATATATATATATATATATATATATATATATATATATATATATATATATATATATACCGGGTGATCCATTTAAAGTGTTTTCGGGAAATATTTCGGAAACAATACATTTTACGCAGAAATGACTTAGGCAAAAAATAATCGTACAGAAGGGGGCAATAATTCCGTAATATTGGTTTTGTCCTAGATGGCGCTGTTGTCGTTAAAACAAGGTCAACTCAATTTTCTTAAATGGAAACCCCTATTTTTGATTGCATATTCAGATTCCTCGTTAAAAACTAAGTAGAATTTACTTAACTTATTTTTTCGTCAGCATGACATGACAGATGGAGCTGCAATCGCGAAAAATGATGATGCATTCGGACGCGTGTTCGGGGTCGCGCGCGTCTGTGTGCATCTCCTCCTAAACCCCTGAACCGATTTTGATGGGAGTGGTGTCATTTTAATTGGTTCATTCCCTATTTGATTCATCTTTCTACGATTTCATCTTGGTTCGCAAAAATTTGAATCAAATTATGTTTATAATGCTAATGTCAAATGACAGCTGTGTGAAGTTATCTACACTACTGATAGAAGTGTTGCTTTTATATGTTTAATTACTATTTTCGACTTCAAACGTGACCCTTTAAGGGTCACGGGTTTCCTAGTTTTTGTTCTATTTCGAATAATTATAAATTGAATAGGTACAATTACTCGTAGTTTGGCAACTAAAACTTGAGCAATATTATATTTATAAAATGCTTTATTACATCTAATATCATTTAAAAATTTTATTATTTCATTTAATATTTTTGAAGATTCATTTTTGTTATAGAATTGTGTTTTTGCAACATTTTACTTACTGCAACTACTTTATATATATATATATATATATATATATATATATTATATATATAAAAACTTGAAATTTGTTAATTGCATTAATAATAAATTAGCTGTATTCTTTGTTTTCATATCTCGAGAATTATCTTTTACTGCAACGCTTCGAAAAATAAGAAAATACATTTTGTTGCTAGATAATAATTAGTAATAGATGATAATTAACGATATGTTTAAATTCTTTTAGATTCTAGGGCCGCCCTAATAATAAATAAGCCAGTGGACGTAAAGCCAGTGACTATCATCATGTTATTTATAAAAAAAAAAATACTTATTTTTATATTTACATATTCATTCTAGTTTTCTATTTATTTAATAAATACTTTATTCTTGACTTAATTTTTGTTTTATTTTGTGTGGTTTGCGAACTATATATTCTAAAATTAAAAAAAAAAAAAAGAAAAAAAAACATCTGTTGGGACACAATATATAATATAATATAATACAAATTTTGTAAATAAATAAAAATATACTATATTATTTTAAGTATTTATAATTCTAATATTTTATTATCACTTTAATCGCAAGGAAAAGAGGTATAGTGTTTGGTGCTAACTACAACATTTTTAAAAATTAAATTACAGTTTGTTGATAAGTAAGGAACAAAATTCATAATTTCGTTATTTAATGTTTTCAAGAAAAACGCCCGGACACGTCGATTTTATTTTTTAATTAGCCACCTCATGGCATAAAAATTTTACTTATGACGTCATGTATTTTTGCACAATGACGTCATTATTGGTTTTTTTAAATGGCAACCCCAATTTTTTTGCTGGTTTTTATAGATGGTCCAACTACTTAAATAATGGCGTAAAAAAATTAGTGCCTTAGATAACCATTTTTTTGAGAAAATAACACACTTAAAAATTTTAAAAAATATGTATAAAACATAGATTGCTTTGAAAAAGTGAATAATTATTTTTTCGTTGAAATATTGAAAAAAATATCAAAATCATATATGAAAATGATAAAAATCTATAGATTTCACTGCAAGAATGCTGTACGAGATAAATTTTCATCATTTTCATATAGGTATGATTTTGACATTTTTTTCAATATTTCAGCGAAAAAAATAATTATTCATTTTCTTTCAAAGCAATCTATGTTTTATAGATACATATTTTTTTTAAATTTCTAAGTTTATTTTCTCAAAAAAATTGTTATGTAAGGTACTAATTTTTTTACGCCATCATTTAAGTAGTTGGACCATTTATAAAAACCAGTAAAAAGAAATTGGGGTTGCCATTTAAAAAAAACCAATGATAACGTCATTGTGCAAAAATGCATGACGTCATAAATAAAAATTTTATGCCATAAGGTGGCTAATTAAAAAATAAAATTGACCTGTCCGAGCGTTTTTCTTGAAAACATTAAATAACAAAATTAAGAATTTTCTTCCTTACTTTATCAACACTCTGTATATAGAGGGTGTAACAGAATAACTATTCCTAATTTTCAGAAATGATAGAGTGCACTTAGAGAAACATTTTTTATTAATAAACTAGTGTCCGGAAATTTCTCGGTGCCAAGATACACTAGATATCGTTGAAAACAATCTTAATCAAAACATCAAAGAGTAGTTAAGTTAAGGAACATTTTATTAGAAATAATAGCGCATTAAACTTTATAAAAATTGTTCGAAGTTACGACCACCATTTTCGATACACAAGTTGTAACGATGTACAATCGACTGCAAAAAAAAAAAAAAAGAAAAAAAAATTTCCGGACACTAGTTTATTAATAAAAAATGTTTCTTTATGTGCCCTCTATCATATCTGAAAATTAGGAATAGTTATTCTGTTACACCCTGTAGAAATCCTTCATATAGCCTCTGATGATGTATCCGAACTTAGTTTATGTGGGTGCATGTGTATGTGTGTGCGTCGTTCGGTCGCTCGATGGTTTTTTGTAATCGCATCTCTTCCTAGACTTTCCAAGAAACAAATTACTAAAGTTTTAAATTTTTTTGTTATGGTTACATTATTTATCCGTAATTAACCAAATTTTCATAAAAGTTACTGCCCACATAAATTATATAATTTTACTAATGTTCAGTGTTGTCAAATTTTCACAAAATATTTTTCTCGTACCCACATAAATTATAATTTTACTAAAATACAGTATTGCCAACTTTCCGAGAAAAAATTACTAAAATTTGTAAAAAATATTATGGCTATACAGCCATACGAATAAATAATATTATTACGAATAAATAATATTATTTATTCGTAATTAACTAAATTTTCACAAGAGTTTTTTTTTATACATTACATTACTTTCTGAGAAAAAATTATTAAAATTTTTAAAATATGACTGAGACGACTGAGACTGTACTATTTATCAGAATTTAGTTCAATTTTCAAAAAATATTTACCTAATATTTATACAAATTACAAAATATTTTTTTCATGTTGTGTAGCTAAATTTTAATATTTTATTTTGGTTATTTTATTTACTTGATTTTAATCAGTTTTTTAGGATAGATTCTTCTGGCATATCCAATTGTTGTCGCGGTCAGTCATGTTGTTGTCACGGTCAAATTTTGTAACCAATTTTTAGACCACTTCCTATCATTTGATCTCACTGAAATTTTGCATGTAGTTTCATTCCAGAAGACAACACAATATTATATAAAAAAAAAACCGATTACAAGATATGACACGCTTATATTTATTTTTTTAATACAACTAATGACATCTGTCACATGAACTATTTTTTTGTTCAATTAACAATTGAATAATGTAAATAACAGATAAAAAATTTTCCTCTTTTTAGTGCATTTAAATATAAGCGTGGTTTTTAAAAAAGTTTTTTTTTTATATTTTACTTATTTTAATTTGAAATTTGTCAATTTTTGCAGTAAAAAAATTATTTTTTTTTTAAATATTTTTGAGATAACGTCAATGTGGTCTATATGTATGGGTTTACCCATGCGCTGTTAATTTTGTTATTAGTAATAAATTGATGACTAATCATTTATTTTGATCTTATTTTATGTTTTCGCAATATTGTAAAAACGTAATATTGAAAACGCATAAAATTTTTTTTTGTTTTTTTAAAGATTAAATATTGTTCAATAAATTGAGAATTATAAGTTCTGTATGCGATTACCTAAAAAGGATAGTAGCATTTTCTTTAATACTATTGACCCTTTTTATATGTTTACATACTGTAATTTTATTACCATTTTGATTGCAAGGAAAAAGTACTATAGCTTTTGGTACGGTGTCTGTAACAATTTCAAATTATAATTATACAGAAATTCTTCATATAGCCTCTGGATCAGAGGCGGACAAACTTCTTTTTGTCGAGGGCCACATGAGTAGGTATCTACAAGACATTTAACGGGCCGCAAGTTGCAAAAAGTTAAATGTCAAACATTATTTTCACACAAAAATATTTTAATTAATTATTTAATCATATGCCGAATTGATTAAATCCACACGACAAAAAGTAGAGAAAAATGATAAAAATATATTATTACATTATACATCATTATTATTATAACGATGAATTTTATTTTGTCATTTTGTAGTGTTAATTTTAACTATTTAGGTTGTATAACGAAAAGTTGAAATAAATTTCCCGTATAATTCCCGCTTTTTCCCGTATATTTAAAAAAATTTCCGTATGTAAATATACAAGTTTAAGTATAACGATAAAGAAAGTTATAGAAGTGTTAAATCGAAGTTATTTATTGCATTTTTTTTTAATATTTATTTATCAAAATTACAGCATGAACTATCGCAATCATCTCAGTATAATTGCATCTTCTTTTTCTTTATTTCTTCTGAAATTGTATGAAGATCTTCCATTATCGATCGCTTCTTTCGTTCTAAATCCTTAAAGTTAAGCATCAATCGAATGCTTTGGCACAAAAATTAAAAAAGAAACAACTCAAAATGTAGAGTTTAATCACTTTAGCCTGCAAACAGTAAGTTTAAATTTGCATGCGGGCCGCATTAACTTACATTATGGGCCGCATGTGGTCGCGAGCCGAAGTTTGTCCACTCTTGCTCTAGATCTAGATCAACGGTGGGCAACCCCCGGCTCGCGAAAAGTTTCTGACCGGCCAGCGAGATTTTCAGAAGAAATTATAAATAAATATTTTTCGATGTAATTCGTCTAGTTTAACTTGCATATTAAATTTCCAAATTTAGTTGATAATGCGAAGTATATTTACTCTTTATTTGGCAAAACATATCGATGAGAAACAGCTATTCTCCAAGATGAAATACTTGAAATCGAAGCACAAAACCAAAATAACCGATAAGCAATTGGAAAACAGCTTGCGTTTAAGCACCACACAAATTGAACCAGATATTAACAAAATCTTTGCAGCATCAGATGTCACATTAAATAAATCCTTTTTTCAAATTCTTTCTAATTTGTCGAAGACGATAAATGAAATAAATAAATGTAATAATAATTAACTTCTCTTTTTTCCATTTATTTAATATTTGCAAACTAAAAAATTACAGGTCACAAGAAGGTGTCAATTAACTACTACGGACCGCGGAAGAAACGTAAAAAAAAGGTTGCCTACCCATGATCTAGATAACGAATTCGAACTTAGTTTATGTGGGTGTATAGATGTGCGTTGTTCGTTCGAATTTTGTGATCGCATCCCCTTCTAGATCGTTCATCCAATTTGCACCAAATTTTCAGGATAGGTTCACTTAGTGACCAAGATGGGCATGTGGATCTATTTTTTTAGTGTTGTCAACTTTCCAAAAAAAAAATTACTAAAAATTTTTTTAATTAACTTTTTTTAAATTAATCAAATTTTCATAAAAAAATTTCCTAGTGCCCACAAAAATTACATACCTAGTTGCCAATTTTTTGAGAAAAAATTTAAATTTTTAATATTTATTTTGCTATATTATTTATCCATGACAAAAGTATAATTTTATTTATTTAGAATAAAAATTTATTAAATTTCATTTTGGATTATTTTAATAAAATTTTCAGGTTACATTCTAATAATTTCAATAATAATTACATAATTTTATTTTTGCACAGATTTGCCAACTTTCAATAAAATATTAATATTTTATTTTATCTACATTTTATCCAGTTGTAACAAACATTTATGTTTGAAAGACTTAAATAATATAAAATTGTTTGTACGATTTAAAATAAACTTTCAGGATAGATTCTTTTTATGTATAATAATTACAATATTTAATTTTTGTACAGTGTTGCCAATTTTTGGTGAAAAAATATACAATTTTTATTGGTACTTTGCAGTATTTATGTGATAATGTTGAATCTTCTAAAAATTACTGATCTAATAAATATTGACAGTTCATAAAAAGTTTAATACACACAATTTGAATACACTGTTACATAATACTGTTTATAATACCAGATTTTTACCACTTTGACTGCAAGGAAAAGTGATGTAGTGTTTGATACTGTCAGTAAAATTTTCAAATTTTTTTAAAAATATATAAAAATCCTATATATAGCCTCTAGATGACGAATCTGAACTTAGTTTAGAAGGGTGTATATGTGTGCGTCGTTTGCTCGCTCGGTCAAATTTTGTGTGCGAATCACCTCCTATACCATTTATCCAAGTTGTATCAAACTTTCAGTTAGTGCGCAAGATGGACATGTGGATTTATTTTTTTCCAGTGTTGCCAACAAAAAATTCATTTTGGTTACAGTATCTATCCGATTTTAATCAAATTTCACAAAAGATTATCTTAGTGCCTATAAAAATTACATAATTATAATAAAATACACTGTTGCCAATTTTCCGAAAAAAATTACAAAATTTTAATAAAATTTATTATAACTACATTATTTATCTGTGATTAATCAAATTTTCACAAAAAATTCTCCTGGTATCCACATAAATTATATAATTTTACTAAAATACAGTGTTGCTACTTTCTGAGAAAAAATAAAACAATTAAAAAAAAAATGTATTTCGGCGACATTATTTATAGGTAATTAAGCAAAATTTTGCTAGTTTTTTTTTTTGTGCCTACATAAATTATATTTTTACTAAAGTTTAGCGTTGTCAACTTTCCGAGAAAAAATACTAGTTTTAAAAAATTCATTATGGCTACATTATTTATCTGTGATTAACCAAATTTTCACAAAGGTTTTTCCTAGTGCCCACATAAATATATAATTTTACTAAAACACTATGTTGAGTAAAAAATTATTTTATTTTTATTTTTTAGTATTTATGAGACGATGTCAAAGTGGTCTATATATGGATTTACCCATATGCTTCTAATTTTGTTGAAATTAAATTCTCACTATAAAAATTTAAAAGCAGTAGGTAATAATTTAATTATTTTTTATTATATTTAACATTTTAAAATATATAATAATAATAAATGAATAAAATATAATGCTATAATGCTAAAAATCAGTTTAAATATTAAAAAAAATAATTAAATATACGCACTTTTATCTATCTAGTCTAGTCTATCTATCTAGTGTAAAAAGGGCTATCAATACGAGCCAATAACTTTCAAATAACAAAAAATATTCGGAATAAAATACCTACTAATTATATGTTTTATTTATTTATAAAGAAAATAGTTTTAATTAAATTAAACAAAAATCAGTAAACATTCATTATTTTAATAAAATTAGCTTTGATAATGCTGATTTTTTAATATAACACAAATAATAAAATTATTGTATAATATCAGCGCCATTTTTAGATAATAATTACTGTAGGTAAATGATTGAGTTATGGTTTGTTTGTTTTTTTACTTGAAAATATGCTATAACATTGACAAAAATAACTTATTTCCAATCTATTAATAAATGATAAAGAAAAAGAAGATATTTAAATAAGAAATATGTATATAAATCTTACCAACAGCCGGTGCATCATAAGAATCGCCAAGTAAAATTTCTGGTGCAGAATAAGCTAAGCTTCCACAAGACGTTTCCAATTTCTGGCCTGGACAAAATTTATTGCTGAAACCGAAATCCGTGAGCTTAACAACACCTAGTTTTTCGAAGAACACCACATTCTCTGGTTTTAAATCCCTGTGTACCACATGCAGCCGATGGCAGTAAGAAATAGCTCTTACGATTTGTCGGAAATATTCCCTGGCTAGTTGTTCTGATAAGCCTGACTCGTGACGCATTATGTAGTCATATAAATCGCCACCATCGCCTAATTCTAAGATTAAATACAGTTTCGTTTGCGTGTCAATCACTTCATAGAGTCGTACTACATTTGGATGTTGGACTAGCTTCATACAACGCACCTAACAAAAAAATATTTTATTAGAATATTATATTTTATTAGAAATCAAACAAATCTTGTCTTAATCAAATATGTACACTGAAAACTTACAGATATATACCGTACTATCTATACATATTATGTATTATAAATATACGTATTCAAAAATTTATCTATTTTTATGTAAGGCATTCATTTAGAACATAAAAAATGCATAAGCAAATATTATTAAGGATGTGACTATTTATACATATAGTATGTATACGCAAATGGGGATTTATACATACTGTATGTAATCTAACCTAACCTAACCTAACCTACCAACCTAACTTAAATAGCCAATTGCGTATACATACTGTATGTATAAATTGTCAATTGCGTACACATACTGTATGTAGAAATAGCCACATTCTATTATTAACCCTCCTTCTGTGGGTAAAGTAGAAATCAATTTAAAATTTATTTTAACACACTGAGTACGGTATGTGATGAAAAGCATAAGTATAGCCTGGATTCCCGCGGGATATTTTGCGCTCGAAACCAGAAAACGTACAGTCCAGGTCAAGAGAAAAATGAACATTTTCAAATTGTCCAAATCGTGTCAAAAATATGACATTAAAGAGAATTAAAAAAAAACACATATTTTTATGTGTACAGTTTCTATAATCGGAGCTTCCAATGTCGAGAAAATAAATAAAAACAAAGTTTTTCTCTGGCGTTTCTCGGATCGAAATTTGATGTTTTTTAAAATATAAATCGCGATAACTTCTGCGAATATTAACTAAATTACTTACTTTTTCGTGTTCCGTATTTGGAAAAGCCTAGCGCTGCCTACGAGTATGGAAAAAATCATGCCCGGCATTAATTTGTATATAATAATTTAATGTAAATGAAAAGGGGTAAAAAAGTCGTTTTTACAACTTCAATTGAAAAAAGTAGGTGAGAAAATTTCTCCTACTTACAACGATAAAGTTGCTCCTTGATATACAAGAAAGATTTTGGTTAAGTTTCAGCTCAATATATTTATAATTGACAAAGATATGAGCATTTTTCAATACGCACGCAACGCGTATTCCAAATAACGTGACTTAACGTTACCCGTCTCGTCTCGTCTCCTACTGCTGAAAAATAAACAACGTGAATTCACGTTATCCGTCCTCAATGTGTTAAGAATACTGTTTGCACGATTTAAAACAACTTTTCAGGATAGATTCTTTTGGTGAAAAAATATACAATTTTTATTCCTATTTCCTAGTATTTATGGATAATCTCAAAGTGGTCTGTCTACCTTGTTAGTTATGTATTTTTACCACTTTGACTGCAAGGAAAAGTAGTATAGCGTTCGGTACGGTGTCTGTAACATTTTCCAAAATTAATATATATATATATATATATATATATATATATATATAAATCCTTCATATAGCCTCTAGATGACGAATCCGAACTTAGTTTATGAGAGTGTACGAGTATGTGTGTGCGTTGACAGCTCGCTCGCTTGAAGTCAAAATTTTGTGATTGCAACTCCTCCTAGACGGTTCAATCGATTTTAATGAAATTTTTAGGATAGGTTTATTTGGTGCTCAAGATAGTCATGTGGTTTTACTGTTTTCCAGTGATAGCAAATTTCCGAGAAAAATTATTAAAATTTTGAAAAATTTAATATGGCTTTAGTTATCCAAATTTTCACAAAAAAAATTCCTAATCCCCAAAACATTATATAATTTTACTACCGTACAGGCAAGGCCGAATTTACGAAGGTGGGGGCCCCTGGGCAAATGTTTGGTGGGGGCCCACCGGCGGACAAAAATTTTTTTTTTTATCATTGACTGTTGAATTTTAAATTACTTATGCCCGGTATTATAAAGGACTGAATAAATTTACTTCCCAAATAAATCGATTTATTCGGTAGATTTCTGTATTATAAACGAAAAATAAATTTAGTTGTCGAATAAATCTAGTAAATAAACTGATAAATTTTATTTGGTGGAAATACATGGAAATAAATTTTAGTCTTGAATAAATCAGTTGACTGGTTATATTTTTGTAAGTTTTAGGTTATAATAGAAAAATATTTGTAAAAATAAAAGTATATACTTAAAATATAATTAAGATTTTATTTTTATTTATTAATATAGGTATGTCATTATATATTAATATGTATTATTTTAAACAATTTCAAAATAAATGTATTCTCAATTAAACATTGAAATGCGACAGAGAAAATAAAATATATCTAATATATAATTTTAATGATTTTAAAGAAAATGTCTAGATCGTCTGAAACAATGGTAAAATATTTAGGAATAGAAAAGGATGGTTCTCAATCAACGTACAAATGGTATGTGAAGCCAAGTTAAAAATATGGGACGTTGTAGCGAAGTGGCCAGGTTCTGCTCACAATAACCACATATTCAATAATTTGTTATTAAGAGCTCAATTCGAAAATAATGAATTTGAGACTAAATATCTACTAGGCGACATTTTTTCTTTATACATTCGTATAATAATTTTAGTTGGCTGCCACTACGATTGCCTGTTTGGGCACAAGCGTTTTATGGCAACTTTGTCCCATGCCTCATTTTTATTTTTTAAAGTATACATATCTGTTTTTTTATTTTCAATAATATCAATATATTGTTTTAATATTTGGATTAAATTGTCTTTGTCTTGTTCTGTGTAATTTTTACCCCGTTCGAGTTTTTTACTCATATTTATGTCGTTTATTTCGTAACCATTACTCTGACATTTCCAAATATACATAACCATAATCTCAATAACGCAATTTACTTGCAGAGTAAATTTTGTCTTATGCAGGCAGTGTTACCAAATATTCAATAACAATTCTTTAAATATATAATTTTAAATTTAATAAATTAAAATAAAACAATTATTTGTATTGTTCATATTTTATTTTCAAAACAAATGAAATAAATTTCAATAATAATTATGCTGATTTAAGTTTCTGTTTAAAAAATTTAAAATGCTACAAGTGAAAGCATTATTACATTGGTAACACTCGCAATTTATTTCAAAAATAGTTATTTTATTTGGTTATATGCTTTATAATACAGAGATAATATTTATTTGTAGAATAAATTTATTTAACAAATAACTATTTTATTTTTATTTGGTCCTTTATAATACCGGGCATAAGTGTTATGAAGTTGATATTACGTAATGTTTTTATACGATGTAATTGAAAAAATAATTATTTAAACCTATATTGTCTACTGCACAAAAATTTAATAAAAAAATGAAATAAATAAACGTACTAAATAAATAAATAAATAAATAATAAATGATTTTTTTTAATCTAATAAATGCAAGAAATTAAAATGTGTTAATGGCACAAGAATGCAAATTTCACAACTTACAATAACAACATAATTTTATAAAAAAAATTCCATATTTTTTTTGTACTTGGTGGAGACCCTTCTTGGTGGGGGCCTCTGGGCAGCCGCCACTCTGCCCACCCTTAAATCCGGCCCTGTGTACAGGGTTGCCAAAGTTCCGAGAAAAAATTACTAGAATTTTTAAGATTTAATTCTGGATTTTACTATTTATCCGCGATTAATCAAGTTTTTACAAAAGATTCTATTAGTGCCCGCATCAATTATATAATTTTAGTGGTCGTACAATGTTACCTTGAAAATTTTGGTACAAATCGAATGAATGGATTAACAGGAGATGCAATCACAAAAATCGAACGAGTGAGCGAACAACGCACTCACATACATGCACATAAACTAAGTTAAGGTTTGTCATCTCGAGACTATATAAAGAATTTTTTTTTTCTAATTTTTGAAAATGTTACAGAGACAGTACCACTTTTTCCTTGCAGTCAAAGTGGTACAATCAAATCTCACTTCAGTATATATATATATATATATATATATATAAATATATATATATATATATATATATATATATATAAATATATATATATATATATATATAAATATATATATATATATATATATATATATATAAATATATATATATATATATATATATATATATATATATATAACAAATATATAAATTTAGACAATTTTTTAACGAAGTGTCAGTCGTTAATAAGGTGTCATGTCAGTTGTTTCTTTAAATCAGGTTTAAACTAGACTGGATACAGGTCAATCCTTGTAGTCAAAATTTCATAAAAATTGATTAAGATCATTTTTTGGCCGCCATATTGGATCCGCCATTTCGAATTTTTCAAATCTGACCTCAAATTCGTGTTCAGCGACCCCAAAAACCTATAAATTCACTTATTCTTGGACAAATTGATCGAGTAACTCAAATTGTACAAGAAAAAACGGTTTTCAAAACTTTAAACGCGTTTTATACGAAACTACATTTTTCGAATCTGCGGACATTGTAACTTTTGAACCGTTCAACCAATCAACTTCGCGTTTTGTCCTCCTAAAAGGAAACAAAATCCTCGGGCATCTCTACCAACAAAATTTGAACATTTTGATCATTAACGATTTTTTACAGCAGACCAAAATGGAAAAATCATGCGAAAAAACAATACCTTATTTTCAAGTGGCCGCCATTTTGTTTCTATAACAAATTTTTTCATGTTTTTTAGGTAGAGATGCCTCTATGGAATATAATCTTTAAGGTCGTTTTGGTTTCATGCTTCATTTTTAAATATCCGAAACTAAAAAAATTTTGTTTTGTAGACAAAATCTGAATAAACATTTTTCAAAAAAGCGCACATGTCTAAGTCATTTCAGTTCCCCAAAAAAAATTGTCAAACATCAGGTACTTTTGGTACAATTATAAAAGATACTCCCCTTAAAGTAAATTAACTTTATACATTGTATGCATGTAACGCATATTAGTGTACAATTTATAGTTCTCCATATTCGGAAGTAATTTAGATAAATAACAGTGAATTAGTAAGCTTTTTTAATATTTTATCTTTATGTAAAAAAATGATAGTTACTTGAAAAAGTATATGTTTTTTGTTATTAATAATCTCTTACATAGATATACAAGATTACTAGGTATATTATAACGTTATTGTTATTAGAGCAGCAATACATGGTTCAATTTAGTTGAACAATTTGGTTGATTCAACTGTATTAAATCGTGTATATTTACCATTCATTGAAAGAATTCAACCAGATTGAACATCATTCAAAGTTCCATTTAGATATCATTTGAGTTTAGTGCCTATAATATTTATTAAAAAAAATATAAAATGTTAATTTAAGTCGATCATGAAAACAAAATTTTTCTATGAGCCTAAAATAAAATTCTAAAACTTTTTTCAAAATTTTTACAAATAAAGTAGGTTTACCAGATTTTTTTTTATAATTGTTTAATTTGCCCTATACCGAAAGTAATATCAGAACTTTTGGCTAGTGCATTTTTAATTTGTAGACAAATATTAAAAAGTCCCATAATGTTAATTTTCCAAAAACATATATATATATATATATATATATATATATATATATATATATATATATATCAGTAGCGCAACCAGGATTTTATCTTGGGGAGGGGGTAAAGATTTCATCTTGGAGAACCAAAAAAAAAAAAAAGCAAAACGGTCATTACCTTGAAGCAATAGTACTGTTTTCAAACTGTAATTTTATTGAGGTAGGGGCAATTTGTACGAAAATTTCATATAAACAATATTAGATCAAAAAGGTACGATTTAGGCAATCTATCTTTAAATTTAGATATGAAAAACTTCTCAGGATATAAATTTATTTTAATAATAACTGATCATTACAAAACATTTTACTATTTTTCTACTGTGTTTCACATTTGAAGTGCCGTTTTAATTGTAGTTAGATTCTGAACGTTTTAATGGAGCCAGATTTCCACTTTGTCTTACATGAATTGAATAATTAATAGTTTAAAATAATGAATAATAGCTCAATATTTTGAGGTAAATAATTGTAGCGTTAGAAGTGACTGCTGAACATATGACTAGACGAATAAAAATTGTGCTAATTCTGCTAGCCTTGGGGGAAGGAGGGCGAGCCCCACCCATATATATATATATATATATATATATCTCAAATGGAATTGTGTAGATTGTATAAAGTTGGGTGATGATATTGATGGTTTAAAAGAAATAATAATTAATTTACAGAAAGATATTATTGATTTAAAAAATAAATATGAAAACGCATCTGTCAACTCTTTATCTTCTAAACAATCGACCTTGTTAACAGAAACAATTATAGAAGAAATTTCTGAGCGTGAAAAGCGCTCTAGAAATATAATAATTTTTGGTAGCAAAGAAACTAATTCACTATCTAAACAAGATCAACAAGCCAGTGATCTTTCACTAGCTAAAGATATTTTAGCAGTGTTTAATGTTAATTCTGAAAACATTACTCCTGTTCGTCTTGGACGATATGATCCAACAAAAACTTTACCGAGGCCAATTAGAATACAACTTCCATCTAAAGACGAAGTTGTCAAAATATTTCGTAACTTCCAAAAGTTCAAATCAATTGAAAAATGGAATAGACTTCTTATTTCTCGTGATCGGACTCCTGCACAAATTAATTATTATAAAACCGTAAAAAGTGAACTTGATATTCGACTATCAGAGGGTGAAAAAAATATTTCTATTAAATACATTAACAATGTGCCTAAAATTATTCAAGCGGAAAACTGAATAAGCCCAACAGATGTGTAACGTTAAATTGTTATTATCAAAATACTAGAGGTCTTAAGTCGAAATGTCATTCTTTTTATACTAATAGTTGTAATTCATCGTTTGATATTATTTTTCTTTCTGAAACTTGGTTGAATGCTTCGTAATATGATGATGAATTATTCAATTCAAATTACAATGTTGTACGGTGTGATAGAAATTTCTCTCGTACAGGAAGATCAACTGGAGGTGGTGTTTTAATTAGTTTATCTAATAATATTACATTTACTATTATTGACACTTCCAGAATAAAAAATCTTGTTCCCTTGATTAATATTGTGGCATGCAGATGTAATTTTGGTATTACTAACCCGGTTCTATGTGCTATATATATATATATATATATATATATATATATATATATATATATATATATATATATATACCTCCTGATATAACAATAAATGATATGGAATTATTTTTGGATGAACTTGAGATTTTACTAATAAGAAATTCTGTTATTGTTGTTGGCGATTTCAATCTTCCTCATTTATCTAATTTTTCAATTAATTGCTCAAAATCAATATTATTTAGAAATTTTTGTTATCTGTTAAATTTAAAGCAGCATAATATGATTTTGAATAATTACCAAAATAAATTGGATCTAGTATTATCCAACATAGATTCGTCAATCGTTGTTCAAAAATCTGATTTTGTACTTGTTCCTGAAGTTTTTGTATCATCCAGCCATACATAATTAATTTTGAGCTTTTATCTACTGCTAAACAAATCGTCTTTCCATCCGTAAATAATAATTTAAGATACAATTTTCGAAGAGCTAATTTTCCACAATTATATGAAGATATTTGTAATATAGATTGGTCTTTTTTAAATCATTTCAGTAACGTTAATGATGCAGTTGAGAATTTTTATTTGAAGCTATATGAAATACTTGATAATTCAGTACCAAAATATAAATGTCAAAAGTCCAAATTTCCACCTTCGTTTTTTCCATATATCAAATATAATATTAAGAGCAAAGAATTTTATAAGAAAAAGTGGGTAAAACATGGAAATCAATTTTACTTAACTGAATACAAAAGATTAAGAGCCCTGGTTAAACAGCAGATTAATAAAGCATATACTGTATACTTCGAAAAAGTAGAAAATAGTGTTAAAACTAATCCAGCAAATCTGTGGAACTATGTTCACCTTAAACAGGGTACGACACGTATTCCTGGAATACTTCATGATAATACAACTACTTATGAATCACCTGAAGATATAGTTAATGCGTTTGGAAAGCAGTTTTCTGGTAATCTTCTATTAGGTTTATCATTTGATAATTCAGATGTAACTAGCAATCATCTTTGCTTTACAATAAACTTGATTTGTGAAGAATAAAAATATGGCTGGTGAAGATCAAATACCAAGTTTTCTATGAAAGATGCTCGATTTATTTTGGCCAAACCAATAGCAGTTATATTTAATTTAGCAATCGCTACATGTCAATTTCCTGAACGAGGAAAAGTTGCAAGAATTACACCTGTCTTTAAAAAAGGAGATAAATAATTTTGGTAAACTATTTGAAATGGTAATATATAATACAATTTACCATAAAACGTGCTCATTTATTTCATCTAATCAGCATGGTTTTGTTAAAGGACGATCTACTATTACAAATCTTGCAAGTTTTTCACAATACGTATCTGAAATTGTTGATTCTAGACGCCAGGTTGATGCTATCTATACAGATTTCTCTAAGGCATTTGATACTATAGACCATGGTTTATTACTTAAAAAAATCAGTTCTTACGGTGCATCTCCCAATCTTGTAAAGCTCATAAGTTCGTATCTCAGTGATCGAATATGTTATGTATTTTATAATGGTTTCAAGTCAGTTCAGTTTGTAGCTACGTCTGGAGTCTCTCAAGGTTCAAATTTGGGACCATTATTATTCATATTATTCATAAATGATCTTCTTCAATCTTTTTCCTGTCCTGCTCTTGCATATGCAGATGACATAAAAATTTATAAAAAATCTCTTCATTGGATGATATTAATATTTTGCAAAATGATATTGATAAATTGCTGTGTTGGTGTGTTACAAATAGGCTTACGATAAACATTGATAAATGTTGCATGGTATCTTATACACGATGTTTAACACAATTTACATCCTCGTATTATATAAATGGAATTAACTTAATTCAAAAGAATGAAATTAAAGATCTAGGAATTACATTTTCATCTACTTTGAATTTTGCAGCTCATATACATAATATTTGTTTATCTGCAAATCGATCACTGGGATTTCTAATAAGAATATGCTTTTCGTTTCGAGATGTTTCTCTTTTAAAATCAGTATATTTTGCTTATGTTTCCAGTAAGCTAGAATATGCTAGTTTGATTTGGTATCCACATTCTGCTTATCAATGTGTAGTCCTAGATCGCGTGCAACGTAAATTTCTAAAATTTTTATCATATAAAATTGACAATATCTATCCTGAAAGACGTTTAGATTCTGATATACTGTTACAGCGTCATGCCGTGGTATCACTATCACAGAGGAGAGAAATATTTGCTGCAAATTTTCTAAAAATGCTTCTAATTAATAAAATTGATTCACCTTACTTATTATCTTGCGTACCATTTTACGTTCCAAGGTTAAATTCAAGACATTCCAAAAGTTTTTATCTTCAAGCACCGAGAACAGATGTCCTACGATGGTCACCTGTCCATGTGATGTGTCGAAATGCGGACCGACATTATGAAGACATATTTCGAATTTAAATTCATGTTTATTTTCAATGTATATGTATATATATATATGTATATTTATATTCAATTAATTTTGTTTTGATTTCTTATTATTATATACTTTTATTATTTTGTTATTGATATTATAAATTAAGTTGTCCTGTGATTGGATTTCTATCTGTTGGGCAATAAATAAACTATTATTATTATTATTATTATTATTATTATATATATATATATATATATATATATATATATATATATATATATATATATATATATATAAAATATATATATTAGATAACTTTTTAAAAAAATAAATGTTTTATTTTTCCTCAAAATATTGAATTTCGACTTTTGAAAAATGTCAAAATGATATGAAAATGATGAAAATACCTCTTGCACAGTATTCCCACAGTAAGATCTATTTATTCATCGGTTAGAGAGTACGCTTAGCTATATTTTAATGTGCGCCAACATAATATTTGCCACTTTCTACCTTAAGAAATATGCCTAAACGGCCAACAACAAATACAAACCGTGTTCGTTCTATAAAGGTTAACATGGGAAATCGACAAAATACGAAATAATTCTTTCTCGAGTTAAATTTCGAGAAACTATCACTAGAAATATTTAGATAAATAAAAATGATTAAATACAATAAAATAATTTAACTATGAATCATTATTTAAAAAATAAAAAATAAATGCTTTTGAATAAATTATTTGACTTTATTAGTATTGCTGACTATATTTAAAAATCTTAGTAAATAATTATTAATTAGTACTATTATTAAGTATTGTGCTATTTTGTAATATAATCATTATGATTTGGTAATTATTAAAAATAAAAATAAGTCGGTAGCTGGAACCCGAATCCTGGATAGCTAGATTCATAAGTCAGTACTCTATAGCGACTGTACCAGCAAGACAGATCAATTTATTGAGGTCGTACAATATCTAATAAATAGTAATATTGTCAAACAGTTCATTTAAAATGTTATATTTTAAATAATGGTAAATAATTAAATAGTTTTATTGTATTTAAATGAAACATAAAGCTGCACAATTGTTTTGATTAAAAAACACTAGTAAAAAAATAGTCAAAAAAAATATGTTTAACTTTAAATATCTCGAAAAATAATGACTTTATCGTTATGAAGGAAGAATATGTTGTTTACACAGAAAGTATTGGAGAATCGAAAAATTGTGTTAAAATGACAATTCCGCCAGTGGTGTAGAATTTAAGAAAGGTCAACCTCTCACTTGCCACTGTTGTACGCCACTGGCAGAAGCCAGAAACTTTTATTTAACATAATTGAGTATGGTGTACGGTACCTACACTTCCTGCCAAGTATGATAAGGATATGTCAAATAGTTTTAAAGTACTGGGCAAAAATCGTTTTTAAATTTTTAAATAAAACACCCTGTAGCTCAGTAAGGAGCCACATTTTATCTAAGTGATTTGGGTTAAATATTCATATTCTGAGCCCAACATACTCCAGTTAAAATATTTCCAATTATTAATAAATCACCCTGTGTATACCGGGTGATTCATTTAACCTGGAATTTGTTATATTTCGAAAAATACGCATCGGACAGAAAAATTTGCCGAATCCAAACTTTAATATCTCAAAGGGGAGCATCCGTTAGTACTGAATTCCCGCCACCCCCACCCCCTGTGGGCGGGGCGGGGGCCAACTTTGAAATCTTAAATAGGAACCCCTATTTTTTATCACAGATTTGAATTCTACGATAAAAACTACGTACATTTCGTCCGAAAAAATTTTTTCGATTCTCGACAGATGGCGCTGTAATCCAATGCCAGTGCGCATGTGCGAATCAGAAATTCTTGATAAAATCCTGGGATGTGTCGAATACGTTCGTAACTAATTCCGCGAACGCAGAACTTTTTGTTCAGAACATGTAATTTTCTTACCGCGAACAATCGAATTTACATTGCGCATGCGTACTTGTTCGGGATGTGTTCCGCGAACAAAGCTATTATAATGTACCGTATTTTACGGACTATAAGACGCACCTTAATTTTCAAGCATTTTTTTTTTAAAAATAACATTTTTACATTCAAGGAGTATAAAACGCACCTGAATTTTGTAGGCAATTTTTCGAAGAAAAAAGTGCGTATTTATTTTGATTAATTGTAACGAAAACATTTGTTTTTAAATAATTTATACGCACGTTTATATAAATATTATTTTATTAACATTCCCTGCACATTACATTAAAACTTATTGGTGGTTGTGCATTTGATAGTCTCTAATTATCCGCAGATCAGCTATCACCGTACGTACAATTTGGAGTCAAACAGTGAATAACCTCTTGAAATAAAATTCGGCTGATGTAAATGATATTAAATATTTGATAGTGTTAGATTTTTTTATAATTGCTATAGAAGTTAATGCTTGAATCATAGCATCAAACGGAATTTCAATCTGAATCTCAAAACAATCGATTATGGCCTGTATGTCTGCATGTCGTCTGAGAAATTGACTTGGTACATTCATTTTAATAGTTGTTGCTAATTTTTGTGATAAAAAAATAAAAGCTTTTTTTTAATTCGTCATGTAGGTTATGGCTATACAATATAAACAGTATTTGCTAAAGTGCACGACTGTCATATGCATATGTCATACGAGTAGCAGAAACGTCATAAAGTCGATATAATGATGATGCCGCGCAAAATATCGATTTTTTCATCATTAATATTTATGAAAGTAAAAGGTATTTTATAATATTTTTTTTGTATAATATATTTCTAACTAAATAATCGTTTTTGCATTTTAATTTCATACTTAAAAAACGGGACAACCCCATTATATGGTTGATATTTATCAGGGTTGTATAGAAATCATTATTAAAAAAAAATCAACAAAATCGATTTTTTTGATTTAAATCAAATAAAAATTATGACTAATTCTACACAAAATATCGAATGGCAAAACAGCATGCACGATGTAAAAAAAAAATTCTTTCTGAAGCGGAAAAAAGAATTGTAGTTCAACATTAAATTTAACAGCAAATGCTTCATCAGCAAGCGTGAAAACAATTTTTTCGACATTTGGATTGGTGCACTCAAAAATTCGGAATCGTTTTTTTTTTTGTATAAACAGCTGAACTCTTAAGTGTGATATTCAGATAAAAAAATGTTGTATAGATCTATGCTGAGAAACATTTGTTCATTTCAAAAGATTTATTTAATATCAAAAATCGTTGTACTGTGTTTGTTATTTAATAATAATATAAAGATTATAAATGGTTCAATATATATTTTTATATATTTAATACCTGATAACTGACGTAAAATAACCTTTGATTTAAATCAATGACTTTTTAGCAAAATATGTTTGATTTAAATCAGTGCAATCCTGATATTTACTAAAATACGTTATGTTTAATGTTATTTTCAAAACTATAAATTCATGGCGAAAAAAAATGGCGAATCAAGTAGGCCATATGAATAGTGTGTCTTGCAATTATTGTAAGAATAATGTAAAGTCGGAAGAATTGATAGTGAAATGTAGTGGTTTGTGTAATTTTACGTACCATATTTCATGTGTGAAACTTGGAAGAAAGGATTACAACGCTATCTCAAGTTGTCCGAAAAATCTAAAGTGGATGTGTGATAGTTGTGAATGTGTAGGTACTATACGACCATCGTGGATATTTAATTAACACCGATAGTAAATCCAAAACAGAAGCGCCTATTTTCCACAAGATATTAACTAAAATTGATGTTCTTTTTAATACTTTATCTGTATTAACACAAGAAGTCAATTCACTAAAAAGTAAAAATTTGCAAACAGCTGACACTGCTCAGCCGATAAATCAACAAATTTTATTAAACGTAGACAACCAGATGTCGCCAGTAGTTAAGTCACCAAACTTGATGAAACAAAATACTGTAGAGAATTCTAACGAATCTACAAAAACTACAAAAACATATAATCAAGTGACAGCTAGTACTGCACAATCAGCTACAATTAACAATTTAACAATAACCAATAAAACTCAACATAAACTTAAAGAAATACCGCCCACTGAACGGAACGTAACAACTAACGTACCAATAAATAATGTAACGCAATCAAAAATGGATGATGATTTTCAAACTGTTGTCAACAAGAAGAAGAATAAAAAGAGAGCTTCATGCACAGGAAATTTGAACACTGAATTTGCAGCAACAAATAAGAAATTGTGGCTTTTCATTTCAAAAATAAAAAATACGGTTTCAAGTGAAACTATCTTAAATTATTTAGAAGTTAATACAAAATTAAATAAAAGTGAGTTTGTCGAGGAAGAAGTAAAAACAAAAACAACTTATAAATGTTTTAAGATTGGTGCGGACATTAGCCTAAAGGAAAACCTGTATAATCCTACATTTTGGCCAACTGGTATCGAATTTGCACGATATAAATTTCGTAAAATGTCACAAAAGTCAAAAAATAATGCTGATTTTTTAGACAAAATCAATGTAGAAAAAACCAAAGTGTAAATCCAGATATTGTGGATATAAATTCGCAAAGCTTATCAAATAAAGTTTTATTTCTAAATGTACAGTGCCTAAGAAATAAATTAGCAGAATTAGAATTATTATTAGATTACCTGAATAATTGTGACGTTTTATGCATTGCAGAACATTGGTTAAAGAATAATGAAATTATTTATAATACATTAAATAATTATTATGTTGCTAGCAATATTTGCAAATTGCAATATTAAAACAACTAACTTAGATTACATTAAAAGCTATTCAATTGAGCAAGATTTTGAAGTTACTGGAGTTAAATTAGAAAAACAAAATTTAATAATAATTAGCCTATACAGATCAGGTAAAGGTGACATAAATATATTTTTAGATAGACTTGACATTCTCTTAACTGTATTGACTAAAAGGAATAGTAAAATAATTATTTGTGGTGATTTTAATGTACATTTTCACACTATAAATAATAGCTCTTTAAATGTACAGCATCTGTTTTCCAGCTACGGTTTGCATATTACAACTACAGATTATACCAGAATCACAAATCAATCTGCTACATGTATTGATAATATTTTTACTAACATAAACACAAATAATTATAAGATAAATATTGTAAATGGTATTGCCGATCATTCAGCATTGCTATTTAATTTTAATTTAATTTAATTTAATAAAAATTTAATTTAATAAAAATAACTTATAATAATAATAAATTACTTAATTCAAAAAATATGCAAAAAACCGCATGGAATATGATAAATAATCTAAGAAACGATAATAATAAAAATAGTCTTACGCCTGTAACATCTGATGTATTTAATAATTACTTTTGCAATATTGCAAATGAAATTCACAACAAAATTGCAATTAATAACAAAACCACATTAAATCACTTAAATGGTACTACTTTTGTTTGTGAATCAATGTATTTAACGCCAGTAACTTACGAAGAATTAATTAAAGCAATAAATTCACTCAGTGCTTCAACGAGTCCCGATATATATGATATAACTAGTTGGTTAATTAAAACAAGTATGTTTAATATTGCTGATCCACTATTCAATCTAATAAATGAAATTTTTGGAACAGGCATTTTTCCTGATGTATTAAAACTAAGTAAAGTTATACCGCTGTTTAAAACTGGTGATAAAAATGTTCTATCAAATTACAGACCACTTTCATTAGTACCCTGGTTTTCCAAATTAATTGAAATGATATTAAAAGATAGAATAATCTCATTTTGTCACAAAAATCAAATATTGTCTGACTGTCAGTTTGGATTCAGGAAAAATAAATCGACAAATGAAGCTTTAGTTAAAGTTACAGATGAAATTTTTAATTCATTAAATATGGGACTATTGCCTAATTTAGTGCTTTGTGACTTAACAAAAGCCTTCGACTGTATTTGTCATAAAATTTTGAGAAACAAATTAGATCTTTATGGTATTAGAGATAATGTAAATAAATTGCTAGCATCTTATTTAGATAATAGACAACAATGTGTAATTGTAAACAATATAAAATCTAATTATAAACGTGCAAATCATGGAGTTCCTCAAGGATCTGTTATAGGTCCTCTACTTTTTATTATTTACATAAATGATTTACCACATTATTTAAATATGTGTAAACCGACATTGTTTGCCGATGATACGACATTATTCATTGAATGTTATAAAAATGAAGACAGCTTAACATTGTGCAAAAATATATTACAAGACGCAAGTAATTGGTTCAACAATAATTTGCTTCATCTCAATGAAGAAAAAACTAAAATTATTACCTTTTCCGGTAAAAAAGATGAAAATGCCTGTTCAAGATTTCTTGGAATTTTGATAGATTCTAAACTAAAATGGGATGACCATGTTCTTAATATAACAAATAAAACTGCTAAATTAATTTTTTTATTTAATAATTTATCGAGACAGGTTGAAATTAATATACTACGTATAGCCTATTTCAGTCTGTTTCAGTCAATTTTAAATAACGGTATCATGATGTGGTACTGGAGCACTGAGAGGAATAGATTATTTCTAAATCAAAAAAGAGTTGTAAGGATAATTGCAAAAGCAAATGTTAGGGATCATTGCAAGCCATTATTTAAAAAACTTGGAATTCTAACTTTGGCTTCATTATATATTTTAAACTGTGTTCTGTATGCTAAAACTCACATTGATTCTTTCACCAAAAATAATAATATACATTCATATAATACTAGAGAAAATAACAAATTAGTAGTTCCTAAGCATAATTCAAGCAAATTTAAAACGGAACCTAAGTACAACTGTATTACATTATATAACAAAATACCTGAACGTATTAAAAAACTAGATGATAAAAAATTTAAATTAGAAATTAAGCAAATTCTTTTGCAACATAGCTTTTATAAAATAGAAGAATTTTTAAATATTGACTTGTACTAAATTTTTATTATATTGTCATTAGAATAAGTTTTAGTTTTATCATTTTGATTGTTCTTTGATATTTGATATTTATTTGTCATATTATTTATTATCATATATTATATATATATATATATATATATATTTATTAAATTTATTATAATTATTGCAAACATGTATATTGTATATGACGAAGCAAAACTGTATTTATGGTATTATGCAAAAATAAATGTTATTATTATTATTATTTTTATCTTTTTGAATGATAATGTTAAAATTGTTCAATCGTGCATTGTTCAATTTGCGCATTGTACACATTCCGAATTTTCAGTAATAATAATAAAAAAGAATGAATTAGTTTTAACATTTGATATATATATATTAGTGTCCGTTAAAATAAAATTTTTTAGTAAGGCAAAAATCGATAATTTTACATCGAAACAACATTAGAAATAATAATTTTTTCTTTTTTTTTTTTACGAAACTAACAGGTTCCTCCACACAATTAAAATTTTTGAAAAACGCGTGTTAATACATATATAGTTTATATCGCGTATGTATTAACACGTGTTTTTCGAAAATTTCAATTGTGTAGAGGAACTTGTTACTTTCGTAAAAAAAAAAAGAAAAATATTATTTCCTGTGTTTTTTCGATGTAAATTTATCGATTTTAGTCTTACTGAAAAAATCTTTTTTCAACGGACATTCTAATTCAGTGAAACCTCGCATAACGAGCATAATTCGTTCCGGAGTCTTATTCGTAATGCGAAACACTCGTTAAGTGAAACAATTTTTACCATATAAACTAATGTAAAATACGATAATGCGTTCCCTGTCGAAAAAAATACTCAAAAAATTAATTTAAAAAAAAATACCCAAAAAAACGTTATGTTTAATGTTTATTCAAAGAAAATAATGTACATATAAACTGTTAAGGAGCGTGATTCATCTTTATCTTTTCTTCTATCGCAGATTGAACCATTTCATTTTCTTCGGGGGCATTTTACAAGTCATTAAACTTTGCACAAAAAGAAATCACAAATAATGACTGAACACAAGTTTGGAAAAATGTGTGATCACACACGACACCAAGATGCTAGCGCAACGAGTTCTAAACACAGACTGATGTAGCAATGGCGCGAAAAGTTTCATCGCACAATTCGGGGATTCCCCTATCCAAGTCACTCGTTATGCGAAACATCGCTCGTTAAGCGAGCCGTTTTTTTACGATTTATTTTACTCGTTATTCGAATTACTCGTTATGCAAGGCTTTGTGGCTTTTTACTTTTTGACATAACTAACTTTGAATTTTTTTAAAAACATTTTTAATTATTTATTATTTTAGTTATTTATTATTTTTATTCACATTTAATAGATTATTTTAATTATTGACAGTCTGTGAAATTACACATTTTATTTAAATTTAGACTATAACTTGTGCTTCATGTTTTTATCTTTAAGTATACAACTTTTCAATTATATATACTAACCACGAATGTTATAATATAATTTTCGGCAACTATCAATTCATACGTGTGTTTACACAAAACTTTGTTTGTTAATGTCCTGAGGAAGATGGGATACTGCCATCGGAAGCTAGACAGTTAAGCATAAATGAGTTTTTGATTTAACACCTGCCCGTTTTCTGACTACTTTCCCAAAAATTTATTATTATATATATATATATATATATATATATATATATATATATACCGGGTGTTCGTTCGCTAAGTTCGTATGGGCGTTTAACATGCATTTTCGATTATTTGCGATATAATTCTTTCTCGAGTTAAATTCGGAGAAATAGGATGAAAAGTTCTATAATTTGGTTTTAGTTTTAATTTGATAGCATGTGCCGTTTGGGCGCTAGATTTTTGTTTTTTTTTTGTTTTTGTGGTTTTTATGAGGTTTAGGAAAATA
This sequence comes from Clivina fossor, assembly GCA_963966155.1. Lineage (NCBI taxonomy): Eukaryota > Metazoa > Arthropoda > Insecta > Coleoptera > Carabidae > Clivina > Clivina fossor. The sequence goes on from OZ014550.1 coordinate 81,593,122, forward strand.
AGCATTTTAAATTATTTTTTCTTTCCTGTCAAACCAGTATGAATCAGAGAAAAAAGTTACTTAGCTATTATGTAGCTAATTTTTTTCTCTATTTTACTGAATTTTTTCAGATTTTTTTGAGCAAATTTTGTAAAAAGTCTTATTTTGAAAAAATCCCTTGACAAACTTTTAAAAATTCAGGTTTTTTTTTTACTAAACAATGTATCCTAGAATAATGGTTTCTTTACTCAATTATAGTACTGATTATTCCGCATTTTTCCATAACATGCTTATTTTCCTACACCTCATAGTTTTTGAGAAAAAAAATAAAAACAAAAAAAAAAAATAAATCTAATGTCCAAACGGCACATGCTAGCAAATTAAAACTAAAACTAAATTATAGAACTTTTTATGATCTATCAAAAACTATTCTAAGTATATCTCCGAATTTAACTCGAGAAAGAAGTATATCGCAAATTATCGAAATTGCATGTTAAACGCCCATACGAACTTAACGAACGAACACCCAGTATATATATATATATATATATACATATATATATATATATACATATATATATATATATACATATATATATATATATATACATACATATATATACATACATATATATATATATATATATATATATATATATATATATATATATATCAGTTGATAGCAAATTGAGCGTTTTTAGTAAATATTAGCAAATTACCTCTTGAAAGAGATGTGCTCTGGATACCTCATCTAGTTTGCTTTTGTCGATAACTTTAACCGCAACTTTTTCGCCAGTGAAAACATGCCGAGCCAGTTTGACGACGGCGAAGTGACCGCGGCCGAGGGTCTCCTCCAGATCGTACAAACCAGCGATTTTACCATCGTATACATTGTTCGTACGAAGTCCAATATTCCCACTCAAGGACAACCCTCTGTGCATTTTGATGCTGTAAAACAAAATAGTCTTGTTAAATCATTTTCAAAAAAAAAAAACAAAAAAAAAACAGTTTGAAATATTATAGAAATGACTTTTAGTAAATAAAAATAAAAACAAAACAAATGCATTCATCAAACAAACGTCACAAAGAATCGATTTTTCATGAGAGTACAAAAACGAATAAAACATAGTTTTTAATATAAGTGGAGTTATAAATAAACAAATCTTTTCAACATAGGTACATACAAATATCCATCATCATCATATTTGGTACGACAGCCCTAGGAGAACCTTGATCTCAAGTACCGAAGCACTTGTTCTGTGATCGTTCATTTAGACACATTTTCGAAACTGCAAGTCGCGTACAGCAGCGACAACATCCGATATTGTTCTTAGTATTATATTCGGCAGTATCTAATGTTTGAATAAACTCAGCTACTCCGCTGACAAATATTACAAATGTATAATTGTTTTACGTAGCAAAAACATATCTTTCGCTTTTTGTTATGACTGTGATTGAATTTCTATTGAATAGTTTCCGACGTATTCAAATAACATATTTTTCTATTTTACTAAAAATCTGTCAAATTACAACATAGGACATGTTACATAAACTAACACTATTTTTAAACGTAAAATTCATTAAAGTAGTAAAATATGAAAATTTTCATTTGAAAAATAGTTTTAATTTATTTTTTATGAAAAGGTAGCACAAAGATTTTTAATAAGACCCCGTTTACAATTGCAAATATTTGATTGCAGCATTCTTGAGATACGGACCCTGAAAGGTATTGCCAATTTCAAACAAAAAATTGCAAATATTTGATTGCATTCTTGAGATACGGACCCTGAAAGATGTTTGCCAATTTCAAACAAAAAATCAAAAAAAGGTGACATATGTCAAAAACAATTGAACTAAAGTAAAATGTTATTAATAAATCATGTGTAAAATTTACTCCTAATTCAATAATATAAAAAAATGGAGTATTCTATTTAAAATAAGGAAGTTAGGGTCGACTTTCGGTTTAATCAGAAGTGGCATTTTATTGCCAATATTTTACTTCAACTGAGCATTTCAAAATACTCCTTTATACCAAATTTCGTGACATAATATTATATAGTTTTTAGAATACAGATAATATGTTTTGGTCTAACATATCTAGTAATAAGCTCTCTAATATCACCAAAATATTATTCTATTATACATACATAATGCCTGATTTACATATTTCTGGTAACATATATATACAAGTTCATACAAAACAAAATCCAATGCACGTAATCATTCCTAATGGCGTCACGGTAAGACAGCGTTGCCAGATCATCACTTAGATAGCTATGAAAAAAATGATTTTCACTGTCATTTTGAAAAAATGTCAAATTAATATATCAAAAATGATGAAAATACCTTATCTACAGCAATTCCACAATCGAATCTCACCGTGCATCGTTTAACAGGTACGTTTAGCTACAATTTAATATGCAACAATATTCGATTCGCACCGTTTTACCGCCAGAAATCGCATTTTAATTGTACGCGCGCATAGCTCCGTTATAGTTATTAAAGATGCAACAAGTTCTTTACAGCGACTATTTAGTTGTTTTGGCATTTTAAAAACAATCAGTTCAATACAAATTCCGGATAACGCTAATGAAACTATATTTTATTTGTATGTCAACTAAAATCGGCAACATCACATTTTCGTAATCAATACTGCCAACGTTAAACAACGCGCCGATGTCAAATTCCAAATGCATTAATATTTCGGTATGATTTATAAGATTGGTAATTCTGATTATTTCAAAAGACGTCATTGGTGACGTGCATTGGATTTTGTTTTGTATGAACTGTATATATATATAACCACATGATTATCTAATAACGTATAAGATCTTTGATTACTATGGACCAAATTTACAAATATGTACTCTTTAGGACTTTGTGAGAGACACAAGGCAAAAAATACAGTATATTAACATAGTTAACCACAAGATTACCTAACAATATATAAGCTCTTTGACCGATATGAACCAAATTTTGCTCAAACACCCTTTAGGGCTTTGTGAAAGATACAAGGCAAGAAAACATTATAATCACATAGTTAACCGTATGATTATCGATAACGTATAAGCATTTTCATCGATATAGACCAATATAAGCTCTTAGCCCGGTATGGTATGGATCAAATTTTGCACAAACACACTTTTGAAAACACAATACAAAAAAAATTACCTAACAACGTAAAAGATGTATGACTGATACGGACCAAATTTTGCACATTCTTTAGGACCTTATGGCAGACATAACGTTAAAAAAAGTATTATAATCACATAGTAACCACATGACATGACATAACTTATAAATTTTGCACAAATACTCTTAACAACATACTCGTATAATCCCTTTGATCGATCTTGACAAAATTTTACACAAACATTTTTTTAGGACGTTGTGAAATTTTGATTAATTTCGGATAAATAATGTAACCATAATAATTTTTTTTTTAATATTAGTTAATTTTTCTCGGAAAGTTGGCCACACTGGTAAAAAATTAAACTACGTTAATCACATTAATGGTCTAGGATCTAGGAGGAGCTACGATTATAAAATTTGAACAACCGAGCGAGTGAATGACGCACACACATACACACCCTCTTAAACTAAATTCAGATTCGTCATCTAGAAGCTATATGAAAATTTTTTTTGTATAATTTTTTTTAATTTTTGAAAATGTTATACGTACTGAACCAAGAATTTGCTTTTCCTTGCAGTCAAAGTGATAAAATTAGCTGTGGCCACCATAAAACCGACAGTTACTTAATATATGAAGATGTTCCTAACATATAAATCAAAATAGGTACTTAGATATAAATTTTAAAAAAATAATATAAAAATTGATTGATTCGTATCAAAAAAGACACAAATAAAAGTTGTTTGTTGTATCTTGTGTATAGTAACTTTTATTATTTAAATTTTTTGTTGTAAATTATTCGTAAAAACCACCTCCAGCGAACAGATTTATACCAAAAATTGATCAAATTGAGATATTAACGTCCAAAGTTTAAATATAAAATTTCTTAAAAATCAATGTAACCAAATTTGCTCTATACGTCCACAGACAGACAGACCGACCGACAAACTGAGATCACATTAAAAATAGTTGATTTGTTCTGTAAGCGTAATTCGTGCTTGTCTGTAAAAAAGTCAAAATTAGTATAATTACAATGCTTTCCTCACTATGTGATTATAATGTTTTCTTGCCTTGTGTCTTTCACAAAGCCCTAAAAGGTGTTTGTGCAAAATTTGGTTCATATCGATCAAAGAGCTTATATATTGTTAGGTAATCTTGTGGTTAACTATGTGAATATACTGTTTTTTTTTGCCTTGTGTCTTTCACAAAGTCCTAAAGAGTACATATTTGTAAATTTGGTCCATAGTAATCAAAGATCTTATACGTTGTTTTGTAATCATGAGGTTAAGTATATGATTAGAAGCTTTTTTTCCGTCATGTCTTCCACAGAGCCCTAAAAGGTACTTATATAAAATTTAGTTCATGTCGTTAAAGAACCTAAAAAGATATGGCGGACAAAACAGACAAACAAACGTTGAATTTTATATATTAAATATTAAAAAAATTGCACCTGGTTTGGGTTCATTATTTTCAAATAATGATCACTTGTATGAAAGTAAATTTAATTTTGTTTTTCTACCACTTTATTAGAAAATATATTTTTCTGCATTTTGTTTGGATAAGAAAATGATACTATCCCGCACACTGTGCGGAAAAGTTATTAATTTGTTTATTTCAAAGTAATTTGTAATTTGGAGAATACATTGTTTATTTGTTAAAATTAGGTCAATAATTTATTTTTTTGTTAAGATATTAAAACAAATGACGAGCAGACTATCAAAATGCGTTTTGTCCAAAATATAAATTTTTTAGTTAGTGATGGTATTACATTCTATGTGCAAAGACGCGTCTTTTAAGGCAAATTCGACATTCAAAATGCATATTGGCCCCGCCCCGTCTGAAATAAATATTGAAAGTTACTTGGACATTCAATACGCATTTTGAAAGTCTGCTCCTCATCTCGAGTGGAAACTTTCTTTGTCGTCTTCTTATTTATGTTACGTTCTTGCGACAAAGTATTTATTTCCAATACAGATATGTACATAAATAATTATTTATAAATAATATCAATAACATATATTGATTGAGAAAATCGGATTAAATTATTTCGGAGAACAATATTTATTAATAAGTATCATTTAATTGGTGATCATATAGTTATGCATTCTGTACAAAAGAAGAGCTAAATTAAACATATATACATACATACAATGAAATCCGGGTATAGTTTGTCAATTTCTTATATATTCATTGTATTGTATGATGTTATGTTTGAAGAGAATTTGTAACTTTTTTTTGTAAACATAATATTGAAAAACATTTTCACATAAGTTCTATTGATGAGTTTATGTCAGTTTATGTCCTCTGGAGACACTTTACTTATATGCACTCCTATTCGGCCAGAGTTCGAAAATGGCAGACAAATGAGCAGACAAAGGAGCGTCCGAATTAAAGCATTTTAAACAAAAATTTAAAATGATTAGTTTATCAACAAAATAAATAAAAAATATTAGAAATGTCTGAAATGGCATCCGACTCTATCATTTTTTGGCTATATTATTATTATTTATTTTTGTTGCTATTCCATTAAATAACTGTAGCATGGCAAGTTTATTATGGTTAAATTATATGTAATTGATCAAATCAATAATTACTGTTTTTGCAGATAACCATATTTAAATTTTTATATATTAATGATGATCTTTTAAATTATATTAATTTAATGCTAAAATCAAAATTTTTAAAAAATAATTAAATTATAACAACCCCCAGAAAAACAAAATTATTATTTATCATTTCTCAAAAGAATACTTTGTAGATAACAAAATAATATATATTATAGAATAGTAAAAATGGTATAATTTTCATTTAAAACCAATTTTTTTATACTGAAATACTAAAGAAATCTTGGGAAATTACTGGGCAAAATTATTGCCCTCCATATAGGTTATATAATTATCGCATACTTATTAAATATAAACATAAGAAAATATTCGTGATGTAAAATTCGAAGACACTATAGTAATTGCAAGACCCATCTATATTAACAGTAGATTGATACGAGAAGCAATATAAATTTATAAAGAAAAAGATAACATTAATCAGTGTGAAAGCACTAATTTAAATCAAATTAGGCTTAATTTAAATTTTAAATTTTATAATCTACTTACTTATTTTGTTACCTAGTAACTTGTTTCTGTTCTATTTATGTATTGTATGTCATTTGTATCATTTTTCCTACGTAGAGTATGTTGAAATATAAATTTTTAATTAAAATTAATACAGAACTAAGTCGTAAACGCCTTTTTATTTTAATAAACATAAGAATTTGTGAAATATATTTTTCTTTTGATAACAGAATATAATATTATAAGAAAAAAATTAGTAAAATAGATACATATATATATATATATATATATATATATATATATATATATATATATATATTTCAAAAATATAAATTATAATGTGAAATAATATTATTGCATATACATTATAAAATATTTTGTTTATTTTGAAAACATAATAGTTATAGGATACACTTTTCAATAATTTTTCTTATTTTTTTTTTTTTAATTCTTTTCTTTTTAAGTATTTTTTTTGTTAGAATTATTTTTCTGTTAATTTCCTAATCCTAATAAATGTTCTTACATGAATAAAAAATTTATAATCTCAACAGATATTTCATATGCATCTTGAGTAACTACTCGTACTATAATTTCGTTTGGCAATTTTGTTATTATAAGGTCATCGGTATTAAAATCATTACCATGAAATATTTTCGTTAATTCAGCGGCTTCAATATCTTTTGATGGATATGTTAAATTTTCTATTGTTAATTGTAAAATTCAATCTGGAGTAGATACTTTAAATTCAACATTTTTTGTTTTATCATACTTATACAATTTATTATACTTTGTTTTAAACTGAAATGCCATGAAAAGTAGCTATAGCAAGATATATAAGGTCGTGTCTCTAAATATTACATCAAACTTTTATTTAAATTATTATTTTATTTTTAAATCATTGTTTTGTGATTAAAGTGCGTATATTTGTTTTTTTTTAATACTATTATCATCACAGACAATAACGCCATCAGTTCCTCCAAACATTCCTATCCAGACAACCAACTTTATCTTCATCCACATTCATAATACCTCTCATACATTCTCTTCTATTTCTACTACTTACAAACTTTCGCTCATGCAAGTCAATGCGGTAAATTTTGTATAGGAACTGCATCATTTTTATGTTAGTTTTTTGAAATGTTGAGTAAAATCACGTAAATATAAATTGATTTTAAAATGTTACATATTCACGCTATGAAAATTTACTGCACTTATTAGTTAAATAGAGCACAATAATACATTTTTGAAAACGAATATTATAAGAACAGAAACTAAATGCTAAACTAAATAATTTTTGTATATAATTAAGGGAAAGATATAATAAATATTCAGTGAATAATGTTTCTAAATGAGCCATACAAAGAGACGAGTGTGTTTTCGTCGCTGGATTGCTTCATCACTTCACGTTCGTGATTGCTTAGCTTATTCGTCGTTCTTCCATAAAGCTGAGAGGCACTTATATGAAAAACACTTATTTTTTTTTTTTAAATGAAAAAATCTATAATTATTAACAATTTATCCAAATAAATAAACTGTAGTATGTGATTGAACATCTTTACTTTCAGTAAAAAAAAGGCAAATAAAAAATCAATTTCGATTACAGTGGCGCGCGTGGCGCGGCGCGTATTCGTCACTTTTCTACTAAGCTCCTCATATGTCATTGAAAGTTCATTTAGATTTTTCCAGAAAACATGAGCAATGTCAGCGGCGATGAGCACGTAGAACGGTTCTGTCAAGAGATTTCGGAAATGTACTGGTGTTACCAGAGCAAGTGGAATGATGTAATGCTGGCGGACTATCGTTGGATTTTAAGGAAGGAATTAGTAGGTGTTATTTACAAAACATAATCTTAAATTACAAAATATTCTTATTTATGAACATGTATAATGTGAATAAATGTACCTACTTAAAAATTGCCAAAATTTCATTTAATAGTATTTAATAGTATAAAGAATTTCTAGTGCATCGAACTTTGAGCCACTGTCAGCAATTTCGATATATTTTCGATATATGTTCAAAGTTCGATTACACAGTGAACTAGATACGAGTAGTTATGTTTATGCTGCCACCTCGCAGTCTACTTTGATGGCCAAAATGTAAATTAAATCAAGACTAAGGTAGTTACGAGTAGCGAGTGCGTTACGAAATTTTCTCACAGTTAGAAACTTTTCGGCCTTAAGAAATAAGTAGGTATAATATGCAACAAAGTTTTAGAGCAATGTTTAAAGCAGTTATTTTATTTGAAAATTTTTTCAATGTTTTGTACCATTTTCGAGATATATATACTTGTAAACTTAATTCATCAATTGCACACCATCCTGCCGGCGAACAACGTAATAGCCGTTACCTCTACTATATGTATGTACATATACTTTATTCATATACTATATTTATTATATAGAATACTTATAGAATAATTTTATGATTTTATATTTATTTTAACTAAAATATATGATACATTAATACATATTTTTAATTTGACTATTTCATTGTTGTTAAATTATTGTTTTGAATATTATTTATTTAACTATTAATATGCATTTAATATAAAGTAAAGCTATAACACGAATAAATATATATATATATATTTATAAGTTTATGGCTTATTACCACCCCACGAAGTTTATAAGTTTGTTTATAATATATTTATTTATATGTGTACAAAAATTGAGGAACCGACAATTTGGTTTACTATTATTTAAAGATATTTTAGTAAATTAATCAGCGTATTTTACAAGTATTTATAAGTTTATGGCTTATTGCCGTCCCCCACAAAGTTTGTAAGTATTTTTTGTTATTACAATTTGTTTATAATATTTTTGTTTATGTATGTATAAAAATTCAGGAACCGACAACTTGGTTTACTATTGTTTAAACATATTTTTGTAAATTAATCAGCGAATTTCATATGTATGTTTAAATGTATGGCTTATTACTGCCCCCACAAAGTTTGGAAACATTTTTTTGGATATTACAATTTGTTTATAATATATTTATTTATGTATGTACAAAAATTCAGGAACCGACAACTTGGTTCACTATTGTTTATATATATTTTAGTAAGTCATTCAGCAAATTTTACAAGTATTTATAAGTATATGGCTTGTTGCCGTCCCCCAACCCCCACAAAGTTTGTAAGCATTTTTTGGTTATTTCAATTTATTTATAATATATTTATTTATGTGGGTACCAAAATTCAGCAACCGACAACTTGGTTTACTATTGTTTAAACATATTTTAGTAAATCAGTCAGCGAATGTTATAAGTATATTTAAGTTTATAGCTTATTACCGCCCCCACAAAGTTTGTAAGCATTTTTTGGTTACTACAATTTGTTTAGTATATATATATATATATATATATATATATATATATATATATATATATATATATATATATATATATATATATATTCATTTACAGGTATGTAAAAAATTGGTAACCGAGAAGTAAATTTGTAAGAGTTATTGCAATTGAACTGTTGTAAAATTATGTGTTGTTTTCATATCGGTGTATATACGCGTCGCGTATGATACGTACGGCCAACATGTTAAGAATTCATATCGTTCGCCGGCAGAATGGCGCGGCGCAATTGATGAATTAAGTTTACAAGTATATATTTCAAAAAAAGGTTCAAAATATTAAAAAAAAATTCAAATAAAAAACTGCTTTAGACATTGCTCTAAAACTTTGTGGCATATTATACCTACTAATTTCTTAAGGCAGAAAAGTTTGTAACTGTGAGAAAATTTCGCTGTGAGATAATTTATCCAGTAACCGAGATATAATCTGTTAAAGTTAAAAAATAATTAAATTTAAATTTTTTTGGGAAAAAGTGGATTTTTGGAATTTTGCAAAGAAATAAAAAATGTGTTTATCCACCATCAGATCGGGCAGAAAATTTCCGATAAGATGATCTTTTCAAAAACTATATACCAAAAAGTTACATTTTGCTCGTTAAATAAGCGTTATTTGAGCAGTTGGAGCTTCGACTACTAAGAAAATCAGCGAGGTAGTCGAGCGTGTTTAAGCGTCAGGTACTACCGAATATAATACAATACTGTGAACTATGGTTCTGTTCGTAGTAAAATAAAAAGAAAATACCGCAAGGTCAGGCATTAATTAAACAGAATCAGACACAACAGGTTGATCAACTGTTCGTCTTACAAAGAAACATCAGTAGTTTAAATTACTATTCGGAACTTGTCGCTGCTCTACGTGAACGCACGACTTGCAGTTTCGAAAAAGAGTATAAATGAACGAGTACGAAAAAAGTATTTCGATACTTAAAGTCAAAACCCGATTTGGGCTGTAGTGCCATTGAAGAAAGAGAGAATATGACAAAAAATCTAAGTACTTTTTCCAAAATTAGTTCCGAATAAATTCAATTTCTTGTAGTTCTAAAAATTAATAATTGTATAAAATCAATTTATATAGAAAATGTTCATATAAAAATCTGAAATATATATATATATAGTTGACTGGAGAAAGTTTCACTTAGAATTATTATATATTCTATTTTAAAAAATCATAAGTTTGTGTTAAACTCAAAAATGTGTTAATAAAAAAATAATCTAGACCACCAGATAGATATTATAATTATCTATCGTTTTTATTCGTAATTTTTTTTTCTTAAAAGTTTACTATAAGTGATATTTAGAAACAAAGAAAATGACCAAAGTTAGATTTTAGTAATTAATTATCTAGTGAACTATGGAATTTTTTTTAGCAATTAATAATACATTTGAGATGGCCATTTAATTATGATCAAAAAGTTATAGCTATTATAGTACTCGAGATCCTAATGATGGCACCTGAATTTGGAACACAGTATATATAGTATATACCGAGTGTTCGTTCGTTAAGTTCGTATGGGCGTTTAACATGCAGTTTCGATAATTTGCGATATACTTCTTTCTCGAGTAAAATTCAGAAAAATACTTAGAGTACTTTTCGATAGGGCATAAAAAGTTCTATAATTAATTTATTTTAATTTATTAGCATATGCCGTTTGGGCGCTAGAATTTTGTTTAGATTTTTTGGTTTTTATTTTTTTTTCTCAAAAACTATGAGGTGTAGGAAAATAAGCGTGATATGGAAAAATACGAAATAATGAATACTATAATTGAGTAAAGAAACTATTTTTCTAGGATGCATAGCTTAGTAGAAAAAAATTAAAAACTGAATTTTTGAAAATTTCTCAAGGAGATTTTTTTCAAAATAAGACTTTTTTCAAAATTTGCTCAAAAAAATTTGAAAAAAATCAGTAAAATAGAGAAAAAAATTAGCTACATAATAAATTAGTAACTTTTTTCTCTAACTCAAACTAAAAACAAATTAAAATGCAAAAAATATTAATTTTCAATAATTTTTTCTGCCGAACCAAAAGTCTATCTTAGACATTAACTGAACATACTCTAAAAATTTGATGCAAATCGGATGAACGGAGGAAGAGTTGGGATCACAGAATTTGCAAAACCGAGCCACCGACGCCCATTCATTACACCCTCATAAGCTAAGTTCAAATTGGTCATCTAGAGACTATATGAAGGATTTATATACATTTTTTTAATTTTTGAAAATGCTACAGACACCGTACCCTTCGCTTTTTAGTTAAAGTGGTAAAAATCGTATACCTAATTTAATATTATGCTAGAAAGAATTGATCGCAATTCAGATAGATATGTTTATGTTTTTATAAGTGATGAAATTATGAAAATGTGTAGAATAATTGTAAATTTTGGATAAAAATTTAGATAAAAAGTATATTGTATAGATATTTATAATATCCCCAGTTAATCGCGTAGCCTTTCATTGCGTAACTTGACAAGAGCAGAAAGAGAAGCGACTCCGATCTATTTATATTTATTTTATGTGAATACATTCATAGTTATACATATTTACATTTCTAGGTAGAGAAATTCAGATACATACATATATACATAAATACATGTTCAGATTCAGACACAAAGTCTGCTTTAGCTTTTTCATTCGAACAATACTTGATTATTGCTATTGTTTTTGTTCTATTTTTATTTAGAACGATTATCTAACTTTATGAGTATAATTTAATTGAAAATTTATAATATGGTTTACGATTTGGTTTTACAGTAAAAAATTTACGATAACAATAATTTTTTTATTTCTTTTGCTGATAATGATAATTACCTTTTCAACTTTTTTTTTATTTCTCATTCATTTCAATAATTGATAAAAATCCGTTGATTTTTAACTAATATATAATAAATACAAAAAATGTTTTTGCATTGTTACAAAAAAAAAAAAAAAATTAAAATAAAAACGATATATGTCCGAAAACGATAGATCATATAAAATATTGTTTTTGTTGCAACTGATTCAGAAAAATAAATTAATGTAAATAAAGAATTTTATTTAATATAGACGAATTCTATACACAAAAAATTACTAACTAAATAAACTAAAAATAAGAGTTAAAAGTTATTATATTATTCCAAAGTGGAAATAATATATAATAATAGTTAGAATTAAGAAACTATTCACTAGTGAAAAAGTTAAAAAAATCATTTAACCTCTTAAGTGGCTATGACGGATATATAGGTATGTTAACTACAATGTTACATCACAGCGCGCCCAAGACGAATATATTCGCGTTTCAATAAATCTAAAATATAAATTTTCAAGTTCCAATTTTCCTAACGCACGCCTATGATGTATATATACGCTAACGCTAAACAAAAAACGCTACCCAGGGAAGCATCCGGCATAAATCATAAAAATTATAGCAAAAAAACAAATAGATAAAAAAATCTATACTGAATTAGCAATAAAGTTTTAGCCATACTAATATTTTGCTTAATAACTAAAAAATTAATTAGCGAATTATATTTCAGTGTGCATCATTCGATAGCTTACATCTTCCTCTAGTTTTGTTTCACTAAATTACTAAATATTTATCAGAAATATGAAAAAAATTTCTACTATTAGTACAAAATTCGTACTCAATAAAAGCTATCAGTTGCTATATTACTCGTTATAATTAAGTTTTTAATTAGTAACATTTTTTTGAGTTTATTCGAAAATTACACATTTATTGAAATACTTAAAATTAACATACTAATTGCTCGAATTTTGTCTCAACAAAAGTCATGTTAATACTAAATCGTATTAGTAAAAAAAAAAAAAAACTTTCAGAACTCAGTATATTAAAATAAAACGGCTTTAGATTTTAGTTTAAAATCATATTATCGAATTATGCTAAACGGAATTATCAATTTTTTTTTAATTAGATAAGAAGTTATTTAACAAAAATAAAATTATTTTAAAATTTCTATCAGTCCGTCAAATTAACGTATTTCTTGTTGGAATTTTGCATGGATAAAACTTGTAGAGATACAACATAATATTATCTAATTATAGCAAAAAAAAATTTGATTATAAAAAAGTTATATCATAAAATATAAGTCATTCACTATATACTCCTATCTATATATCTTGTTTTGCCTAATAACTCGGAAACGAATTAATCTTTTTTTTTTTTTGGTTTACAGCAATCGACAGCTACCTCTAGTTTTGATTCACTAAATATTTATTAGAAATATGAAAAAAATGACGTCAGTCAAGTTAGCACCTCCCATTCTCCAAAAATTAAAACAAATTAGCTCACATTTATGAGCTATTTATGAGCTATTTTTGAGCCACTTTCAAAATTTTTGAGCTGCAAAACTATGCATAAAAAAAAAGTTTTTCGATGGAGCTCATAAATGTGAGCTAATTTGTTTTAATTTTTAAAATTTTTTTGATAGCGTGGGTGCTAACTTGAAATCAAGTTAGCACCCCCCATCAAAAAACATTTTTTTTATGCATAGTTTTGCAGCTCAAAAATTTTGAATGTGGCTCAAAAATAGCTCATAAATAGCTCATAAATGTGAGCTAATTTGTTTTAATTTTTGGAGAATGGGGGGTGCTAACTTGACTGACGTAAAAAAATGAAATAATGCACTAGGAAACTTTTGATATTTTTATTAATTTTTCATATTACCATTCAATATTTTTCAAATCTCTAACAGTACAAAACTTGTACTCAAATAAAACATCAATTGATACCCAGATAATACTCATTATAATTATATTCCTATTTTATTATTTAAATATTTATTAATATACTTGGTGCTCGAATTTCGTTTGAAAAAAAAATTAATAGTAAATCATTTTATGTAGTTCGGCTAAAAATGATTATCAAAAAATCTTAATGAGATAAGAAATTATTAATAAATATTTGCAATTTTTTCATTTTCACTGGAATTCCTTAAAATATATTTGAATTTATGGAAAAAACGAGTTATATCATAAAAAAATCATTGCATTTCATTATTCACTGCAGTATATTGATAAACATACATTTATACTATTCGTAACTTAACTTAATAATTTTAATTGGTAATGTGTTAAATTAAATTAAATATTATATATTTCTGGTATTAAAACCTTGTACCACTGAACTGATATCGATTGGGTCTAGGTGCTGAGTAGTTCAGAACTCACTATAAGCTGTAGGTTCCTTGCTTGGCTATATCTATCTATCTATCTATCTATCTATATCTATATATATATATATATATATATATATATATATATATATATATATATATATTTAAGTAAATGTTTAACACCATAAGGCTAAAATATAGTATAGTTTAAATTGAATAAATGATTATTTGAAAATTAAATTGAAAATTTGTCAACTTATATCGTCTGGGAATCGAACCCAGGTCCGGCAAGGCGCTCTTAAATACACTAATATCTTTCATACGTATTAATCCAACATACTAGGCTACAAATTTGCTTAAATGTAATCGTAATAGCATGCAGGTGAATATACAAATTATGAATACTTTATATTGATTAAAAATTGTCAACTTAATCGTCTGTATCGTTAGCTCAGATGGTAAGAGCGCCTTGCCGGATACAAGAAGGACCTGGGTTCGATTCCCAGACGATATAAGTTGACAAATTTTCAATTTAATTTTCAAATAATCATAGATATTTATTTAATTTAAACTACTCACACTCTTATTTTCCTTAATACTACAAAATAATACAGGTAAACTATAAGAATGTCTTCCTAACCTTGGTATATAATTACTGCAATTATTATTGACAATATACATAAGCGTAATATGTACAACAAAAACAGAACGTGTAAACATTTGTCATAGTATAATAATTCACATTTCACAATTCACTTGACATAAACAAAAACACTATAAAAATTATGTGTATTATTCTTTCATACCAATGTCTCTCAAATATCTTCTTTGCGAAATCTGACTGTATATTTGATTTTAAATCAATCATAATTACTTAATAAATAAGAGTTGTAAATATCAAACGTATACTTATTATAATTATAATACGATAGTTTCAATAAAATATACTCGTAAATAATTTTAACATACAAAATTAATAATTGCAAATTAAAAAAAAAAATCAAGTGGAAAAAGATCTCCAATACAGTGTAGCGTTAATTTTCATAAAATAACTATTCTATTATATTTTGATTTACAATAAAAGTAAGTTAGTTGATTTTTATATGTACTTTAAATAAATAATTTAAAAATTGGAAACAAATATATCTAATTAATTGTGATATAGTTTTTCATACTATGAATAACTTGCAAAATAAAATAGATGTCTTTTACAATTAGCTTCATACTTATAAGTTTTGTACAGTGGGGTGGTGTTAGCGGGCACTCCCCTCTACATAGGGTATTTTCGATTAAATTTAGAGTGGTCTGTAAGTTTTTTGGTTTTGGAGTTTTATTTTTTCAACATGTCCCCATTTTTTTTATATACATACATACACAATCACGCCATGTACCCAAAAAGGTGTGGCATAAACTCTCTTCATCATTCCGAAATCAGTCTGCCCCAAACATCCCTATCCAAACAAGCAACTTTAGCTTCATCCACATTCATAGTTCCTTTCATAGCATGCTCTTCTATTCTTACTACTTAGAAACTTTCACTCACGTAAAATACTTTCAATCATACACCACTCCAACTACTCATTGGCCGTCCACGCAAACGTATACCTTCAAAATCACTCATATAAATCTTTTTAACCTTTTTCATCCTTTATTTTTAAGTGTTTATATGGAAAATATTTTTATATGAACCGGTATAAGTCGGAATTAAATAGTGATAAAATCTGTAATGAAAATATATTATATCGTTATGATACTTTTTTTTATAAATATCGTAATATAACAAAAATGATGATAAGCAAATTCTGCTTCAAGATGACGATTTGTACATAAGAACGTGCACATAAAAATTTGTAGCATTATACAGTGTCCGCCAAAAAGTCAAACTCAAAAAATCGATACATTCGGTTGGTAAAAACTAAGCTTATTTACCATCGAAAGATGGTCGCCATGGACTTAAATTAAAGATTAGGGTTCCAGGAGTAATTTGTGTACGAAAAAACCGCATATTTAATATGACGAGTATGATCAATTGGGCGAAATATGAAAGGCCTTTGTGCTAGATAGGGTTAAACCCAAATTCGAAACTACGACTGGTCCCTTTCATAGAATCACAAAAACTATCAATTTTTCACTACCCGTCTCAAATTAAAATTTTTCGACCCGCCCTAATATATATATATTATGGAACTATTGGTGCTTGTCTGAAAAAGAATGTATTAACCGGAGGTACCGATACTGAAAAAAAATAGGTTAATTTACTTTATTTGCAAAAAAAAATTGAAAAAATTTGAATTTTGTTTACAGATATTGATTTAAAAATCCGAAACAATTTACTCTTAATGTTTCTTAATAGTCTTTTTTTTTAATTTAAAAAATGTGTATTTTTAATAATTTGATAATTATTTGATAATAATAAATGTATTATTATTTAAAATTTATGAAACAGTTAAACGTTATTAAATTATTTAGTAATATATTATTTAATAATAATAATACTTTGATGCAAAGTTGTTATATTATCTAGAATTCATTATATTCAATATAAAATCCATGTCACATGAAAAAAAAAAAAAAGAATTATACATATATTTATCCTAACCTTTTACGATACCTTTTGAATGCAACATTATTTTCAGTAGATTCAGTAATATTAGTACTTCAAATATATATATACACAGGGTGTCCGTTTGCCAGATTGATATAGGGCAATAACATGGAATACCGATAATATACAGAATACTTCTTTCTTAAGTAAAATTCGGAGAAATACTTAGAATACTTTTCGATAGGGAATAAAAAGTTCTATAATTTGGTTTTAGTTTTAATTTGCTAGCATGTGTCGCTTGGGCGCTAGAATTTTTTTTAAATTTTTTTTTAGAATTTTCAATAATTTTTCCTGCTAAATCAGTATGAGTTAGAGCAAAAAGTTACTTAGTTATTATGTAGTCATATTTAGAACTTTTTTCAAAATTTGCTCAAAAAAATCTGAAAAAATTCAGTAAAAAAAAAAAATTAGCTACATAAAAGATATGAAACTTTTTTCTCTAACTCATACTGATTTGGCAGGAAAAATGATTGGAAATTCTAAAAAACATTTAAAAAAAAATTGTAGCGCCCAAACGGCACATGCTAAGCAAATTAAAACTAAAACCATTATATAACTTTTTATTCCCTATTGAAAAATATTCTAAGTATTTCTCCGAATTTTACTTAAGAAAGAAGTATTCTGCATATTATTCGGTATTCCATGTTATTGCCCTATATCAACCTGGTAATCTGTTTATGTAAAATAATTTAATAATGAATGAGTAAAGTAGATAAATGGAAACCAGTAAAATTATTGTTTTTTATTCTTTCGTACAAAAATTATTATCCAGTTTCATAAAAAATGTGTATTCTATCCAAAAAAATTCGGGTTTCTGTTGGCGTTCTCAAATTTCAAAATCTAGCGCCACCGTTGGCTTAGTAACAAAATTATTTTCATTAAGTATTTAAAGAAACAAAAAAATATATTACTAATACAAGGGTTGCCTTTTATCCTTCGGGATTGAGCAATCCTAGAGCTGCCATCTGGCAACTGACGTCTCTTTCGTAAAGTTTAATATTTTTGACGGTGTACGTATTCAGACGTTTTGTCGTACAAGCGCAGTTTGGGTTGTTTACAGTAATTTAAAAAATTCATCTCGGCCAAAAAATTAAATTAAATCGTGGACATTTTCATGCTATTATTTTGTACAATTTTCGACGTGAATTAACTCAACAGCAGTGCATCGATGAACTTAATTCAACTTTTGACCATAGTTCGCTCAACGACAAATTTCATGAAGGTCGTCCAAAATCGGTTGTTGTTCCGGAAAACATTGATGCTGTGCGTGAACTGATACTGCAAGATTGTCATCTGACTTATCGTGAGATTGAGGCATTCTTGGGCATTAGTGGGACCAGCATACATTCAATATTGCATGAATATTTGACCGTCAAAAAGATTTGTTTGCGTTGGATCCCACATAATTTGACAATCGTTCAAAAAAAGGCTCAAGTCAATTGGTCAAAAAAAATGCAAAAAAAATACGATCACGGTGCTTCAAAACATGTCTATGACATGTGACAGGTAACGAATTGTGGATGTACGCTTATCAGACAAAAAATAAACAGTAGCCGACTGTGTGGGTTTCTCAAAATGAGCCAAATTCAACAAAAATTGTTCGCGCACGAAGCACTTTGAAGCAAATGTCGCAACCGTACCATTTGTGCCACGTAGAACGATGAATTCTGAACGGTACACAATCATTTGTTTGCCAGAAGTCTTCGAAGAAATAAGGAAAACCAACCGTCGAAGACGGATCATTCTCCACCACGACAATGTGAGCTCTCACACATCGGCTCGAACAAGTAACTTTTTGAGTATTCAAAACGTCGATTTGATGGGTCATCCGCAATATAGTCCTAATTTGCCACGCAATGACTAGTTTTAATTCCCGATTATAAAAAATAAATTGCGATGTCAATGTTTTTCGACTCTGAAAAAGCGGTTGATGCGTTCGAAATGTATGTTTTGGAGGTACCTCAATCGGAGTGGAAAAAGTTCTTCGAAAATTGGTGCAAACGCATGCAAAAGTGCATTGATCTTCATGGAGAATATTTTGAAAAACAATACAGCCATTTTGATGATAAATACATATTTGTTTATGTTCTCTAATTCCGAAATATAAAAGGCAATCCTCTTATTTGTGCAAAACTAAAAATCAAGTATATACTTAAAGTTTAAGAACAAAAAACAGAGTAAAATGTGTAAATATAAATAAAACTTTAAAGTTTTATAATAGTTGATACAAATAAAAAGTTTAATAATTTTTTATTTTGTTACATAAAAAACGTAAAATATATAATTTACTAGATATCTATGTTGAAAGTAAAAATATATGGTATACATAGAATAGAATAAATATAAAATGAAAAAGCCATAATTTTTCAATATATTTTCACAATCAACTCTGCTATTAATAAAATAATTAAATAAAAAAAGCTCTGTCATAATGACATTTTCATCGTCAATAAACAGATACTTGAATGCAATTTCGTTAAAAGTAATTTTGTTTCTGGAAGCAAACTAAATAACCGCAATATTTTTGCTAAAAAAAGACAAAACATATATTGAAGTCAACGATTCTATAAATGTGTTTTTGTTCAAGTTTACAGTCTAGAGGGGTAACAGAACTTTGGAGCAGTCCAAAATTGTAACTGTAAAGTTAATTTTTTTCAATAAAACCATAATAAAATATGAAAACAATAACTGTTATTTAACAGAATATATATATATATACTGCAGAATTGTGTAAGCCCCTGAAGATCACGAACAGCACTGTTTTCCATTCAAGTTTTTTTATTAATTATATTTAATATACAAATTACTAATTAAATAAAATTTTGACTAACGTTTATATTGTATTATTACTACTGACAATGAGTTGAAATTAACATATACAGTCGATTCCGCTTAATTGGGCCACCGCTTAATTGGGACAGCCGCTTATTTGGGCCAAATCTCAAAGAACAGAAACCAAACCAAGGAACCAACAGTAAATTTACATGTTTAATTGGGACAACATTCCGCTTAATTGGGCCAGTAAATTTAAGATCACAGTACATATTATGTTACAAATATTCACAAGAAAAAATATTTACAAAGAATTTAATATGATACGAATTATATTTAAAAAACTAGCAAATATGTATCAATTAATTATATTAGTATCGCGCGCTGTGAGAGATAAGGATGTTTTATTTATATTGTTTACAAGTGTCCATTTAATCGTTACTTAAAAACAAAAATTTTAATGGAATTTTATCTTGGAATTTGTTGTCTTATAATAAATTTATAAACAATTCATTTGTGTTCTAGTAATATGAATAAATGTTATGAAAAATGAAATATCAGAACGAAACCTTATTTACATATTTTAATTTAATACGATAATTATTTTATATAATATAAATTGAATAATAAAAGTATAGTTATTGATAAATAAGATAGATATAAAAATAAAACATGTTGGTGCTTGAACTCAAAATTCATTTTCATCGTTGAGATGCTATTGCTTTAGCTGTAGACCAATTAAATTCTGAACTAATTTGGAATTGTTCGAAGCATGCGCAGTTAATTAAATCCCACATTACATATGCTTCGGACAGTTTTAAACTGGAATCCAAATTGGCATATTGGGACAGACCTATTGTAAATAATAAAATAAAAAATGTAATTTGATTTGACAATATTTGAAATATCTTATCTGTTTTGAATAAAAATTTGTTGAAATTAAACTCAAGAATAAAGTATTTTGTCTACTGTTAATTTTTTTTGTCATTAGCTTCTCGAACGAACACCCATTCTATATATTTGGTAATAACAGAGTAATCTAATTAATATGATATGTAAGTATTTAACACAGAAAATTGTCAGCAATTATATAATTTTAATTTGTTTCTTATTTGTAAATATAAAATAGAATAATGAAATTGAATGTAGGTTTCAAAATTGAAAGCTGTGATATGAACTTTATTCCCAACACATTCATTCACGTATGACGTACGGACCCGCGCGTAGAAGTGAAATGTTACAAAAACAAAAAACAGACTACACTTGACATATTTTTGCATTGAATTAAAAATGTATGTACCTATTTATTATTTTATTTTGGAATTTATTATTATTTTTTCTTAAAAGTTTATATTTTTTGGTTATATGTAGTTTATAGTTTTGTCCAAGAATTTATAAAATAAAATTATTGAAAAAACAATATGGATTGTTTAATTTTATGTAAAATTCGCTTAATTGGGGCAGCCGCTTAATTGGGCCAAAATGCTCTAGTCCCGATGTGTCCCAATTAAGCGGAACCGACTGTACTTCAATTTTCTGCAAGAAACAAGTTTTTTTTTTTATCAGAAATTTGCAAAAAAATGAGATTTAAAGTTTCAGTAACATGAAAGTTAAAGTATAAAAACTATAAATGTAATTTCTATAAATTTTTTAGTAAAAAATATCTTTCTTTCTTCAAGCGTATCATAATATTAATATTACGTTACCATATTACCTGTGTAGAAAAAGGTTATTATTTTACTAGTACAATAATGACATTATTGCACAGCAGTTAGTACTATATACACTACTGATTTCAGCACTAAGCATAACTACAACGTCAAGTGTATTTAATCTGATATATTCGGCCGCCATATTGACAAACTATTACGTTAAGTTCAGTTAATAGATAATTTCATTGTTTATATTCGATTGAATTTTAATTATATTATTGAAAATGATTGAAGAAGTGCAAGAAATGCAATGTGTACTGTCAGATTTGTCAAAAACTACATGTTTGACCAATGAAACACGGTAAAGTGTATTTAATATGACATCTTCGATGGTTATATTAAAAATTCTTAAGTCAAGTTAAATTATTTGACAATTGCATTGTTTATTTTCGTTTAAATTTGATTATTGAAATATGTGAAGAAGTGCAAGAAATGCAAGAAATGTATATCGTCAAATTTGTCAGAAATTGTATATTCTGCCAAAGAAAGACTAATTCTCACAAATCACGTAACAAATATAAATAATGTATACATATACATACTATTTTACAACTGTTAGTAACTGATTAAGATTACCTAGCATTTATTTTTATTTTAGTTTCTCGTTTAGAACGCTTGAAGAAAAAATCGTATGTCACTCGGAACAGAAAGCTTTTTTGTGTTTCGCTCAGATTGCTTGACCTCGTTTTTGCCTCGGCCACAAATATCTGGGCTCAACACAATAATCATCGTTTTCTAGTCCTTGTAACATAATATAGTAAGTATTATTCAATCCTGGATATTAATATTGTTGACAAAAGTCACGAAAATTGTGCCCATCCATAGGCAGTCCTTAATCGTAAACTTAGTGGATGGCATACATAACAGTGCATAATATCGGAAAAATTAAAGGGTGTACGGTCAACATTTTATTTTAAATTACAATAAACAGCAAAATCATGCTAGATTACTATACTGCTTCGAGTTCTAGGAACAGAAGAGCATGTACGTATGATAGATGGATGAAGCTAGAGTTGCTTTTGCTTTTGCTTGTCTGTATAGGAATGTTCGGAGAAAGCTAATTTCGGGATAGTGAAAAGAGTTTGTGCCACACCCTCTTCAATACATGACGTGATTGTGTATGTATGTACCATATTTTATATTGCCACCTCATTAAATATATCAACATTTTAGAAAAGTATATGTTATACCTATACACTATTTATTCAGAACAAAGTAGAATCTATATATTATTTGCTATATAACCACCCCCCTTTACATTCTCGTTGATAGGAATTATATAAGTATATTAACTTATTTTTAAAAATAAAAACAGTAATGTATGAGATACAAATAAATAAGGACATATTTGTATTTTCTTGTAAATTTGTGCAGGCAAGACTTTTTTCATTTAAATATTTAATTCGACGACGTTATATAGTTAGTGATGTAACGTGCTAGAAAAAAAAAAATGTTAAAACATAAGAGTAATTTAGTAAGTAACACCTAATTATAATATAACACTAAAACAATAAGTGATTTTTTTAAAGAGAAAGCGTTCTGAAATACATCAGATTTCCTGTATATTACAATATTTAAAACAATACTTTCTATTGCTAACTATATTTAACAGAAAACGCTTAAAATTACATACATTTTATATATTTCTGTATTCGTACCAGTGGCGTGGCGTAACTTTCTGATCAAGGGATGATGCATTGAAAATAAATGTATGTAAACAAATATATACATATTTATTAATAAAGTGTACTTTAATTTTTTTTTTTTTAACTTTTCTACATTTAAGAAAGAGAGCATTTTTTTGTCTATTTAATTGGATATTTGAAGTTTTTAAGAAGCCGGAATCGAATATTTAGACCAATCAGAAAATTGGTTGGATTATGCGGCCAAATGATACAATTATAGATAAAGAAACCAAAAATAACAAATTTTATCATCAAATTTTGTTGAAACTAAAATATTTAAAGAAATATATATATATATATATATATATATATATATATATATATATATATATATATATATATAAGATGCTCTGACCAGGTATAAGTATTTTTAATGAATAACAACGTTTGGTTAAAACATATATGTAGGTGATAAAATGGTGGTTGGTCAAAAGTATATAAAATAAAATTAAATCATGTGAAATCAATTTCAACGAAATATTTCTGTTCTTCAGTTAGCGGTGTATACAACAAAAGAATTTTTTCAGATAAAAGAAACGAATTACACTACAATTTACTTATACGAGTAGTCATCGTGAGTTCCCGTAATTCCTAGGTGGAACATGGGTACTATATGCTTGAGATGCTGAACATATAGTTTCTTAACAATTTTTATTTGCATTGTCAATGGTCGTTAGCAAGGAACCTACAGCTTATAGTGGGTTCCGAACCCCACTCAGACCCAGCCGATATCAGAAATAATATTTAATTTTTGGTGTGAGCGTGGCGCGAACCTTTGGGATGCGAGTTCGACGTGCTACCAGTGGTCTACGGCTGCTTGTCATTTAGTTATAGTAGACCTATTCAAAGATCGTGAGTTTGCTTTCTTTTTCTCTCTCTAACAGTATATAGAGCACCTTGCATAGTCATATGTTTAAAACTTGATATTTTTAATAGTATTCACTTATAACATTATATTTTTGTGTATTTTAATAATAATTTCAAATATATTTGTCATATTAATTTAAAAAGTTTGTTATATTTTTTAAAATTTGTTGTAATTTGAAAATAAAAATGTACATGCAATGCGTATGAGAAAAAATATTCCAGCCACTACTTGTAAAAGTAACAAGTAACCACTAGGTTACTAGTTACTAGTAGTTTTGAACAAGTAGTACACTACTTGTTACTACTTGTTCAAAACTCAAATGTGCTGGCAAGTAATTTTTGTTACAATATTTATATAGTTTTCCTTCTTTTTCGTATATTTACGTAAGTACTCATTGTTTATAAAGTATCATTTTTTTATCACATGAATATTGCCATGACATTTGTTTATTTATGATCCGATGTAATTAAATTTGAAGTATGAATTTATTGGCAAGAAAATTCAAATGATAAAATGACTACTTATCATTTAGATCCTCTTGCCAATAAATTTATACTATATTTGTTTATATTCTGTTTTTGTCATTCATACTCTTAAAATGAGTGACGTATGTCAAAATTTATTATTTATTAGAAGCGGTGGCGTTACTGTTATTTTTTATTAATTTCTCCATTTATAAATTTGAATTTTTATTATTAAATTCTAAATTATTTTTATTTATTTATTTCAAGGCTTCGAACCGTTATATTTTTTGTTGTTCCGATTCAATTAATATATATATATATCTCGATTCGATTCTGGTTTTCGTTCCGTCAAAAATAACTTTTTTTTTTATTTTCGGTTTAGTTCCGAGTGATTAATTTTTAAATTTTTAAAATATTTTTATTTGTATTAAAAATTTATTTTCTACCACAATTTAGAATTATTTATTCCTACTTTTATAATAAACATACTACATAAATTGATACAATAATATAATATAAATAATAATAATTATTAATTAATTAAAGGTATACTAATTTAGAAGTATTATAATATATGATAATATAATTTATTATTCGAAACATATAAAATTTCATGTATGATTTAATTATATAATAATAAGATAACATATGTTAACGTAACAAATTCTTGTATACTTATATAAGATTTTTATTTATTTATAATTACAAAAAATAAAAATTACCTCTAATTATCACAATATTTTCCAATGCATTTTCATGTAAATTATTTAAAGATTATCTAAAGCAAAGTTATTATCAAAAAATATACCTTCCTCAAAGTGATCCCTAGTTTAATTTTCAATTTTAATAACTGACCATTCAGCCTTATTTTCATGCCGGTGTTGCAAGCGTCGCTGGGGTGGCGTGTAGACGTAGCGTTTGTGATGTTCTGTTTTTATGGTAGTGTAGCTAGCTAGCGTAGCTTTAGCCGGTTTAACAGTTATCCTAACCCAAATTATATCTGTAAATATAATAGTGAAAATGCCGCTATATAGCCATCGGAGAAAAAAAATAGGATTTTTGTATACGTATTATAATAGTTTATTATATGTATAATGAAAAGCGCTGGTGGATTAAATCAATTTTTAAATTTACGAAACAACAAGGTGATTATCATAATTTAATATAAGAAATGAGACTTAACTGATGAAGAAAGCTATTTCAGTTACATGAGAATGTCTCCTACATTATTTGAAGAACTACTACTTAAGTGTATTAGTTTCTTAATTTTTTAGTGAAATCCATGATTATACAAATATAAATAAAAATCTGAAATGTTTGCACTTAACCTACTCGCAGTTGTCAGTGGCTTTCAGTCTAGTACGCATGCGCGCAAACGCTACTGGTGTCAGAAGTTAAAAATTTTGAACCTCAGACGCTACGCCTCGGTGTGAGTCACTGATATGGAGCAATTCTATTAATCGGGTTTTCTACACCAGGCCAGCAACACCAGCATGAAAACGAGACTTTCATCCACAAAAACAAACCAAGTACCTACTCTTTTGCATAAGACGAGTTGCAACTTGCGACTACGCTACGAGGAGACGTGTACGAGACCACTGTACGAGACCCTGAAAAAAAAAAAGACAACTGACGTGGAAAGTAAGATTGTGGTAACGCGTGTTTCAATATGTATCGAAATAATCCCGATATTTTTTTTTTGGGTTCGGTTCCGGTTTTCGTGTCAGCAAAAAATAACGGTTTTTTCGGTTTTCGGTTCAGTTCCGGTTCGATTTATTCGAAGATAGATTTCATTTACATGCTTCAAAGTTTATTCTTAGTTCAACATTATGAATGTAAATGTTAAAATATTGCAAAAAATTAACTTTGGAATATAAACTTTGTTAAAAATACGCCTATCTCTTCAAAAAATAATATGTTATCAGGAGTAGAAAGCAATCTTTATTGTGATTAGCTCAAATATTTGCGGCCGAGGCTTAGCCAAGAGTATGCAATCTGGACAAAATTAAAAAAATACTGCAAGTATATGGTACTAGTTTTTCTTCAAGCGCTTCAAAAACGTGATTAATGTTTGTTTCTTTAATCGAATATGCAATTTCTGACAGCCCGGCAGCTATTAAAAATTCACAATCACAAATTTTTAGGACAATGTGTATGGGGTCAGGAATCTGTATGGGGTTATAAATCTGCATGGGGCTAGGAGAAATTATTATTTGATACTTTTTAGTCCGCTTTAAAACCGTAGTATGTTAATTTTTTTTAATTTAAATAATTATTTTAAAATTGACTGTATGTTATAACTTCAATTAAGAAAACTGTTTTTGCTAATACATATATTGGTAATAGCCACTAAGGCTTCTAGGTATAGTCTTTAAGCAGTTTAGGCGATACAAAGGCATTACAAATATTTTTGCACCAAGCAGGACTCAAAGTATAGTGTTTTTTCATGTACTATCTTGAAAACATATTTTTTTAAATTTTTATTTTACTCTATTGACCAGAAGCTACTTGTTTAATGTAAATTTAAACAATACGATCATTCATGTACTAAGCGGGATAAGTGGCGAGTGGTATCAGGCACAAACCTTAAACCACTCGGCCATACAAATCAGCTATATCAATTTATCAAGAAAACAAAATAGCAATTTAATAATAGATTAGAAAAGGTGGTTAGTAAGAGTTTTATTTTTGAAAAATTTTATTGCACAATTTGCATAGGAGAATTCATTCATTAAATCTGGTCGTATACCTATATATATATATATATATATATATATATATATATATATATATATATATATATATACGGAACATCACATGTGTAGACTTACATATATATATATATATATATATACAATATGTTGGCGTGCATCTTGCTATGAATGATGCTCAAAGTACAGTACCGTGTGCAAATATGCAAACTGTATACGTAACGCTACGTAAATTTGCGTACACTCATTTTTCGATTACTCATATTATGCCAAAGATTCTCAATTTTATATATTCTTCATTTTCATATTTCCACTTATTATTATTAGTTTTTGTTAAAAAATTAAAATAAAAACGTCCTATTAATATTTATTAATTGTGTACTTAATTTGTAATTGATAATCGAAAACCGATTGTCTGTTACGTGACTTGATAAATTCTATATTCAATATTACACGTTTGCCAAATGTTGATTCAAAGTGTGTTTAGTTTTTTAAAATAACTTTTTTCTTTCTTGTCGGTCTGTCATTTTCGGACGAATAAACTTAGGAACATGCAGTTTTCACAGTTCAATTTGAAATCTAATAGGTGTGCCATTTAAAATAAGTTGATGTCGGTACACTGCTCACAAACAAATCACTCGGTATATTCGAGAATATTTCAAATTTATAGTTCAAGTTACTGCCTAAAACTTTTTCTTGTAAACTCATCACAGGACGAGATATTGACAGGTTACATTACTTGTTGTACACAACTACAGTGGCGTTGCCAGAAACTTGTCAAGGGGGGGGGGGGAGGTTACTAATATTAATCAATAAAGATAATACTATAATTTGTATAAAAAATAAAGAGCAATAAAAATTATTTTTATAAAAATAAAAGTAAAATAACATATTTCATATTTCACATACGTATGTTTTTGGTCGTTCAGGTTCTTTGGGAGGGGGGTGGGTGGGTGAGTTCAACCCCCCCCCCCTAACACCCTCCTGGCTACGCCACTGCACAACTGTATATTAATTTTAATATTTAATTCTCTGATATGCAATCTTTATTAACGACTAATATGTTGTATTTCTCTGACATTGAAAATTGTTTATTTAGCAATCAAGACATTAAAAATAAAAACATTTATTTATATTTATTTAATGTGCAAAATTATAAATATTCTTTTATTTGTTCCAAAGTGTGTTAAATTTTGTTAAATCTTATTTATATAGTATTATATATTTCAATTTTTCATATTTAAACATAACAATATTTAATTTAGTATTGGAAATTCAGAGCAAAATATTTATAATACGTACAAATAAAATAAAATATCAAAAATATTTGGTAATTGCTAAAAAAATATGCTATTTTTTTCAATAATAAAGAGAAGCTTCAATATGTTTAATTTTTACTAATCGTAAGAATAATAATAAAAATAACAATATTTAATATGTCTAATAAAATATTCTATTCAAAATATTCAGTACCATTAAAAATAAAACTATAAAAAATCTAACTATATTATTTTTTTATATAATTTTTTTACTTTTCTGATCAAATATAATAATGTTAATAATATTTACAGTCAAAAAATTTATAAGTTTGAACTTTCTTTTTCGCATATTAAAACAAATACCTACCAATTGTAAACACAACAGTTTCACGACTTTTTTTTGTTTTCCTCTCTCCATAATTATTAAAAACAAGATTAGAAGTATATGGGTAAACCCATATAGAGACTACTTTGACATTTCTCGGAAAGTTGGCAACACTGTATTTTAATAATATTATAATTTATGTGGGCACTAGGAAAAACTTTTCTGAAAATTTGATCAAAATCGAATAAATGATGTAGCTACAATAAATTTTAGTAATTTTTTTCTCGGAAAGTCGGAAACACTGTATTTTGTTAAAATTACATAAATTATATGAATACTAGAAGAATCTTTTGTGAAAATTTAAGTAAAATCGGTTAAATAACATAGCCATAATAAATTTTTTAAAACTTTAGTAATTTTTTTCTCGAAAAGTTGGCAACACTGGATATTAATAAAATTATATAATTAATGAGAGCACTAGGGAAATGTTTTCTGAAAATTTTAACAAAATCGGATAAATAACGTAGCCAATATGAATTTTTAAAAACTTTAGTAATTTTTTTCTCGGAAAGTTGGCATTACTGGAAAAAAATAAAACCACATGACCATCTTGGGTACTAGACAAATTTATCCTAAAAATTTCATTAAAATCGGTTAAACCGTCTAGGAGGAGTTGCGGCCACAAAATTTTGACTTACGACCGAGCGAGTGAGCGAGCGAGCTGACGACGCACACACATACACCCACATAAACTAAGTTCAGATTCGTCATCTAGAGGCTATATGAAGGATTTCTATACAATTTTTTTTTTTTTTGAAAATGTTACAGACACCGTACCAAACGCTATACTACTTTTCCTTGCAGTCAAAGTAGTAATTAGTAACATAATAATTTAATTTTAATAAAATATTAAAATTAATTATATTTAATCAAAATGTAAATGTGATAAGCATATGGAATAGTTTTCAATTTCACCCACTAGATGGATCCAGAACTTTTGCAATTGGCAATATATGTTAAGCCTAGTGCATGATGGATTTAAATTACAAATTTAAGATTTAGGATTTAGATTTAAAATTTATAATTTTAGCATTGGTGTATGATGAATTTAAAATTTGTAAATTCAACCAATTAGAACAAAACTTAAAAATCACGTGATTACATGTTTTCTGAAGTTTTTGACATTTGTATGATTTGAGGTTACACGAAAATTAGTTTTGAAAATGAATTTTCAAATGACTGTGAAAGTGATATAATTATTTCAGGAATGATGCTGATAATATGTCACGAAAATAAAAAATTAAATGAAGAAAGAAAGAAACGTATGTTAAATCGTAAAAAAAATATATTTAGTTGCACATTTCTGTCTTTCAACATTTTGTATCAATTTAATGTCAATATGTTCATCCATTTTATTTTTTAAAAAATAACTTTATATATTAGCACAATATTATAGCATACGACACCGGACAAACGACTAAACAGCTGACTACATTTCACGATATTAAAACCAACAATTCTCTATGGGCATGTGTCACGGTTTCAAAATACTGTAATGTGATTGGTTGAATTTTGGATTTAAATTTAGAATATAAAATAAGGTGATATTCTAAATCTAAATCGTAAATTTCTTAAATGCATCGTGAACCACAGCATGGTGTTTACTATCATTTATATTTTAAATCCTAAATCGTAAATGCTAAATTTCTAAATTAAATCCATCATGCACCAGCCTTTAGGCTCAAAAACCGAAAGCACTTATTGAGCGAAAAAAATTGACTACCTAGGACGCGTTACCGCTTTTCAGATTCAGTCACGATGCGAAATTCGTGTTGTGGCCTCTTTCAAATATGTTCACACGCGTTTTGGCAATATCAAAATACCAGAACGCGTTGCGAATGCTTATTGGTAATAAAAGCGCGATTTGATAAAATATTTTTTTTATCAATCAAATCGCATAGTATCTAATTAATAAAAATCTGTGGCATTTAAACGGTCGGAATTTAATCGCTTAAACTTTTACATGGTTTAAGATATAGGAGTACGGTTAAAAGCCAATATATATATATATATATATATATATATATATATATATATATATATATATATATATATATATATATAAGGCGGGTCGAAAAATTTGAATTTGAGACGGGTTCTAATATATTGTTTAGTCTGTTGTAATTCCGGAATTTGTAGGTTAATGTACATAAACTGACTTCTTTATTTTTATTGATTTTTGTAACTTTATATATAACATTATATGTAACATTATATATCTACGTATTAGTGTTGTTTGGCTGGAATTTATTATCTACTATGTTGACATCACTAAAACAAAGTTTATTTCTTATCTTAATTTTACAAGGTTGGTAGTTTTTTGCATATCGATGTAAAATAAGTATCCCGTAATTTGTGTATATAGTGTATATAGTACCTACATATATATATATATATATATATATATATATATATATATATATATATACGTTTGTGTTCTGTGAAGGTCCATTTTAATGTCGAAAATTAATTGAATACTATTTGTCTAAAATATTAAATAAAATATAAAGTATTAATATCTTAAAAAGTATTTTTGTATTATTACAAATTTTTGCATAAATATTGGAAATACTAAAACTTGTTTCTGCGTACCATTATTTTGATTATATTGATTGGTTTTGAACAAATGTCTAATATTTTGTTTATTATATTTTTTTTCATAAAACACAGTACCTACCAATAACATATCATTACCCAGAAGGGCTATTCTATTTCACTGAAGCGATTATAAGGCAGTTATATTTTTTAGTAGTCAATCGCCAAGAAAGTGTTGCCATCGAGTCAATTTATAGGGATTTGTATTTTCTATGTTGGTAATATTACTATACATTTTACGTTGGTACTTATTTCTTGTCCCACCTACTTATTTTCTGTTGAGATTTCAAATAAAGCGGGCAGAAAATTTTTGTTTGCAATGTTTGCATATACAATTCACGATTTGTTTGAATTTTGTTTATTAGTTCAAGTAGTGATAGTTTATAGTATTTTTTAAAAAAATTTAGTTTCTAATAATTAGTATGTAATTAGTTTAACTTTTAACATAGTAAAAAATCTTTCAGAACTCATTATATAAAATAAAACTGATTTAGGTTCAAGTTCCGTATTAAAATAAATTTATAATCAATGTTTCAACGAAACTCAACGCCCATCTTCATCAGGAAAATAAAGACGAGCGTTGAGTTTCGTCGAAACGTTGATTATAAATATATTTTAATACAGAACTTGAACCTAAAGCAGTTTTATTTTAAGTTTTAAGTGTTTAAATTACTTTTAAGTTTCTTATATTATTATTTAAATTATTTTTCTTTGTAATAGTATTTGTAGATTTGTTTGTTTATTAGTTAAGAATTTTATAATTTATTATTATTTGTGTTTATTTCTATAAAAATTAAATTACCATGGCTCGATATGAAATATATAATGATAGAATGTCTGCAGAACAAAAAATCGGCTACTAGATTTTATGGAAGAGCATTCTGAATTTGCTAGTGACAAATTTTTTGGAGCGGAAGGAAAGAAAAATATCAATGGATTGTCGAAAATTTTAGCGGTTCAGCTATATGCAATTACTGGACCTAAAAAATCCACAGCAAAATATATGCAAGTATGTTTTACTTGATTTTAAAATCAAAAATTGTTTATTTAAGCGTAGATAAAAAAATTACGCAAAATAGAAACAATGGCCCATATTATCAATTCACTTTTAAAAGTGATTTCCGTCAAAATTGCTTTTGACGTTTACTTAAAATTACTGTTTGAATTTCATAATATTAGATATGAAAAAATAGAAATACTCGTACCATTCATATTTGATAAGAGATAGAAGTAAAAGTTTATTTTAAAGCGAAAAAATACAAGCGCACCTTTTCATAAAAAAAGAAGGTGGGGGGGAGGGGGAATACGAATCAATGTTTTTATGTTGAATTTTGTTAGTTGTAATAATTATTACTATGTTATATTATGAGACTGAGACAGGTATAGATAAGTTGAAACTAGACAACACCTACACATGCGCATTAAATTAAATC
Organism: Clivina fossor; assembly: GCA_963966155.1. NCBI lineage: Eukaryota > Metazoa > Arthropoda > Insecta > Coleoptera > Carabidae > Clivina > Clivina fossor. The sequence goes on from OZ014550.1 coordinate 81,626,256, forward strand.
TACATGTCGTCCTATCTGTAGCAATCGCTTCGAGTGAGGCGATTAATAGCTTTTATAGTGCGGTAAACGTGCATTTTTTGACTATCCCAACAGAGGGCAGCAATGTAGAATAGAATACCCCTCCAGGGTGCATGTTTGGTAGAGGTCAATACAAATTTTGGACAAGTGATAGAATTGAACATTTAGAACTTATTTAAGCAAGCACACTTGTAAAGTTTTACAGTTTTCAAGATATTCTCAATTTTTAACTTTTTTTTTTAATTTTAAAAATCGGTAGTTTACCTTAACAATACAATAATAAAAATCTTATCTTTGTTTATTTGTTACTTTAATGTACATTTATGTCGTATGATACGATGATGAATATCTGAAAGTACAGAACAAAATTATGTTTCAGTACTGTTGGAATTAAAAAAAAAACTCAACTTGATTGTGTACATAAAAAATTAATAATAATAAAAAAAATTAATAATAGCCATTTTCATAGTAAACACTTTAAATAAAGTCGACTTTAAATCGGCAAAGAAGCATCGATTTAAATTTCTATTTGCATTATTATTAATGAAACGATCAATCTATCAATGAAACGATGTTTTTTGTCAACTTGTCAAACTTCTAATGGCATATTTATTTAATGTTGCCAATAAAATTATGCTATTTTGTCGATGTTCAAGTGGTTGTTATAAAACCAACTGTAAGTATAATAACAAAGATAAATTTTAATATCTTGCAAATTCATACAACATTTTGTGTTAATATAATATATGTTTATAGTGATATTATACCAATACCAAATTTTGTTCAATTATGTCTGATTTCATAGGATACGTTATAGTGTTAATATGAGTGAAATGGCGGAGGCTCGGACATCAATAAATTCATTTCTCCTGACTTAAATTATAAATTACGATTATTCTAAATTTTAAATTTTCTGCTATTTTTAATCGAATAGTTATTATCCCTCTGTGATACTTACGCACCACGAACTACTTAACGTGAATGGAGTATATATATATATATATATATATATATATATATATATATATATACCGGGTGTTCGTTCGTCATCTTACAACATTCAGATTTTTTTCAATTGGACACAGAAACAGTTCTTTCTATTGTAGTGTCAAGATAATATTATAATGTTATATTTTTGAAATACTTTAGATTGGTGGAATTTACGAAAGAATTTTTTACTCGAACAGTTAGTGCATTTGTTTTTCTGTTTTTTGTTTTTTAGAATTAATACGTACATTAGAGTTAGAAAAGGTAAATTGGATACCAAGTACCTACTGTGCCCATGTGTAAAAAAACGTTTATCCCCATTAATTCAATATAATTCATTATATTCTTCAAACTATTTCATAATTCATATTGAAGAATTTAATTATTATAGGCATTTTTATTTAGGTAAATTTATAAACTTTTGTAATAAAAAAGTCTACAGATATGTATAAATATATATACCGGGTGTTCGTTCGTTAAGTTCGTACAGGCGTTTAACATGTAATTTCGATAAATTGCGATATACTACTTTCGAGTTAAATTCGAAGAAATACTTTTTGATAGACAATAAAAAGTTCTATAATTTGGTTTTAGTTTTAATTTGCTAGCATGTACCGTTTGGGCGCTAGAATTTTTTTTTGATTTTTTGGTTTTTATTTTTTTTCTCAAAAACTATGAGGTGTAGGAAAATAATCATAATATGTAAAAATGCGGAATAATGAGTAAGATAATTGAGTAAAGAAACCATTATTCTACGATGCATCGTTTAGTAGAAAACAATTAAAAACTGAATTTTTGAAAATTTAGTAAAATAGAGAAAAAAATGAGCTACATAATAATAGCTAAGTAACTTTTTTCTCTACCTCATTCTGTTTTGGCAGGAAAAATTATTGAAAATTCTAAAAAACATTTTAGAATTTTCAATAATTTTTCCTGCAAAATCAGTATGAGTTAGAGAAAAAAGTTACTTCGCTATTATGTAGCTAATTTTTCTTTATTTTACTGATTTTTTTCAGATTTTTTTGAGCAATTTTCACGAGTTAACTCGTCTAACTCGAAGCAGATCAAAAGCACTACTGAGAAGACCTGAAGATGGCACATGAGACTCTGCCGAAACGTCGTCATCAAAATCGACAACCGACAACGCGGAACCAATCCTGGAAACCAGATACGTCATATAACGTCCGCGGAATTATAAAGCAAAACATATATATATATATATATATATATATATATATATATATATATATATCAAATAACTTTTTCCAAATTTTTACAAATTTACTTAATTTTTTACCTATACCGAAAGTGATATCAGTACTTCCTGCTAGTGAATTTTTAGTTTCTAGATAAGCAGCAAATAGTATAAAATAATAATAAAATCATAAATAATGTATATTTATCCAAGTTTTATTGATATTTCTTGAGATTAAATGTTTATTTAAGTTGACTACGGAAACTAAAATTTTGTATAGGGACCCAAAATATTATTCCAAAACTTCTTTGTGAAATAACTTTTTTCAAAATTTCTATAAATAAAGTAAGTTTACCTGAAATATTTTTCATTATGGTTTAATTTGACCTATGTCGACAGTAATATTGGTACTTCCGCCTAGTGCATTTTTAGTTTTTAGACAAGTATTAAGAAGTCCCGTAGTGATATTTTTAAAAACTAATAATAATATATACAGTATGTCCCATGACGAGCTTGGGCTATTTGAATTTAAAAACTATATAATATTATCATAGATAATGAAATTTGTTATATAAAGGTATTCCATTCCGATATACACAGTCGAAGTACAATATTTTCAATAACATGCCCTCCGATTTAACCGGAATTATTCGGTCATAACTAAGAAGAGTTGATAACATGATTACCATTATATATAAAAATATAATTACGCGGGTTTGAATCCCGCTTGGGTATGGAGATGTCTTTGTATCGTCCAAATTTTTTCAACTTAAATGGCCTAAGTTACCGAATTCAAATTACACCTATGTGAAAAAAAAAAGATGTTAAAAATTAACAGATTAAAATTATAAAAGTCGTTACTAATTAGCTTTCAACATTAATTTGTTAGGACAATATACATATATTCTAGATTCTAAAAATTACAGTTTAATTATTAAATTATACAAAATGATAGCATAATGAAGATAAGTAATTAAAAGTGTGAGATACTAGCGATTCGTACGTTAGGGGTGCGGTGCGGTGCGGTGCGGTGCGGTGCGGTCAAACTAGCTTGGCCGTATATAGTTATGTGTCTGTCTCTCTTGTCAACTTATATCCGTATTACGGTAACTTATTGATTTTCTTGTCGCACTTGTAAGAACCATATACACCAATACCTCACTTTGCGTCGTGGTTACGTTCCAAAAAAAACACGACGCAAATTGAAACGACGCAAAGTGAATTATGATTTTCTATAGCAAGCCATGTAAAGATCGAAGATAAGTTCCAAGGTTACAAAAATACTACTTTTAAAAAAAAAATTGAACAAAGTAAACATTTAAAAAACAAAAATGATATAAAATTTTATTACATACATTCAAAAAACAAAAAAAAAACAAATTCAATTAAAACAAAATAAAATATTCAATTAATTTATAAAAGCAAAATAAAAATTAATCACTGTCTGATGAGTCCATAGTGGCTGTTGTCGTAAGTCGGCTTTCTTTCACAAAAAATTGGTCCAATGTTTGCTGATCTTTTAGAAAAAAAAAGAAAATTTCAAAAAATTAAAAAAAAAAAAATTAAAGACTCGAACCCAAAACAACGCAACTTCGAAAATCTAACGACGCACAGTGAAAATTAGTACTAATTCAGCAGCGACGCAACTTCGAAAAAACGCAAAACGAAACGACGCAAAGCGAGGTATTGGTGTACAAACAAATGGAAGCCAATCTTGTCCCATTGCGCCCGGGGTTCAGTTGTTACGTAATCGAGATGACTCTCACCCAACCAACCTCTACCTTGGAAGTGAAGTTCCCTCACTGAGATGCGGGCGCGACAGCGAGGTGGGATGGGAATCACTTGGTATAGTATTTCCCCAGTTTAAGACTGTGAGCGCAACCGAAAGATGCGAACAGCTTGGACGGCAACCTCTTGCTCGACCTCTTGACGACGACGACCAAGAGGTGCGACCGCCTGTAAAATTTTCCTCCGTGTAAGAGCGTGTTAGAGCGGAACCGAAAGGTGCGAACAACCACCCCTTGCTGGGTTTGAGCGCGACCGCCCGCGAGTTTTTCCAGCTTAACGCAGCTCCCCACCTGGTTTTAGTGCATTCGCAAGGTGCAAACGCCCGATTTCTGACTCAGAAAAAAGCTATAATGATTAATGATTATTAATCATTATAGCTTCTTTAATAACAAACTTTTTTTAAATAGCTAGTGCGTTTATTTTATTTACAAACACGTTACTACAAGTAAAAATTTGAAAACTGCGTTGTAAGCAGAAACGTCTTAGAACCGTGTTGTTGGATACCGTGTTATAGAAGGGTTAGTGCATTTAAGCGAAACGTGTTAGAACGAAACCGTGTTGTCGGAGATCGTGTTGTAGGAGGCTCACCTGTATATATACATATATATATATATATATATACATATATATATATATATACATATATATATATATATATATATATACATATATATATATATACATATATATATATATATATATATATATATACATATACATATATATATATATATATATATATATATATATATACATATATTAGGGTGTCCCTTAAGAGGGGTCAAAATTGTTTTTTCTCTTCTCACCCCTTAAATCGTTTCCAAATATGCTAAAAAAAATTACAAAAAATGTGGGAGTATTTTTATAATTTTTTTTAGCATATTTGGAAACGATTTAAAAATGAGAAGAAAAAAAAAATTGATCCCTCTTAAGGGACACCCTAATATATATATATGTCGTCAATTAGTAAAAAATCTTATAACAAAATAGAAAAAGTACCCTTCACAATCAACACATATTTGTTATGCAGTGATGGGCAAATGTGTGAAACCAAGTAAATATCTCTGGAGTTTTTAGAGATATCGAAATGAAATTTGGTAGGTAGATATTACAGTAAATTATGTATTTGCGTTGAATGTTTCTAACAATTTTGAGCATCTGGTTTGACCGGAAGTATTGCGGATTTTAAATTTTATGATAAAACTCCCTGTATATTATTTTAATTTTAAATAGAACATTTTATTATGATTACAAAAATATAGAGTTCGATAGCTTTTTTTTTTCAAGGCCAACCGAGATAACATGAAAAGAAAAGTACCATTTAATAATTTTCAATAATTTTTCCTGCCAAATCAGCTGAGTTAGAAAATAATATTCTCGCAAAGCGAGAACGGAGCTAGTCGAATGTGGTTTGATTTTATAAGCTAGTTTTTCGACTAGCTAAAATACAAGATTAGAAGTATATGGGTAAACCCATATATAGACCACTTTGACATTATCACATAAATGATAAGAAATAAGAATAAAAAATTTTTTTACCGAAAGTTGGCAACATTGTATTTTGATAATATACAATATTATAGGCGCTAAGGGTATCTTCTGTAAAAATTTCATTAAAATCCGATAAATAATGCGGGCATAACAAATTTTTAGAAAATTATTAATTTTTTTTTTCGGAAAGTTGGCAACATCGTATTTTAATAAAATTATAATTTATGTGGGCACTAGAAGAAACTTTTCTGAAAATTTGATCAAAATCGGATAAATAATGTAGCCACAATAAACTTTTTTAAATTTTAGTAATTTTTTTCTCAATAAGTTGCCAACACTGTATTTTGTTAAAATTGCATAATTTATGAGGGCACCAGGAAAATCTTTAGTGAAAATTTAATTAAAATTGGTTAAATAACGTGGTCATAATAAATTTTTAAAAATTTTTGTAATTTTTTTCTCAGAAAGTAGGCAGCACTGTACTTTGTTGAAATTATCTAATTTATATGAATATCAGAAGAATCTTTTGTGAAAATTTGAACAAAATCGGTTAAACAACATGGTCGTAATAATTTTTTAAATTTTTAGTAATTTTTTTCTCGGAAAGTTGGCAACACTGCATTTTATTAAAATTACGAAATTTATGTGGGCACTAGGGGAATCTTTCCTGAAAATTTGATCAAAATCGGATAAATAATGTAGCCACAATGAATTTATCGTATTTTCTGGACACGGCCGGCCGGCCAGCCAGCCGTACTGACGATTTTATAAGCTAGTCTTTTCGACTAGCTAAAATAGTTACTTAACTATTATGTAACAATTTTTTTTTCTATTTTACTGAGTTTTTTTAGATTTTTTTGAGCAAATTTTGAAAATAAGTCTACTAGGAATTTTTTCAAACATATTTAAAAAAAAACACCAAAATAACATTTATATGTACATATAACTGAAGCTTTGATTCATTTGGTATTTTTATTTTACCATTTTTCAATATACATATCACTCCTATATTCATAACTAATCCGTATATCGTTGTTTATACTAACTGTGAAGGGACTTTATATTATGATGTAAAAAAAATATTATCTTAAATTTTTTTTTCGATATTTTCTCATTAATGAAAAGTAAACAATGAATGAGGTCTTTCAACTTTAATTCAAGTTTAAAATAGTGCAAAAAAAAAATATTATCAGTCATATTTTGTTCTATATACAAAAACAGTTAAATATAATTTTTGTATAGTTGGGTAAAGAATATTTTTTTTGCTATTCTTGATAAAATTATTAGTTTTTGTTAATTTGTATTTTTATATTAGAGAATAACAATTTATTATTGGTCAATAGCGTAAAAAATATCTACTATGTTTTTAATGTTTCTTATTTGAATGATTTATAAAAAAAAGTCGTTTTCAGGATTTAAAACTATGTGTTTAGGTAGTTTTATTCAATTTAAACACTGCTAAACCCATTGTCAAAAAAAAAACAGTATCAGCAAATGATTGCTAATCTAAAAAAAAAAAGAATTCAAACAGTTTATGCTAAAAAACGTTATCAAATTAATATTCAATATTTTTAACTGATGAGATAGATATACTTAATAAAAACAATTAGTGCAAATGTGAATATAGACAGAATAGATTGTTTTACATATTATTATATAATTTAAATATGTATTATTCATAAAGTACATTATTATATTATTATATGTTTTAGATTATGGTATTAATGATGTAAAAATATTTGAATAATTGTTTTTAACATGTCCTAAAACAAACTATTTTATTTGCAAATCGGTGATGCAACTAGATAAAAGAAAAAAATTAGGTCAATTTCGTTTGGCAATTCCGGAACGAAATTTTGAATTTCCTGTCTCGAGGTCAGTCAATTCTGGCAATAAACAGTAAACATACATACATATATATATATATATATATATATATATATATATATATATATATACAGTAAGACCTCACTTAACGCTGTTCCGCTTAGCGCTGTTTAGTGTATTCAGATAAATTTAGTCACTATAACGGAAATTATAGACCAATTTATTGAAAATGACACTGATTTTAATAGGAGTTCAAAGGCAAGATGCCTTGTCCACGTATTGTCAACTTCTTACAGAGCACAAAAAAAACACAAATGACATTAAATACCTTCTTGATAAAAAGGCAGAAAATTGGAAATGCAGAAGAATCTAAACATAAATGGTGACTTAGAATTTTATTTACATATTTTTATATATCCATTTGTTATGTTTCTATATTTGTGAGAAATAAGTCTTTGTTGTTGTATTGTTATAAAAAATAAAATATATTTAATGAACTTAAGTGACAAAATATCTGAACAAAATATTTTAATTTTCTACCCGATTTCCCCTAACCCCATTATTTACATGATGAGATGATCTCGTTTAACGCTGTTTCGTATAACGCTCTACTTTGATGGAACGTATACCCCGCGTTAAGCGGGGTCTTACTGTATTCTAAAAATATATAAATATGTACATATCTATATAGTATGTTTAAACTGGTAAGAACGGTATAAAGTAAAAAAAATAAAATTGGAATTCTAGAAAATATATAATTTCGGAAGGTAGGTGAAGCTGGAACAAGCATTTTAGCACAATCAACCGAAATCTATCAGAAAATTTAGTACTCATTTATTACTAATTTATTACGTAAAAAAAATAAATATTACCCTTGTTTTTTAAAAAATACAAGGGGTTGTGCTAGCTTAACCGTGAAGCTAACACAACCACAAAAAAAAAATATAAACTTGTCAGAAAATTTAGTACTCATTTATTACTAATTTATTACGCAAAAGGCAAATTTATTACCCTTGTTTTTTAAAAAATACAAAGGGTTGTGCTAGCTTGACCGTGAAGGTAGCACAACCACAAAAAAAAATATATATAAACTCCTCACATACCATACTACTAATTAATTACTAGTGTATGATGAGTGTGAAATTGAAAAAAATGTTGTAGCAAAAGTTGGTGTTAGTCAGTTAAGATGGTTCGGACATGTTGAGTGAATGTCTAATGAACGTTTGGTTAAAAAGATTTATTTGAATGATTTTGATGGTATACGTTTGGGTAGACGTCCGATGAGTAGTTGGAGTGCTATGATTGAGAGTGTTTTGCGTGAGCGAAAGTTTCCAAGTAGTAGGAATAAAAGAGTATGTATGAGAAGAGGAATTATGAATGTGAATGAAGAGAAAGTTGCTTGTTTGGATAGGAATGTTTGGAGGCGACTGATTTCGGGATGATGAAAAGAGTGCGCACACCCTTTTGGGTACATGGCGTGATTGTGTATGTATGTATGTACTAATTAATTACTAATTAATTATTAATTAATTTCAATATATGTGTGTGTGAGTTTGACCCATTAATGTGTTAATGTGTAATATATGAAATCCGATTGAGCGAGGAAAAAACTTCATTATAATGTGAGACTAGTTTTAGATCATCAATGAGTTACAATGTTAATTTTTTGTAACTACTCGTAATGTGTCAGAATCATATATTTAATTACTGCGCCGATTTTTTGTAACTCTAATGATGTTGTTAAATAGCAAAGAAAGGGATGCATTACGCAAATATTTACACACATACAGGAAGTTTGATTGTTTTGTTAGTTTTGTTAACATCTAGTGCAAAACTACTGTATTTTGAAGTGCAGTAGTCGATCATTCGGTGGGAAAAGTTGACTTTTTAATTTATTATTCCAGCACTACCACTCGAAATGCACTTTGAAGGGTAGGAGTTGATCATTTGGTGACCAAAATAATAATTGAGTTCCGAATTGATTACTTAAGCACAATCACTGATTTTGCGCGGTCGATTTCATTAAGCGTTCAAACAATACTGAAAACTTTGAATGTATTTGTCTATTATTATTATGATTACTAATTTAAAATTTTGTTAAACGCTGTAATCAAATTTAAAAATGCTACCGAGTTATCTTTTACTAAATAATAAATAATTAATGGGTAATTACCTAGAAATTAATTAATAATTAATTAGTACATACATACATACATACATACATACATACATACACAATCACGCCATGTACCCAAAAAGGTGTGACACAAACTCTTTTCAACATCCCGAAATCAGTCGCCTCCAAACATTCCTATCCAAACAAGCAACTTTCGCTTCATCCACCTTCATAATTTCTCTTATACATGCTCTTTTATTCCTACTACTTGGAAACTTTCGTTCACGCAAAACACTCTCAACCATACCACTCCAACTACTCATCGGACGTCCACGCAAACGTATACCATCAAAATCATTCAAATAAATCTTTTTAACAGCAAACGTTCATTAGACATTCGCTCAACATGTCCGAACCATCTTAACTGACTAACACCAACTTTTGCTACAACATTTTTTTCAATTTCACACTCATCATACACTAGTAATTAATTAGTAGTATGGTATGTGAGGAGTTTATGTAATTTTTTTTGTGGTTGTGCTAGCTTGACGGTCAAGTTAGCACAACCTCTTGTATTTTTTAAAAAACAAGGGTAATAAATTTTTTTTACGTAATAAATTAGTAATAAATGAGTACTAAATTTTCTGATAGGTTTCGGTTGATTGTGCTAAAATGGTTGTTCCAACTTCACGTACCTAATTTCGGAGGTAGTAAAATTCCGTATCATTAGATATTTTACTTCCGATTTAGTGTCATTTGAAATATTCTAATTAAATTTTTATTTCACTTCCATCATATACTGAATCTATAGTTTTTCTGCATCGATTATTCAATATTTCAAGTTATAATATAGAGAACATGATTTTTTTTGTCAAGTTTTGTATTATAAAAATAAACCAAAAATATAGCATTTTCGAAAGGGAAAAATTTTTTACAACATATACAATTTTTTTTTTGTAAATTTAAGACAAATAAAATAATAATAATCATAATCGTAATTGTGTCTTTTTCAGGAATTTGAAGATGAATCTGAACTCGAATCAAAAATCTGCCGTTATTCCGAAATCAGTTTCCTCCAAACATCAATATCCAGACAAGCAACTTTAGCTTCTTCCACATTCATAATTCCTCTCTCATACATGCTCTTCTATTTTTACTACTTGGATACTTCCGCTCACGCAAAACATGCTCAATCATACCACTTCAACTACTCATCGGACGTCCTCGCAAATGTATAGCTTCAAAATCATTCATATAAATTTTTTTAACCAAACGTTCATTAGGCATTCGGTCAAAATGTCCGAACTATCTTAACTGACCAACATCAACTTTTGTTACTACATTTTTTTCAATTTCACACTCATTATTTTTTCATATTACCTTAAAAACTATTAAATTATCTTTTAAAATTCAATTTAAATGAATACTCAATTATTTTTTTAAATATGTAATTTAATATAATTTTGTGTTATGTGTTTCTTATATAGCGTTAAATTATATAATAATATAATAATTATTAATAATCATGTCATGTCATTTCTTTAATTTATTTCTGTTTTTTTTTTTAACTCATTATATAGACATCTTTAAAATAAAATATTTAAAAGCTAAAATAATTTTGTTTTTCAAGACTGAAATTTATTATTTGGTCAGATATTTTTGTTACTTAAATTTTATAATTTTATTTAATACGCATGTTAGATATTTACAGATATTTGTTTTCTTTTTAATAATGATAACAAATATTATAGGTTGTATTTTTTTTGTACTTGAACACTTGTACTTATCTGTAAACTTTATTTAAAATATGTATGAAACACGAATTGTACTTGAACCTAAATAATTTTTGTTATTAAATCTGAACCTGAAACTGAACCGAAATCAACATATTAAACCTGAATTCTAACCTGAATTTAAAAAAAAGCAAAAAAAAAAACCAATCTGACAAATTTTTAGAAAAATTCTGAAAAAATTAATCAATGTACAGAAATTGTTGTGTGTACCGATATCCCGTTTAGTAATATTAAATAAGTTCTTATTAATTTTTCTTTGAAAGTTGACAACATTGTGTTTTAGTACAATTATATAATTTATGTGAACACTAGGAAAATCCTTTGTGAAAATTTGGTTAATTACGAATAAATAACCCAGTCATAATAATATAGTAAAAAATCTTTCAGAATTCATTACATTAAAACAAAACGGCTTCAGGTTAAAGTTCTGCATTAATATTTATTGATAATCGACGTTTCGTCGTACTTAAAGTACATCTTCATAAAAAATGATACAAATGACATTTACAGTAAATAAACAGAACACAGAAACAAGTTAGTAATTTTTTTCTCGAAAAAAATAAAATAATAAAATAAAACCACCTGACTATCTTGGGCACTAAATAAACCTATCCTAAAAATTTCATTAAAATAGGTTGGACCGTCTAAGAGGAGATGCGTTCACAAAATTCGAACGAGCAAACGAGGCGTACACATACACCCTCCTAAACTAAGTTCAGATTTGTTATCTAGAAGCTACATAAAGGATTTCTACATACATTTTTTTTAATTTTTAAAATGTTACAGTCACTGTACCAAACATTATCATTATACCACTTTTCCTTGCTATATATATAGTTATGATAAATTTACGCTTCAAAAGGGCATCTATTTTAGCTCCAAGAAACACTGCTCTAAATTTCAGTTATAGAAAACGACTATTTAGGTTCAAATATATTATAAAAACAAAAATATTATAAAATACCTTTTATTTTCATAAATAAAAATAAATTATTAAAAATAAAAATCGGTTTTATACGCGCTGTCATTTTAGGGACATAAGTGTTTCACGAAAATCAAAATGACTACTTAACTTTGACAAAAATCAAGACGAGAAAATTATATATGAAATTTTTGTCAAGACAAGAAATCAAATTTTTTAAATATATTTCTTGATTTAAATTTTAATATTTCGATATGTTAATTTTATAACTTATATTTTGTTCTATATTATAAGTCATTGTAATAACATATTAGGCTATTATGCATTAGTTATAAGATTATTTATGGGCGGTTAAAGACGAGCGTATATGTAGGCTAGCAAACCGACATGCATTCAATAATAATTGTCCCCTTCTAATATATAAAAATTTTACTTGGCTCTTCTAGAAAAAAATTCTTTTATCTATCATGAAAAATTCTGAAATTTATTCTTAAAAATATTGTGAATTTATTTATTTGATAAATTTTTTTTTTAAATTACCAAAAAATAATAATTAAACTAAAAAATTATTTCATATACAATATATTTTTCTAGTCTTGGTCACTTTATTCTTATTTATGACTACCACTTTCTCCACTTTCAAAAAATTCCCGAGATTGTATAAATTAATAAACACAAGTAAAAAGAAAAATTAATTAATTTTTAAAATTCAAAAAATTCACAGCACAGGATGGCCTAGGCTAAGATAAACGTAAATAAAACATAATTTATGTATCTGAATCAATTAATACTCTTTTTAAAAAATCTGTAAAAAAAAAAGAATTTTCAAAACATCTTAAAACATTCAACATAACCACAACTAAATAGCATCCGAAAAATGTTAACTTCTATATTAAAAGGTTTATTCTCAGCCTGTTTTATATAAGCCGTAATTTAATTGGTTCAGAGCAACCTGTAGCTTAAAATAAAACAATAGTAATTAAAGAATCATAAGGGTGTTAGTGGCCAAAACTACAGTAAGTAGACTCTAAAAAATTTGTATCCTTAATAAAATTAAGTAGGATTGTTGTAGGATTGTAGGATTTTTTCTAGAAAGTAAGACACATTTATTAACAACTTAAATGATAAAAATTAATATTTTATTTATAATAAATCCGATGACGAACAGACTGAAACCGGGGAAGAAGATGAAATCAATGTAACAAACTGTGGTAATACTTGTAAAAATTGCATTGTCTATTGTTTTTCAGTGTTACAAAAATTTCATCTCCACATATTGATCTACGTGTGATCATGCGAACAAACATTTTCAAAATTAAAGCACATTTTAAACAGATTGCGAAATTGTTTAAGTCAGGATAATTTCAAGGCTTTCGTGCTCATGGCATGTGAGAAGGATATTTTAAAAAAATGAGATAATGAAGATATCATTAAAAATTTTTTTCGGAAAGAGTCATTTATTAAATCGTTTTTTAACTTAAATATTTGAACATTTTTTGGGATGTAAGGTGGGCCTATCCTTCAACTTTCCCCGGGCCTAATTTTTTGTCGATAACATAAATTAGACGAGATGATTTTGGTTTCCTTTTTTTTTCATTCCCTTTTACGAATACATTCTTGAAAATAGCATAACACGTACAATTTTTATGTTATGGATATTTTTAATAATGTCAACAAAAAAATATTGCAAAAACAACTTTTAATAATGATTTTCGTTTTAAAGTAATATTTTGTCGCCATAAATGCCTAATTATATAAAAGCAGCATTACTCCGATGTGTTGGAAATTGCCTATAATAAAGGTGTTCATTAACGAAATGTGACGTGTTAGAACATTTTTAGTTACATATAATATGTATATCCATGAATACTAAGTGAAATGAATAATGAAAATAATAATTTCGTTTACGTTAAGAAAACCTTGTCACCCAGTGTAATTAATACAAAACAATAATTAACTACGAAAAAACGAAATTTAACTAATTTTCGTCAATTGCAACATCATCTACAAAGATTCTAAAAACATGTTTCGATTAAAACCGTCATAGTTTTTGACATAAAATCTTAATCTGAAATAAAAAATGGTGGTCCCCATTTAAGATTATAAAGCTGCCTCCTACCCATAAAGAGGACAGGGCGTAATCGTAGGTGAAATTAATGTAATTTTTGTAGAAAATCCGAATTTGCAATTAAAACAAATAATTGGAAATTCCCATTTAAAATTTTAAAGTTACTCCCCGTTTCTCGAAGAAGCGGACGAGGGCGTTCTAATTCTGGCACGAGTAAATGGCCCACTCAAAAATATTAACTTATATCTGGGAAGTTTTTTCGTGCAATGCTTATTTTTCGAGGTATTTCGATGTCTTCACTTAAATCGACCACCCGACATAATCAATATAAATTGATGAGTTATGAAGAAAATTAAATTTCAGAAATATTTTTTTTAAATATTTATAGATTTTTTATGTAAAATAAATAATACTTTTTTTTCTATCATTTAATATTAACGAGTTATAATAAATAATTTAAAAAAATCAAAAAACATCAATTTTATTTTTAATTGGCCTATCTTAATATAAAACAAAATTTCAAAAAAAATTACAGTATAATTAAATATGGAGTAAAATATATGTCAGGAGAACAAAATAGTAACTTTACAAATCCTACAGAAAAAAAAACTAATACCATCGGCGGATAGCTTCAAAAAAAAAAGTATTCGTACATTTACACTTTTGTTATAGGATGCAAATTTTGGGGGTGATTTTTACCCCTACACCTTGACGGTTGCCGATTATTGATACCTAATATTTTTTAACATTCTAAACTCGTCAAGAACTGGAAAATATACAAATATCTTCAATTATTAGCTTCGTAAATATAGACTCATTTATCAGCATTTTTATCATATCGATAAGTTTTTTGGTTTTCAATTACTGCTAAGAAAATATTTTTATTGTCAGTCATAATTTCAAATTCCAAAAGAAAATCTGGTGTAACAAAAATTGTTATTTTTCTAAAAAATATTTTATACAAAGTGAAAAAAAAATCTTACAGCACTCATTATATTCAAATAGAATGGCTTTGGCATTTAGTTTTGTATTCATCATCAGGAAAAATGATACAAATGACCTATATAATAAATAAAAAGTACATAGAATTTTATAAATTATTAATTAAAAAAAGAGGGGCAGTCGGAGAGCCGCTAGCGCCGCCACTGCCTCAGGAACGAATTATGTTCCGATTGCCGGAGTTTTTCTGTATGCATTTATAAATCGGGACAATTTTGACATTACTTACAAATCGGTTATTACAAAAATATAAAGTCAGTATAATAATAATTGTTAATTAACTTTCTATTGTTAAGGGCTTATAATGGAATCATAGAAATTAGCAACACATTATCGTTTCTTGATATCCTGCAAATTTGAACTACAATTTATAATGTATTACAGAGAGTAATATACTCAATAGTTACGGTAAGGGTTCAAGTAAGGATAAGGTTTAAATATATTGCACATTATTTGAGACAGAAATTTTATTAGTTATCAGGTATGAAATTATAGGAATAGCAGAGTGCAGTGAATAATCTAATTAAAATATGCTTCGATGAATAATTTATCGGAATTACATTTGCTTTGCTTTCATATGCTTGAACGCTCACGAAATGATGTTGTTATTTTATGTGCATTTTCGTTAGTGTAATATTATTTCTGCGTTATCCTCATTTGTGATTGATTAGGTAGCGTCGACATACTACCTAACACAACACTACTTTGATGAATATTTCTTATTTTAGCACTCACTATCTAACTTTCATATATTTATTCTATAAGAGAAATTAAATTCCACCTTTCCTATATAAACATAAATGTTCACCATTATGTTTATTTATATATATATATATATATATATATATATATATATATATATATATATATATTATGCCCGTATGCATAAACATTTTCGTTAAAAATAACGGTTCGTTAAATGAAAATTCTTGGATCTCGTCAGAAATTTCGTTGCAATGTACAGAGAAAGATTTCTTACGGAATCCAAGAATTTTCAATTTAACGAACCGTTATTTTTAACGAAAATGTTTATGCATACAAGGGTTAGTGTTATAAATAAATAATCAACCAATTCAAGTAATCTATCTATTTTCGCATCACTACGACACAAACGAAATGTCAAATTTATTTTAAAAGAAATTTTATTGCAGTTTCTTGTACCATAATTTTACTCAAAATTCTTTGACTTATTTGATAAATAAATTTATGTTATAGTAGAGCTTGTACAGTACAGAGGCCCATTTTCGAATCGTAAAGAAGAAAAATAAACCTATAAGAAAATTGTGAGCCTCTTTCTAACTTCATACCTATATAACACGCTTGGTGAAAATTTTCATTTCTCATTTTTTTATTTCAATTTACAATAAAATGTTACAGTTTCTTTTTTATAATAATCTATAAAATAAAATCAATTTTCTCAGTGTATTGTATTAAATTAAATTGAGCTTTCTAAAGAGTTTAGTTTCTCTTATCAAAGAACTGTACCAGTCAATTTTTCGGCAACTTTTATATAATTGTAAATTCAAATGTCATAGTAATTCTAATTTATTATTGAATCAGAATATGACGTAAAATTTAAATATAAACAGGTTTTAATTATCACACGTTTTTGTAATAATTTAATGTAATTCAGATACATATTAATTTTATGAACAATAAAAACTAGTAATCTAGTATTATTGTAATGACATTTTAAAAAGAAATTTGTATGCAAAATTAAAACCGAAACCGATTTTTAAATTTGTTAAAAATATCAATAACCCAAATTTGTACAATAAAAATGAAGCAAATTTCCCTGTTTTCATTTGTTAAACATATTATAGTACTTTATCAGCACAATAATTAATGTATTGAAAATGTTATTTAATGCAAAGTATTTCTGTAAAAATACTAGAAAAAAACTACAAACCATTTGTAAAACCTATAGACATACTCTCGTACTATTTCAATCGGATTCAAATTAATTAAAATTTATTGCATTTATAACAAAAATAAATATACTTACTATTATTGTGGTAAATTTATTTTTAAGTCTATCTAATTTATATAATAATTTTTATTAAACAGTTTTAGCTGCTGCAAATAAAATAAAGGGTACAAATAGAAATATGAATACAAAACAAAATTGGAAAATTTATTTGTAAAAAAATGCAATAATTTAATTTATTTTTGTTTTGTTTTGAGTCCTGTCTTTTAATTTTCTAAATTAAATGTTTTCAAAGTTTGATCATTAAGTGAAATATCGGTTTTCTGTTTCTTCATATTATTTATTTTATCAGAACCTAGTAGAAAAATGTATGTGAATTGTAAAGTTAAAATCCTTGTATATTGTGTATTAGAAACATTCTTTTTTTTTAAGCAAAATTGATTTTGTACCACAAGTATAGGTATTTCTATTTGAATATGATTCAGTTTTATTATAATCTAAAAAGCTGTAAAGTAATTCTTTAATAAAAGTATAAGGTATTCAAAAATTCGATGAAGATTTTTCTTAGGCTATAAGAATTATTTCACAGAAAAATCTTTTTAGTTAAACGTCATCAATGACAGAATAAAGTTGAATATAAAAATCAGTGTAATAAAAATAGGCATTTCTCGGCGGAAAATTATTCATTTTGTTATGAATCAATTCTAAAAGATTTTAGTCAACTTTTCATTTATGACCAGGTGTGTGTGCGATTTGTTTCATTCGAACATTTTCTAGTTCATTTCATAAACGCGCAATCAACAATTTCAAATTTAAACCATTGCCATTGCAAAAAAGCAAAAAAGAAAAAAAATAGTTTACGTCATTCAAGCATCCCGTTGTATTTTTATGGCGACTAAAATGATGTGAGGTATCTTAAATTTGTCAGTTTTTGGATAATGCGTATTAATTTACAAATCACAATTTTCATTATGTATATGTAGCTTATTATAATGAATGGTTATATTTATTTACAATATACGTACGTGTATAAATAAGTGAGATTGTAATCAAAACTCGAATGCTATGAATAAAAAAATATATGGCAGCCTACATATAAAATACACCCATGTTTTAGCTGGATTCTAAATTTGCATATGGATTCAAACTATATAAATATTATTAGTAAAGGTAACAGTGTCGTTGCCTCAAACTTCATAAATTATTTATTAAATGTACTTGTAATATGTTGTGATGGCTACAATCATAAGAAAATCCGGTTACAAACAAGTATCCATAGCTAATGTAAAAAACGTAACACACACTGATGCAAAACATTAGAAAACAACACAATTTAAAAGCTAGTAGTATTCGTTTAGCCAGCCATTTTACAACTTAAACATGTCACTTACTTTAACTAAAACCACTGGCAATCGCCGATCTATCCTTGGAACGAAGTTTATTCTACACCATTTTAACAATAATCTGGTTTTATATTTAGTCACTCTTTATCATTTTCATACACGAAACTATTTTCACAAAAACAAAAAAAAATATTTACGGATGTAATACAAATGTAATACATTCACAGCACGACGTTGTACTAGCTTGTGGGATAAGCATCGAATCTCACACGACACCCAACGCTGCTGGCGACCTCACACATGTGACACTCGTTGCGATGCCAGCGAACTCTTCCAGACGAAAGCCAAACTAAATTTGTATTGATTTTATAACGAGGTCGAGTTAGCCTTGAATACAATCAATGATTCAATTTTATATTATTATTGAAATATTTACCGTTTATAATCATCTTTTTTTATTTTTAATAGCATAACCATTTTTAGTTTTTTGATTTAAACATATAAGTAAAATGAAAAAAAAAAGGATGAAATGTCTGTGCATACCTACATATTATTAATCCAATCTGTTTATTAGCTCAGATCACGATTAGAATATTTGTAAATAATATCAAAGAGAATATAGTATATATTTTCTTTGATTCATATATATATATATATATATATATATATAGATATATATATGTATATATATATATATATGTATATATATATATATATATATATATATATATATGTATATATATATATATATATATATATATATATATATATATATATATATATATATATATATATATATATGTATATATATATATATATATATATATATATATATATATATATATATATATAGAATAATATTTTTTTTGTAAAAATAATAATAAAAAAATTGCACATTTATTGCCAACGTTTTCAGACATATATACAGCATGTCTGAAAAAGTTGGCAACAAATGGGCAATTTTTTTATTATTAATTTCACAAAAAAAAATATTTTTAATAAAAATCTTTGCATCACATATAAATCAATAATCAAGAATCAAATTTGTAAAATATTTAGTGGTATACAGGAAAAATCAAAAATAATGATTTATGCTAAAAAGTAAATTGCTTTTAAATTTAAATTCAGGACAAAATGTCATTTGAAAATGTTGATAGGAATTAAAAATTATGTTCAAATTTAGATCCATAGCCTTCTAATAATTAATTAATAAATTTAAAATAAAAAAAAAACTATTAAGTAATTTAGTATTTGTTGGATTATTTATTGAATAAGATAAATCACAAATTAAATTTAAAATAAATGCGCTTACTGATTACATCACTCATTTTCTCATGGCAAATTTGATAAATTTTTACTCCGTTTTGCAAGAATTATCAATAATAATTAATGAATTAATTAATTAAATTATTTAATAAATAAATCCAACAAATGCTAAATTACTTAGTAATTTTTTTCTTACTTTAAATTTATTAATTAATTATTATAAGGCTATGAATCTAAATGTGAACAAAATTTTTAATTCCTATCAACATTTTCAAATGACATTTTGTTCTGTATTTAAATTTAAAAGCATTGTTCTCTTCAGCATGAATCAATATTTTTGATTTTCCCTGTATACCACTAAATATTTTACAAATTTGATTCTTGATTATTGATTTATATGTGATGCAGAGATTTTTATGAAGAATAATTTTTTTTGTAAAATTAATAATAAAAAAATTGCCCATTTGTTGCCAACTTGGCATACTGTATTGTATATATACTAATGTAAGAAATTTAGAACAAGTTATTAAATTATAACTAAAAAGAATACACATTTTTAATAAATTATTAAATTAAAAATAAATAAAAAGTAAATTTAATTATTTTAAATAACTAGAAATTAAACTAATATATAAATTATAATATTTAGTGAAGTTAAGGATATAACGGCCGATGTCATAATCTAAAGTCGACTTGAATATGAGAAAAAGCATTGTTTTATTATGGCAAGAACAAATAATTTTGCAATTTAAAGTTGAAAAAGTTGACAAAAAAGCATAGTTTAAAAAAGCATATGCCAGTAGAATTTAAAAATTGATGTTGTCTGTCGTCTTTAGTTCAAGTATTTATTATCAAACCGGACGTTAGTCTAAAATAACCATAGAACTAAAGAAATAGATATCACAAACAGCTATTTTGAAAGAGTAAAGTACCGTGACAAAGATAGCTATATTTAGAAACAGATAGAGCGCTATAGTTCGGGTCAGAATGGCTCAATTCTTAGTTATATATATATATATATATATATATATATATATATATATATATATATATATATATATATATATATAACTGCGTTTGTTTAATTATAGAATTCAATTCGATAAATTTTGCGTAATTAACATTAAGTATAAATTATAATTACAGAAACGAAAACACTTGATTGGGGGTAGTACGAGTATCTATCACAATTGAAATTATTATTTGATTCAATATTATTCACTTTATTTACGGTGCGGCATCGGCACCAGGGAATTGGACAGATCCAAGTTGTAAAAAGAGTGACTAGCAAACGCATATATCTATATCTATATCCATATCTATATTATGTAGTTTTCTTTCTTTCTTTAACATAAACTTTTCTACATTGGAAAATATGTGATATCTATTTGGTTGTTCTTTTTAGTTCTATGAATGAAACTAACGAACAATCTAAAAAATAACGTGTGCGTCTTGTTTGCGCCTTGTGTGGTTGTATAACACCATGATACATCAACTAAGGTAGATTTTCCACATTACAGTGTCGTCATGCAAGTTGTATTATTATTTTATTGAATATTTAATGAGCCGAATTTTGCAAGTTACCGATTACTACAACAAGTCTATTTATAGTGGAAACGGTTCATAGTTGATGTTGTCTTTACGAATTCTTGGTTACGGTTATGATTGATGTGACATCATGTCAACAAGACTAAAAAAGTTTTTGAAGACTTTTAAGGCAAGCGCGCATCATGCCGGGCCACATCGAATCGCATTGCATTGCATTTCAATAATCCGCCTGGGTCGTTTTCATTTATTTTATTTATATGAACAATCGCATATTATTGACGAAGCGGAGCGGGCCGCATTCAAACGACCCGGCCCAGCCCGTCAGCAGTGTGCGATGAATGCGCGTAATATCAAATTGTTAAAATTTGATAAGGGTTTTCTGTTGTAATAAAATTAAATTAAATTTTGTAATTTAATTTTTCTTTCTTACAACCAGTTAAGTAATAGAGAGAATTATATTTTAATATCAGTTTTTATTCTTAAAAAAAAAAAAATACAACTACACAATTAGAAACTTTCAAAAACAAATTAAAACATGTTACAGTAACCAGATATTTAGGACTGATAATCTATAACAAATTAAACTTTGAATGCCATATGGGAAATATTATAAATAACAAGATTAAAAGTATATGGGTAAACCCATATGCATATATAGACCACTTTGACATTAAGAGAAAAAATATATTTTTTTTATTTACAAAAAGTTGCAACATTGTATTTTACTAATATTATTTAATTTATGTAGGCGCTAGTAGTATTTTCAGTAAAAATTTGATTAAAATAAATAATATACCCATAATGAATTTTTAAAAATTTTATTAATTTTTTTCTCGATAGGTTGGCAACACTATATTT
The DNA here is from genome assembly GCA_963966155.1 of Clivina fossor. Classification (NCBI taxonomy): domain Eukaryota; kingdom Metazoa; phylum Arthropoda; class Insecta; order Coleoptera; family Carabidae; genus Clivina; species Clivina fossor. Next base: position 81,648,402 of record OZ014550.1, read on the forward strand.
TGTTAAAATTGCATAATTTATGTGGGCACTAGTGGAATCTTTTCTGAAAATTTGATCAAAATCAAATAAATAGTGTAGCCACAATAAATTTTAGTAATTTTTTTTCGGAAAGTTGGCAACACTATATTTTACTAAAATTATGTAATTTATGTAGACGCTAGGAGTATCTTCTGTAAAAATTTGATTAAAATCGAATAAATAATGTGGCCATAATTAATTTTTAAAAAATTTAGTAATTTTTTTCTCAAAAAGTTGGCAACACTGTATTTTATTAAAACTACGTAATTTACGCGGCCACTAGAGAAATCTTTTTTGAAATTTTTATTAAAATCGGATAAACAATGTAGCCACAATAAATTTCTAAAAATTTTAGTAATTTTTTCTCTGAAAGTTGGCATCACTGGAAATAACCAAAACCACGTGATCATCTTGGGCACTTGACAAATTTATCCTGAAAATTTCATTATAATCGGTTGAACCGTCTAGAAGGAGTTGCAATCACAAAATTTTGTCTGACGACCGAGCGAGCGAGCTGACGACACACATCCATACACCCACATAAACTAACTTCAGATTCGTCATCTAGAGGCTATATGAAGGATTTCTATACAAAATTTTTATTTTTTAAAAAATGTTACACACTGTACCAAACCCTATACCACTTTTTCCTTGCAGTCAAAGTGGTAAAAATATAAATTGTCATTTTCAAAAAAGTCGATGACGTCATAACATGAAAAACAAATGACATAAGAAACTGAATATAGGCTGAAAATATTCGCTGTAGTCAAAATCGCTATACCCCTTCGAGTTTTTTTAAAAAAAAATTAATATCAACGGAATTACTGAATTTATTCCTTACTTAATTTCCACACTATATATATATATATACCATATATATTATTTATATTAATATATATATATATATATATATATATATATATATATATATATTATTTATATTAATATATATATATATATATATATATATATATATATATATATATATATATATATATGTATAATAGATTGTAAAAAAAAAAATTATAAAATGATATAATAAAAAAAATAATCCATTTTTTTTATTAAAGAACCAATTTTAACCGGTTAATTATTCGGTAAAGTTTATAAAATAAGACTGTATAAATAATGCATACTGTTTAAGTATATTTATATATTTTTAAAATATTTGTTGGGATCAAATAGTAAAATTATCATTATTTATTTTCAGAAAGATTAAATTTAAATATAGGTAACAAAATATTATTTTCTTAATTTAGAAATAAAGATTCAGTTTTTGTTTATCTGCTTATAAATCGTTTAACTGTGTGCAAAAAGCTGTTTTTGGTAAAAAAGTAGTATAAAATTCATAAATTTTGCAAAAATGTTGGTTATTTTTTTCTGTTATATATTACCTACTGGTTTTTAAGAATTTTAAGATATCGATTATGGTTCGTAAAATATTTGTAAAAATATCAATTAACCGGTTTATTTTACCGGTTCCACGCCCTGGTTGCAATTAAATACTTACAAAGTTTTATCTCCGATCTGGAAAAATTTATTTATGTTTAATTATAATTTAAATAGACGTCCAAAAAAACTTTGTAAGACAAAAAGCAAGTTCACGAAATGTTGTTATTTGTTTTTGTAAATTTTAACGCAAAATTTCAAGTAACTCCAGAAATTCATCATATGCCATTCTAAAATATGGAAAGAATTTTTTATCATCTTCGAGCAAATCTTTAATAAAAGTGTGAAATTCTCCAAATAATTTTCTTTTTAAACAAATTCCACGTTTTTTTTGTTTCATTTTTTCATCAAAAAGTATTTTTAATAAATAAGAATGGAAATAGAAGAGGTGGCGAGAAAAGAAAATTTCAGAGAGAAAATTAGAGGTTTCAAAAATTTTCAAAAAAAAAAAACAAAAAAAAAGACAGGAGCAAAATGGATAGAAGAAAGTAAGAAACAATATGGAGAAAAAATGAAAGAGTACTGAAAAAAAAGAAAGAATGTGCATCGTCAGCTCGCTCGCTCGCTCCTAGACGGTTCAACCGATTTTAATGAAATTTTTAAGATAAGATGTGGTTTTATTTTTTCCAGTGATGCCAACTTTCCGAGAAAAAAATTACTAAAGTTTTTAAAAAATTTTATTGGCTACGTTATTTATCCGATTTTGATCAAATTTTCAGAAAAGATTTCCCTAATGCTCCCATTAATTATATAATTTTATTAATATCCAGTGTTGCCAACTTTGCGAGAAAAAATTACTAAAGTTTTAAAAATTTTATTATGGCCATGTTATTTAACCGATTTTACTCAAATTTTCACGAAAAATTCTCCTAGTATTCATAAAATTTATGTAATTTTAATAAAATACAGTGTTGCCAACTTTCCGAAAAAAAATTATTAAAATTTTTAAAAATTTATTATGACCATTTTATTTAACCGATTTTAATCAAATTTTTATAAAAGTTTCTCTTAGTGCCTAAATAAATTATGCAATTTTAACAAAATACAGTGTTGCCAACTTATCGAGAAAAAAAATCACAACTTTTAAAAAAAAATATTGTGGCTACATTATTTATTCGATTTTGATCAAATTTTCAGAAAAGTTTCTCCTAGTGCCCACATAAATTATAATATTATTAAAATACAGTGTTGCCAACTTTCCGAGAAATGTTAAAGTGGTCTATATATGGGTTTATCCATCCAATTGTTTATTTTCATTTATCAAGTATACTTCAGTTTCATAAATTTAAAAAATAATATTTTACTACATATTTATTTTAAAAATAAGTATAAATTCACAGATATTAAGTTAATTGTTATTACAAGATTAAAGTAAGTACTTTATTAAAATATTATGCCGACAATAATGACATTATAAAACATTTTAGAGACATTCTAAGAGAACAATGTTTTTGCTGCAAATAAAAATGTGTATGATAATAATAATTATGATAATAATAATAAAGAACTTTATTTAGCAAAGCTATTCCAAATTACTTTTACAAATTTTTACATATATTAATACATTACGAGTGATTTCTATTAGTATATAACATAAATTGCCTTAACTCTACTTTAAATTTCTTAAGATCTAACATTTTTATATTATTAGGTAACTTATTATATTCACTAACACCTTTCACTAATACTGATTTTTTTAATTGTTCATGTTTTTTGAAATCAATATGGAAATGACTAGCACTTCTAGTGTTGTAATTGTACATTTCAGAATTTTTTTTATTAAATTTTAATAAGTAAGAAGGTGCAATTTTACTATTAATTTTATGCACAAAAACCAGACAGTTATACATAATATATCTATCCACATTCATCCACTTTAACTCTTTTAACATATCATCAATCCTACTGTATCTATCTTTATTCAAAATGTGCCTCATTGCTTTATTTTGTAGCTTTTGCAGCCTATCAATATCCCCCCTATTACACATAAGGAGAACTGACGCTGCATATGTAATATGGGGGAGTACAATAGAATTATAAATTAATATTTTAGTTCTAGTAGACAACATTTTTCTCATTCTTCCCAGAAAATTAACTTTCTTAGATACTTTTTTACATATGTAATTCATATGTTCACTAAATTTTAACTTCCTATCTATAATAATTCCCAAATACTTAATACTTTCTACTATTTCAATATTCTCATTTCCAATCATAATTTTGTGATTACTATTTTTTAATTCTTTCCACAGATTTTCAGATCCCAACATCAATACTTTACTTTTATTTATGTTTAATTTTAATTTATTAATTTTTAACCATTGATCTAGTGTATTTAATTCTGTATTTAATGTATAAATACATTTTTTAAGATCACTTCCTGCTATATACACCATCGTATCATCAGCAAATAAACTGTAATTACAATCTATAAAATTTTTTCCTATGTCATTAATGTATATTATAAATAAATAATATTGCACCTAAAACAGAACCCTGCGGTATTCCCATTTCCACCATACTTTCTTCTGAATACACATTATTACATTTTACCTTTTGCTTTCTACCAACCAAATAATTTTTAAACCACTCTAAACATGTTCCTGTTATTCCATAATTTTCTAATTTTTTGACAAGCTTTCCTCTGTCAATAGTTTCAAAAGCACGTTTTAAATCAAGGAACACTGCCAAAATGCACTGATTATTATTATCTATGCATGTCACCCAATCATTCAACACACATTGAAATGCAGTCTCACAACTATGATTTTCCCGAAATCCTGATTGCTGTTCTATTAAAATATTATTTTTTTGTAAGTGTGTCATTAACTGTTCATAAACGGCTCTTTCCAATATTTTATCTATAACTGGCAACATGTTAACAGGACGGTAGTCTTCAATCTTATTGCTATTTTGTACTTTTTGTACAGGTACAATCGTAGATATCTTAAATTTATCAGGTACTACTCCAGTTTCCAGGGAATTATTTACAATATTTATTAACTTATCACCTATTACATCAAAATTGTCTTTTATCAACCATGTACTTATCTCATCAGGGCTACCTTTATTATTTAAATTTATTACTATCTTAAATAAGTTATCATACTCTAATAATTTAAAATCTTTTAACATGTTATCTTTTACAATTAAATTAGATCCATTGCTACTAACATGATTAGTATCAATTGAATTCACTATTTCTTTTATACTTTCGATATAATAATTATTGAAATTTTCAGCTAATTTTTTATTATCAGTACATATATTACCATTAATTTCTATGTTATTAAGATTACATTTTCTATTTTTTGATACTAAATTTTTCAATGTTTTCCACATATCTTTACTACTGTTTTTACATTTGTCAACACTGTTTTCATAGTATAATTTTTTTGCATTTCTTATTTGTTCTGTAACACTATTACGTATATATTTATAATTCTCCCAGTCACCTATTGCTTCAGTTATACGAAATTTTTTTAGTGCTCTATCCCTACTTCTAATTACATTTTTAACGTTTTCTGTTATCCAAGGTTTATACTTATTTATATTTTTATTGATTGTGATCTTTGGCATAAATTTATCAATGGCATTTATGAATTGAGTATAAAAAGTATTATATTTTTCATTTAAATTTTGCTCTCTGTAATTAAATTCTATATTTACTAAATATCTACGAAAACCTAATCTATCTTGCAATTTTTTCCTTACTATTTTATTTTCTAAAAAGTTCTCAGTATTTAAATTAATTTCAATTAATGCATGATCAGCAATGATGGGTTGATGCACAACACATTCTATATTATTTCTGTTATTTGTAATTACTAGATCTATGCATGTTTTACTATTAAAGGTGAAATGAGTATAATCATTTATAAGTTGAATTAATCCATTGTCATTGAGCAATGTATAAAGTCTTACTACTTGGGCATTATTAATGTCAAAAACATTAATATTAAAGTCACCTGTTATAATAATATCCATACATAAATTTTCACAGTAATCTTCTATAAAATCTATAAAAAAGTCTAAAAATTCCACTAAATTGCCACTTGGCGATCGATATACACACACTATTATGACATTCTTTTTATCTATAATTACTTTTAACACTAATACCCAATAATTATTATCAATTTCAATTTTTTGAATCAGTGAGTATGCCAAATTGCAGTACAAATAACATGCAACACCGCCTGTATACCTACTATTTGAATCAGACCTTAAAACTGTATAGTTTTCTATTTCAACTTCATTGTCTTCTATTTCGCTAGTTAATCTAGTTTCAGCCACACACACTATCGAAGGGTTTATGTCACTCATTATTTTTACTAATTCGTCTTTATGTTTTAATATACTTCTAGAATTAACATAGATGAGTTTTACATTCTTTTTCGTTGATTGCTATTTATTATACTGTCCAGAAAATCCTAATCTTCGTCTCTTGGCCTCGATACACCTTTTATACGACTCACATGCTCTGTCAAACACTGAATGATCCGTTGGTTGATTTAAATTAAATTTTTTATTAGCATCTAAACAATTTACACAGCACTTGTCGCCTACACATTCACCATCATGCTTATTATTTCCACATTTTTTACAAGCTTCTTCATATTTACAATCCTCAGCTTTATGATAATATCTATTACATTTAAAACATCTCAAAATGTTGGTGTGCAAATAAACATCACATATACTCCATTTAATTCTTAGTTTACCTTCTTCTAATATTTTTGCTGCTACTTCATTTTCAATTTCAATAATTGCTGCAAAATGATATTTTCTCTTTTTCATCACTATCAGCTTTAAACTGAAACTTTCTATATTGCTTATAAACTTATTTTGTTTGAATATACATTCTTTCAGCTCTTCTGCTTCCATTTCGTCTTGTAATCCAATTATTTTTAGCCTTAAATTTGGTTTCTTCATTTCACCTACGCTGAACTGGTTGCCTAGTTTTTCATTCACTTCTTTTTGTAATATCTCTTTTTCTTCTTTACTCGCACATGTGATAATTATTCCATCATCTTTTAAATTTCTAATTTTTTCAATTCCAACCGCCAATTTAACGGGATCTACCTTTTTCATTAATTCGTTCTGCATTTTTTTGACATCTTTCTTCTTACCTTCTTTTTGTTTAATTATTAATGTTTGGTTAGCTTGATTCTTGACAGCCTCGGCATATCTCATACTACATTCTACCTCTTCTTGCTTTGTACTAGTACTTGCTCCTTCTCTTTTAAGTAATATCTCTTTTATTATTTCTACATCTCTGTTTAGTTTTTTTATATCTGCATTATATCTAACCTCACTTTCTTCATAGCATTCATTGCAATACCATTTTACACCCTTGCAACTACTTATAACATTGTACTGATTTATATTGAGGTTTACACAACCTAAATGATACCATCCACCACACCTTCCTTCACACCCAATAATATTTTCACCATCAAAATCAATTTTGCACTTATGACATCGCTTGTCACTCGCCATCACTCTGACAGCTGCTATACTCTGTTGTATTATATGATGTATATGTATATGATGTTATCAAATGATGTTGTATGATGTATTATCAAACAACTCATTTAAACCATATGGACAACAAATTATACAATTTTATAATGGTCATGTTTGCAATGCATTTTCTCAAGTACAAATTTACAGCATGAATATATATCACGTCAACTGCTTTCTACTAAGTAAATGCAAGCAATTTCATACCTAAAGTGATACTAAGGTGCCTGTAAGTTAGAATCATTTTCCTTTGCTATTTATTATTATAAAGTCAGAAATATGAACTAAAAACAAACTATACACTATCTTAAAATTTCACTAAAAAAATCTCTCTCGTTGAGTTGATAAAGAGTTGATAAAATGTACTGGTAAATGAGCATAATATTTATTGGTCAAGTTATTTGAATTTCATAATATTACTTTAAGATTTTTCTGAGTTATGGAAATTTAGTTATTAGTGTTGCAAGAAGATTAAGAATGGTATTTACTCTTTCCATTAATTATACCGTCATCGCTTCTAGCTTGTTGTTTGTCGATTGAATATTTGGATTCGTTAGGATTCGTTGCTGGCTAGTTTATTTGTGTGTAAATTATATCTGGGTGCACTTCTCGATTGATTTTCTTTTTGCTGATGGCATTTTCTGTTGTAAACTTATTTGTACATAGTGCATCCTTTATCAGGCCCGGTTCTAAATGCGACACCGTCATCGTGCCATTTAATTTCAGCCGTCCCTTTTCTTCACCCTATAATATATCTGCGCCCGTTTTCTAAACCAGTGTATTTATAACAAAAACTTTATATTTTTTCAATTTAAAAAAATTAAAGAAAATTTCTTTGTAGGTAGAAAAAAACTTGACTTACCCATTTTGTCAAATTGACAACAAGTTTAATAAATTCATTAGTAATATTACGAATTTAAAGCAAGTGCCAAGTGTATACTTAAATTTTATGAAAAAAGACATCGCTTCCTATACTCGCGAATAAAAAATTTATCAAAAATCTATTTCTTTACATCACACCTGCGATAAATATTTATAGGAAAACAAAATATATGAATATGCATATATATTAAATCAATTTTAGTAGTGAGCATTTATTATTAGATTACCATTATATGTAATATATTACTATAATTTTTTCACTTAATAAAATATTAAATTAAAATTGCACTCTCCTTGCCTTCTTACTTGCAAGTTTGTCAATAATGGAATCCAAGTTAATGTCTTCTGACAAATCTGTCTCTATTGCCATTAAACTTAAATTTCTTAATTTCTCTTGGGACATTGACGATCTCAAGTATGATTTAATTATTTTAAGTTTAGAAAAACTTCTTTCTCCTGTAGCAACAGTCACTGGCAGAGTTAAATATATTCTTAAGGCTACAGAAAAGTTGGAAAATGATGAACGTAAATTATTTGCTGCAATAAATTAAAAATTCTTTAGAGGATCAGTAATAACCTTGTTGATTACTTTGTACATCATTATTAACTCAGTATATAAATCGTCACCATCAACATTCCTAGATACTGAATCACCATTATCAACTTGTGAAGAAATATCAAAATATGCACAAGATTTTTTTAAGTCATCATCGGACATATTTCTAATTTCCAATAAGAATTTAAATAATGTATTACATTCGTTTAACGAATGAAATTTTTCTTGGATGGAATTCAAAGCAGTATCCACAATTGTGAAGTAAAATTCAACTTTAAATGATAATTTTGGATCTTCGGTTTGCTCATCACTGTATTCATAATCGAAAAGACAAACTTTCTTTCGGTGCCTTTTAGAGAGGAATTCTACGTTAATATTAAGATTAGTCGCTAAAGTTGCAGCTTCATTAATATATTTGTCAAAAACCGCGTCATTTCGAGATGATTTTAGGAAATTAATAATTTTATTGAGTAACTTGACGGATTCATTAATTGTTGACTTAGGAGATTGTAGCAGTTTACTAGCGACATTACTATTTGAAAGGATATCATCCCACATCAAAATTGAACAAATAAACTTGAACGTAGATACGTTTCCAGTAAAGAATTTGCTGCAACTTTAGTTTTTATATCTCTGAAGTCATCTTCTATTAGCATATTTAAACTTTGTATTACCTCTTTAAATTGCAATTTTGGAGGTCTTATTGCTTTCACTCTACTCTTCCACCTAGTTTCGCTAATAGGCTGTAAAAATTATATTGCAACTTGTGCTTTTAACAATAGCAAAGCTTATAGAAACAAACACTGAACACTCAAAAATTTATGACTGATGTGCTGCGTACTTTAGTTGCCACTGCCACAATTCACGCTTTATGATTTGCTCGTTTTTCTTTGAAATAAGTTACCGAATACCGACAATCAAAATTCAAAGGGAAAAGACGAGGCCCGCGTTTTGTTGAGGTTAGCCGCGGCCGCCCTCTATAGTCGGCCGCCTTCGTGCATGCCTTTATACATTGTTGGATGGTTACCGTCGCATAATACATACTTTACAGGAATGTTTTTTGTCTTTATTGCAATCTTTGATTGAATAATTTTCACTACATTTAACGCAGCGCTCTTCTCCAATAAGTTTTCTGTCTGTATCTCTGGCATCTGGCACATTGAAGTATTTCTTTTTTTTTTGGGTCTGGGAGTCGTGATAATAACTTTAGCGTACTGGATAACAAATATTGATTTGTTGTTTGCATTTTGTTTCAGTTCTATAATAAAGATTGAAAGAGACTTTTTTCTATGTTTTATGTTGTGTAGATTTGTCACTTTGTGTTTTTTTTTGTTTTGATTTCATTTTTTAATTCATTGACGTTTGTAATGTGGTGAAAACTTTTGATAAACATACGGTACGCATGTTTTTCTTTGATCTGCTACTTTATTTTTCATTAAAATATCAATAATTTTTCTGCAGCTTTGTAGCTTTTAGTACTGTGTACGTGTAGTTCTGGACATCTGGAACAAATATGGGTGGTGGTTTCAAAATTTTTGTATTTTCATCTTCTCGTTTTTCATTTTATTCTGTGTGATATTTGTTAAGTGTTGGTATTGATATTTTCAGTTATTTTTGATTTCACTTTTCTTATTTTTTCTATTTCATTTTATTTAGTTTTTCTGCTGTAATTTACTATTGTTATTCATTTGCAGTTTTGGCTTGAAGTGATCCCATTTTTGTACAAACACTTAGGCCAGAGGCCAATGTACTGCAGCACTTTATACTTTATTATTATTTAATTTAATTATTTAGATTAAGTTGTTTTGATATTAGTTTATTAATTAATTGATTATTTGTCGATGATCTAATCACTTAGGAACTATAAGATAGTACATCCGTTCACTATGATTGTCGAACTGTGTCGGTATCTAAGAGACTTTAATTTACGCCTTGATAATACTTTATTTATTATAAAAAACTAATTACTAAATGGCCTGTGTCGTGATGGACTAAAAATGAGCTTTATTGACAACTGTCACATCAAATACAAAACAGTTTTATTTAAATCTGTTTAGTAGTATACTCATGTATTAAATTATTTTATCTTTAAAACAGTATTATGAACTATGCAATTAATTTAAATTAAAAAATTATATAACATAAGTAAATATTTTGACTACTTTAATAAAGTGTGGGATTGAAAAAGTGAAAATTGTTTCCAGATGATTGATTGGAAACGAGCTGTTACTTATCTTTTACCTTTAACTAAAATATAAATAAAAGCTTCTTTCCAACCAATCAATCATTAGTGAAATCGTACTAATTTTCGAGCGAATAGTCATCCGAGTGTTTTCGGTAAATTTTTTGGTAAAATAATAATTCATAACGTTAGATTACTAACTATCTATAAAATTAGTGACATGCAGGGTGGCTTCTTGTCAGAGAGAGAGAATGTGTGGACCAATTATTTACTCTTCGTATCATTGTCGAAAAATCATTTGACAAAAAAAAAGTGTTTTGTGGCTTTCTCGATTTAAGGAAAGCTTATGATAGTGTTCTTCATGAAATTTTGTGGGATGTAATTTGCGAGTATATTAATGTTAATGGTAATTATTTAGGAGCACTTCAAGCTCATTATGGTGAAAATGAGGTCGCTGTACCAGAAAATGGTTGTTTAAATGATTGGTATCGTATAGATGTTGGTGTGATACAAAGTTGTGTAATGTCTCCTTGGCTATTTAATTTATATATAGATGTTCTTCTTCAGAATGCCTTATGTGATGATGATGGTATAGGCACAGATCTAACTAATGTTTATTTGTGGTATAGGTAATTGTGTATGCTGATTACGTAGTTGTTTTAATAATAATAATAATAAAATAAGTCTTTATTTAGCTATTGCTATTACATTTTCAAATTAGTTTACAATTGCACACATAATATTATACATATGTACTATACTTATATGACATAATATATCGTATTACAAAACATTGGATCGCATGGATGACTTTAATTTCTTTTTAAATGCAATGACATTTTTAGAATTTTTTATTTCAGAATTTAATTTGTTGAACATGGTTATGCCTTTATCAAAAATAATATTTTGGCCAAAAGTTGTATATTTTCTTTTTTTGCATATATTGTTACAATTTCTGGTATCATATGAGTGACTACTGAGACAGATTTTGTTGCATAAATACTCCGGCATTAAATTATTTAAAATTTTGTAAATAAATGTCATTGCATTTATATAAATAAAATCTTCAATGTTAAACCAATTTAAAGTTTGTAACATTGTACTTACTTTTGTGTATCTGTTACATCTTAAAATGATTCTCATTGCTCTATTCTGTAGTTTCTGCAATTTTTCTATACATTCTTTGCTCACTAAAAGTAATATACTACAACAATAGTTAAAATGTGGTAAAACAATTGTGTTATATACTAGTAATTTTGAAGCTACACTCATGTTTTTGGTTATTCTCGCAAGAAAACTAATTTTTTTTGCAATTTTTTTACATAAATAATTTACGTGCTCTTTAAATTTCAATTTACTGTCCATAATTATACCAAGATATTTAATTTCATTTACGTATTCAATAGTAGAATTACCTATTTTTATAACTAATCCTTCATTTAAAATTTTATTTGAAATTCCTTGCTTGCCTATAATAATACTTTTTGTTTTTAGTTCGTTTAATTTTAATTTATTTACTGCAAGCCAGTTGTAAATTATTTTTAATTCTAAATTAATTATTTCTATTACCTTATTGTGTTCTTTGTGATTAAAATAAATTAATGTATCGTCAGCAAATAATTGAATATTACAGTTTTTTAATATTTTTGGCATTTCATTGATATATATATTATGAACAATATTGGTCCTAAAACACTACCTTGAGTCACACCAACGTTACAATCCAGTACATTTGATACGTAATCGCCATATCTTGTTACCTGTTTTCTGTTAGTTAAGTAATTTTGAAACCACTTGTAAACTGTACCTGTTATTCCATAATTATTTAATTTTTTTAACAAAATATCGCGATCAATTGTCTCAAATGCTCTTTTTAAATCTAGAAAAACACCTACAACTGTTTCTCCATTATCCACTGCTTCTTTCCATTCTGTTATTATAAATTGAATAACAGTTTCACAGTTGTGTTTAGTTCTAAATCCAGATTGTTTCGTTGAAAATAAGCTATATTTATTAAAATATTCTAATAATTGATTTTTTACTACTATTTCTAAAATTTTATCAATCGCAGGTAACATATTTATTGGCCTAAACTCATTTGCTTTTTTGGTACCAGTAATTTTTGGTATCGGACAAACTGTCGAAATTTTTAAGTTATCAGGTACAATACCCTTTTCCAACGACAAATTAATAAAATTTAACAGCGGATAACCAATGACGTCAAATGAATTTCGCAAAAATATCCAGTTTAGTTCATCGACATTACTTTTATGCTGCGCTTGACTAAAAATAACATTTTTTAATTGCATTAAATTTATTTTAGTAAATTCATCAAAATTTTCTGTTGTATACCTTTGCATATCAAATTGTACATTGGTAAAGGGTATTGAACTTATAATATCTTGTACACTTGATATGAAATAATTGTTAAAATTTTCTGCTATGGTGGAATTACTATTTAATATTCTATTTTCAAAAATAATTTCTTTTACTAAACACTTTACTTTTGTTGATATAATTTCTTTCTGAATCTGAAGAGCAACTGAGAAGGATGATTGATAAAATTAATGTTGTTGGTAAAGATATGAATCTTGTTTTGAATGTTGATAAGTACAAAGTATTAGTTTTTGAAAAGGGTGACTTAACGACTGAATATAATGTATTTGCTAATGGTGCATGTATAAAGAAAGTAGATAAATTTGTGTATTTGAGTAGTTTATTATCTAAGAATAATCGCTTTAATCGTAAAATTGAAAGGAGTGTAAATGCTGCTTGTAAGGTTTTGAGTGCTTTGGGTACTTTTGATAAAAATATAAATGTTTTCAGAGAAGTGCGTTTGAGTATATACAATGCTGTTTTCGTGCCTTCGTTAATGTATGGTAGTGAGTGTTGTTTGGCTGCCAAAGCATAAACAAAAAATTACTTCTGTAAAAATGAGATTTTTAAGTGGTATGGTGTAAGTTGAAGGAATCGGGTACGAAATAGATTAGTGTATTATGAGTATAAAATTGAAAAAAAAAAATATTGCAAAAATTGATGTTAGTCAGTTGAGATAGTTTGGTCATCTTGAGCGAATGTCTAATGAACGTTTGGTTAAAAAAATATATGTGAATGTTTTTGAAGGTATGCGTTTGCGAGGCCATCCGATTAATATGTTTTGCGTGAATAAAATTTTTTAAGTAGTACGAATAGAAGTGCATGTATGAGAGAAATTATGAATGTTAATGAAGTTAGAGTTGTTTGTCTAAATAGGAATTTTTAGCAAAAATTAATTTTGAGATAGTAGAAAGTTTGTGCTGCACCCTTCTAGGGTACATAGGGTGATTCTGTATGTATTTACAAGGTGGCGCAAAAGTCATTACTCGACCAAGGAATTTACGACGAAATTTACGTTGAGCCAAAACCATCGACCGACTATTTGTCAAAAACATACATACAAACATACACAATCACGCCATGTACCCAAAAGGGTGTGGCACAAACTCTTTTCATTATCCCGAAATCAGTCGCTTTCAAACATTCCAATCCAAACAAGCAACTTTCGCTTCATCCCCATTCATAATTTCTCTCATACATGCTTTTTTATTCTTACTACTTGGAAACTTTCGCTCACGCAAAACACTTTCAATCATACCACTCCAACTACTCATCGGACGACCACGCAAACATATACCATCAAAATCATTTAAATAAATCTTTTTAACCAAACGTTCATTAGACATTCGCTCAACTTGTCCGAACCATCTTAACTGACTAACACCAACTTTTGCTACAACATTTTTTCAATTTCACACTCATCATACACTATTCTATTTCGTACCCGATCTCTCCTATTTACACCACATACTCCACGTAAAAATCCTATTTCCACAGCAGTCATTTTCCGTTTATGCTTTTGCAACCAAACTGAACATTCACTACCATACATCAACGTAGGTATCAAAACTGCATTGTATATATTCAAACGGGCTTCTTTAGAAACATTTACATTCCTAGCAAAAGTTCCCAAAGCACTCAAAATTTTACAACCAGCATTTACTCTCAAAATTTCACGATCAAAACGGCCATCTCTAAATAACAAACTACCCAAATACACAAATTCATCTGCCTGCTCTAAACGTGCACCATTAATATATACATATATATATACATTCAGTCGTCAAGTCACCCTTCTCAAAAACTAAAACTTTGCACTTATCAACATTCAACACAAGATTCATAACTTTACCAACAACATTAATTCTATCAATCATTTTTCTCAGTTGCTCTTCAGATTCAGCCAAAACAACCACGTCATCAGCATACGCTAAAGCAGGTACAACACAATCACCTATTTTTATACCATCATTACCACAGAAAGCTTTCCAAAGAAGAACATCCATATATAAATTAAATAGCCAAGGAGACATTACACAGCCCTGTTTCACGCCAACATCTATACGAAACCAATCACTTAAACAACCATCAACTTGTACAGCATCTTCACTTCCATCATACAGAGCTTGAATTGCTCCTAAAAGATTACCATTAACACCGTACTCGCGAAGCACATCCCACAAGATTTCCCGAAGAACACTGTCATAAGCTTTCCTTAAATCAAGAAATCCACAGAACACTTTTTATTTTTGTCAAGTGACTTTTCGACAATCATACGAAGAGCAAACAATTGATCCACACATCCTCTCTTTGCCAAAAAGCCACCCTGAACGTCATTAATTTTTAAAATAGTTAGTGCTCTAACTTTATGAATTAATATTTTACCAAATAATTTACCGGAAACACTCAGAAGACAATCGCTCGAAAATTAGTACATTCACTTGAACTGCCTTTACCTTTAAATAAAGGGCAAATGACAGCTCGTTTTCAGTCATCAGGAATCACACAACGTTTTAAACATAAACGAAATATAAAAACTAACCATTCAAACACTTTTTCACCCCCATACTTCAGCATTTTATTAGTAATTCCATCCATACCAAGAGACTTACCACATTTTGCACGCATTAAAGCATCACTAACATCACTTTCATCATATATTCATATTCAACCTCACTTTGATTCAAAATTACAGAAACATTGACACAATAAATTATTTTGCGTTCTTGAGGACGACTATAACGATGCATGGTTCGTGTATGTGTATTCTGAATCTGTTTACTTGCACAAATTTTAAAGTGACTCAGTTTTTATTCCCTTGTACGAATTAATTTAATAATGTCAACACAAAAATATGGAAAGATGTTTATTTTCATTTAGAAGTAAGTAATATTACATAAATATGCTTGTTTCTGTGAACGCCTTCACAAACAAGCAGAAATATTCCAGTGTATTATAAATTGCCTTCAATTAAGGCGTTATATATTCACAAATATGAGTGAAATAAATAACAAAACTAATAATTCGGTTTATATTATCAAAACCTTGTCGCCTAATTTAATTAAACCTGTAAAATCTGAAACGCAATAAATAAAATAACACAAAGAATGTATAAATAAACAAAAAATTATATTTATTGTAAAATAGTGTATAATATAATATATTAAATATTTGTAAAGTTGTAAAAATATCAATAGAATATTTTCGGATTCTGGTTATATGTGTAAGAATATTCTTTAGCATTTGGCAATCCGGCTAGGACACAAGCACTCATTGCTGATCTATTTAAATTCATTGAAGCAACATTCATCCATTTGTTCTTTTTTGGATCGTAAGCTTCTACACTGGCGATTGTTCTGAGACCTATAAATCGAATAGGTTTGAAATATAAATATAATCCGGTTTTTAATTCCACATTAAAAATTACATAAAACTACGGACACAGCGAGTGCCAGATAATATCAAGTACTCAACAAATTTTAAATAATTTAAACTGAATTTATACGTCTGATATATTATTAAAAACAAAACAATTTTAAAAATTATTTTGAAAAAGATTTGAATGGCTTAAAAAACAATTTAGTTTCGATGTGTAATTCAATCATTTGTCATTTTGATGCGGTAGTAGATCAAGCAATTATGGGGTTGACAATTTTGTTGGGGCTCTTGCATCAAATTGATCACTGTTTACTATTAAAAAGGGAATTATATTTTCAGAGCCGGGCAAAAGTTCGAAACCAGTACCACAAAAATTATTTATTATATTAATAAGAAATTTTAAGTAAATATCGACAAAATTATAATCTATTTCTTTAAATATTTTCAATTTTTCTATTGCTAGTGGATTCCAAAATATATACAAAAACATGTTTTTCAAATGATAGCCATCAGAAAATTTTTACAATATTTTTGTGTTTTTGTATTTTATTAATGTTTAGATAAATGCAAAATTCAAGATGCATATTAATGAAAACTTACTTGGAAACTAAATATATTTTTCACGATATATTACAAATTTTATTAAAAAGTTATAAAGAATTTACAGTTCAATTTGAATTGAAATTGAATTACAAAATAATATTAATGTTTTAGAAAAAAAATTGTAAATATTTTTTTCGATTTATTTTCGGTTTTTATTTCAATAAAAATAGCAGTTTCTGTCGGTTTTTGGTTTATGGTTTGGTTCTGATTTGAAATCCTAAATTTAGCATAATTCAAATTCCTGGGGAGCCTTGGTTCCAGCCCAGTTAGCCCTTCCTTAATCCGCCATTACTTAGATGTTTTGAATGTCACGTATACTACATGATCTAAGGGTAAAGTGATTATAATTTATTTGTTAATACCAAAAATGAAATGGTTGTGAAGAAAGCAAAAGTATTTATTTGCATTTTTTTATCAGTTGTTGTCATGAAAAATGGTAATTGCGATAAACTTTTTTGGTTTCATGAGTATATAATTTGTCAAGTTAATAAATTATTATTTTTTAAATAAGCATATTTGAAAACAATAAATATTGTAAAACCTAGAACACACGATAAAATATAATGATCTTTAAGCATTAATTCTTAGTTTAGTATATTTACTATATATTATTTTGAAAAAAATTTCAAGGATATCTATCCCCTTGTCAAATTTTCAAAAATTCAGTTTTTAATTTTTTTTTCTACTAAACGATGCATCGCAGAATAATGGTTTCTTTACTCAATTATCGTACTCATTATTCCGCATTTTTCTATATCATGCTTATTTTCCTAGACCTCATAGTTTTTGAGAAAAAAAAAATAAAAACTAAAAAATCAAAAAAAAATTCTAGCGCCCAAACGGCACATGCTAACAAATTAAAACTAAAACCAAATTATAGAACTTTTTATTGTCTATCAAAAAGTATTCTAAGTATTTCTCCTAATTTAACTCGAGAAAGAAGTATATAGCAAATTATCGAATTTGCATGTTAACGCTTATACGAACTTAACGAACGAACACCTGGTATATATATTAATTGAACCGGAACGATAAATATAACGGTTCAAAGCCCTGATCATAACACACATGTGAAGCAAATTCAAAATGAAAACAGTGTATCAGTTGAACGTAATTATTATTAATGCAAATTATGAATTGAGTTAGTGTTCATTAAGCTGAGTCGTGTGTCCAAGATATAAAATTGTTGTTATGTAGTTTAATCCAGTGTGATCCAGTGGCGTGCGGTGGATTATCAAGCAGGGTGTGCAGAAAATAATAATAAAACAATAACAGTGTATATGCAACATTTTTAAATTTTTTTTAAATTATTTATAAACAAAATCCATATGCCTATCCGTACTACTAACAAAGTCATTAATTACTTTTTCATAAAAATCTGGTTTAGATTGTAACAAATGCAAAAAATTTTTTTAAATTGTTATAAGCGATAAATTACTTATGCTTTAATAAATAAGCTATCTAAGTCCTCTATTCTAAAATTAGGAAGTTTTTATTGAATAAAAATTTAAAGAATAAAATATTTACCTTAAATGTATTGATAACTAATTAATTTTGGGAATGTAAGGGTACGAATACGTCGTATGAGAAGTTCGATTAGCGCTAAAGTGAAAATCATGTGTTGTATCGTGTGTCAGTGTCGGCTACACAAACAGTAATGAGTCGACAAAACGACCGTCTATTGCATGTGCAGCGTCTACACTGCACAGTTTTATTGTACTTAGACAAAATACACCAAAACTTTTCTTGTGTTTGGTCAGCTGATTAAATAAAATTAATTAGGAAATTTATGTTTGAACTTTTTAAAAACATTTGGAATTTATAAGTTCAACTAATTTTAGGGAACTCAGATTTTCAAAACGAACGTGCAATATTTTTCCTGCACATCTTGACGATTATAGTGCTTAAAAAAAAACTGGTTATATGTTTTTACAGGTTAATTTCTATACTCTCTGTAAGACACATTTAAAGTTTAAATTTCAAAACTATTTTTGCAGTAACTTATAATATTTCGTGTTCGTTGATAGCGATGTGTTTAAGATAGGCTACGATGTAGTATTATTTATTTTTCTGCTACTGTTAGCTGAAATTGTTCTGTTTAAATTTGTTTGCTCTTTGTCTGACACAACAAAATTGTTTTTTAGCCTATTATTTCGAACTTCATCATAAAACATCACCAAAGTTAGTCACAAAGGTATTACACTTTCATAAATATTTTTATGGTTAATTAGCAAATAACTCATTTTAAATCAAACTAAAATAATGTCCCTTGATATTAGTGAAAAAATTGTTTTAAATTTCAATTCAATTGAATTCGTACGAGCAGCACAAGGCGCTGCCGCTGCACGAGTAGCGCTCATAGTTCCGAATATCTATAGGTAGCGAGTGAATTGGCTTAAAAACCGAGAGCTACAGCTCAGCACCTGAATTCTGGCAGCATGGACAGCTTCATGGTGTGCAGGAAAATACCTGCACCTAACGGCGCATATAAAGCGTGCTTTCCCGTTACTGCGCATACGCCAAAACTCCCTACTTTCGTCTGCTTATGAATGCGCTACGAGGTGCAAAACTTAGGGCTGCACGCACTGCCGGAATACAGAATTGGCACAATATCTGAATGTGTTGAATTTAAAAAAAAATGTTTATATAAAGATGTGCAGGGTGTGCAGTGCACACCCTGCACATATGGACCGCACGCCATTGGTTTAATCACTATAATATTACTAAACTCATCACCATAACAAAATCGAAAAACTGCCAAACTACTGTTATGTATTGAAAAACTCACAATATTACATCCTTTCACTATTAAAAAAAAAAAAAAAATTATTTACAGCTCTAAATGTTCTAAGAAACGAGTCTCAAGAGGCAATGGAAAAGAATACCAATATGGTGGTTGCATGAAAATTTAATAGAAAATATTTTTGCATCTACGGAAAACAATAAATTTCTAACTAAAATTTCTTTTAAAAATCACTCAGATGTCTGTTGCGTATTTATAGTAAATACCTTTGATTTGTTTTAAAAAAGTTGAAGTTCGGTTACGGTTAACGATTTGATTCTTAACAAAATTATTGTTTTGGTTATGTGGAAAAACAAATTTTGGTTTTTGGTTTCGGTTATGGTTATTTTATTTCAATTTGGTTCGGTTTTCGTTTCGGTTTATGGTTAACAAATTTAATTCTCATATTAAATATAGAAATAAAAAATAAACAAAATTTTATTGTTAATAAATAACTATATCATGTTAAAAAAATATTTGTAAAACTTATTTTTAAATTTTGTATTATTTTTGTATAGACAAAAATATAACCTCCCTTTTTTTTAAATAAATATTTTAATGAAATTGTACGAATAATCTTTCTCAGATATGACAATAATATTGAGACAAATTTACAAAATAATTTATTACTAGTGCACGAATTTTTGATCATCTTTTTAATAAACTACATATACATACAAGGTGTTTACTACCAATTTCTTTAATAAGTTATCTATTTTACTTAAAAAGTTAATAAAAGTAAAAATTGCGGAGTCGAGAAGTCAAAGAATTTTGTTGGAATCAAAGTCGAAGTCGAAGTTGATTTTTTTGTTCCAGCTTCAACAAATTATTATTATATAAAAATAAATATGAATATTTTGTGTGTAACACAATGTTAGAGGAACAATTTTGTAGTATGTTTTTTGCTAAATAAATTCATCATATTGCAGCATTTAATATTATTTTTGCTAATGTTTAATTTTAATTTAATTTAATTACTAAATGTATAATTTGTTTTTAAATTAATATGATAAAAAATAATTGAACTACAAGTTGGAATCGTAGTCAGAATCGAACAAAAAATTGTTTAGAGTTGGAGCCGGAGTATAGTCATTCGATTTTTTTTGTCGACTCTACATCCCCACCCCACCCCCGGTTACAGTGTTACAGTGTTATCATTTCAGTTTGCTTTCATTATTTTTTTTTTTTTTGCTAATATTTGAAGACAAATTTGAAGACGTAAAATGTAATGTATTATTTTTGGAGTATCGTTTTAAGTTATTGTGATAATTTAATACAGAAAAAACCACACTGTAATTTTTTGAAAAAATTACGCACCAAAAAGTGGAAATGAGAAAAAGAAACAAACAAATACCTACCGCTGAATCCACCAATAACATAAATTAAATCATCTAAAACGGCACAAGCAAAATTGCTTCTCTCAGTGGGCATACTATCAATTCTAACCCATTCGGTGCGAATGGGGTCGTATTTTTCGCAAGTGCAAAGTCTTTCCAAACCATTGTAGCCACCAAATACATACAGATGATTTTTATAAGAAGCTAGTGCAATGCCAGAACGTGCTTCAAGCATTGAAGATATAAAGTACCATCTATTTATTGTCGGGTCGTATGCCTCAGCTGACCGCAACACATCTGTTCCGTTGAATCCTCCAACAATATAAACCTAAAAAAACAAGTTCCGTTTCATTTGATTTGCTTAAGATTGTTATCTTGTATTTGTTAACAAAAAAAAATCTATTTTGTAAAGTTGATGATAAAATGAGCACTGCTTATACCAACCCTGACTGCATTCGAGAATGGTAACATGATAAAATTTTAGGTTTGTTCTCATTAGTTTTAAATTGTATCGTACGTTATTCTAAGAAAATAATGTTTTGAAAATAAATAAACAGAGTAGAATTAGTTTTCGGTTTCGTACCGGACGGTTTTTGTTTGTTAATTAAAAAAATAATTTTAATATACTATGTTTTTAACACGGACTAAAAAATATAAAATAATTGCTCTTTGTCTCCCCCTCATATGGATTTATAACCACCACACAGAAAAATGTCAGGCACATGCAGTAGATTAGTAAGAAGTGTAGGGAGTAGCTGTCGTTGCCTCCCGTTTTCTGAATGGAGTCATAAATCTGTATGGGGGAATTTTTTTTTACATTTTTTTACATAACATGCAACATGTAACTGCGAAGTAAATAAAACAACAGGGCTTATGAATTCCGAGTTGCATATATTGTAAGTATTGTGTTGCAAATTGTCAATATTCAACTTACATACGTTATCAAATATGGTAGGAAAAAAATGGCGGCTATGGCGCAATCTGTTTTGTTATTAAGTTAGCTTGGTCGTACATAAATAATTGTATTTTAATCCTGATAGTGACATAAATAATTTCTTGCATCATTTAGATCAGCGCCTTAATTTATTAGTTACTAATAGTTATGATCACCTAATTTTGTGTGACGATTTTAATATTGATTTTAAAAAAACCATCCAGTGCAGTGACTAATCTGAAGGACACTTTAAACTTTTATAATATGATGTACACTATTACAGACTTTACTAGAATTACCAGAACCAGCAAATCCTGTTTAGATTATATATATATATATATATATATATATATATATATATATATATACATATATATATATATATATATATATATATATATATATATATATATACATATATATATATATATATATATATATATATATATATATAAGTTCAAATAATTGTAAAAGTAGAGATATGCACGGTATAGTTAAAATGTTTATAGTTTTGAAAAGCTCTTTACAATGTGCCCGATTATTAACACCCATAAGTAAATGAATTATACTTTTTTGAATTACAAAAACTTTTTCTGCAGCTTGCGATTTACCCCAAAACATTATGAAATAGTGCCACTTGCGTACGTGCCACTTGCGTACAAATAAGGGTCGTCAAACCCAAGTAGTAAAGCTAGTTAAGCCGAGTGCCAGATGCGTACAGCGGTTTGGGAAGGGTCGAGTTGTGCTTATGGTCAAAATATAATATTTATAATACGCTATAATATCATCGCACATAATTTTTACAAATAATCAAGTCAGTATTTATATATCAGATCATTTTGTACAAGGGTTTTTTTTTTTTATCAAAAATCCAAACTTAATAATACGAGTAACTGTGACAAATCGTAAATTAGAAAAATCAACCAAACTACAATAGAATAATATTTAAAATATTTACTACACAATTGTTCATTGACTTTTATATATAACAAAATTAGAAGTATATGGGTAAACCCATATATAGACCACTTTGACATTTCTCGGAAAGTTGGCAACATTGTATTTTAATAATATTATAATTTATGCGGGCACTAGGAGAAACTTTTCTGAAAATTTGATCAAAATCAAATAAATAATGCAGCCACAATGAATTTTTTAAAAATTTTGTGATTTTTTTCTCGGAAAGTTGGCAACACTGTATTTTGTTAAAACTGCATAATTTATTTAGGCACTAGGAAAAACTTTTATGAAAATTTGATTAAAATCGGTTAAATAAAATGTTCATAATGAATTTTTAAAAATTTTAGTAATTTTTTCTCGGAAAGTTGGCAACAGTGTATTTTGTTAAAATTACATAAATTATATGAATACTAGGAGAATCTTTTGTGAAAATTTGAGTAAAATCGATTAAATAACATGGCCATAATAAAATTTTTAAAACTTTAGTAATTTTTTTCTCAGAAAGTTGGCAACACTGGATATTAATAAAATTATATAATTAATGGAAGCATTAGGGAAATCTTTTCTGAAAATTTGATCAAAAGTGGATAAATAACGTAGCTAATATAAATTTTTAAAAACTTTAGTAATTTTTTTCTCGGAAAGTTGGCATCACTAGAAAAAAATAAAACAACATGACCATCTTGGGTACTAGACAAATTTATTTCAAATTGGTTGAACCGTCTAGGAGGAGTTGCGGCCACAAAATTTTGACTTACGACCGAGCGAGCGAGCTGACGACGCACATCCATATACCCACATAAACTAAGTTCAGATTCGTCATCTAGAGGCTATATGAAGGATTTCTATACACAATTTTTTTTTTGAAAATGTTACAGACACCGTACCAAACGCTATACCACTTTTTCCTTGCAGTCAAAGTGGTAATAATAATACATCTATAAATGAAAAATTTGATAAATTTTTTAACACATTTTTGTTTTAATGCAACATTTCCTTATGTTACTTTTAAAAATAAACAAAATAGGAAAATATATATTAAAATATCTGCAAATAAATTAAAACTTTTATATAAATTGAAAACATTACAGGTATATCGCCGGTCGGCATAGCCGAATGGTTTAGGACGTGTGTCCGACACCGCTCGTGCCCGGGTTCGAATCCCGTTTGGGGCATGGATGTTTTGTAATGTTTTTGTATCGTCCAAATACACTTTATCTAATAAAGGATCTACTGGATTGATGGTCTTTGCTACCGAGTCCATTTGTGTAAAAAAAAAAAAAACATTATATCCTAATATAAATGATTACTATTGTAAATACCGTAAAATTTATAAATGTATTTTACAAAATGCTAAAAAAATTATATAACAATAATAAATTATGACATCAAATAACAAATCACGAACTGTATGGAATGTAATTAATAATAATGTTACAGGTAAAAAACCTGATAAAAATATATATTTGAAAATAAATAATACAATTGAACAAGTTTTAAGAAAAATTTGCTAACTGTTTTGACGAGTATTTCATAAATTCAGTTCAAAATTTGTTATTTGACACTCAAAACAATAAATCAGTATTAAATAGCATCACTATTTTAAATAAATGTATAAAGTCAATTTATATTAAACCAACTGATAAACTTGAAATTTAGAATATAATAATAAATTTCAATAAAACTAACTCAGCTGGTGGTGATGGTATTAATATAAACTTGTTAATGGAATGTTTAGATTTTTTTCCTAAAACCAATTACATATTTGTGTAATTTAAGGTTGTCTACCGGAATTTTTCTAGATATATGAAAACGAACAATAATACGACCGCTGTATAAAGGTAGTGAGTAGGGCTGGGCGATATTGGGATTTTAATATCGATATTTGATATTCAAAAAGTATCGATAATTTCAAAATACTGAAAAATCGATAAATCGATATATCGATATATCGATATACCAATATATTGATAAATCGATAAATTGATAGATCGATATATCGATAAATTGATATATCCATATATAGATATATCGATAAATCTATGTATTGATAAATCGATATATCGGCATATCGATAATATTGAACTATCCTTAGTTATCCGGTTACTTAATTCATAAGTCGCTAACGATATGTATTGATAGCGCTGTGCTTTATTTACGTCATGTCGTGTCGCCTCGCCGTCAATCGGCTGAGAGACTGAGACACAGGCGACTCTGTAAATGATAGAACGTTTATGAAAATACGTATATGTTCACATTTATCATACGTTTCTCACGACGGCGACGCGACATTGTTTTCTTAATACACAAACGACACACATTGTTTTATTTACGTATTAATTGGTTAAATTTTTCATTAAATATATTAATTGTTTAATTAAAATTGAAAAATAAAATCTAGATAATGTTACAGTATGCTCAACTTTTACATTATTTAGAATATTTTATTTTAAAAAAAATTAATATTACCAAATCCTGTATGCTAATGGATAATATATTTTAATTAAAAAAAAAATGAACAAAAAAAAATTTAAATTTATACTCGTAATATGTTAATAACAGTATGGATATGAAATGAAAAGATCGCCAAACATTTTGTTATTTATTTTTAAATAAAGTGAATAAATGAAAATTTTATTTGAAAATAAAAATGATTATCAACATCTTGGAATATTTAATTTAAAAAATAAATAAAAAGTTTCGTAATTACTTTGTTATTTCATACTCATTGAACTAATTATAACAAAAATTTATCGATAGATAATTTTGATTTTATCTGTTTTTAAAATACACTTTATTATCAAGCGCAAATAAAAATGATTAATCTTGTATATTATATATCGTTATTGTAAACCACTATATATTTCAATTAAAACCAATCATTTTTATTAGGTCTTATCCGTATGCGAGATTAAATATTTGTAGCTTACATAGAGGATATCATCAATATTAAATATCGATATATCAATATATCGATATATCAATATTTCAATTTATCGATATATCGATAATTTTTATTTTTAATTTCAATTATCGATACATCGATATATCGATAAATTATCGATATATCGAGATTTTTTCCCAGCCCTAGTAGTGAGTTAGATGAGATAAAAAATTATAGACCGATTGCATTAATATCTGTATTTTCTAAAATATTAGAAAAATTTATATTTAATAGAATTTTTAATTTTTTGGAATCAAACAGTTTGTTGACTAAGTGATCAATAGGGTTGCCAACTCTTTCACAGCCTTGGGCCGGAGATTTTCGGACGGTAAAGCTGGTCTAAATATTATTAAACTTACGTCACGAGTGAGTGCCAACACGTAAAACAAAACAAACTATATCTTAATTTTTTATTTTTTATAAAAATAAAATTGCAATAATATTTATACTTTATAAAACGATAGTATACTAATATTGGCAATATTACCTTAAGTATTGCCAACATTAGTATAAAAAAATTACTAGCATTTGTATTAATTGGGCTTTATTTATTGTTATAGATTCAAATTAATCATTTTAAAGATATTAAAGCTAATAACGAAAAGAAAACTGTCGTTCTATAATGCAATTAAACTCAGTTTCACGGCTTGTATTGATATTTTTACATCACATGGAGTCGACTGGAGAATCTGTAACTTGAGCCGGAGCACGGAGAAATTTTTGCAAAGCCGGAGTCTCCGGCCCAAAAGTACACAGTTGGCAACCCTAGTGATCAATTTGGTTTTAGGCGTTCTAAAAATATAGAAATGGCAATAACTGTTTTAATGAATAAAGTTTATAATTTTGTAGATTCAGGAAATACTACTGTCAGTGTTTTTGCTGATTTGTCAAAGGCATTTGATTGTGTAAATCATAAAATTCCACTAACTTGGCTTGATTCTTATTTAAAAAATAGATCTCAAACAGTTATAATAAACAATAAAAAAAATATTACTAATAAGAGTGGTGTCCCACAGGGTTCAATTCTGAGTTCTCTGTTATATATAATTTATACTAATAAACTTCTACTTTTTGTACAAAACGGATAATTAATAACGTATGCAGATGATATTGCTTACACAAATTCAGCAGACAATACTGCATTATTGTAATATTATAAGTTCTGAAGTATCACAAATTCAAAAATGGTTAAATTCAAAATTTAGCCTTTAACAGTAATAAAACAGTTTTTCTTTACTTTACTGCAAAAAATAATCAAGATAAAATCAATTTATTAATTAAATGTAATAATAAAAGTCTGCACTCTGCATCAAAAATAAACTGGAAACCATGCATTGACTCATTATGTTCTAAGATAGCGTCATGTTGCTTTGCTATGAAACGATTAAAAAAATATAAGTAATTTACAAGTTATGTAAACCTATTATTATTCTAGTTTTTATGCTCGTGTGTGTTATGGTATAATGTTGGTGTCGTGCCACTTGCGTACAAATAAGGGTCGGGTCAAACCCAGGTAGTTAAGCTAATTAGGCCGAGTGCCAGATGCTTACGGGCGTGCGGGAGTTGGGCCGTTTACCTGAATTAATCCCTTACGCTTGAAAGGTAGGCAAAGTACCGGTACGGTCGTTGGGCCGTTTTCTACCTGTACTCTAGTAACTACTAACTAACGCACCGTTTAAAACAAATCAAGAAAACAACGATTCAAGAAAACAAAATATGATTGAAATATACAACATTTTATTACAGAAAAAAAAACATCTGTACATATACATTTATATATAAATTTATACATATGAGCGTCAAAATCTAAATACGAAATGCAGTATAATTGAGTATATTGTTGTTGTTCCAGTTCCCTTTTTCACTAAACATGCGTTTTATATCCATGGTAAGTACGTGTTCACTGTTCAATTATTCAAAACAAACTAAATAATAGACAGCAAGTGCCGTGATCACAATATTAACCCAGATCCAGGTAAACACAAGGAATACAAACTGTTGAGGATTATAAAGCCCAATTGCCGTACCCAGCTTAGTAGACCCTATACCCATGGCCCAACTGCTGGACTCCCATGCTTACGGCGGTTTGGGAAGAGTCGAGTTGTGCTTATAGTCAAAATATAATATTTATAATACGCTATAATATCATCGCACATAATTTTCACAAATAATCAAGTCAGTATTTAATTTTAAAATTGACCAAGTTTATATTTATTGGTTTAAATTTGATTTGTGTAGATTAATATTTAATAAATTCATATCGTTTACCAACTTCGTTACTTTTTACTAGGTATATTATGATAAATTATGCTTAAATTCGTGATGTTAAATTTGTAATAATAATTACATAAACTACTCTACCCTTTTGTTAATTTTACTTGTTGTATTTAGATATATAAGAACAAATTTTGTTAAACTTTTTGTAGTATTACCTTCTGATAATGGCTTAACAGCCGAAATTGGCCAATAAAGGATTTTTTATTGTTATTGTGAAAATTTAACCGAATGTTTTAATTTGCATATTTACAAAATGATTACAGGATGAAGTCCTTCTGGGAAAAGTGTGAGGAAAAGTTTATGTAATTATTATTACAAATTTAACATCACGAATTTAAGCGTAATTTATCATAATATACCTAGTAAAAAGTAACGAAGCTGGTAAACGATATGAATTTATTAAATATTAATCTACACAAATTAAATTTAAAACAATAAATATAAACTTCATCAATTTTATAATTAAATACTGACTTGATTATTTGTAAAAATTATGTGCGATGATATTATAGCGTATTATAAATATTATATTTTGACCATAAGCACAACTCGACCCTTCCCAAACCGCTGTACGCATCTGGCACTCGGCCTAACTAGCTTCACTACTTGGGTTTGACCCGACCCTTATTTGTACGCAAGTGGCACGTACGCAAGTGGCACTATTTTATAATGTTTTGGGGTAAATCGCAAGCTGCAGAAAAAATTTTTGTAATTCAAAAAAGTATAATTCATTTACTTATGGGTGTTAATAACCGGGCACATTGTAAAGAGCTTTTCAAAACTATAAACATTTTAACTATACCATGCATATCTATATAAATAAAAATGAGTCTATGTCTGTTTGTTTGTCCTTTATGCATTACTACACCGTTCATCCGATCGCAATGAAACATTGGGAAGTTGTTGAGTACACTCTCGCGAAGGTTTCTGTAACCAAATAAATTTGAAACTTTTGGAAGTTGTTTTGAGTACACTTCTGCGAAGGTTTTTGGGGCCCTGGGAAGGCGTAACCCCCGGGGCCCCAGGAAAAATATATAAAAGTGTGAAAGAAAATGATTCCAAATAATTTGAAAATGCTTATAACATGAAAAAGTAATTGATTTTTTTGTAATACAAAAATATTCATAAAAAATTTAATATTTACATTAAAATAAAAGCAAGACAAAGTTTGCCGAGCCAGCTATCATATTTATAAAACTATTTTGTAATTCAAATTACATATTTCGAAATATAAAAACTTAAACTAGGAAACCCGTGACCCTTAAAGGGTCATGTTTGAAGTCGAAAATAGTAATTAAGATAGAAAGATTTAAACATAATTTAAATATAATTCTATGGACACACTGTATATATAATTCTAAAGATATGTAATTCTACCAACACATGGTATATAAAATGCTTTAAAGCTGAATTAAATTATACTTTTTTCGTCTAGATTCATACTAGGTTTCTAGTTCAAGTTTCGTTCAAGGACATATAGTCAATTCTAGTATAATGTAAATCAGATATTTGCATCCAAGTTTCTTTCAAGTTTCCTAGTATAGAAATATACAACATGCTCTATTTTCCTATTCAAGTTTCATACTAGATATATTATACGCATGCGCACGCAATTGTACCAACCTTATATATGTAGTGAAGTTATATAGGTTATATATTATACTCTGTGTATGTAGCTGCATACACAGCTGTATTTTATATTTTTAAGTTGGCGTACTGGCAATACATCGGAAAAAAATCGAAGAAACTCGACAATACACGACCGATTGTGAAAAAAGTATGAAAATTGAACAAAACTTGAACGAAAATTGAACTAGAAACCTAGTATGAATCTAGACGAAAATAGTATAATGTAATTCAGCTTTTAGACACATTGCATATACACAGTGTATATTTATAAAAAAATACACATTGTACAGAAAGACTCAGTGTACATTGTTGAGTACATTTATTTCTAAGACACATTGTATATTCATGATAGGCACGCGCGTGCCAATAGGTAAATGTAAAATTTGTATATAAAATTTTGAGACACATTGCATATTAAACTGAATACGCTGTTTCGTGAGACACATACTGCACATAAAAGACACATTTAAAATTGTTGAGTAATATTTACTTCTAAGGACACATTGTATATTCATATATAGAAAACAAAGACACAGTATATAAATATAAAAGAATGAAGGGCGCGCGCGTGTGCCAAATTGAAAGTATTACGTAAATATAAAATAATAAATTAAAAATTCTTTAGACACGTTGTATATAAATAAGTACTCTGGTTTCTGAAACACATTGCATTAAAGTACACATTGTATATAGAATTATGTATATACTATAATAAGTGTAAATATGTCGCATTTAAAAATTTAATATATATAAATAAACTTAGATAGGTATGAAAAATATGAATGAAATAAATAAATAAACAGCTCTCATTTCTGACATTTGCATTTTAAACATAATTTTTCAAATTTTTGAGAACCAAGATGAAATCGTAGAAAGATGAAACTAGCCTATTCTCAAATAGGAATTGAACCAATTAAAATGATACCACTTCCATCAAAATCGGTTCAGGGGTTTAGGAGGAGATGCTGGAGAAATATATATATATATATATATATATATATATACATACAAACATACATACAAACATACAAACATTTGTCAAGTAGGGAGATTAATAGTAATCACACATACAATTATAACGAAATTATAACATTTTAGAAATTCCAACACGTAAATTTGCAACTGTATACATCAAGTCCTATTTACAATCACGTTGATCTTTTTAACAATTTGCCTGATTCCATAAAATTAATCGAAAATATTCACAATTTTATAATCAAACTAAGAAACTACTTAATAGAGAATGTGTTTTACTCAATAGAGGAATTTAGGTTGCACAATAAACAATGTGTTATAATATGTGTTGTAACATTTTTGTTTTATTTTTATATAATATTTTGTATGTGACGTTTCCTTTATGTACATATATGTTTATCAAAAGGATTTAAATAAATTATTATTATTATTATTATTATTATGCATGTTATGCATGTTGTGTGCAATAAATCATCTAGCAATAAGTTAGTTATAGCTACAACATGCGTGTAAAATACTACACCGTTTTTGCTAATTAAGATCACTTTTTGGTTGATATGAATGACATTTCAAAATAATACAATTTAATCATATTGCACGACATTTTGTTAGTAGCACATATTCTTAGCAATAGCGCTAACCATGGCGCTAACTAACTGATTACTTATTTCGCGACTGTGTAGTGAAAGTTTGAAAGTTATTATTGTTATAATTTTATAAATTATAAATAGATATGTTATTCAACTGGGGCCGAAAAAATATTATTTCGTATCAATACTTGTTCAGAATTTTCTTAAAAAATTACGAAAAAAATAGATAAAATTTAATGTATCGTAGCTAGATAAATCTCAACACAGGTTGCGAATTTAAATGAAATATACCTTATTGTTGATTACACCAGCGCTTGCATCTGATCTTTGAACGAGCATTGACGCAATTAATTCCCATTGATTTGCCTCCGGATCATATCTTTCTACAGTAGTCATTCTTGTTCGTCCGTTGAAACCTCCCATGGCATATATTTTTCCATCTGCAATCAAACTGGTATTTGAGAACTTAGAAGTAAAAAAAGCTATCTATCGTTCTTTGAATAGCAACAATACACAGTAACAGATTATATATAAAATGAAGTAACATAAATACTAGTAATGTAAGTGCCCGCAGTGGTGGATTAAGCGGCAGGGGAGTCGGACTTTGTTACTAATTAGTCAATAATAAGAACCACTTGCACGTTTGTTAACTTAATCAGTGCATTAACTAAGTAGATTATTAAATTATTAGTTGACTAAGCAATGAAGCAATTAAAAACAGATGATAATCTAGTTTTATTTATTCAACAAATTTTTTATGTTTTTATTTAATAATAATAAAATTTTAACATAGTAAAAAATCTTTCAGAACTCATTATATAAAATAAAACGGCTTTAGTTTTAAGTTCTGTATTAATATTTATTAATAATCGACGTTTTGACGAACTCAACGTCCGTCTTTATCAGGAAACCTAATATAAATGACATTTACAGTAAATAACAGAATATAGAAACAAGTTACTAGGTAACAAATATAGCTAGATCATGAAAATTTTATAAATTTTTAATTAATGAAAGCTAAGTTTTATATAAATCAGTGCCTTCACAGTGATTCATGTTAACTTTTTCTTTATAAATTTCTATTTAGATTCTATTTAGATAAAATTTTAACTAATAGTTTGATGGAACAAATATAGACAACACTGTGACGCTGGTCAAAATGACGTCAAGACGAGCAAATTCAAATTTAATCTTCAATTTTATAATATATTTTTTTATTTATTATAAATATTTTTGCTTAGTTATTTTCATATATATTTTTTATTAAAAAAAAAATTAAAAATATGTGCATCAACCCCATTGTCTCCAATCTGATAAAATTTAAAATAAAACATTAAAAAAAAAAGGTTTTTTAATTAAATTTTTTTTATTTTTACATAATAATATTTTGATCTCAATTAATATAAAAAAATATAAGTGAATAAAATTTAAAAAATAAAATAAAAACAATTAAAATTTTGGGAAGATATGCGTACTATATTCATTGTTGTCACATGCATATTTACAATGTAAGTAAAAAAGAACATGGAAATATATTCTATTTGTTTATTAGTTTACGTTACGGTATAGATGACCTTCACAGACATTTTTATCAAAATTAAACCATACCAACATTTTAGTATACGATTTGAATTCGGTTGTGTCATATCGCTATAAAAATAATCAAGCTTAGTTCAGTCAAAAAGAAGTGAGACAGTTAAAAATAGTTTATTTAATAATATAGAAGGGCTATTATGCAGCGAATGCAATGCACTTAGGCATCATGATTGTATGGCCCTCAAAACAAACGAAAAAACAAAAAACATTTTTTTTTTGTATTTTTTTAAGTTCTTGTATAGTTTACAGAATAAAATAAAATTTAATTTAATTTAGTAAATAAAATTAAAAATAAACTCCAAAATTTAAAATCAAAATTCAACACATAAAAATGTGTCGTCTAACAAAACGACGCACAGATAATAGCACGAAACTTGAATATTTCAGAAAACTTGCCTGAAAAAAGAATTCGAAAAAGAAAACGATTATTTTCCAAACTAGCAACGGATGAAGTTTTACAAAACGTTTTACAAAAGTTTTACAAAACGTGGAATTTAGATGTTACTGTTTCAACATTGTGATTGATACTGTTATTGTATAAATAGATGAAAGATTTAAAAATATACCTAATATTATTTGTAATTTCAAACTAATCACTGGTATTGAAACATTGGTAAAAAATTAATTAGAAAACCTCTCAAAGAATTTTGTAAAATTTTATAGTAAAGATATAATTGAAGACTTAATCCAAGAAATTGGTTTGTTACGAGAATTGATTTTGGGCGAACAAATGTAAATAACTCGCAAGAAATATTGCAATATATTAAATAATGAGCTTTTTTTCAAATGTGCTAACTGTATTAAAAATTGTTACTAGTTACTATAGCAAGTACAAAGCGTTCTTTTAGCAAATTAAGATTAATAAACAATTATTTTCGGTCAAGTATGTGTGTAAACATTCTTGCTATATTAAGTTTCAAACAAAAATTGCTAAAAATTGTAATTTTCCTGTTTTTGAATTTTGAATTTTTTTTCTGAAAAAAAAAAAAAGAAAATCCAAAAAGTTTTACGCAACTAGTCCCTGACTGATGCAATTATTATGATTATTGTTTTCTCACATCATTCGTTTGACTCGGTTCCAAATTTAACTCTTATGTTCGCACCCGGAATTACTTACTGCTCTAAAATGTGAAAGCATTTAAAGAGTGGTTGGTTCCTGCCATATTTGTTACAAAACAACAATAAAAAAACGTAGAAACCAAGAAAAGATTGTTTGATTTGTCAAAAAATTTTGTGCGATAAACATGGGGAAAAAACGATAAAATATAGTGAGTGAGCAAATGTCAACGAGTAACGAGCATGCAACAGTAAGCAATATTATCACATAAATATTAGGAAATAGAAATGCAAATTTTATATTTTCTCTACAAAATTTGGCAACACTTTTCAAAAATATAATTTTACAATTATTGTGCATGTAGAAAAATCTACCCTAAAAATTTATTTCAAATCGCATAAACAGTATTTCTAAAATAAATTTTGAATAGTTTTTCCGGAAAATTGGCAACAATATATAATAATAAAATTATCTATTTTTTTTGGGTGCTAAGTAATTCTGTTTAAATATTTAATTAAAATTGAATAAATGAATTTAAAGTAATATATTTTTTTTTAAATTTGTCAACATTGTGCAAAAAATAAAATTATGTAATTTTAATGGGTACTAGAAAAATCTGGCAGGATTTGGACAAACTCAAACGGAGCGGCAAAGAAAATTCAAAAAAATTCGTTAGGTGGGTACGAGTATTCGGATATCTGTGTGCGGGTTAACATTTACATTTTATTAGATATTATCATAAAAGTAAATTTAGTAACGTTTCCATAGTGACCATATGTCAATAATGTATCAAAATAAACGTTTATTTGTCATATCTACGTGTACACATTTGTTGCTTGTTTGTTTCATATTGTTCAGGTTGTTTATATATTTTCTAACCTATGTATATTTGTATTTAACCATGTCAGATTGTGCTAACTGTAGGTCAAAAAGACGTAATAATCTGATAAGTTGTGAAGGTTCCTGCGGTAAATATTTTCATAGCTCATGTGTTGATATTTCTGATGAACAATTAAAATTACTTGGTAAATGTGGGAATTTATTTTTCTTATGCGATACTTGTAAAATTAATACCGTTATTATTGAGAAAAAGATTCTAACTGGTATCGAAGATTTAAACAAGAAAATGTCAAATCTTTCGCTTGATTATAATGAATCTCTAAATTCTATGTTTTCTTCAATTCAAAGTGAATTATACTCAAATATTGAGAAAATGTTATCAGTATTTAAGTCGGAGATTCTTGGTAATATTAACGTAAAAATTGATGCTGCTAAACTAGATGTTATTTCCGATAAGATTAATACGTCTACGAAACCTTCTTTTGCTGAATCAATGAAAAAAGTTGAACCTCCAGTCTTATTCAACTCAAAGACATTAAATCAAAATGCATCAACAACCAAATTCGATGTATTAAAAGCGGTAGATCCAGTGTTTTCTGATATCAAATTTACCAATATCAAAAGCACAAGTAACGGTGGTTTGGTAATTTGCTGTGCAAATCATAATGAGTCGGAAAAATTTAAACAGCTTGCGACTGACAAATTAAGCGACAAATATGAAATTCGCCAACTTTCTGCCTTAAATGCAAGACTAAGAGTTGTTGGCTTAGCTAAGAAGCTGGATAAAGATGTTTTCGTTAATTATCTGAAAAGGCAAAACAGTAATATTTTTACTGAAGATAGTAAATGCGAGTGCGTAGATATAACACCTCTTCGTAATAATTCGAAGATATTCCATGCTCTTATTCAAGTTGATAATAAAACTTACCTTGATTTACTTGACTTGCGTGAAATTATTGTTTGCTATGATTATTGCTCTATTTATGATGCTGTTGAGGTTAGGAGATGTTATAATTGCTGTGGTTTTTATCATTTTTCGAATAAATGCACCAAAAAATCACCTACTTGTCCAAAGTGTGCAGGCGCTCATATTATTAAAGACTGCAAGTCAATTATCTATTCTTGTGTTTTTGCAGTAATCTTAAATCTGCTTCTAACATCGATATTAAAACTGATCATGCTGCATGGAGTTTCGACTGTCATGTTCATAAAGAAATTTTGGCTAAATTCAGATCGAGTATTTTGACTGGAAGATAGCAATCATATTCAAACTTAGACTGCAAAGTTACAAATTCAAACACTTCAACATCTAATCATAATAATAAAATTTTGAATCTCAGATTTTATTACCAAAATGTCAGAGGCCTGGCAACAAAGACAGTAAATTTGTTTAACGTGTCTTTGTGTTCTCCTCAATTTCAAATATACGCATTTACTGAAACTTGGTGTCATAATGGTATATTAAACTCTGAATTATTTGATTCTAATACATTCAATGTTTTTAGATGTGACAGAAATTTCGATCTCTGTAATGCCACTCGAGGGGGTGGTGTTCTTCTTGCATTGAGCAAACATATTTATGCAATTGAAGTCAGTATTCGTGATGAATGCCGAGCTATGGAAACATTGCATAATATTGATATAGTTTGTGTTTTATTAAATTCAAGCATTCTTGTTTGTGTAATATATATACCACCTGGTAATAATTCTTCCGTATATGATTTCTTATTTGATGCACTTATGTCTTGGTATATTACCAAAAAAATTTAGATTTTATAATCCTTAGTGATTTTAATATACCTGAATATGTTAATTGTTTGAGTGATAATGAATCTAGTAATAAATATAATTCATTTATAAATTTTTGCAATTTCCTGGATTGCAAACAATATAACGAAATATTTAATAACTATAACAAAATTTTAGATTTTGTCTTAACAAGTAATAAGAAACTTTGCACTGTAAACCGTGAAGTTGATGTCATCTTACCAAAAGACAATCATCATCCAACACTTTGCATAGATTTCAATCATACATCAACTAGCTCCAATTTTGAATCTCAGTCTAATTTTGATTATAATTTTAAAAAAGCCAATTTTCAGGAGTTATTAAATTTTGATTGGCCTTTCTTATCACATTATGAAGATGTTGATGATGCTGTTGCTGCAATGTATCTAAATCTGTATAATATACTTGATAAACATGTACCTCATAAACGGCAGTGTAAAAGAAATTATCCACCTTGGTTTGATAAGGAGTTAATTTCAAAAATTAAACTTAAATTTCATTATTGGCGCAATTATAAGAAATTTGGTACTAGGATTGACTATAATTGTTTCAGTGATTTAAGAACTGAAATTAAAAATAACATTCGTAGTGTTTACCTAAAATACTGTAACAAAATACAAGAGTCAATTAAGGAAGATCCAAAACAATTTTGGAACTTTGTGAATGCAAAACAAAAAACATCATCTATTCTTGCTGTTTTAACACATGATGACGTGTTATTTGAGTCTCCTCAATCTATAGTGGATGGCTTCGCGGACTATTTTTCTTCATGTTTTAGTTCTGTTAATACTACATTTAATGATAGATCGTCTTCTGATTGCACTAATTTGATTAACTCTTGCCTTCATATACGTGAATTGAATGAAAAAGAAATACCGTCAGCAATTAAAAAGTTGAAACCTAAGGCTACTATGGGTCCAGATTTTATTCCAGCATTTTTAATTAAAGATTGTTCGCCCGTATTTGCACAAATTCTTCAAACGATTTTTAATTTAATTTTACGTAAATTTCAATATCCAACTTCTTGGAAATTATCTCGCATTTGTCCTGTTTACAAGAGTGGTGATAGAACTTTTATCTTGAATTATAGACCCGTAGCAATATTATGTAATTTCAGTAAAATCTTAGAAATATTGTTACTCGATATTATTTCCAGTTATATTACCAACTCTATAACACCTTTTCAGCATGGATTTATTAAAAGTAGATCAACAATCACTAACCTAACTTGCAAAACACAATACTTGTGTGAGAGGTTAGATAACCAAGGTCAGGTAGACGTTATTTATACAGATTTTTCGAAGGCCTTCGATTGTATTGTTCATTCAATTTTGCTTGATAAACTTAATAATTACGGCTTATCTCTTTCTTTGATTGATCTTCTTCAAAATTATTTATTGGATAGATATCAATTTGTGCTTCAAATCTAAAAAATTTATTCAATCATCAGGAGTACCCCAGGGTTCTATATTAGGACCCCTTTTATTTATAATATTTATTAACGATATTGGAATCAATTTTAACGTTGACTATCTACTGTATGCAGATGACTTGAAAATTTTCTGCCCTATTTCTTCCGAAGAGGACTGTCTGATTCTTCAAGGCAATTTAGATTTACTTAATTCATGGTGCATTGAAAATAAACTTCTTCTTAATGTTAAAAAATGTAACGTTTTATCGTATACACGTAAAAGATACCAAATAATGTTTAATTACGAATTAAACGGAGTACCGCTTCATCGACCTGAGTCTGTTAAAGATCTCGGGGTATTCTTCGATAGTAAATTAAGTTTCACGAAACATTACGAAGACTGGGTTTCATTACTAGAAATTGTTCTGATTTTCGTAATGTAGATACTTTTAAGCTGTTGTTTGTGTCTTTCGTTCGTCCTATTCTTGAATATGGTTCTGTAATTTGGAATCCAATTTCGGAAACAAATATTTTATTTCTTGAAAAAATTCAACGTCGTTTTCTAAAATCTGCAACTTATTTTGCCACTGGAAGCTACCCTGAGATTGGATTTCCGCAGCATGAATTGCTTCAAAGTTTCTCTTTAGATTCTTTGATTGTCAGAAGATCTTATCAGCTGGTCATATTTTTGTTTAATATTATACACAGTGGCCTGGACCGTTCCAGTATTGTTGAAAAATGTCAATTTAAAGTATCACGTCTAAACTGGCGCAGCTCCAGTATTTTCCATCTACCAGTCTCCCGCACCAACTGCTTGCTATCATCTCCGCTGCACCAGATGATTCTAAACTATAGACGGATTGAAGAGGACATTGATATCTTCAACTGTGCACCTGGTGATATAATTTGTGCACTGCAGTCTCGTTAAATTACTGTTGTTGTTTTATTTACTTAAATTTGAGGTCTATGTCATGTAAACATATTGCTAATTTAAAATGTTCGTTTGTTATACCTAATTGTTAATTATTGTATCAATCTTTATTTGGACTAATAGTCCGTTGGTTGTATATTTAAATTAATAAATAAATAAATAAATAAAAATAGTCATTGTGTGGAAAACAAACCTAGATTCATCAAATTTCATCTAAATCTTTACGAGTCGTTTTCAAGTTAAAGTTTAAACACAAGTAAATATACCGGGTGTAGAAATGAAATGTGAACCATAGGGATTTCAATATTATTTTTTAAATACGGCTGTATCTCTTTCCCTATTGACTTTAGAGCAAATATTTAAATACAAAACTTGTTCAAAATGTGAAAATGCATGGTATGAAGTCATTTTTTTTTTACATAAATATTAATATTTTACGATATACAGGGTTAACCACTAAAAAATGAGCTATAACATTGGGAAACGGGAATGGTATCGAAAAATGCGGAATAATGAGTTCTATAATTCGGTGAAAAAATAATTGTTCTACGATACTTCGTTTAGGAAAAAAAAATTAAAAACTGATTTTCGAAAAAAATGCCAATGGTCCCCCCTTATCAACTTTTCGAAAAATCAGAAAAAGGTGAATAAAAAATTAAAGAAAAACAGGAAAAAAAAAGTGTCTGGTACAAAGAGTAGGATAAAAGAGTAGACAACGAAAGCCAGTGTTAAAATATCCAAAATCTTTTTTTTTTTAAACAAAACACAGGGGTACCCCCTTACGAAATTTTTCAAAAATCAGTTTTTAATTTTTTTCTCCTAAACGAAGTATCGTAGAACAATTATTTTTTCACCGAATTATAGAACTCATTATTCCGCATTTTTCGATACCATTCCCGTTTCCCAATGTTATAACTCATTTTTTAGTGGTTAACCCTGTATATCGTAAAATATTAATATTTATGGAAGAAAATTGACTTTATACCATGCATTTTCACATTTTGAACAAGTTTTGTATTTAAATATTTGCTCTAAAGTCAATAGGGAAAGAGATACAGCCGTATTTAAAAAATAACATTGAAATCCCTATGGTTCACATTTCATTTCTACACCCGGTATAAATAAATACATAATTTTAGCTCGTTTAATAGTATAAGATATACAGTGAACAACGTATTGCTTTACTCATACTGTTACTACGCGCATATGTTAAAACACAAGTATTTATTTGCTAAGGTTATTGGTTTAAATCTAAATTGTAAATCACTCGTTTTAATAAATTTTTTTAGCATATTTCGAAAAAAAAAGTGTATCATTTATATTATAATATAGTATGTAGATTAATATATTAAAAAAATGAAAAATTGTGTTAAATCCCCATTATGTTACTGTTATATAACTAAAAAAATATAAAATACATTACTATATAAATTTAAAAATAAATGTTTCAAAAATGAAGAATTAAGATGACAACATACCATGCAAAGCAATGCTGACGTAACAGCGAGCGTAGTACATACAGGCATGATTGCGCCACTGGTGTGTGACAGGGTTAAAGCTTCTCGTCGTATTAAAATGCTCGTTGCCGTCAAAGCCACCAACAATATAAATTAAGCCATTCAAGACACACACACCGTGATAAGCACGGGGAGTTGCATCGGTATTTCTATAAAATAACCAGCAATCAGCCCTAAAATAAAGAAAAAAAATGGGGTAAATTTTTGTACGAAAAAAATTAAATACACATCAGTGAGATTTAAATAAAGATATTTTATTTCTCTTAATTTAGAAACTAACAATTAACACAATAAGTAAATATAGTAAAAGTTAAACTGGTTAATAAAACAAAATTTTAAAAAAATTACATAACAATTAAATATCGAGTAAAATATATGTCAGGGATGCAAAAGGATAACTTTACAAATCGCATAGAAAAACACTGATACACTGATATTTTAAATTTTGGCGGTTATTTTTATACCCTAAACCTTAACGGTTGCCGATAAAAAAATACGTGTCGCTTAGTTTTTAGTATGCTACTTGAACACCAAAGCTCATTTAAATCGGCGATGGACAACCTTGATATATTTGCTTGTCAGTATTATCTATCAAAGGCCAGCAGTTTTAGCCCTCGGGCTATATTGTAAATAAAACAAAATTTGCGGGCCGGACGAAATATTAAAATTTATATTTTTCTTAGTTATTGAAGCGCGTGGAAAGTGTATTTATAAAAAATATCTTACAAGCAACTAGAAGTGGGATATTTAAAATATTATAAAAAAGATTTATGAAAAAGTGACAGCTAAATAAGTAATATTCAATAATTATCCGTGAGCCGCATAACTTTATTACGCGGGCCAAATTTGACCCGCAAGCCATAAAATGGCCATTTCTAATCTATTGTTTCGTTTCGTTATTAGCAATTTAAACTATACGTTGTGCTCGTGACACGTTACTCATACTATTATATTTTATTGTATTAATTTGCTAACGATATTGGTATACTCGTCAACGTAGATAACGTATTTTCGCCCTGTAATTCAAATTTTAGAAACAAACATATTTTTTCTAAGTTTACATTACACATTTAGAAAAAAAAAAGAAAA
The DNA here is from genome assembly GCA_963966155.1 of Clivina fossor. Taxonomy (NCBI): domain Eukaryota; kingdom Metazoa; phylum Arthropoda; class Insecta; order Coleoptera; family Carabidae; genus Clivina; species Clivina fossor. The sequence continues at coordinate 81,690,029 of OZ014550.1, forward strand.
ATACGTGGTACTTAGCTTTTATGCAGAGTAATATAAAAATGATTAAATCTTCATATCATACATACATACATACATACATACACAATCACGCCATGTACCCAAAAGGGTGTGGCACAAACTCTTTTCATCATTCCGAAATCAGTCGCCTCCAAACATTCCTATCCAAACAAGCAACTTTCGCTTCATCCACATTCATAATTCCTCTCATACATGCTCTTCTATTCCTACTACTTGGAAACTTTCGTTCACGCAAAACACTCTCAATCATACCACTTCAGCTACTCATCGGACGTCCACGCAAACGAATACCATCAAAATCATTCAAATATATCTTTTTAACCAAACGTTCATTAGACATTCGCTCAACATGGCCGAACCATCTTAATTGACTAACACCAACTTTTGCTATCTATTTCTTTTAATAATACCAAATAAATGTATATTAAAAAAAACTATTAAAATGCTATCAGGAATAGTATAAATATAAATATCAGAGTTATTTTTGTAAATACACTTAAAAATAAAATACCGTTTGTCGTCAATTATAAACAATAATATATAAACACAAACATTGTACATATATAATTAAAACAATATAATTACAAAATGAAATAGTCCAATATTTCATAAAAGTTACTATAAAATTAAAATATTCGTTTTCTCGTGTACAAACTCAAAATTATAATTTAAATAAAAAATTGATTCATATGTAATTGTTTTTTCATTTCTACAAAGTATATATATATATATAAATAAAAAGAAATGCTTATAACCTGGAGTCGTAAATCTCGATATAGTTGGTAGGTTGACCAGCGCTCCAGCCACCAATTGCAAATAAAATCTCGTGAGGAACTCGTGGTCGGAAGATATTTCTGAGATTAGAATCGAGAACTGGAAACATAGAATTTTCTCTTGATCTATATATCAGGTACGCTCCTGCTTTTTGTAAGAGTACTTGACATGTCTGTATGAATATACAAAAGTATTTTAGCATTTTTTTTGTGCGTATGTACTTGATAATGCATTAACACACAAATTAGAATTATAATCTGTAAATACAAATAGTTAGATCACTTCATCTTACATCGCCTGCATTTAGTTATTGTCAGAGCTGTAGCAAAAAGTATACAAGTATACAACCCAATGTTTTTTAAAATTTCGATACGTTAAATAAACCTTGTTACAATTTTGTGGACTGAACAATTTCAGATTTTTACGATATGATGTATAATGCAGTAGCCTAACAACAAATTTTGAACCCCCTTCCGCAATGTTTTTAATAGGCTTCCCTAAATATACACAGTTTATAAAAACGGACATTTTTTAGAACATTACTATAATAACTAAATAATTTTCAATAAAACTTAAAATCAAAACGAGAAATACAAATTCAATAAAAAGCAAGGCATAGGTGTGTTTTGGCAGTATAGACGATTTAAAAAAGAAAAATAAATTTAAGGATAAGAATTGGATAATTTTTGCATAATTTTTCTCTAAAATTATTCCTTAATATAACAATTTGTAGTGAGATCATCTAGTAGCAAAGAAAATATTATATTATATTATATTATATTATGTTATGTTATATTATATTATATTATATTATATTATATTATATTATATTATATTATATTATATTATATTATATTATATTATATTATATTATATTATATTATATTATATTATATTATATTATATTATATTATATTATATTATATTATATTATATTATATTATATTATATTATATTATATTATATTATATTATATTATATTATATTATATTATATTATATTATATTATATTATATTATATTATATTATATTATATTATATTATATTATATTATATTATATTATATTATATTATATTATATTATATTATATTATATTATATTATATTATATTATATTATATTATATTATATTACTTATATTATATTATATTATAGGAGTATTATATTATATTATATTCTCTTTGCTAGTAGTAGGATACATTTTTTTACTGTTTAAAAGAAAATAGGTAAAATTTGGAATTTTTTTTAGGTAGATAAAATAAGGAACATGTTACGTGGTTTTTATATGTTTTAAAACTTTATTTGGTCTACAATTTAGAAAAGTTTCAACCAAATTGATTACAGTGGTGAGTTGTAATTCGCTCATTTGTGGACACAAACAGACTCCCGGGCAGCAGTAAAACATAGAAAAATATTTTTGGTTATTCTGCCCAAAAGTAAACTAAAAAATCTAGCATGTAAAGCAAGATTATTTTAAAATTTATAAAATTACTAAATTGGATAAAACGGTGTTTTTCTTTCCATGTAAAAAAATTCAACTTTGAAAGCACATAAAAAATCGAAAAAAGTATATATCAAAAATATCCTAATCCACATCATAGAGAATTCAATTATTATTTTTTTAAAGGAAAAATTAAGTCAATTAGACTAACAGTTTCCAAGATATCTTCTGGATAAGTTATAAAAACATGATTTCCAGAAAAACATATTTAAAGTTTGAGATAACATATCTACCTGCCTGACACGATTTTGTAAAAATTGCTGTAATTCTGCAACAAGTTCTAATTTCCGAACATCAATTTAGTTAAATATTCTACACACTATAAGCTTTCAAAAAATGTAAAAAAAATCGATTTTTAAAAATTTAAGACATCTTGGTTTACAAGTTCCCCTTGGTTGGCGGGCCTCACCGCATTGTAAAGTTTTGTGTCCAAAACTTACGCTACTGATACGATATACCATCTGTTACGTATATTGTTATACTTAGCGCTTATTTTTGTTTTACTAATTACTGATCTAAGGCATTATGAAATTTTGATCAGTTAAAAAAATAACCAAAAAATGTGTAATGATAAATGCATGGAAAACGTAAATGAACCCATAAAAAATTAAAATTGTAGTGACGATACAATAGAGCAGCGGTTCTCATTCTGTAAGCCGTGGTAACATGTGAGAGGATTCGCAAGAAATTAATGTTTTATTGCAAATATAAATCGAGGAAAGTAAAAAAGTAAAATGTGTGTGGTTTTATGTTATCGTTACTTTTATTAATAAATTTTACTACTATTATAGTTTTTTTTTTGTGCGCAGTGCGTTAAACGTATATATATATAGGAAATAGATTATGTATTTTGTGTAAAAAATAAATAAAAGAAATATGGACTTACATCGTCTTCCACAATATACTTCCACTTCATAACAACATTTATAAAGTAAGTGTAATTAAGTAGTCCAAAACGAACACAACTTAGTAATGATAATATAAATACTTTTTTTTCCTCCGGGTCATGTTCTACCCACAATTTAATAGCACTAAATACTAGTTCTTCATATTTTGCATTCAATTCATCATCGGCAAGGATTTTAAATAAATCATCCGCAGCAAAATTTACATAAGCAAGATTATTTTCCATGATGACTTTAAAGTTTTGCAGAATAAACTTTTTGCTTTTTTTCTCTAATGAATTGCAGAAATACTGTTTGGCAAGATGCAAAACATTTAAACAGTTGTGTGGTTCAAGATTTTCTACGATATAGTGGCAGCACTTTTGAAGCACACCTAGAACTTCATACTGATCTGCACAGATCAAAAGTCCTTGAACATTTTCACTTGTAATTTCACAATGACCAGTGTATGCATAGTCCAAAATTAGGCTGAAATTTTCTTCGGAAATTTGAATGTCAACTCGGTTGTCTAGGTTGAAAGTATTTAAAAATAAGTTCTTGAAGAAGGGACTTACACCAGCTAAGATGATTCTATGAATTTGGAATTCCTTGTTATTTTCACATTGTACAATTCCGTCACACAGCTGCATATTTTTCCGAAGTTCATTCCAAACACTCGGAAAAATTGTATTAGAATTTACATTCGGCAGACAGACACATTTTTTTTGAGTTTTTCTATGTTGTTTGTTTTTACATGCGAGAGAAACAGCGGGTGTGGCATTGATTTTATTTGTATGGTTTTTAAGCTTTATCGTAGATTGCATCGTTCGAATTTCACTTTAAATAGACAGTTAAATACTGACGGGTTTATCTTTCAAAATTCACACGAGACAATTGCAGTTTGTTTTATTTATTATTTGAATAACTATTCGCTTTTGTCCAGTTGTTAAGCAAAACCTACTGTTTTTCTTAGAATTATTTTTTAATAATAAAATCAGTTTTACAGTCATATGTTTAAAAGAAGATACAGGTCCGAAATTAATAATATATTTGAATTAAAAATTAGATTTGAAAAGTACTTGAAAGATATATAAATTAATATTTTAATATGCTTTTTATATGTATATATATATATATATATATATTAGGGTGGTCCTTAATTTAAAAATTTTTTTTTTTTTTCGCTCCAGTTGGATAAATCGAAAGGTTATAATAAGAAAAAAATTTGTGCCAAGTCTCGTTGGAAAATATTAACATTAACCCGTGCCCCAAGACGGTTGAAGTTTAAATGGGAATTAACATGGGATTTACATACTTGCGGGTATTACAAGGTATAACTCGATTAGTTCTCAATATTTTGACCCCAACTCGACTTATATAAGGTACTTGACATCGCTGAATCCGAATATGATAGCGAAAACATGATTAGGATACTTGACAATTGTCAAAACGGCTGTCATTGTGGAAAAAACCCTATTTTTTGTAGTATTTTAGGTTTTTTCAACTTTTTAGGTTTTTTAAGTTTCTGTATACGAATATGGCGTTCAAAAACAATTAGAATAAAAAAAAAATTGTCAAAAAATTGTGCCAAATAGCAATTTCAACGTAAATTCGTGTTTTTGACAATTTTTTACCCTATTTTTATCATATTGTCGAGTTTTAACCCATTAAGGCCCAAGCAAAACTAAGCCTTATTACAGCCAAACTAACTGCACAGTTCATAGCACAGGTGAGAAATACCCGTGTTTTTTGATATATATATATATATATATATATATATATATATATATATACATATACGTGAATACATGGTGGACCTAGGTTCGTTTCCCAGACGATATAGGTTGACAAATTTTTAAAAAACTTAATTTATAACGAAAATTGTAGGGTGGGCCGATTTCATGGCTCGGGAGTTTATATATATATATACATATATACCGGGTGTTCGTTCGTTAAGTTCGTATGGGCGTTTAACCTGTAATTTCGATAATTTGCGATATACTACTTTCTCGAGTAAAATTCGAAGAAATACTTAGAATACTTTTCGATAGGGTATAAAAGGTTCTATTATTTGGTTTTAGTTTTAATTTGTTAGCATGTGCCGTTTGGGCGCTAGAATTTTTTTTTGATTTTTTGGTTTTTATTTTTTTTCTCAAAAATTATGAAGTGTAGGAAAATAAGCATGACATGAAAAAATGCGGAATAATGAGTACGATAATTGAGTGAAAAAACCATTTTCTTCGAATTTTACTCGAGAAAGTAGTATATCGCAATTTATCGAAATTACATGTTAAACGCCCATACGAACTTGACGAACGAACACCCGGTATATATATATATATATATATATATATATATATATATATAAACTCCTGAGCAATGAAATTGGCCCACCCTACAATTTTCGTTATAAATTAAGTTTTTTCTAAAACTATGTATCGGATTTTAATTTATGCTTAATTCTTAATAAAACTATTTATTTATTGTTGAAATAAGAATGAATTAATTTCGATTATTTTAAAATAATCAGCTAATAAGAGTAAAAACTAAAGCATTGTTGATCTAGGCATTAAAGACCTCTATTAGATTTTTTGGGTATTTTGGAAAAGTAAGCGCAGATCGTTTGGTTTAAAACGTCAGTTGCATGTCAAACGTTCTAAAATGATACGTGGTTATTGCAGGGATTATTAATAATAAATCTGTCACGAACGGTAGCTGCGCAAATCGTGGCTTTATGTGAAAATGGTTGTAGTCAGCGTAAAGCGGCTCAACAATTAAATGTGAGCCGTGGTTCGGTGTGAAGGGTGTACCAGAGATATCAAGAGACGAATAGCTTTCGTCGCCGACCAGGAAGCGGCCGTGCTCGGTTTACTACAGAAAGAGATGATTGCTTTCTTATTTTAACAATGTTACAAAATCGTAGATACACCGCCATTCAAGCACAACAACAGCTTCGTGATGTCCGTGGTGTGAACATTAGTGAATGGACAGTAAGAAGAAGATTACGGGAAAAAAATGTGAAACCTCGTAGACCTCTAAAATGTCCCAAACTTACGGTGGCACATCGTCGAGCTCGACTTTATTTTGCACGGGAGCATCTTGGATGGATAGCTAATGATTAAAAGAATGTTTTTTCTTATTTTATTTTTTAATTTATTTTATTTAAATTACACTGCCCGACAGATAAAAGAACCCATTAATTAGGCAGGAAACAATACATAAAAAAAAATACACAAATTACACAAAAACTATTAAAACAATTTACATGACTAATAAAACATATATTAAAAAAAATTATTCTAAATTATTCTTAATTAATTTTAAAAATTGTTTCAGAATCAGAAAACATACGTTGATAAATATAGCACATACGATATATTGGGGACGATAATAAAACATTAGTGCGAGGAGTGGGAAGAAAAAAAGTGTAGGAATTACGTGTAGAAATGTATGGTGTATGGAAGGGAAGGAGACTTAAGCACGAGGGATCATCAACTTCACCGTATATAAGTTTAGATAGATAATGCACAAGTTGAAAATCACGACGTTCTAATAACGTGTGAATTTTAAAAATATTAAGTAAGTCACTGTAATGGACGTCGGTGTCAGGATAGTAACGGTAGATTTTGAAATACAGATATTTCAGAAATTTCTTTTGTATTATTTCGATGTGATCTTGATGAACTTCGTAGATGGGACTCCAAATAATTGAGCAATACTCAAGTTTGGAACGGACGAAAGCATAATACAAAGAGAGAATTGCATATATATTACGGAAGGAGCGAGTATTGCGTATAATATATCCAAGCATACGGATTGAAGGATTATAAATGCAATTGATGTGACTCAAGAATGTAAGTTTGGTGTCAAACGTAACCCCAAGGTCATAAATAGTTGAGGGGCGAGATAAAATAACATTATTGATGTTATAATTAAATAAAAGAAGAAAGGACTTACGTGTGAATGACATAACGTAGCATTTATTTAAATTTAATTCTAAATTGTTTGCTAAACACTATTTCGTTAAATTATTTAAATCATTTTGAATAACGTGGCAATCATTCAATGAATCAATTGGATAAAATAGAATAGATTGTAATGTATCCGTAACGTCATTAATAAATAAAAGAAACAATAATGGGCCAAGATTGGATCCTTGAGGAATACCAGAGGTAGGAATAAAAGTTGAAGACTTACAGCCACAAAAATGAACAAACAATTGACGGTTAGAAAGATATGATGATAGAAGATCAATGAATGGTGATGATAGAGAGAATGATTGTAGTTTTTGAATCAAGATATAGTGATCTACCCTGTCGAATGCTTTGGAGAAGTCAGTATACAGGGTGTAACAGAATAACTATTCCTAATTTTAACTGGAGTATCTTGGGCTCAGAATATGAAGATTTAATGCAAATCACTGAGATAAAATGTGGCTCCTTACTGAGCTACAGGGTGTTTTATATAAAAATTTAAAAACGATTTTTGCCCAGTACTTTAAAACTATTTGAAGTATCCTTATCATACTTGGCAGGAAGTGTAGGTACCGTACACTATATTAAATTATGTTAAATAAAAGTTTCTGGCTACTGCCAGTGGCGTACAACAGGGGCAAGTTATAGGTTTATCTTTCCTAAATTTTACGCCACTGGCGGAATTGTCAGCTTAGCACAATTTTTCGATTCTCCATTACATTCTGTGTATAAAACATACTTTTCCTTCGTAACGATAAAGTCACTATTTTTCGAGATATTTAAAGTTTTTAACATAAGCTGCACCCTTGGGATTTTTTCAAAATTTGCTCAAGAAAATCTGAAAAAATTCAGTAAAATAGAGAAAAAAAAAATAGTTACATAATAACTAAGTAACTTTTTGAAAAATTTTGAAAAAATTTATTGAAAATACAAAATTAAAATGCAAAAAATATTAATTTTCAATAATTTTTCCTGCCAAACCAGAATGAGTTAGAGAAAAATCTTACTTAATTATTATGTAGCTATTTTTTTTTCTCTATTTTACTGAATTTTTTCAGATAATAAAAAATATTTGTACCTAGTATATTTTTTAATATATTTGCATCTAATTTTATATAAGATAGTATTTAAACAGTGTTAAATCAAAATTTAATGTGGTAAATTAGCTTATTAATGGTATTTTATTGTATTGACTTTTTCAAGTTATGTTAAATTTATTTTTATTTTATTTAACATGTATTAGAAAAAATGAAAATTATAAAAAAATGGAACGGCAATACATAATAATATAATTATTATGCAACTTTTTTAAAAAGATATTTATTATAAGCTCATATAAACGTACTCAGTGATGATGTCATAAATTTAGTGACCTTTTTGTAAATGAAAGATGGAACTTACGATAAATCTGACTATACTGTGAGTCCCAAATTCAAGTGCCACCATTGGAATCTCGAAGACTATAATAGCTAGAACTTAGGTCAAATAAAACTTTTTGTGCACATTTATGTGGCCATGTCAAATGTACCGTTACTTGCCCAAAAAATTTCATAGGCACTAGATAATTGCGAATAACTAAATTTGGTTATTGTAGTGTACAAAAATTTAATAGATTATACAATAATAATACTTAATAATAATACTTTATTGCCAAACAGAAATAAATCCAATTACACAGCAAAAGTACAATTCAATACAAAAACAAAAAATATTATAAAAAAAAATTAAACAATACAAATTAAACAATATCAAGAGCTACATATGTAGTTTTTTATATTATTTACAGAACAATTGAATATGTCACAATTCTCAGATATGTCATTGTAACATTTGCACATAACAAAAACGGGAGACTTTTCTAAAGTATTAGATTTAGCAACAGGTAAGTAAAAAGTATTATATTGAGTTCTTGTAGGTAAGCGTGGAATGTGAAAATTTAATTTAAATAACAGATAATCAGAATCAATTAGGCCATGTACAAGTTTATACAGAAATTGCAATGCGCTAATTTTTCGTCTATCACTTAAAGATAAAATTTCAAACTCGTCAAATAACACATCGTTCTCAGCTCCTCTTTCAGGCTAATTTCCGTAAGTTTTGAGCCATAAATACTTCGCAAATCTTCTTTGAGTGCTTTCTAATATGTCAATGTACCTACCGGTTATAGTGAGGATTCCAAACAAGTAAACAATATTCAAGTTTAGAACGTACTAACGAAAGATATAATAACTTTATAGTATGCAGATTCTCAAACGGTTTTGTGTTACGTATGACAAATCCCAGCATTTTGTTGGCCGCTAACGAAATTGTCAGAATATGATTTGCAAATGTCAGTTCACTATCAAATGTTACACCTAAGTCTTTGAACTGATGCGATAGTTTTAAAATTTGCGAATAAATGGTGCATTGATATAATATTGGATTTCTTTGACGGGTAAATGAAACAGTTTAACATTTGTTTATATTAAGATCCAATTTGTTAAGCGAACACCAGCTTTCAACAAAATGAACAGCATTCTGTAATCTTAAACAATCTTCTTCAGAGTTTATAACTGTGAAAAGTTTTAAGTCATCAGCGTAGAGAAGGACGTTACACTCTGTTACAAGTGTAACATCGTTTATAAAAAATAAAAAAATTAATGGCCCTAAATTTGAATCCTGCGGTACTCCAGAAGTTGCAATATAACTATATGACTTAAAGTTATTATAACAAACATACTGAGAACGTTTTGTTAAATACGATTGAAGTAAGATTATAAGTTTTTCACTAAATCCAACATCAGCCAGCTTGGAGAGTAATACTTTATAAATGTTGTAATTTACTTATTGTTAATTTATAATATTACTAGCGTTCCCGTCGCGCGTTGCTGCGAAACTGCGCAAAAATTCAGTATTTGAAAGATAACTTTCTTGTCGCACATTGCTGCGCAACTGCAGCTTTCCCGTTGTGCGTTGCTGCGCAACTACGCTGTCATTTGACATTTGCAGGTTAGCATTAAACATAAGTTTTCAAATTTTTGAGAACCAAGATGAAATCGTAAAAATATGAAACTTGCCTATTCTCAAATAGGGAATGAACCAATTAAAATGACACCACTCCCATCAAAATCGGTTCAGGGGTTTAGGAGGAGATGCTGCAGAAACATACATACATACATACATACATACATACATACATACATACATACATACATACATACATACATACATACATAAATACAAACATTTGTCAATTAGAGAGATGAATTAATATGTATTAACACGCGTTTTTCAAAAATTTCAATTGTGTGGAGGAACCTGTTACTTTCGTAAGAAAAAGAAAAAATTATTACGAAAACTGTGTAAGAAGTGAGATACAGCTTATTGCAAGAGAGACAGGAGAACGCTCCCAACCCTACTCCGTGCTGTTTACGGGGTGAGAAGTGACACCGGTAGACCCCTGGCGGGGATAGTTGATCAAGTGTTAATGGGGTTCCGTTTTGCCAAACTCCTTCGCTTGGGAGCAGCATAATAGCAATTTTCGTCGAGCGCAATTTTTCAAATACATTTTAAAAGTAAACATTAAAAAGATATTACAAATTTGTTTGAAAGTTATTTAGGGAAAAAAAAAAATTATAATACAGTAATACTGTACATTTATAATATTTAAAATACTTACATTTATAATACAGTAATACTGTACCTTTGTTATAATCCAACATTTATTTATGAAAAATTAATTATATATTTGAAAAATTTTTTTTTTTCGTAAATAACTTTTAAGCCAATTTATTATATCTTTTTAATCTTTACTTTTAAAATGTATTTGAAAAATTGCGCTCGACGAAACTTGCTATTATGCTGCTCCCAAGCGGAGGAGTTTGGCAAAACCCCATTGATCAGCTATCGACCGGGGTTAAAAAATATAAAATACTATTAAAAAGTAGGGGTTGGTGGTAGGAGGGTAAAAATTTAGGACTAAATGTATTTTTTAATGGCACACCACAAAAAAATAACAAAAAAAAAATTTGTCAAAAAAATGAAAATTTTTTTTTTAGGGTGAGCCACTCTTAACACTAAGGAGTATAAAAATTAATTATGAACCTATTCTCATACCTACTGAATATACATATAAAATTTCATCAAAATCGGTCAAGCCGTTTCGTAGGAGTATAAATACTAAAACTGTGACACAGGAATTTTATATATTAGTTATTAAAAAGTAGGGGTTAGTGTTAGAAGGGCAAAAATATAGGACTAAATGTATTTTTTAATGACACAGCATAAAAAAATAACCAAAAAAAATTTGTCCAAAAAATGAAATTTTTTTTTTTAGGGTGAGCCTCCCTTAACACTTAGGGGTATAAAAATTAGTTATGAATCTATTCTCATACCTACTGAATATACATATAAAATTTCATCAAAATCGGTCAAGCCGTTTCGGAGGAGTATTAATACGAAAACTGTGACACTGGAATTTTATATATTAGATATTTGTATTTAATATGTATGTCGATTAATGTGTATGGGAGTTAGTCATAAATAAACGTGCTTACGGTGTAGAAGTGTATGTGTTATTATTTGGGTTGGAATTAACTGCATTATAATTTAGAATATATTCACTTTAATTTAGATCATATTCATTTTGATAAAAACAATTTGCACTATAAAGAAATATGTTGCACAAATAAAAATATAATTCCACTATATCTAATTAAATTTATTCAACTTTAAAAAAAATATTTTAATTTTGAAAAAACATAAAGCACAAAAAAAATATTATCACTAAAAACGGATACTTTTCACTATAAAAACGGATACTTTCCACTTTGGGGGCTGTCAGTCATTTACGCCAGTCGATACCTATTATTTGCGCCAATGAGATAAGCGCCTATATTGAATAATAACATAACTAAATAACTTAATCCTAACCTAACCTACTTTAAGCCAACAGTGGTGCAGATGATAGGGTTTCGTAGCGTTTATAGTGCAAATTATTCAAATTTAGAGTGCAAATTATTCAAATTAAAGTTTAGGTTGTACAAAGTGCAAAGTATTTAATTTATAGTGGAAAGTATCCAAACTAACCAAGTGCGTTCTATTTTAATTCAAGTGCATTTATATATATCCCTTATTATTTCTATTTCCTAAATGACAAATGCGAATAATCCAGATAGAACCAACCTATAATAGATTTTAATCTTAAACAAGATTAGAAGTATATGGGTAAATCCATATATAGACACTTTGACATTTCTCGGGAAGTTGGCAACACAATATCTTTAATAAATTCATAATTTATGTGGGCACTAGGAGAAAGTTTCTTAAAAATTTGATCAAAATCACAAAATCGAATAAATTATGTACCCATAATGAATTTTTATAAAAAATTGTAATTTTTGTCTCGATAAGTTGGCAACACTGTATTTTATTAAAATTGCATAATGTATTTAGGCACTAAGAAATTTTTTTATAAAAATTTGATTAAAATCGGTTAAATAGTGGTCATAATAAATTTTTTAAAAATTTGATAATTTTTTCTCGGAGAGTTGACAACACTGGATATTAATAAAATTATATAATTAATGGGAGCATTAAGAAAATCTTTTCTGAAAATTTGATCAAAATCGAATAAATAATGTAGCCACAATGAATCTTTAAAAAAATTAGTGATTTTTTCTCGATAAGTTAGTATCACTGTATTTTCTTAAAATTACGTAAATTATATGAATACTAGGAGAATCTTTTGTAAGAATTTGAGTAAAATCGGTTAAATAACATGGCCATAATAAATTTTTTAAAATTTTAGTAATTTTTTTCTCGGAAAGTTGGCAACACTGATGTATGTTAGTGAATGTTGAGTTTGGTTGCAAAAGCATAAACGTAAAATGACTGCTGTGGAAATGGGATTTTTACGTGGGATATGTGGTGTAAATAGGAGAGATAAGTTACGAAATACGTAGATTAGTGTATGATGGGTGTGAAATTGAAAAAATGTTGTAGCAAAATTTGGTGTTAGTCAGTTAAAATGGTTCGGACATGTTGAACGAATGTCTAATGAACGTTTGGTTAAAAAGATTTATTTGAATGATTTTGATGGTATACGTTTGCGTGGACGTCCGATGAGTAGTTGGAGTGGTATGATTGAGAGTGAGCGAAAGTTTCCAAGTAGTAGGAATAAAAGAGCATGTATGAGAGAAATTATGAATATGGATGAAGCGAAAGTTGCTTGCTGTATAGAAATGATTTGAGGCGACTTATTTCGGAATGATGAAAACAGTTTGTGCCACACCCTTTCGGGTACATGGCGTGATTGTGTATGTATGTAATGTATGTTTAATAATCTCATAAATTTATCCAGTCAAGTACATCACATTATGAGTTTATAAATCTGGCAATGTTAGTATATTTTATATTCTTAATTACACATGGCGTATTATACAGAGTGGGCCACTGAAAACAGTATACGCAAGTTTTGGCCACTTAACATAATTTTTGCGAAAAACGCTCGAACACAGCAATTTTTGTATAAAGGGGGATATCTAAGTGGATTAGTACTATTTTCAGGTTTTCAAGCCAAAACTGTTTATCACGTGCCTGGTCCGTGGTACAACGGTCTAGCCTAAGCTGACTATCACGGGCCTGGCACGTCAACCGGGCGCGGCGCAATTGATGAATTAAGTACAAGTACATAACTCGAAAAGAGTACAAAATAAAAAAAAAATTCAAATTTATACCTACTTATTTCTTAAGGCCGAAAAGTTCCTAACTGTGAGAAAATTTCGCCTTCACACTGAAAAAAAAAACTTGCTCATTAATTTGTTTATTAATTATTTATGTTAATTTAATAACTATATTATTAATTTCTTTTTTTCAAGAAACATACACAGAAATAATTGGTAAATAAAATAAAGAAAGAATTATGCTAATAATTTATCTAGTAACTGAGATATGATCGGTTAAATTTAAAAAATAATTCAATTTAAATTTTTCAATTTTTTTGTAAAAAGTAGATTTTTGAAATTATGCAAAGAAATAAAAAGTGCCATTATCCACCATAAGATCGGGCGGAAAATTTCCTATAAAGTGATGTTTTCAAAAAATATTTACCAAAGAAACTAATATGTGGACGTTAAAGTGTTTTAAGACAGCTCGGCAGTTTTGTTTACGTTTTGGGACCGCGCTGTTGCATCTTAAATGGTAGGCCAAGCGGTTAAAGACTTGCACTTTTCTAGTAAAATATTTGGAAATATAAAACAGATCTCTATTTAGCAAGTTATGCGTGAATCCATTTACGCAGTTTTAATTTTTTTGTGAGTAACGACTCACCGTGTAACACTGGAATTATCGCATAAATGGAAGAACTGCTCTGTACATACTAATTGCTATATTCCAAAATGAAACTGTGCTTCTGGTATGATTAAGTTTTATGAGATCACGCAAATCGCAGATTACATATGGTTGATGTGTTAAATCACACTTTTAGAAACCGTGTCTTAAAATGCAACTGGTTTTGCTGAAAAAGAGAAACCGATTCATTTGATTCAATCTCCGAATATATGCTTATATTTAATAAAATACTTTTAAACACAAAAATAAAAATTAGCTTTTAATCTGTACTATTCTATTTGTAAGTTAAACTAACAAATATTAACTTGCAAATATTAAATTTAATTTGCATTTCTGAATTTAATTGTTAACATTGTTTCACATAATTCAGTAATAACTTAATTAAGCTAAGCTAAAAATATTTAGTCCAAAGTTGAAATAATAGAAATCTTGTAATAAAAATATTGGAAACAAAATTTTAAACTCAAACTTTTTAATTTAACATATATTGAAAGGTTTTTTTTTTTATAATTTATTTTGTTTTCATTTTCCTAAACTTGCATATTTATGGTGTTTCTTGTTTTAGATTTATCTTTTTGCAGTTTCGTTTTTTTATTATTTATTTTACGACGCGTTTCGATCTTGCGATTATTTTCAAGTGTTTGGTCTGTAAGTTGTCTCGGCAATTTATACTTTTCAATTTTAGGTGGGGGTGAAGATCGGTTGGAAGATTGTGTTAGATTGTCTGTTGATTTGTGTGTTCATAATTGGATTTTTCGTTTTTCTTTTTGTATCTCTAGATTTTCTATTATATTTAATTTGTTACTTTTTTTGTTTATTTTTATTATTTTTAATGTTTCTTCTATGAGTCCGTGGCGTGTTCTTTTTCTATTAGGTGGTTTGCATATTGTGAGTCGGTTTTATAGTTTTTAACACTAGAACTACCAGGATTTGTTCTATACCTATTTCTATCAACCGGTCAAAATGACCGGTTTGATGTGTAGTTGCATGTGTAGTTATTGAATAAATATATGGAATATTATGTATATGATAAAAATATTTGTTCACAACTTACTTTTACAATATTAGCAACAATTTTAAAATATTTGCCAAAATATTGTTCACTTTTTATATTTATTTCACCTCGCACCAAAAGCACCAACAAGAAAATAAAACTACTTAGCCGCAGAAATGTGAACCAGAACAGAATCTTTTTATTCGTGGGACTCCCCGTATTTAGAGTAAAAAATATGTTTTGTGTATGCTACAATGTTCACAGAGTGTGTTGCTAACGCGTGTTTTAATTTTTTTGCATTTGCACAAGCAATCCTAAACTCTGGTAATGTTTTTATATGACGGTCAGAATGACCGGTTGGTATATTTAGGTATACCACATATTTATCTCTGTAAAATGAAATCGCACGAATCTAACATTTTGTAAAATTAAAGATTTCATAAATTTAGAAAAATACATACTATTCTAAAAACAATATTTTTTGTAATTATGAACAAAACGTGGTGATGAACTGATGCAACCGGTCATTTTGACCGGTTGGTAGTTCTAGTGTTAAATGAGCGTATATGTTCTATATATCTATTTCTAAATTTCCTGCCTGTTTGTCCTATTGCAAGTTTTGCATTTTAATCTGTAAACTCCGCTTTTGTTGTATTTGTTTTCTGTTTTTGTGTTGTGTTTTGTAAAATTTTTAATTGTGTTTGTTGTTTTAAATGCTATGTTTATTTTGAGTTTTTTTAAATATTTTTGTTATGTTATATACCGGGTGTTCGTTCGTTAAGTTCGTATGGGCGTTTAATATGTAATTTCGATAAATTGCGCTATACTACTTTCTCGAGTAAAATTCGAAGAAATACTTAGAATACTTTTCGATAGGGCATAAACGGTTCTATTATTTGGTTTTTGTTTTAATTTGCTAGCATGTGCCGTTTGGGCGCTAGAATTTTTTTTTGATTTTTTGGTTTTTATTTTTTTTTCTCAAAAACTATGAGGTGTAGGAAAATAAGCATAACATGGAAAAATGCGGAATAATAAGTACGGTAATTGAGTGAAGAAACCATTATTCTACGATGCATCGTTTAGTAGAAAAAAATTAAAAACTGAATTTTTGAAAATTTGACAAGGGGACCCTTGGGATTTTTTCAAAATAGGACTTTTTTCAAAATTTACTCAAAAAAATCTGAAAAAATTTAGTAAAATAGAGAAAAAAATTAGCTATATAATAGATAAGTAGCTTTTTTCTTTAATTCATACTGATTTTGCAGGAAAAATTATTGAAAATTTTAAAAAACATTTTAGAATTTTAAATAATTTTTCCTGCCAAACCAGAATGTGGTAGAGAAAAAGTAACTTAGCTCTTATGTAGGTAATTTTTTTTTCTATTTTACTAAATTTTTTCAGATTTTTTTGAGTAAATTTTGAAAAAAGTTCTATTTTGAAAAAATTCCAAGGGTCCCCCTTGTCAAATTTTCAAAAATTCAGTTTTTAATTTTTTTCTACTAAACGATGCATCTTAGAGTAATGGTTTTTCACTCAATTACCGTACTCATTATTCCGCATTTTTCCATGTCATGCTTATTTTCCTACACCTCATAGTTTTTGTGAAAAAAAATAAAAACCAAAAAATCAAAAAAAAATTCTAGCGCCCAAACGGCACATGCTAGCAAATTAAAACAAAAACCAAATAATAGAACCTTTTATGCCCTATCGAAAAGTATTCTAAGTATTTCTTTGAATTTTACTCGAGAAAGTAGTATAGCGCAATTTATCGAAATTACATGTTAAACGCCCATACGAACTTAACGAACGAACACCCGGTATGTATTTGTTGTTGTATGTAAATGTTGCTCATTTTTTGTTTTCTCTTGTATTTTCTTTGTTGTTTTTCTTGTCCTTTTTTATTTGATTATGTAGTTTGTTTATTTTGTCTGTTGTGTATCCATTGTTGTTTGCTATTTGTAAGATGTTGTTGTATTCTTTTCTGTAGTTTGTTTGGTTTAATGGTATTGCTTCTAGTCTATTTAGCATACTTCTGAATATTGCCATTTTGTGTTGTTTAGGGTGTTGAAATTGTGCATGTATGATTGTGTCTGTTGTTGTAGTTTTTCTATATATACTGTAGTTTATTTTATTGTTTTGTTTTGTTATTGAGTTATTGTTATATCTAGGTAATTAATTTGATTATTTTGCTCAAGTTCCATTGTGAAGTTTAGATTTTTGCTTATTTCATTAAGGTGTTGTAGAATTTCTTCGTGTTTTTGATGGTTTGTTTTTATATTTAATTATTATTAATAAGTATATATATAATCTTAAAACGCAATAAATAAAATAATAACACAAAAAATGTACAAATATAACAAAAAATCAAACAATTTATTGTAGAATTATGAATAATGCATAAAATGTATGTAAAATTGTAAAAATAATCAAAACTAAATATCAATAAAAAATTACAATATTGAATTGTATTATTTCTATTTAGTCGAATCCATTTTTTTGTATTTAAGTTTTGTATAGATAAATTTAAATACAAAAAATACTGTTGATTATCAATTCAGCTACTTTCAGATATTCTGTTGATCCGTGTAAGAATATTCGTTGGCATTTGGCAATCCAGATAAAACGCAGGCACCAAGTGCTGATCTTCTTATATTTATTGGAGCTACATTGACCCATTCGTTTCTCGTTGGATCGTAGGCTTCTACCTTCCTCATTGTGTTGGAACCTAGAAATTAGATTTGTTTGAAATATGTAGTCTGATTTTTATATTCTAAATTAAAATTGCGTAAAACTACGAATACAGACAGTACCAGACAGTATCAAGTACTCAATACATTTTACATACATACACAATTACGTCATGTATCCAAAAAAGATGTGGCACAAACTTTTTTCACTATCCCGAAATTCATACATTCCTATTCCTATTACTAGAAACTTCCGTTTACTCGAAACACTCTCAATCATATCACTCCAAACAACCCATTGAACGTCCATGAAAACTTATACTTTCAAAATCGTTCATATGAATTATTTTAACCAAACATACATTTGACTTACACCAACTTTTGCAACAATATGTTTTTCATTTTTACACTCATCATACGCTGATCTATTTCGTACTCGATTTCTTCTAGTTGTACCCAACGTTCCCTCTAAGCTGCGCGCGTGCGCGGCCGCGCAGCAGTTTTGAAAGTCTCGCGCAGTTATCACAAGCTAGTGCGCACTCCAAAAAGCATGAGATCAAAAAAAAATTTTCCTATTTGAATTTAATTTGAATTTTTTAAAATAAAAGCAAATAAACAAATAAAAACTATTAAACAAACATTTTTCTTATATGAATAAATAATAAAATTAATTAAATAATGGTTATTATACTTTTATAGAATAAATGAAAATTTTAAATTTTATAATAGATAGATGAAATTACAAGAATAAAGAGAGCTCTGGCCTACAGCATTGAACTTGCCACATACAACCATACGTTTTCTATTTGATTAATATAGATTGTCAAATATGATATCGAAGTTTGTATAAGGGTAAAAATTATGTTGCGCTCACACATTTGGTGATTTGGCCTGCTCAGCCTTTTGATTTTCCGCGCAGGGACCCTCTCGTCTTAGAGGGAACGTTGGTTGTACCACATACCCACTTAAAAATCGCATTTCCACAGCAGTTATTTTACTTTTATCAACGTAGGTACGAAAACAGCATTGTATATATTCAAATGTGCTCAGTTTATTCAATCATTTGTCAATTTTTATAATGTGTCATGAAATTTTTTAGTGAGACACTATTATTGTGAGACGCTATTATTGTGTGACTACCGTGATTATATTTCAGCCGTTCGTTTAGATATCAAAAATCATATAGTTATTATGAGTCAATATAAACTTTGATGCAAATTAATAATTATCGGCATTTTTGTTTGTAACTGTTGCAATTTACAGTGTTGCGTTGCGTAGTGAGTTGCCCATTTTATTTATTCATATAAAATTAATTATCGTCTTATTTTGTTTTCATTATTTTTTCCGTTAATATTTGCAGACAAATCTGAAGGATCAAAATCTCATGGATTATTTTTGTTGTATGGTTTTAAAATTATTGTGATAATTTGCATTCAGAAAAAAAAAGTTATTTTTGAAAGAATTACGCACTAAAAGAGAAAATAAAAAACAAAACAAATAAATACTATTTACCGTTGAATCCACCAATGACATAAATCAAATTTTCTAAGACGGCACAAGCGAAATTGCTTCTTCGATTGTTCATTTTTTCAATTCTAACCCATTCGGCGCGAATTGGGTCGTATCTTTCGCAAGTGCCGAGTCTCATATAACCATTGTAGCCACCAAATACATACAGATATTTTTTGTACGCAGCTAGTGAAATGCCAGAACGTGCTTCAAGCATTGGAGATATAAAGTACCATTTATTTAATTTCGGGTCGTATACCTCAGCTGACTTCAACACTTCTAATCCGCTAAATCCTCCAACAATATAAATCTATATAATAATAATATTTATTTAGTCATTGCTATTTATAAACATCGCACAAAACATAAATAATCAAAAACAAAATTTTACTGTACACAATTAATTACATTCTTCTCTGATTAAATGTTGCTTTCATTTAGTTTAAAATTTATTTAATTACAAACATTTTACGTATCTGGTAAACTATTTGGCAATTTCATTTACCATCACAGATGACTTGCCTTTACATGTGTTTTTACGTAGAAAATTAAATTTATTAATACTTTTCCTACTGTCTGCATGAATATTATGCAATTTTTTTTTTCGTATATTAGCAATCATATTATCATCCGTAGTTGCTATTCAATTTTTTATGATTAATTGAAAAGCTGTTTTTTCAACTAAATTTTTTCTGAACCCAGATTGGTTATTAACTAAATATTAATAATATAACCAAAACGTTGATAACCTATGATTGTTTCCAATAATTTATCAATGGCGGACAAGATATTCACCAGACGAAAGTCCTGCGCTTTATCACTATTTTAAACTTTTTTAAAGCTGCTATTGTTGATATTTTTAAATTATCAAGTAGCGACTGAATGTAATGTATCTGTTGATGTGCACGTTTAGTGCAGGTAGATGAATTTGTGTATTTGGGTAGTTCATTATTTAAGAATGTTCGCTTTGATTCTGAAAGAAAAGTTAATGCTGATTGTAAGGATTTAAGTTCATTGGATACTTTTGCTAAGAATGTAAATGTTTCCAAAGAAACCCATTTGAGTATTTAAAATGCTGTTTTGTTGCCTACGTTGATGTATAATAGTGAATGTTGGATTTGGCTGCAAAAGCATAAAAATGACTGCTGTGGAAATAAGATTTTTACGTGGAGTATGTGGTGTAACTAAGAGGAATTTAGGGGTACGAAATAGATTAACATATGATGAGTGTGAAATTGAAAATTTTAATGCAAAAGTTGGTGTTGGTCAGTTAAGATAATTCAGTCATCTTGAGCGATTGTCTAATAAACGTTCGGTTAAAAGAATGTATGTGAATAATTTTGAAGGTATATCTTTGCCTGAACGTCCGATGAGTCTTTGGAGTTGTATGACTGATAGTGATTTGCTTGAGCGAAAGTTTCCAAGTATTATAAATAGAAATGCCTGAATGAGAAGAATCGTCAATGTGAATGAAGCTAAAGTTGCTTGCCTGGATAGATTTGCTTGGTGGAAACTGATTTTGGAATAGTGGAAAAAGTTTGTGCCACCCCCTTTTGGGTACAATGGCATGATTGTGTATATATCAATTACTATTTTTAGTTTTAATTATTCAGGTATCAATTTTATCTGTACTATTTTTATTAGACATATTTGCTACTATTTTATGCAAATCATCATAATTATCATTTACATTAAAATAGTAATCATTATCACAACTATTTTATTGATTTAATTAATTCACGTATATTAACAATGTAATTAATATGTATGAAATGTTTCAAAAATTTCTCTTACATTTGAACATACTTCATCTTCAAAATTAAAATTTACAAAATGTTGACTTTTATTCAATTTTAACAATTATTTTTCACATTTCTGTTTTATGATTTCGATAAGAGTCTATAGTAATTTCATATTTTTTTTTTCATATTTTCTTATATATATATAGCATTATTACGTTTATTACAGTTTATATTATTACAGTTTACATTAATTCAAAACATTTAACGTTTCACTTAATAAAACTTTCGATCTCTCAACGTGATGAATTGTAATATATTATTATTTAAAATAAATGGTTTTATGTTATAGTTTTGTATTAATTTTTATTTATAATGAAAGTTTTGTTCGACGTGTTCAACGTACGTCTTCATCAAGAAAACTGATATAAATTACATATACAATAAATAAACAGCAAATAGTTAAAAAAAAATTAATAAAATCTGATTGCAAGGGCTTGTTAGACGAAAACAGAATATCAACAAATTTAATGATATTAATAAAAAATGACACTTTTTGAGCAACGTAATATATCAAATATGATAATAATGTAAAAAATATATTATTTATATCATCATTTAAGTTGGTTATAGTCATAACAAAAATTTTTTTTAACAAAATTAGAAATATATGGGTAAACTCATACATAGACGACTTTGACATTATCACATAAATACTAAAAAATAGGAATAAATTTTTTATATTTTTGCACCAGAAGTTGGCAGTATTGATTCAAAATTAAATTTTGTAATTATTATGCATAAAAAATTTGTTTTAAATCGTACAAACAGTGTGCTTAAAATAAATTTTAAATAGTTTTTCCGGAAAATTAGTAACATTGTATTGTATTAAATTGTTTAATTCTTTCAAGCATATGTAAAACTGGATAAAGAGTAAAGCCAAAATAAAATTTTAAAAAATTTAGTAATTTTCTCCGAAAGGTGGCATTACTGGAAAAAATAAAACAACATAATCATCTTGAGCACTAAATGAATGTATCCTAAAACTTTCATTAAAATCGGCTGAACCATCTGGGAGGAGTTGCGATCGCAACATTTTGACTGAACCCTCATAATTTAAGTTATAATTCGTCATCTAGTCTAGGAGCTATATTAAAGATTTCTATATAATTTTTTTTAATGGTACAGACACCGTAGCAATTACTATATTACATTTTCCTTGCAGTTACAATAGTAAAATTTTTGAAAAAATAACAGTATACATAAAATCTAGCTAGATAAATCTCAACACAGGTTGAGAATTTTTGTATTTAAATGAAATATACCTTATTGTTGATTACACTAGCGCAAGCATCTGATCTTTTGACATTCATTGATGCAATTAATTCCCACTGATTTGCCTCCGGATCATATCTTTCCGCAGAATTCATTCTTGTATGTCCATTGAAACCTCCCATGGCATATATTTTTCCATCTGCAATCAAAACAGCATTCGAAAACTTGAAAAAAAATATATCTAGCGGTTTTTGAATAGTAAAAATATACACAGTAATAGTGATTATATCTTGGCTTCAAACCATTATATTTTTTTTCCAGTTCAATTCAAATAAACGGTTTTTTCTGTTTTCGGTTTAGTACCGGTTTGAAGCTCTGAATTATACATCTGTTTTATAATAAATTTACCCCCCGAGTTAATAAGGAGGCCTGTACGGGCCTATTGTTTTTTTTTCTACCTGTACGGGCCTATTGTTTTTCTACCTGACCCGGCCCGAGCCCGAAGTTCAAAGAGCTCGATTTGATTCCCGAAATTAAATTTGTTCAAATAGCCCGAACCAAAGTTCAGACATTATAAAAATAAGAACAAACATATGTATGTAATAATTCTACTATTGATTAAATTTCTTATAATAAAATATTTATAAAAAAATTTTAACAGACAGAAATCAGGCTTGAACCTTTTTTGATTTTTAAAAACCGGCACGTCCTGAGTCTAACAACATTTCTCAATTTTATAGCTTGTGTAATGTATCTTTGGAATCACCAAGATCAATTTATTCAAATATTTATATAAAAATAGTGATTTGAAAGGAAGTTTTGACACATATTTTTCCACTACGTGATTCATTAAGAATTTACTTAGAATAAGTGACTATTTACTTCTCATGCTATACCCAAATATTTGTAAATACTGTTGTTCCCTAGTGGACAAATCCGTGTTATTATATATGAATGTTAAGGTCATTCCGAAAGTTTTCTTGCCCATATTCGTATATACCGATATATTATTCAATTTTTTCTTCCGTAACTTACAACGCTAGTTCTAGCGGTGAGATTGTGTATAAGCGTACTACAGGACTGATCACGATTGGTATACGTAGTTATTCGGTAATAGAAACTTTAACGTTGTATCTAATTGTATCATCATATGTTTTTATTAATATTTTAGAAATCAACGTACATAATAGCTCTATCGGTGAATTTATTGAGCTGCGGTTATACATATTTTTGGTAGTGCTTAAATTTTTGATTTTGTTGAGTTGTATTTCGTTAAGTTATCTTTATCTTCGGTTACATGTTTATCTTCTTTTATTTTGTTTATTATTTTATTTCTTTTTGTTTATATACAATTCGTTTTGTCTGTTTTAATTTTTTTTTTTGTAATATGTTTCATCATTAAGAAGATTTTGAGTTAATTTTATATGTATAATTTTCTTTGTTTATGATTAATTAGTGAAACATATAGGAACAAGAATGAAGTCATATGTTCAAGTTCAAGTTGTACATGTACTTTATCGTGGATGCGTTTTGAGTTCTAAATATTAATCGCATTCATTGTATTTAAATATTACACATCATTCAAGTATTTGCGGAATTTTAAGTTGGAAATTATTAATGCAATGTATAATATAGCTTTGGAAATTGGTTAATTTTGATATAATACTACATAAATAGTTTGAAATAAAAATATACAGTCAAGTTGTCGATGTACTACTTCACCTCCGATTTCGACGACCTAATCTAACCTAACCTAACCTAACCTAGTACCTAACCTAACCTAGTACCTAACTTAATCTAACCTGACCGACACTTATTATTATTTTTCCCGTTATTGTTATTGTTAGAGGAATATTTAGACAAAGTTTCATCGAAATCGGAGGTGAAGTAGTACATCGACAACTTGACCAAATATACAAAAGGTATTATATGTAAATAAAATGTAAACAAATGTTCATGGAATGCACAGCATTTGTGTAACACAAACTTTTTATTTTCCGTCAAACTTTTTTATCTCTATCCAGACAATCAACTTTTGCTTTATCCACATTACTAATGCCTCTCATACATGGTTTTCCATTTTTAGTACTTGGAAATATTCACTCTCGCAAAACATCCTCGATAGAACCTTTCCATTTACTCATCGGAGATCCATGCGGACAATTTTTTAAAGTATATGAGAGATTAGTTAATCACAACTACAGTTATACAATAGAAATAAATTGATTTAAAGCTGAAATTTAATAATGTTTTAAAAAACAAGAATTAAAATGACAACATACCAAGCAAAACAGTACTGACGTAACAGCGAGCGTAGTACATGCAGGCATGATTGCGCCACTCGTGTGTGACAGGGTTAAAGCTTCTCGTCGTATTAAAATGCTCGTTGCCGTCAAAGCCACCAATAATATAAATTAAGCCATTCAAGGCACACGTACCGTGATAAGCACGGGGAGTTTCATCGGTATTTGTATACAATAACCAGCGATCAGCCCTAAAATGAAGAAAAAAATGGAGTAAATTTTTTTACGAAAAAAATTAAATACACATCAGTGAGATTTAAAATAAAGATATTTTATTTCTCTTAAATTAGAAACTAACAATTAACACAATAAGTAAATATAGTAAAAGTTAAACTAGTTAATAAAACAAAATTTTCAAAAAAATACATAACAATTGAATATCGAGTAAAATATATGTCAGGGATGCAAAAGGATAACTTTACAAATCGCATAGAAAAACACTGATACAATCGGTGGATAGCTATTTTTTGAAAAACGGTATTCGTATATTTACACTTTCATTCTGGGATGCCTAATTTTCAACGAAAAAAAATAAAATAAATTTTATTTTAAATATTGGGGGTTATTTTATCCCCTAAACCTTGACGGTTGCCGATAAAAAAATACGTGTCGCTTAGTTTTTAGTATGCTACTTGAACACAAAAGCTCATTTAAATCGGCGATAGACAACCTTGGGATGTTTGTTTGTTAGTATTATCTATCAAAGACGTGGCGGTCAGAAGTTTTAACCCGCGTGCTATATTGTAAATAAAACAAAATTTGCGGGCCGGACAAAAAAAAAAATTGTTATGGAATTTGTTTACATATAGTTTATATTTTACACCTAAATACGAGAAGTCCCGATTTATATTTTCTTAGCTAGTTTTCTTAGTTATTCTTAGTTATTCAAATTTTATAAGTTAAAGTATTTTTTTGAACTTATATGACACATTACTTTTTATGCAGAATAACATAAAAAATCTAAAATTGTGTCAAGTTCTTATATACATTTTTTTTAAATACATTAAATAAATTAATTATTTCAATATTTTGGCATCACTAATATTAGCATCAAAAACAGTTTAAATACAAGTATAAAAGTTATTTTTGGTATATACGCTCATAGCTATTGTCGCCAGCTGTTAAACAATAATGAATAAGCAAAAACATTGTGTATAGTTAGAATAATAAAATACGAGATGCAATAATAAAATATTATAAAAAGTTGTTAAAGAAATAATACATATATTGTTTTTTTTTCGTACAAACTCTCAATTATAATTTAAATAAAAATTGATTCATATGTATTGTTTTCTAATTTTTACAAAGTATAAAAACACAATAAAATAAAATATAAAAAAAAATACTTATAACCTGGAGTCGTAAGTCTCGATATAGTTGGTAGGATATCCAGCGCTCCAGCCACCAATTGCAAATAAAATCTCGAAAGGAACGCGTGGTCGAATAACATTTTTGATATCAGGATCGAGAATTGGCATACAAGTTTCGCTTGACAGAGATTTCAGGTACGTTGTTGCTTTTTGTAAGATTTTTAGACATGCCTGCATAAATAATAATAATAATAATAATAATAATAATAATAATAATAATAATAATAATAATAACAATAATAGAGATATAACAATTCTTTAGGTCACGGTGTGACCGCGGATGTTATATAATCCACACCAGTTAACATTGCAAAAGAAAACCAGAATAGTAATAATAATAATAATAAACAGGCCGACTTGTAATAAAATACCCCTATATTTACTTTTCCCTTCTTCTTTTTACTGTTGGGAAGGGTGGGTGGTAGGGTGGTTCCTTCCCAATAATAATAATAATAATAATAATAATAATAATAATAATAAACTAGGAAACACCAAATTGGGAGATGTAAAAATAAACAGAGGGATATATCAAGAAGACTCCCTAAGTGCGCTGTGGTTTTGCCTAGCACTACAACCACTAACTACCATCCTAAATACATCAAAAAAGGGATACGATATAAATGGCAGCAACCATCAAATAAGCCACCTCTTTTATATGGACGATTTGAAGCTGATTGCCGAAACAGATAAAAACCTACATAGACTTCTCAAAATTACGGAGACATTTAGTAAAGATATTAGAATGGAGTTTGGTATGCAAAAATGTAAAATTAACGTAATGCGCAAGGGAAAATGGGAAATAAGCGAAAGATACAAAATGGCATACAAAAAAGATAAAAGGGTTGAGGTTTTAGGAAAGAAAAAAACATATAAATACCTTGGATTTGAACAATTGCGTGGGATAAATTCAAAGGAAATAAAATCTAGATTAAGAAAAGAACTTCATAGAAGAGTCAAAGCTGTATTCAAAACAAAATTGGCTGGGAACAACTTAGTTAAAGCTGTAAATACCTACGCAGCCCCCATAGTAACATACAGCTATGGAATAATTAACTGGAACAATACCGAGCTAGAGGATCTTAACAGGACCTTAAGAACAACTCCCACAAAGTATAGATGTAAACACCCAAAAAGTTCCATAGACAGATTTCATTTAAATAGGAAAAAAGGTGGAAGAGGATTCATAGATTTTCGTAACACGTATTACAAAGAAATAAATAGTCTACGAGAATACTTCTTTCAGAAAAAAATAACATCAATTCTACATGAAGCAATTTCAAATCTAGACAAAAAACTAACACCACTAGACCTTGCCAATAACAACTACCATCCAATAAACCAAATTATCACTGAAGAACAGAAAATAGATAATTGGAAAGGGAAAGAATTGCATGGCCGCTATATAGCTCAAATCGAACAAGACCACATCGACCAAAAGGCGTCCAACGAATGGCTATGGAAGAGTGACATACATACTGAAACAGAAGGCTTTATATTAGCCATTCAGGATCAAGTAATCTCCACTAGAAACTAGTTTGTAAAAAGGATTTTTTTCAACACACATTATATACATACAAAATCACGCCATGTTTCCAAAACGGTGTCGCATAAACTCTTCCCATTATCTCGAAATCAGTTTCCTTAAAACAACCCTATCCAGAAAAACAAGTTTAGCTTCATCCACATTTATAATTTTTCTCATACTTGTTTTTCCATTCTTACTACTTGAAAACTCAATCATACCATTTCAACTACTCATCGGACGTTCACGCAAACGTATACCTTCAAAATTATTCATATAAATTAAACCATCTGAACACCACCTTTTGCTACTTCAACTTTACAATCATCATACACTAATCTATTTCGTCTTCGATTCTTTCTAGTTACACCACATATCCCACGTAAAATTTTTATTTCCAAAGCAATATTTTTTTGTTATGCTTTTGCAGTCAAACCCAACATTCACTACCATACATTAACGTAGGCACCAAAACAGCATTTTGTATACTTAAACGGGCTTTTTTAGAAAGATGTACATTCCTAGCAAAAGTACCAAAAGCGCCCAAAACCTTACAACCAGCATTAATTCTTCATTTAATTTCAAGATTAAAACAAATATCCCTAGATAATAAACTACCAAAATACACAAATTCTTTAACTTGCTCTAAACGTGCACAATCAATAGATACATTGTATTCAGTCGATAAGTCACCCTTCTCAAAACTAAAACTTTGCACTTATCAATGTTAAACAAAAGATTCATATCTTTACCAACAACATTAATTCTATCAGTCATCCCTCTCATTGTCAGTTGCTTTTCAGATTCAGCCAAAACAATCACGTCATTAGCATAAGCTAAAGCAGGTACAACACAATCACTTATGTGTATACCATCATCACTACAGAAGGCTTTTCGAAGAAGAACATCCATGTATAAATTAAATAACCAAGGAGACATTAGACAGCTTTATTTCACGCCAACATCTATACGAAACCAATCACTTAAACAACCATCAACTCATACAGCAGCCTCACTTCCATCATACAGAGCTTGAATTGCTTCTAAAAGATTACCATTAGCACCGTATTTCCCGCAAAACACTGTCATAAGCTTTCCTTAAATCGAGAAAGCCCTAAAACTTTTTTTATTTTTGTTAAATAGTTTTGTTGTTCAAATAGTTTTTGGTCCATTCGTTAATTGTTTGTTGAAACTGTTTTAATCCAGAATCGGGGTATAAAAAGCCTGGTTTTGGACCAGTTTAGGGAGATAGCCTCTGTCTATAACAGCAGCCGTACGGATAAGGGATTAGCTGTAGAAAGTGGAGTCACCGCGGAATAACTGCAACTTTGTTATAATCACGCCAAATTTGTGTTTCACATATAAATGTTTTTTTTTACTTTTCAAATCTAAATTTAATTTGTTACTGACCGCTGGATTCTACTCCACTAAGCTAATTCGAGAAATTTCCCTCTCGAGGATACTCTTCAAGCTGTCTACTGCTGTGGCGCCCGAGGAATCAAGTACAAAGAGAATCATCGAAGATTTTGTGATACCATCAATTGCTATCCGAACCAAGATAATATTACAGTTTATTTCTTTTAATTTTATGCAAATTTTAAATAATAAGTACGTATATTTAAAAATTAGTGTAATTATTAGTATATTTAAATAGCGAATAATTTTTCAAAACTTGGTTTAAAGTTCTGTTATTATATTTATTTTAGCTGATGTTCTGGTATTATAAATTAATACCTTTTTTTACAGTAAAATACAAAACATGACAGAAAAATAAATAAACAAATTAACATTTAACTATGAAAAAATTGTAAATTTAAATTTAAAGCCAAATTTGTAAATAAATTTACCAGTTAGCCCAGTTTTCTAATTACTGAATTAAAAAAAGGGTATAAACTACAAATTTTTATCAAGATTTGCCAGGCTTTAATAAATGCAATTTTGGCCATTTTTTAACGTTTATTTGCATCTATATGTTCAAAATGCAGTTTTTGGTCATTTTTCAATGTTTACAGCGTTCAGCTGTGGTTTGCATTGCATTGCAAAAGCATACGTGTATAACACAAAAAACATTAGCTATAACTGTCAGAATTATACAATTTATAAATGTCAAATAAAACAAGTGTTATTATTTTGCTGTTTTTCTATTTTTTTATTTTATTGTGACATTTATAAATAGTATAATTCTGACAGTTGTAGCTAATGTTTTTTTTTTTGTTTTATACACTGATAACTAGATTTTTTTTATTAATTTAATTAATTTTTAATATTTGAATTTTAAGACTATTTTTCTCAATTTTTTTCAAATGTAACATCTTGAAAATTTTATATGGTTAAAAACGGAATAAAAAGTACTATCAAAATCAATAATAAAAAACATAGATTGTCATTTTATAACAATTAAAAAAATCGATGACGTCATAACATAAAAAACAAATGACATAAGAATCTGAAAATAAGCTGAAAATATTCCCTGTAGTAAAAATTGCTATACCCCTTCGAGATTTTTTCTAAAAAATTAATATCAACGGAATTACTAAAATAATAGATAAATAAATTTAAATATAAAATATGTGGATGTAGATTTCCAAATACATATATAATAAATTAAAATATGATCTTACATGGAGAAAAGTTAATAAAATAAAATAATTTTTTTTAAACCACAAAAAATAGTTAAATTATTAGTAGCAAAAAATAAAGCTAAAGTACTACATACATACACAATTACTACTACATACTACTTTCCACTACCTACATCCACTATCCACATTTCTATCCAAACATTTTCTTTTATTCCTACTACTCGGAAGTATTCGCACACGCAAAACACTCTCAATCATACCACTTCATTTACTCATCGCACTCATTCACAAAGATGACTGAAGCATCTTAACTGACATACATTAACTTTTGCAACAACATTTATTTTAATTTCACATTCATCACACACCAATGTATTTCGTACCCGATTTACAGTAGTTATTTTTATTTCATGTTTTTGCAGTCAGACCAAACACTTGTTACCATATGTCATCGTAGGCGCTAAAACAGCATTGTATATATTGAATCGGACTTCTTTGAAAACATTTACGTTTTGAGCAAAAGTACCCAAAGCATTCAAAACCTTACAACCAGCAATAACTTTTTTTTCAATCTTACAATCAAAACGATCATTCTTAGACAATGAACTACTTAAATACATAAATTTATTTACCTGCTCTAAACGTTTACCATCAATACTTTTTACTAATACTTTGTTTTTATCAACATTCAACACAAAATTTATATTTTTACCTACAACATTAATTCTATCATCCTTCTTATTTGCTATTCAGATTCAGCAAAAACAACCACGTTATTAGCATAAGCCAAAGCGGATATAACACAATCACTTACCATCATCACCATACAAAGCTTACCGAAGAAGAACATCCAAACATATATATATATATATATATATATATATATATATATATATATATATATATATATATATATATATAAATTAAATAGCCAGAAAGACCTTGAAAAGCCCTGTTTCACACCAACATCCATACCAAACCAATCACTTAAACAACCATCAATTCTTACAGCAGTTTCACTTCAATCATACAAAGCTTAAATTGCTCCTAAGAAATTAACGTTAACACCATATTTGCAAAATATATCCTACAAAAATTTTCGAAAAAACTATCATAAGCTTTCCTTAAATCGAAAAAGCCACAAAACAATTTTTGTTAAATGTTTGTTAAATGTTTGTCAAATGTTTTGTCAAGTGATTTTTTGACAATCATGCGAAGAGCAAACAATTGATCTCTTTAAGAAAAAGTCACCTTAGGCATCACTAACTTTTGAGATAGTTAGTAATCAAATTTTATGAATTAATATTTTACCAAATAATTTACCAGGAACACTTAGAAGACTAATGGCTCTAAAATTATTCCACTCACTTGAACTATTTTGACCTTTAAATAATGGACAAACAACAGCATGTTTTCAGTTATCTGGAACCACACGACACTTTAAGCATAAACGAAATATGAAAACTAACCATTCAAACACTTTTTCTCCTTCATATTCTAGCATCTCACTTGTAATTCTATCAAGACCGGAAGACTTACCGTTCTTTGTACGCCACTAATTCATTAATCATTATGATTCAAAAATACAGAAACTTAACTGATTGCCTCATTATTATTACTACCATATAAATTTTATTATCTCTTTTTTTACATTGAACTTATCGCACAATAAATCAGCACTTGCACTCTTAACTGCCTTAATGGTTATCACACTACCATCTTTCAGTCTTTTTATATTTTGCCAAAACAACCGCCTATTTGTACTGAAAACATTCGTCAACCTCACACTTATTTTTTCTTTCATTTCTTTTTTGCAATTCTTAACTATCCTTTTAAAACATTAATTTTTCACCTTATATTCACGATAATGTTTAGCACACAACTGTAAGGTAAATTTTTAACACACAAATCACAAATAACTCAAATAGGCTTTCATTTTTACAGCAGCTCTTCTTTTATCTCATCATTTCACCAGGCATTTTTCGGACTCGAATCTAATATTTTTTTCACTACACACTGAATTTGCACACTAAATTATTCGGACCTTAAATTTACCTCAAATTTTATTCATATCACATTTATTATTAGTTTAACACGCGGAAAAATATTATTAACTTTTTGTACATACTTATCTCTAGCATTTTCACTATGAAAAACAGATTTTACACAAAACATTTTATTAGAGATTTTCTTCCGCATACATCAATTCATATTCAAACATATACGAGAAATTACTAAATTGTAATCATTCGTACTGATCATCATATAGATAAAATCATCACCAAAAACTGTTAAAATTACACACCATCTAGTTTGAAAGACTTTAATGGTAAAACAAGTTTGTGAATTACATGTGCAAATCGACACAAAAACAATTAAAAATCAGCATGAACTGCTATATTCATCTTGTCATTATTTTATTTAAAACCATCTGCAGTTATCAAATTTTTAAATTAAAAATTTAAAAAATTGATAATAATTATGTAAAAGCTACTTGCCTCTGAAGGTTCTTAAACCCCAGACTCTGCTTCCTTTTAAAATGAGCCTACGGTCTAAGTTGAAACACCATGTGCAAAATTTAGTTGTTCTCAATTGAAAACAATGGCTTTGCATTGCGAATAAATATATATATATATATATATATATATATATATATATATATATATATATATATATATATACATTAAATTTCATACATAAAATATAGATGATTAATATTAGGTGTTTTTGAAAATTTGATTTTGTATAAATAAATAAAATAAACATAGACTTACGTCATCTTCCAAAATAAATTTCCATTTGACAACAATATTGTAATAGTAAGTGCAACTCAGAAACCCGAAACGAACACAAGGTAGTAATGAAGACACAAATTTTTTGTTTTCTTCTGGGTTATGTTCTACCCACAATTTAATAGCATCAAATATCAGTTCTTCATGTTTAGCGTTTAATTCATCATCGGCGAGAATTTCAAATAATTCATTTACAGTAAAATTTACATAAACATGACAGTTTTTCATAATAATTTTAAAGTGTTGCAGAATAAACTTTCTGCTTTTTTCCTCTAATGATTTGCAGAAATACCATTTTGCAAGAAGCAAAATGTTTAAACAGTTACGTGGTTCCAGATTTTTTGCAATATAGTTGCAGCACTTTTGAAGCACACCGAAAACTTCATACTGGTCCGCACAAATTAAAAGTCCTTGAACATTTTCACTTGTAATTTCACAATGACCAGTGTATGCATAGTCCAAAATTAGACTGAAATTTTCTTCGGAAATTTTAACGTAAACTCGGTTGGCTCGGTTGTAAGTATATAAAAATAAGTTCTTGAAAAAGGGACTTACACCAGCTAAGATGATTCTATGAATTTTAAATTCTTTATTATTTTCACATTTTATAATTCCATCACACAGTTGCAAATTTTTACGAAGTTCATTACAAATATTCGGAAAATTTGCATTAGAATTTACATTTGGCAGACAGACAAATTTTTTTTTATTGTTCTTATGCAGTTTGTTTTTGGTTGCGAGAGAAATAGCGGATGTTGGTGTGACTTTATTTGTATGGTTTTCAAGCTTTATCGTTAATTCCATCGTTCGAGTTTCACTCTAAATATACAGTGAAACACTGAAGAGACTATCTTTCAAAATTCACACGAGACAATTGCAGTTTGTTTTATTTATTATTTAAATAACCATGTTACATGATTCGATTTTGTCCAGTTGTAAAGCAAAACCCACTATGTTTCTCATAAAATTATTTTCTAATAACAATATCAGTTTTACAGTCATATTTTTGAAATAAAATACATAGGAGGCATTGTTTCGGAATTACTAATACTTTTAAATTAAATTAATAATTAATTAAATTAATTAATTGTCGATTGTTAGTATTCTTATAACTTGAAAATTATCTAAATATTTTAAGAACAATACAAAATGTATTTGAATTTTTTGTCATCTTCGACCTCCCAATTTTTATCAACCCGTTTCAAAATTCTAAAATATAAACAAGATAGTTTATACAGTTTACATTGTTGCACCTCTTGTAGTAATTTATAGAAATAGCGCATTCTTGTGATGACATAATTTGACACGACAGCACTTGATTCAGCTTGTTTTTCTGTGCTATTTGCATCATATAATTAATTTTATAGTTAATTTTGGAATCATAAGTAAATGTGCCATTACGTAAAATTTATAAAATATAAAAATATAAGAAACAAATAAAATTATAGAAAGAATGGAAACGAAATCCAAAAAAAATTTTTCATATTTATAAAAAGAAACATATAGGTGTGTTAAAGTAAGTGATTGTGTTGTGTGCACTTTATGTAACAAATCTGGTACTGTGCAAACATACAACACTAAACGATATTTTATATCCAAACATAAAAGTTCATTGAGAGATTTCGAAAATAAAAATTGAGTTGATCCTCTATTTTCATCATTTTACCATCATAGCAAAAAAACAATAAACTTTTGTGATCAGTTTATTTATTTAACTAAAATTGTAGGATAAGTTTTATTTGTGTCAACGAATGACACTAATCGCATGTTCTATTTTGTCCCTCAACCTCCTGAACTTAAAAAAAAAATTGTATTCATTTCTTATATATATATATATATATATATATATATATATATATATATATATATATATATATATATATATATATATATATATATAATTATATATATATTTTAAATAATATTAAATAAAATATTTGCTATGTTTTGGGTGTTGATTAATTTTTCATTAAGTAATAAAAATTTTAAGGTAAGTTGTTTTAAAAATTATAAAAAATAGCTAAATTTATAACATATTTAAATTAACTACACAAACTTAAAAAGAGAACATTTTAAAATCGTGAAAAAATCATACTTAAAAGTAAAGTAAAAATAAAACAGAAATATATAATTTGTTAATTGGTGATATTAAATTTTTTAGTTGTATAAGAAACAAAAAAAAATTTATAAAGTTGTAGTGCGGTGTGATTGTGTTTCAAAGGTATATTTTATGAATACAAAAAATTTTAAAAAAATTGTTGGAAGAAGTCACAGTTAAATTGAAGCTTAATGTCAAATTTTCTGCCAGATTAGATGAAAATCTTAATTGATTTTAAAGTAAATTTTAAAATAATTTTATATATAATTTTATTGACAACCGCCGGTCAACTGCCAGACGACCCAAACGGATTCGGACGAGTCGACTTGTCATTACTCATCTGCGCCACTGTTGGCTTAGGGTAGGTTAGGTTAGGTTTAGGCTGTTTAGTTATGTTATTATTCAATATAGGCGCTTATCTCATCGGCGCAAATGACAGGTATCTACCTTAGGCAAAATTTGAAAGTTCGGGGGACAACTCGGCCATGTGGTGTAACTAAATATCGGAGTGTAATTTAGCTATGCAAAATTTTGGTAAAAGATTAAAACCCAATCGCCGCGTGCAATTTGTATGTACTCAAATATTTAGTTAATCAGGTTGTTTCAGTGGTAAATATCTTTCATATAAAATTTGAAGTGTTTATTTATAGGTATCAGATTGTTCAATAAATTTAAATATGTTACTGTTATCAGATTGTGGTTGAATTGGAAATACACTGAGTGCAGAGCAGAGCCGTGCCGAAAAATTTTAACACCTGAGACAAATCGACAAAATGCGCATCCAAATTATTTCTACATAATTTTAAAATAAAGAATAAGAATACAAACCATTTTTAAGATTTGGAAAACGTTTTTGATCTTCGATTTTATTAATAGGAAGGTTTGTAGCGATAATTGATTATTATTAATAAATTTGTATAATTTTTTTTTATTTTGGAGGTTTCGGTCATTAATCATGAACCATCTTCAGCTACATTTTACAATTAATTATATAAGTAGTATTTTATAATAAGTATTGCAAACAATATTTGAATGAGGTACATATACCATAATTTTTATTTTTAATCTCTATGTCATCTTGATAGATTAAATAAATTTTTAAAATATGATTATAAGTTTAATTTGTTAAAATATAAGTAATAAGTAAATCATAACGTGCCGAAAATTACATATTTAATAATATTTAACAAACCTTTCTATTAATAATCATTTTTATTAAATATTTATATTTTTAAAAATTTAAAGGCAATTTTTTAAATATGACTGTAATATTTGGTTACAGTGTAAAGAATATCAAATCCAAAACGCGGTTGCATTGTAAAGGCAAGAGTTACGCAGCACTGCTCCTTTTTAAAAAACAAACAAAAAAAGGAGATTGATATCATTTAAGGCAAGACGGACATTCTCTAAAAATTTAAAGACGTGTTATGAATACATTTAGAAAAAATTCCAAAAGATTTGATTGATAAAAATCAATCAATATACTTATTATTTTAAATAAGTTTAAGAAGCATGCAACTGTAATAAGCAGTTGCATGTTCGTTACTCGTTGATATTTGCGCTCTCTCACTATATTTTATTGCTGTTTCACCATGTTAAACGCACAAAGATTTTTGACGAATTGAAAAACTTTTTCTTGATTTCTCTCTTTGTCCGCTTTCATATTTTAGAGTAGTAAGTCTATGTGCGGTAGGTATCCGAGAACCCTAAGTCCGAACAAAGTTGGTAATTCAGAATGGGTACTTAATTTTTTTAACTGATATTAGCTTTAGGTGCTAGGACTTGTTGCCAGAAACAATGTTTGTTATACTTTTGAAGTGTATATTAGACGATACAAAGAATTCACAAATATCCATGCCCCAAGCGGGATTCAAACTCGGGCCCACACAGATACGATAGTATATAGAAATCCTTTATTTAGCCTCTAGATAACGAATTTGAACTTAGTTTATGTGATTGTATATGTGTGCGTCATCAGCTCGCTCGGTCGTCAGTCAAAATTTTTTGATCGCAACTTCTCTTAGGCGATTTAACCGATTTTAATAAAATTTTCAGGACAGGTTTATTTAGTGTCCAGGATAATCATGTGGATTGATTTTTTTTCAGTGCTGCCAACTTTCCGAGAAATAAATTATAAAATTTAAATAAATTTAATATAGCTACATTATTCGATTTTAATCAAATTTTCACAAAAGGTTTTTTTAGTTCCTACTTAAATTATATAATTTTAATGGTTTACAGTGTTGCAAAATTTCTGAGAAAAAAATTATTCCAAAATTTATTTTAGATATTCGTATACTGTTTATACGATTTGTAGCAAATTTAAAGGTTATAAATTTCTATAGGTACAATTATAAAATTATATTTTTGAACAGTGTTGTCAACTTTTGGAGAAAAATATAAAAATTTTATTTCTTTTTTAAGTATTTATGTAATAAAGTCCAAGTGGTTTATAAATGGGTTTACCCATATGCTTCTATATAATAATGTAAGTCAAAAATTAAATATCTTTTTTTATAAATAAAATGACTTTATTGATAATTTCAAATTAATTACAAAATTATTTAATAGAGTAAAAAAATACTAAATTTATGTTTGCAAAAATAATACTTTAATCAGTAAAGTAACATTCCCGAGTTAAAGTAGAACTTATAATGGGCACTTTAGGTTCCATATTATAATAAGAATAAATAAATGTTGTTTTTTCTGCAGCACTTCTTAACAAGTCTTGAATTTCGGTGTCATCTTCATTTTTTATAGTATCACATAAGGCATCAATAAAGATACTTGCATTTTTGCGATAGTAGATATTTTCATATTCTGTATCAAATAAATAATAATAATTATTTTTTATTATTATAACAGAGTTATAGTTGTTCTGTTAATATTATTTTACGTGGATTCTAGCTTAAATAAAACAAAAATAACAAAACTAAACTTTAAACAACTAATTTTACATGGAAAAAAATATATTCTCAATTACAAAGTGTGCTCTTACAGACATATTACATTTCACAAATTAAACAATACAGAAAAAAGATTAAGAAAATTACTTAAGTTTTAAAAATTTAGAATTTTCTTTTAGAATTAACATAAAAAATGCGTGTGTTTAATAATTTAATCATTATTTGACAATAATATCACTCGCCTAAATATATTATTACTTGGAATTTCCATAAATAGGTGTTAACCTTTTAATGGAATATTGCTATATTTTCTCAAATTTATCATATTCAATGCCAAATTTATATTAGATTAACAAAAGTACATTTAAATAGAAATATTGCATATTTATTTAAACTTTGTTGATATTTTTTTGAGTACAATTATTACAAATTTAAAACACTCAGTGTACCTACATATATTTCAGAAACAAGTTTACATATTTGAATCTGCTATAGAAACAAAACATTAAAACTAAAAATTATTCTAATCTTTTTTAAATTTTTTACAAATAAAGTAAATTTTCCTGAACTTTTTTCAATATTGTTAATTAGATATATACCTAAAGTGATATCAGTACGTCCGGCTAGTATATTTTTAGTATTTAGACAAAACAAAAAGTCCCGTAATAATTATTTTCAAATAAATTACAAAATTTTTTCACATAAAAATTTTGCCCAAATCGTGAATAGATTGCACTTAAAAAATGTGATGAGAGTTACAGCAGGTTAAGTTAGATCAAAAATTTAGTTTGGTATGGTTCAGAAAATTAATAAAATAAATTCAATTGAGGTCAATAAATAAGATAAAAGAAAAACCAGTTTTAAACGAGGCAAGAAATCAGTTTACATGCAATTTCATGATTGAGATGTAACATACAAATTATTTATTTATTATTTTTATAATTGACCTCAGAATTTTTAAAATTCCACTTATTGTAATTTATTCGTTTACATATCCCATCGTATCGTCGTCAATGGTGCACGTGGTCGTTTTTCTTCTGCATAAATTCTAATTTTTGCTGTGGTTATCGTGTCGATTTATAGCAGAGTTTAACATTGTTTGATTTACAATTTTTCGGTAGTTCGATTCTGATATAACTTTCGCTTTGTATGGGGTAAGTAATTTTTGAGTTTTTCTATAATTTTTCTTATATTGAATTTAATACAATTGGCGTTTATATATATTTTTGTTGTTTTTTGTTGTAAGTTTTTGCTAAGTTTTGCATGTATAACTGATTGGCCCTAATTGATCGGTTTCGTAATTGACTACCAGTACAGTTCATCAATACTGTATCGAACCAGTTAAAATAGTTATTTCTCTTCGATTCTTGTTTACAAATACATTTACACATTACTCATGCACTTTATCATAAACAATGACTGATTGCACCAAATGCAATTCGAAGCGGCATGGTGCCACTTTTATTACTTGCGAAGGATTTTGCGGTAAACAGTTTCACACCAATTGAGTTCATATTATTTCTGAAGAAACCTACAAATCTATTGAAAACTGCAACAATCTTCTTTTTTATATGCGACAAATGTAAAATTTCCTCTATAATTGTAGATAAAAAAATTCTGTCTGGAATCGATGACATCAATTCTACCATTTCTAGTATTACTAGTGGTCGTAAAACATACATAGTGTGACTGTGTATGTATGTAATATTCCATTTAAAAATTATATTATTCTAATTTGCTTTTTTGTTTTTAAATTAATAAAATAATTCAATACTTTTATCCTACGTAAAAGAGTTAATGTGTGATATATTTTATATCAGTTAATCTATACTACTGCAATTAGATATTTTGTTTATCAATAAATTTATACATACACACACACACACACAATCATGCAATGTACTCAAAAAAGTGTGGCACACTATCCCCAAAATTTGTTTCCTTCAAACATTTCTATCGAATCAAGTAACATTGCTTCATCTATATTCATAATACATGTTATATATGCTCTTCTATTTCTACCACTTAGTAAGTAATAATATTATTTTGTAATATTTAAAAAATTTAGAACCCTTTTAAACCGAACCAAACCAGTCTCTCTTTATCAGTTTAGTTTTATTTTATGTTAAACCAAAATGAAAACCGAATCGACAAAATATTGGAAACCGTGAACTAAACCGCTTCATAGTTTTCTAGCGGTTTGCACCCTTTTTTTAATTTAAAAAGTTATATTAAAATATTTTGAAGTATACAGGGTGATTTGTAAGTAATTGGAAATATTTTAACTGGAGTATCCTGGGCTCAGAATATGAAGATTTGACCCAAAACACTTAGATAAAATGTGGCTCCTTACTGAGCTACAGGGTGTTTTATTTAAAAATTTAAAAACGATTTTTGCCCAGTACTTAAAAACTATTTGACGTATCCTTATCATACTTGGCAGGAAGTGTAGGTACGGTACACCATACTAAATTATGTTAAATAAAAGTTTCTGGCTTCTGCCAGTGGCGTACAACAGGGGCAAGTAAGAGGTTGATCTTTCCTAAATTCTACGCCACTGGCGGAATTGTCATTTTAGCACAATTTTTCGATTCTTCAATACTTTGTTTGTAAAAATCATACTCTTCCTTCGTAACGATAAAGTCACTATTTTTCGAGATATTTAAAGTTAAACATAAGCTGCACCCTTAGGATTTTTTCAAAATTTTTTCAAAAAAATTTGAAAAAATTCAGTAAAATAGAAAAAAAAAATTAGCTACATAATAACTAAGTAACTTTTTTTTCTAACTCATTCTGGTTTGGCAGGAAAAATTAATGAAAATTAATATTTTTTGCATTTTAATTTTTTATTTTCAATAATTTTTCCTGCCAAACCAGAATGAGTTAGAGAAAACACTTACTAAGTTATTATGTAGCTAATTTTTTTCTCTATTTTACTGAATTTTTTCAGATTTTTTTGAGCAAATTTTAAAAAAATCCCAAGGGTGCATCTTATGTTTAACTTTAAATATCTCGAAAAATAGTGACTTTATCGTTACAAAGAAAGAGTATGTTTTTTACACAGAAAGTATTGGAGAATCGAAAAATTGTGCTAAAATGACAATTCCGCCAGTGGCGTAGAATTTAGGAAGGATCAACCTCTCACTTGCCCCTGTTGTACGCCACTGGCACTAGCCAGAAACTTTTGTTTAACATAATTTAGTATGGTGTACGGTACCTACACTTTCTGCCAAGTATGATAAGGATACGTCAAATAGTTTTTAAGTACTGGGCAAAAATCGTTTTTAAATTTTTAAATAAAACACCCTGTAGCTCAGTAAGGAGCCACATTTTATCTAAGTGTTTTGGGTCAAATCTCCATATTCTGAGCCCAGGATACTCCAGTTAAAATATTTCCAAATACTTACAAATCACCCTGTATATGTACAAGATCAATATCAAAAATGTTATTTTAGTGACATTTCGGTGTAAGTTAGGCGCAAGCCGGAAACCATTAAAATCATGAATTTACCTTGCGCAATACTATACACCGTCAATATATCTGCATAGTTTGGAATTAAATATATTGGAAGACCTCTTTCTGTTTCTATATGTGTCTCTGATTGTGAGATTTTTTCTAGAGAAGATGGAGAAGAATAATCTTCAGTGTAATGGATAAAGTATAATTTGGGCTTATATGCCAACGATGGACATTTTTCAGGTATAAAAAAATCGTATAATTCGTCAACCTTGTACGTGAGATCTGCACTTCGCATTGCATTTATGTTTCCATGTGACAGAACAATTATCATTATGCAGTCGCAATCTGAATAATCTTGTTGGCTTGCTGGGAAAAAATAAATAAGTTATTTACAATATGTTTAATATATATATATATATATATATATATATATATATATATATATATATATATATATGTAGTGTGGTGATAAAGTACGGAACAAAATTCATAATTTCGTTATTTAATGTTTTCAAGAGAAACGCTCGGACAGGTCAATTTTATTTTTTAATTATCCACCTTATGGCATAAAAATTTTACTATGACTTCATGTATTTTTGCAAAATGACATCATCATTGGTTTTTTTAAATGGTAACCCTAATCTTTTTTGCTGGTTTTTATAGATGGTCCAACTACTTAAATGATGGTGTAAAAAAAATTGGTACTTTAAATAACTACTTTTTTGAGAAAATAACACACTTAAAAATTTAAAAAAATATGTATATATATATAAAACATATTGTTTTGAAAAAAAAATGAATAATTGTTTTTTTGTTTAAATATTGAAAATAATGTCAAAATTATGTATGAAAATGATGAAAATTTGTCTTGTGCAGCATTCCCGCAGTAAAATCTATAGATTTTCATTATTTTCATATATGATTTTGACATTTTTTTAATATTTTAACGAAAAAATAATTATTTATTTTTTCAAAGCAATCTATGTTTTATACATATTTTTTTAAATTTTTAAGTGTGTTATTTTCTCAAAAAAATGGTTATCTAAGGCACTAATTTTTTTACGCCATTATTTAAGTAGTTAGACCATCCATAAAAACCAGCAAAAAAAATTGGGGTTGCCATTTAAAAAACCAATGATGACGTCATTGTGCAAAAATACATGACGTCATAGTAAAATTTTTATTTCATAAAGTGGCTAATTAAAAAATAAAATCGACGTGTCCGAGCGTTTTTCTTGAAAACATTAAATAACAAAATTTATCAACACACTGTATATATATATATATATATATATATATATATATATATATATATATATATATACAGAGTGTCCAAGATAACTTCGTATGCATGGGGATCTCCGAAACTGTTAGAGATACGACATCGGTTAAATTAGATGAAAGTTACCTCATTAGTAGGCGAGTTTAGTCATCTTTAGTTTTTTCCAAAAAATTCCTTAGGTTACTAGATATAGACAAAAATGCAAATTTTGTTGTTTTATATTTTCGCTTATAACTCTCGTATGCAAAATGATACATTATTTTGGTTTGCACTTTCTTAAGACACTTTTTTACACAGAATTTCCAGGAGTAACCAAAATTTTTTTATCATGTACCGTTTTCGAGATTTATGATGCAACTTTTATTTTTCTTATGTAACTAGTATTTCAATGTAGTGTAATTAAAAATATCTTTTTTTTGCTTTCCCGTGATATAACATAGTCCTACTTTATTTTAAATAATAACATGAAAAATTGAAAAAAATCTATTTTGCAAAGTAATAATTAATTTTTTTAGTTAAAAACTAAATAGGCCATGTTAAAACAAATGAAACATGAGCCCTACTTTAGTTTAAACAATAATATAGAATTATAATCCAAAAAAAAAACAATTTATAAAATACTAATGCTATATTTTACATTCGTAATAACTAATAACTATAACAGTAAAATTACATTAAGTGTTCAAATAAACCACCGTTTTCTTGAATGAACATACGTGTTCTCTTAAGCATAGCTTGTGTTAGGTTAGTTTTAGGTATTTAATACCGTACTCAATCAAATTCATGTTTAATATCCTATACATCCCTACACTGGGTTGCCTTCTTTAAGGATATAAATTTAAATACATTTCCGCGGCTAATACTGCGTTACTTTGACAACGAATGTAACAATAAAGCATTTCAAATTTCTCTAAATTTTCAAACCGCTCTATGAATTAATATTCTTTCAATAAGCACTCCAATAAAACTAACTAACTAACTAAGACAATAATCAGAAGAAAAGCCAAACCAAAAATCTAATAATAAGGAAAACAATGCCTATTTCTCATGTTTCATTTGTTTTGATATGGCCTACTCGGTTTTCAACTAAATAAATGAAGTATTACTTTGCAAAATAGATTTTTTTCAATTTTTCATG
This sequence comes from Clivina fossor, assembly GCA_963966155.1. Classification (NCBI taxonomy): domain Eukaryota; kingdom Metazoa; phylum Arthropoda; class Insecta; order Coleoptera; family Carabidae; genus Clivina; species Clivina fossor. Next base: position 81,734,166 of record OZ014550.1, read on the forward strand.
TTATTATTTAAAATAAAGTAGGACTATTTTATATCACTGGAAAGCAAAAAAAAAGATATTTTTAATGACATTACATTGAAATACTAGTTACATAAGAAAAATAAAAGTTCCATCATAAATCTCGAAAACGGTACATGATAAAAAAAATTTGGTTACTCCTGGAAATTCTGTGTAAAAAAGTGTCTTAAGAAAGTGCAAACCAAAATAATGTATCGTTTTGCATACGAGAGTTATAAGCGAAAATATAAAACAGCAAAATTTGCATTTTTGTCTATATCTAGTAACCTATGGATTTTTTTGGAAAAAACAAAAGATGACTAAATTCGCCTACTAATGAGGCAACTTTCATCTAATTTAACCGAGGTCGTATCTCCAACAGTTCCGGAGATCCCCATGCATACGGAGTTATCTTGGACACTCTGTATATATATATATATATATATATATATATATATATACAATGTGTAAAATGATGAGGTTTCCTATAGGGAAAAAAATTTTAATATGAGTTTTATGAGAAAAACTTATTCTTTATAAAAAAAATTTGCTTCCAGCTCAAAAAAGATACAACAAGTTTGGACTAGACGAGATAGAGAGAGACTTAGTGCATAAATTGCCGTGGACCAAGTTACTGTATTTTATAAGGCCCGTTTTACACGACGCAACTTTCTGTGGGATTTTCTTGCGCAACAAAATTGCACAAGAAAATTTCTCGTGTAATACAGAAATTGCACATACAATTTTGTTGCGAGGACAAGTTGCACGGATTAGAACACGCTGTAATTTAATTGCATGGCCTTGCAATTTCTAGTTACTTTTTAGTAACTTTCAGTTTTACCAACTTTTATTATGAAAGGCACAATACCAGTATTTTTTTTTTATTTATATTTGATTTTCCTATGAGATGTGTCATACATTAAAAAAATAAATTACAATAAAAATTATTTATTTATTTTATATATTTGTGTGTTTATTTTGAAGGTTATACAGTTATGATTTATTTTGAGGTTTAGTTATTTTTTTAATTAGTTGCATCTTGGAAAGAAATAACCAAAATCACAGTGCAATTTTCTTGCATCGTATAAAACATACATATATTTTGCAATTATATTGCGCAACTTTCTTGTACAATTTTGTTGCGCAAGAAAATCTCAAAGAAAGTTGCGTCGTGTAAAACGGGCATAAGAGAGACAGGACTTCTTATATGAGATTGATCAAAGGGACAGTACAATAGGCCACTAGGCCGCAGTGCTCTGGGGCTCAATGATACCAACCTTATGCATAGATAGATAGATAAGAAACCATTTATAGTCAAAGAAAAATCCAGTAATCACTTAAGATAAGATCAGAAACTTAATATTATGTCGAGTTGTTGATTTTAAATATGACTAACTTAGTCCAAATGTTACATCAGTATCGTGTTACCCACGAAAAAAAATTTTTTTTTTTTAATTATATTTTGGCAAATTAATAATAATAATATTTAAAAAGTAAGTCTCTTCTATGACAATTATTTTTAACATTTTTCACACGATACTGATGACATTTGGACTTACAGTCATATTTAAAATCAACAACTCGACATAATATCAAGTTTCTGATCTTATCTTAATTGATTACTGGATTTTTCTTTGACTATAAGGGGTTTCGATACAAACAAATTTTTTTTATAAAGAATAAGTTTTTTTCCTAAAACTCATATTAAAATTTTTTCCCTATAGGAAACCTCATCAATTTACACACTGTATATATATATATATATATATATATATATATATATAGTGTGTAATTTAAATGCTACCTCGAGAACTATGAAAGCTACGAGGTATCATTTAAAACAGGTATTTCAATGAATAAGACAAATATTTTTTAGGCCATTGGTTTTTTGAAATGTTTTTCATTTACCTATGCGAAAAATCATTTTATTTTGGATACAAAGATATAATATATAACTGAAAATGATATAATTGAAAAAAACCTAAGTAAAATTGGTATTAATTTATCACAAAATCTCACTGTAATAATTCAGGTATGAATAAAATAATTGAATTTCTTTATTTATTCTCTTATTAAATGCTAGTACAACATTTTGTTGATATTTGAAGATTGTAAAATATTATTTGCCAAGCCAAACGACAAAAACCTAGGCCCGTATTCTCTCCTCATATGAAAAAGTGCTTTTTCAAAAAAAGTGAAATATACTCGTAGTAGTAATTCTAGTAGCGATCTAATTCTCACCTCCATTTTTACTGAAAAAGTAACTTTTTCATTATCAGATAAAAGTGAATTTAAAAAGACAGACAGATAGACATCACGCTAGAAAAAGTTGATTCGTGTTGCGATAAACCTAATTTGTGCTTATCTGTAAAAATCTCGATATGTTAAATTTAGTATGATTACAATACCTCCCTTATCATATATGATATGACGGTCGGTAAAAACGTCAAAAATTTATTTATTTGCAAAACTAACAGCTCAAAAAACCAATTATTAATGTAAATGTAAAGTTTAACGAAAAATATCATTGTTGCTATGTATAATAAAAATAACTACAAATATCAAATACAGCTCCACCAAGCAAACAAGTCCATCGGAAAATATGCCAACTAATTTTTAAAATTCGTGGCGGTAAAAGTTTAAGCCAATAAAAACAATTTCTGCCGCCGTTGTACATTCCGTAACAAAAGTAAAAGTAGCTAGCAAACTGACTGATTATCGCGTGTTTGTTTTTCTTAATTTTCTCTGCTGTTGCTCATCTTTATAAAACAAATCAGTCTTTTTTAAGACTTAATCTTATTTGAAATAAGGTAGGCATATATTTTATAGATAATTTAAAGTATTTTTAAAATGAAATTATCGCATAACCTCAAAATATATATTTTGTATGTCAAAGTACTATTGACACTGAGTGTACCTCTAGAATACAGAGACAACAAACCAAGCCTACCCAAGAGACTTGTTTGCTTGGCTTGACTGTAATTGTTTTATGTAATTACTACTTATTTGTTTATAAATATAACTGATAAACAAATTTACCACATTAAATTTTAATTTAAAATTATTTAAATTCTATCTTATATAAAATTATATGCATATGTATTTATAAAATATATTAGGTACAGATGTTTTGTGTTATTAGGGTTTTCGCTGGATTGGAACACACGATAATCAGACTATAGTTACGTCACTAATTGTAATTTAGCCAAAATTTTAACTGACATTTGCAAAAGTAAACTAAATATAAATATTATTTTACATTATTAAATCGTTCGTACGAAAAACAATATGCAAGTTTTTAAATATGCAATCTCGGAAAATAATCTTTGTTCGATTCTGTTATGTGCACTGACAAATCTTTTATCAATAAAATAAAACATTGCGCGATCTTTGACCACTGGGTACGTTGAGTATTTGTGTAACCTTTAGGACTTTAACTTTATCTTTTGCTACTGATGATGAAACCTTAGCTTTCGATAACTTATATAGCTTTTTATTATTATTGTTTTTGGTTAAAAGGAAAATTATATGATTTTATTAATTTTTTGCCATTGGAAGATCATATTTTAATTTAAAATCTTGTCGTAATATACTATTTTATACCTGTAAAAATCAAGTTACCTAAATATAAGATTTGTTGCATTTCGTTGTAAGATTTGTTTTTGTAAATATTAACAAAAAAATTCCATTCTTCAGTTACAGTTGTTGCAAGATTTCTGGCATCCCATTCTGTACTTTGTTGTTTGTTGCCACCATCAATGTAGAAATTTGTAAAAATAATAGCTTTGCTTTTTTCTGGATGTTGTGTGTAATAAGTTCTGGTATTACAATATGTCAACGTAGCTTGATATCTTTCTTTAGCGATATGTTTATTTCTTTTCCTATAATTAATTTTTATTTTAATTTTTTATTGAAATTTTCAAATGTAAATATTTTTTTAGTATTTGTTTCTTTTTATGTACTTTTATATATCTTATGCATCCATATGGTTAAATTGCACAATCAATTTAGTTTATATTATTATTTTATGAACATTATTTGTAAAAGTGTTTAAATATCATATTATAACAACGGTTGGTTATTATTTAAAGTTTTATTGCTTATAAATCACAGTTTACTTATAACATACATCAAAAATGTCACAGATACAAATACTCTTATATAATATTTGGTTATTCTACACATCGCATATAGGTACTGAGTTTATTTGTAACTCGCGAAAATAGAGTTTCATGCGGCGCGGCGGACTCGGACAAGTAAATTCGTGCGAATATAGTAAGTCGGCTGGAGACTATCTGATGCCGACCCCCCCCCCCCCCACGAATATGCTGGATAAATTCTACCGTCTCACAACAGAAAACATTAGGCTTGGTAGGACCCCCCCGCGGATGCGAACCAAGTAGTGTGCTATCTGTGAAATAACTACTTCGAGCGTATATACGTAGTAGGTAGGCTGGAGACTATCTGACAATTCTGGGATGCTGGATAGATTCTACCGTCTCACAACATAAAACACTTGGCTTGGTAGGACCCCGCGAATGCAAACCAAGTAGTGTGAGCTATCTGTAAGATAACTGATTTCTTAAATTTTAAAATTAAACGCTCATGTGCTCTGTTGTAGGATGGCCACTATGACTCCTTTTCAGAGTGTTGTGCTAGTGTCAGTGTATGTTTAGAGTGTCAGTGTATTTGTATTGTGTGTTGTGAGTACGAAACCATTAAGGAAGTGTCAGTGTGCTCAAACGTGATTGCATAGCAATGACTACCGCTCGTGAACCAAATGAGTAATGCAGGCGGATTGCATACCGAGTGTTGGTTTGGAAGTGTTCCAAAGCGGTCAGAGTACGACGCGTAAACTGCATTGTGTACCTAAAGTGAGGAAACGGGAGAACCCGGAGAAAAAGCTCACTTAGCGGCCGGAAAAACGCACATGAAAATTTCTAGTAGGAGCGGGACTCGAACCAGAGTTCTCAGTGGTGCGAGGCAAATAGCATAAAAATAAACAGTTGATAAAAAAAAATAACGATGTTCCTGTGGCTGCGCGCTGAGACAGGGTTTGCGCCGTGCAATGCAGAGGCTGCTACAGTCTTCTCAAATAAAAAACTCAAGAACGTTGTCAAAGAGCATAAAAATTCGCTCAGCATGAACCTCTTAAAAATATAACTAACATAATATTAGCATACAAAAAACAAGTGTTTTTAAAAAAGTTTTTTTCAACACTTTTTTTACGTTGTTGTTAAAAATAGGTAATTTGTTTTATCAAATTTTAATATTTCAAAAGCTCATGCTGAAGAGAAATGTAAAAGGAACAAAAAGAAAACTTTATTTCAAGGTTATAGAGTGACAATTCATCGTGCTACATTGCACGGCGATTAAAAAAATGGCGATTCGAAAAAACGACGTTTAAAATTTCTCGGCTCGTATACCTGCCTTTGCAGCATGTTTAGAACAGCTGTAACATTCACAATTGTTTAGATATCTTGAGGGGTTATACTATACTTTTATAAAAGAAAAAAAATCGAAAATTTTGAATTTTTAGGCTCCCCCCTTAACAAAAAAAAGGCTCCTAAAAACTTTTCAACTTAAATCCGGCTCTGTACATTGGTCACAAAAATAGTGTGATGTTCTATGGTTAAATGTTATAGGGAATAAATTAAATTATTATCTTAAAACGACAAACTTTTTATTCAGCAAAATTAATAAACGTTACTTAAAAATAGTAAAAGTGTAGTAAGAAAATAAGAATTCATTAAAATAATAAATGCATAGTAAAATTTATAAATGTTCAGTAAGAATATTAAAAGTTAGTAAAATAATATATGTGCTATAAAATAATGGATTTTATCTTTTATTTTATTTAAAACGTATTGTAAAAATAGTAAATAAATAATAATTGTTCAGTAAAAGTATTAAATATTTAGTTATATTACGTAATAGTTTGTCAATATGGCCGGCAATTTGGTCAATTTGTTGGTTAATGGTCAATTTGGTGCTGCCACCAGTGGTGTATATAGTAACTAGTTGCCCGTTAAACACCTGTTAAACACAAATATTTAGGTTAGGTTACTCTGCATGCTGTTGTGATACTTTTCCTGTTGAAATTGCAGTAAAATACTGGGAATTGTAAATTGTACAAAATGTAATAAAATACTTATATACTAATCATTTTTATTTTAAGCTGTACAAATTTTTTGTAGTAAACAAAAACTGAATTATATACCAAATACTAAATGATTTATTACTACCCTTTTCAAAATGCTTGAGTAATTGAGCAATTACTAACTGAATTATATTACTACCCAATATGATTAATACATTTATGCAACACGTTTGTAATGCTGACATAAATGTTTAGCAATGTTATATGTAACTGGTCAGCGGCTCAAAGAATATTATTTTATAAACATTGTGAACCGTATTCATAGTAACCACGTTAGACTAGGTTTAAATTAGGTTTCCGTAGTACCGATTTAAACCTAGTTCAAAATATACTACAATTCATTTATTTTAAGAACAAAGCGTTATGAAAGATAAAAATGATATTTCTCAGCGTGTGATTAGCTGAAATTTGGAACAAATGATACATACGTAATTCTTAACGTGAATGGAGTATATTCATGGTCACATTTCATGGTCAGTATTCTGCTTGAACATGATCTGTTGATAGTTTCCATAATAATTGTTCTAGTTAATGTCACAATTTTTATAAATTATTTTTTAAAAGGTATTAAAATTGAAATTTAATAATATCAACGTTAAAATAAACGTCAAAAATGTCAGACGATAATTAATATATACTCGAATCTTTAAAAAAAATTAATTTTTTAAAAGATAAAAATGTATTTATTAATTAATATTGCTAGTATTACAAGCTCGGTTTTATTTAAAATCTGTTTTAACTAATACCAGTTTTAAGATAATGTAACTGTCACAAGAGCAAGTATAAACAAATAAATTAAAACACCCAAAAACCAAGCTATATATCAGATAATATATAGCTATATATCAGATAATAAGTTAAATTATAATTATTTATTTAATATTGTTGTGCACATATTTATTTATCTTAATTGAAATAATTGTAAAATTTTTTTTTCAAAATACATTTCTAAAATTTTCATGTTATTTAATTATTATATTTTCAATTTATTGGGTAAATATTTTCAATTAACGTCAGTAGTGTAGTTTATTAGAAATTATAGATTTTCTTAAATAATACATTATGATTCATATTTTCAAAAAAAAAATTTAAACATTCTGATGTTCAGCTAAACTCTCACATGCTCGCATCTTCAATTAAATCATTTACTTAATTTATTCATATTTATAATAGTCAATTTAAAATATAAATCTTACAATTAGCTCAATAATATCATTGTTATTTATGTAATAAGGGCGTAAATAGAGGTCTTATGAGGTGAAATCGTAAATTCAAATGAAGTTGCATATAAAATTTTATCTATTTGTAACCTATAAAATGATGGCGAGTGACAAGCGATGTCATAAGTGCAAAATTGATTTTGATGGTGAAAATATTATTGGATGTGAAGGAAGTTGTGGTGGATGGTATCATTTAGGTTGTGTAAACCTCAATATAAATCAGTACAATGTTATAAGTAGTTGCAAGGGTGTAAAATAGTATTGCAATGAATGCTATGAAGAAAGTGAGGTTAGACATAATGCAAATATAAAAAACTAAACAGAGATGTAGAAATAATAAAAAAGATATTACTTAAAAGAGAAGGAGCAAGTACTAGTACAAAACAAGAAGAGGTAGAATGTAATATGAAATATGCCGAGGCTGTCAAGAAGCAAGCCAAAGTAAGAAGAAAGATGTCAAAAAAATACAGAACGAATTAATGAAAAAGGTAGATCCCGTTAAATTGGCTGTTGGAATTGAAAAAATTAGAAATTTAAAAGATGATGGAATAATTATCACATGTGCGAGTAAAGAAGAAAAAGAGATATTACAAAAAGAAGTGAATGAAAAATTAGGCAACCAGTTCAGCGTAGGAGAAATGAAGAAACCAAATTTAAGGCTAAAAATAATTGGACTACAAGACAAAATGGAAGCAGAAGAGCTGAAAGAATGTAAGAAAATTTCAATTTAAAGCTGATAGTAATGAAAAAGAGAAAATATTATTTTGCAGCAATTATTGAAATTGAAAATGAAGTAGCAGCAAAAATATTAGAAGAAGGTAAACTAAGAATTAAATGGAGTATATGTGATGTTTATTTACACACCAGCATTTTGAGATGTTTTAAATGTAATAGATATTATCATAAAGCTGAGGATTGTAAATATGAAGAAGCTTGCATAAAATGTGAAAATAATAAGCATGATGGTGAATGTGTAGGCGACAAGTGCTGTGTAAATTGTTTAGATGCTAATAAAAAATTTAATTTAAATCAACCAACGGATCATTCAGTGTTTGACAGAGCATGTGAGTCGTATGAAAGGTGTATCGAGGCCAAGAGACGAAGATTAGGATATTCTGGACAGTATAATAAATAGCAATCAACGAAAAAAAAATGTGAAACTCATCTATGTTAATTCTAGAAGTATATTAAAACATAAAGACAAATTAGTAAAAATAATGAGTGACATAAATCCTTCGATAGTGTGTGTGGCAGAAACCAGATTATCTAGCGAAATAAAAGACAATAAAGTTGAAATAGAAAAATATACAGTTTTAAGGTCTGATTCAAATAGTAGGTATACAGGCGGTATTGCGTGTTATTTGCACTGCAATTTGGCATTCACACTGATTCAAAAAAATAAAATTGATGATAATTATTGGGTATTAGTGTTAAAAGTAATTATAGATAAAAAGAATGTCATAATAGTGTGTGTATATCGATCGCCAAGTAGCAATTTAGTGGAATTTTTAGACTTTTTTAATAGATTTTGTAGAAGATTACTGTGAAAATTTATGTATGGATATTATTATTACAGGTGACTTTAAAATTAATGTTTTTAACATTAATAATGCCCAAGTAGTAAGACTTTATACATTGCTCAATGACAATGGATTAATTCAACTTATAAATGATTATACTCATTTCACCTTTAATAGTAAAACATGCATAGATCTAGTAATTACAAATAACAAAAATAATCTAGAGTGTGTTGTGCATCAACCAATCATTGCTGATCATGCATTAATTGAAATTAATTTAAATTCTGAGAACTTTTTAGAAAATAAAATAGTAAGGAAAAAAATGCAAGATAGATTAGGTTTTTGTAGATATTTAGTAAATATAGAATTTAATTACAGAGAGCAAAATTTAAATAAAAAATATAATACTTTTTATACTCAATTCATAAATGCCATTGATAAATTTATGCCAAAGATCACAATCAATAAAAATATAAATAAGTATAAACCTTGGATAACAGAAAACGTTAAAAATGTAATTAGAAGTAGGGATAGAGCACTAAATAAGTTTCGTATTACTGAAGCAATAGGTGACTGGGAGAATTATAAATATTTACCTAAGAGTGTTACAGAACAAATAAGAAATGCAAAAAAAATATACTATGAAAACAGTATTGACAAATATAAAAACAATAGTAAAGATATGTGGAAAACATTGAAAAATTTTGTGTCAAAAAATAGAAAATGTAATCTTAACATAGAAATTAACGGTAATATATGTACTGATAATAAAAAATTAGATGAAAATTTCAATAATTATTATATCAAAGAAATAGTGAATTCAATTGATAATAATCATGTTAGTAGCAATGGATCTGATTTAATTGTAAAAGATAACATGTTAAAAGATTTTAAATTATTAGATTATGATAACTTATTTAAGATAGTAATAAATTTAAATAATAAAAGTAGCCCTGATGAGATAAGTACATGGTTGATAAAAGACAATTTTGATGTAATAGGTGATAAGTTAATAAATATTGTAAATAATTCCCTTGAAACTGGAGTAGTACCTGATCAATTTAAGATATCTACGATTGTACCTGTACAAAAAGTACAAAATAGCAATAAGGTTGAAGACTTCCGTCCTGTTAACATGTTGCCAGTTATAGATAAAATATTGGAAAGAGCCGTTTATAAAGACACACTTACAAAAAAATAATATTTTAATAGAACAGCAATCATAATTTCGAGAAAATCATAGTTGTAAGACTGCATTTTAATGTGTGTTGAATGATTGTGTGACATGCATAGATAATAATAAACAGCGCATTTTGGCAGTGTTCGTTGATTTAAAACGTGCTTTTGAAACTATTGACAGAGGAAAGCTTGTCAAAAAATTAGAAAATTATGGAATAGCAGGAACATGTTTAGATTGGTTTAAAAATTATTTGGTTGGTAGAGAGCAAAAGGTAAAATGTAATAATGTGTATTCAGAAGAAAGTATGGTAAAAATGGGAATACCGCAGGGTTTTGTTTTAGGTGCAATATTATTTATAATATACATTAATGACATAGGAAAAAAATTTAAAGATTGCAATTACAGTTTATTTGCTGATGATACAATGTTGTATATAGCAGGAAGTGATCTTAAAAAATGTATTAATACATTAAATACAGAATTAAATACATTAGATCAATGGTTAAAAATTAATAAATTAAAATTAAACATAAATAAAAGTAAAGTATTGATGTTGGGATCTGAAAATCTGTGGAAAGAATTAAAAACTAGTAATCACAAAATTATGATTAGAAATGAGAATATTGAAATAGTAGAAAGTATTAAGTATTTGGGAATTATTATAGATAGGAAGTTAAAATTTAGTGAACATATGAATCACATATGTAAAAAAGTATCTAAAAAAGTTAATTTTCTGGGAAGAATGAGAAAAATTTTGTCTACAAGAACTAAAATATTAATCTATAATTCTATTATACTCCCCCATATTACATATGCAGCGTCAGTTCTCCTTATGTGTAATAGGGGAGATATTGATAGGCTGCAAAAGCTACAAAATAAAGCAATGAGGCACATTTTGAATAAAGATAGATACAGTGGATTGATGATATGTTAAAAGAGTTAAAGTGGAGTAATGTGGATAGATATATTATGTATAACTGTCTGGTTTTTGTGCATAAAATTAATAGTAAAATTGCACCTTCTTACTTACTAAAATTTAATACAAAAAATTCTGAATTGTACAATTACAACACTAGAAGTGCTAGTCATTTCCATATTGATTTCAAAAAACACGAACAATTAAAAAAAATCAGTATTAGCGAAAGGTGTCAGTGAATATAATAAGTTACCTAATAATATAAAAATGTTAGATTTTAAAAAATTTAAATTAGAGTTAAGGCAATTTATGTTACATACTAATTGAAATCACTCGTAATGTATTAATATATGTAAAAATTTGTAAAAGTAATTTGGAATAACTTTGCTAAATAAAGTTCTTTATTATTATTAACAAACAAACAAAAGTGTTTTTATGAATGCAGATGTATATGTTAAGTTTTCTGAACAAATGTAATTTACAATAACATAAAACTGCTAGTTATGATTATTAATCACTTTTATTAATAGGTAAATTTATTTCAAATTCCATTATAATTAATTTGTTTACGAAAAATATCAACAAATAATAAACCACAAAAACACAAAAATATAATTCCTATTCACTATTTACAGATTAGAGTTAAGTTTCGGCCATGTAATAATTATATTTTAATATATTTTCATTATTAAATTATTTACACTTAAAAATAATATTGAATTATTATTTTTATTTTAATACGCCTATTCTTCAAATAGAAAAATATTAACACAAAAATTAATAAATAATAAAATACAACGAGCAAATTCAAAATTGAAATTCAACTTTAAAATTTATTTTCTTATTTATTATAAATAATTTGGTTTGAAGCATATAGTTACGTAGATATTTTAATGTATATTTTTGATTACAGAAATTAAAAAAAAAAATGTGCAACAACTCCATTCTCAAGATTCCAATGGTGGCACCTGAATTTGGGCAGCACAGTATAGTGAACATCAAATATTTTTTGAATGGTTTTTGTGATTTGAACATTTTAACGGTTTATAATTTAGTTTCTTTTTGCTTTTAATTAAAAAAAAACTTACTGTTTGCAGTTATTCGACTCGGTATCATCTTCATTTAATTTTCGCTTTTTTCCTTGGTTTTCACACATTTCTTTAGACTTTACTAATATATTTTCTATTAACAAAAATTTTACTATATAGCTCTATTTTCTTTTTTAAATTGTTAACTGTAAATAATATAACAAATAATTTTGATACAAAAATGCCAGTTTTAATACATTAATAGAAACAAATAATTTTGACAGTTTACTGTTTTTTATTTCGTCGCCTACGTTATAACACAATGATGTTTTTCTCTCATTTTTTGGCAATTTTTAGTTGCAAATTTTCTCTGCAAGACAGGTTTGTTCCAATTTGATTCCAATCTTTTTTTCAAGCCTATTATTATTATTAATTATTAAATAATTCTGTTAATATTGTTAAAACATTAAAAAAAAATAACAAATGCACTTTAAATTATCGTTAGACTCGTTCTAAAAATGACACAAAAATTATATTTTATACTAACTGTACCTGGCATGCGTTGCAGTGCCACTCAAAAAAAGTGGAGACGATCTGTATATATGCGTGCACCCTGTTGCTCAGTGCAATTTGCATGCGGTAATTTCTATTATAGTTGTAAAAATTAAAATTTTATAAAAATATAAAAATTTAAACTTTGATGTGTTTTTGTGCGCTTGCCCGCGAAGTTTTCCTCTTCTCTCCCCTCAGAAACCATCGCTGACATGCGCACAATAACTCACCAAAGTTTCATCGCATTCGGATGAATGGTATAGGAACGCATACACGGAACCTTAGATCATATAACCTTACGGAGGCTATATGATCTAAGTACGAGACATATACAAAGAAAGAAAGAAAGACAGAAACACACATTCATTTTTATTTATAAAGATTTTATCATATTTGTAATACATACAAATTTGGTAATGTGAAAATATAAATTTGATCAAAAACAAATTTCAAAATAAGTTTCAAAAAAAGTATTTTTCGAAATCGAAACGTAGTTAAATCGCTTTCTTGCATCTGAAAACAAGCATTCACCATATTTTATCAAAATTGTTAGAGCCGTTTTCAAGATAAAGTTTACACACAAATAATAAATACAAATAAATAAAAAATTACCTGTTTAATAGGACAATAATTCTCGTATTCTGAAATATTTTTGTTAAGAATAATGGTTTGTTAAAATGAAATTCTTGGATTCCGTAAAAAATCTTTCTGTGTATTGTAACAAACGTTAACGTTTTTTAAGTATTTCTAGTGCATCGAACTTTGAACTACTGTTAGCAATTTCGACATATTTTGAAATGATGTTCAAAGTTCGATTGCACAGTGAACTAGATATTTATGTTTACGTTGCCACCTCGCAGAGTCCAGTTCGATGGCGAAAATGTAATTTAAAAAGGGGTTACCATGAAGACTGAGGCAGTTACGATCAGCATGTAGTTACGTTCAACATCAAGGCACTATCAGCAAATAGTCGAAAGTCTATAAGTAAGATATGAGCACGATTCGGTTATAAATTACATTTTGGATTCATATTTTTATCGCTAAATTTAAATGTATTATTTTGCAATTTTCCTATAATATTTGTTTAACTAAATTTATATTTTATTATCGTAATTATTCAATAACCAAGATCCAAGTGCAACTTTATCTAATCAGGTAAAGAATCCATTTTAAATAAATTCTAAATTTACTCAGAAAAAAATTTGTCATCTTAAATTGCACAAAGATAGCAAATTGTCACAATGGTGTCAGAAGTAAAATTGATTGATGAGCGATCAATTTTAGTAGTTTGAGTATTTTTAGTTTGGTTTTAATTATGATAGTCAAAATTATAATTTTTTTTTAGTTGGTGCGCGAAAGTATATGAAATATAAATAAAAAATTAGTAAGTTAATTTTGACCATAATTCCATGGTATATAAGTAAGACTTGCCAAGTGGAAATTAGAAAAATTTGTTTGTCAAGATTTCGTGGGCAAGTAAAAGTATTGAGAGTTACCAGAAGCTTACCTATTGAAAGTTACCTATTAAGAGTTACCAGAAGCTTGGCGGCCAAGTTCAATAGAAATGGTATGCCACTGGTTACGTTTCTGGCTCGGGGCCCGAATCAGGCTTTTTGAGATTAGTTGTGGCACGTATTAGTAAAAAAGAATCTTTAATGATGCAAGGTCACATCGAAGAAAAAGAGTCTCTTCAATTCAGTAGCGTCGAGGGCAACAGTATAGTCACTGGTGAAAGATCGAGGCAATAAACGCGGCCGTCGACAAAGTAAGTTTTAAATGTAGACGCGAAGTAAAGCGCTATGTAAGCAGATGAACACCAATGGAAACGTAACAGTTGGGTGTGTAAAGAGAAGAAAAAGAAAAGTTAATCAGAAAAAGTCAATAAGTGGAGTTAAGTAAGAAGCAAACCAAAAATGAGTATATTGCAACGAATTTTTTACGGGATCTAAAAACAATTATTTTAACGAAAATGTTTTAGAATACGAGCATAAGACACATATATCAGAAAGACCTGTACCAAAAATTATTGCTTAATTTATTTTATAAATAATATTTTAAATAATTATATTATATTTTATCATATTGCTATAAAAACATATGTAGTATGTTTTCATGATGACCATACGATAGCAATGTGTCAAAAATAAATTTCAAACTAAATTCATTACATTTTATTAAAATCGTTAAAACCTTTTTCAAAATAAATTTACGAATACGCACTCGTAAGTAAATATATAATTATTGCCCGTAACAAACAGTTAATTCTTGAAATTAAAATTATTATTAAACATTTCGTTTCGTAGAAAAGTGCAAATATTATGATGTTGCACATTAAACTGTAGAGAGCGTACCACCTAAAATGACATCACACAATCATTAGATTATGATGAAACAATGAAAGAATATATCACGGAAAAGTGCCGAAAGAAGCATATTATGTAGAACAGGAGAGCAAATTATACTCCTATATGATATTACATATATACGTATTTTTTCCAATTTTATATTTCTAGATTTATTTACCTATATTTAATATTTTTATTTTGCGTTTATGTACATTTTCATTTAAAATAAATATTTGAGTTAACAGCAATTTTTTATTTAAAATACTATATAATACCTATATTTGAGTTTACAGCAATATTTGCAATTTCTTTTTTAGGTGGCCCGAAAAAATTTTTAGCCTCAAGCCCCGAAAAAGCTGGATCTGCCACTGGATTTTACTGCGAGAATGCTATATGAAAGAGGTATTTTCAACATTTTCATGTCATTTTGACATTTTTAAAAAGATGAAATCCAACATTTGGGAAAAAATATTATTTATTTTTTTCAAAGCTATCTATGTCTATTGTTACATTTATTAATGCGATTTTTTTTATTATGTAATGTACGTATCTCAGCAATAAATGTACTTAGCAACATAAATAATAAATTAAACAAAAACAAAATAGTTATTGTACTTTTTTTTAGAAATTAATGTCAGAAAATACCGAAAATAAATAAAATGTTCAAAATGATTCAATATTTAATTCAATTCAATGATTCTTTATCAAATCTTCCTAGATCTGATAATATTATTTACTGTCATAGTTCTATTTTATATAACAAATTTTGGGATTTCATACACATACACATGGAATACGACTACTAAGTGAAAATCACGTATCATGTACCGTTTTTAATACATTAAAAAAAAATTAGAACCACCGATTTGCAGCTTCTGGGACATCATTTAATATGCCCTTTTTCCTCTGTCACATACATACATATCGTATATGTATACTGTTTTGCTTGGCTGTTGAAACTTACGTCATAATCGATCGTATGAGAAATCACAAACTTGTTTAATACGTTCTCTTTCTTTCTTAAAGCAGCTCTTATAGCGATTTCTTTGCAGGTAATGTCTGCCAAATTCTGTTTTTTATTATTCAGTAAGTAGAACAAATATAGAAACAGTCAATGTATCCATTTCTTTTCTACTAATTGATATTCTCAATAATGTTTTCCTTGTTGCT
This sequence comes from Clivina fossor, assembly GCA_963966155.1. NCBI lineage: Eukaryota > Metazoa > Arthropoda > Insecta > Coleoptera > Carabidae > Clivina > Clivina fossor. The sequence continues at coordinate 81,750,254 of OZ014550.1, forward strand.
TGTTATATAGAAAGAAAATGTAACAAATAGAATACGCAATAGCTCTTAACTCCGCCCAACTATTATGAAATTCAAAAGTTGCAAAAATATGTGGTATATAGTTTTTGAAAACAACATCTTATAAGTAATTTTCTTCCCGATCTGATGGTGGGTAGATGCACTTTTTCTTTTTTTGCATAATTTCAAAAATCCACTTTTTCCAAAAAAAAAATGAAAAATTTAAAAATTGTAGTTCTAAACTGATTCAGAATTTAATTTGAACAAACCTATAGAAATTTGAAAGAAACAAAATAAAACAAAACGACTTAAACTTTAAAATAATAATAAGAAACTTCCAAAAAAGAAAATATTTTAAAAAGTATCTCTATTAATCTCCGTTGCAGACGTTTTGCCATTTATGAAGTATGGCGAAACATCTGCGACGAGAATAGATCAACCACGGCATACTATCACAGAAATTTCTATAAATTTAATGAAATCCAGCCCGTGAAAGTTTGAAGATTTCTAAGTATTTATAGTTTGCAAAATAAAAAGAGAAAACATTTTTTTAAACATAACTTTGTTAAACAATTAAGATGTTACAGTACTGTACACTTTCGCAATGAACGGGCCAAGCATATACGACTACATAGAAAAAGCATCAATTATGGTAATCATAATTTTTAGGATTGTTTTCGATCAAGAGTAAAAACCTTTTTAGCATTCAATTTTTTGTTTGTATTTTACAATTTCAAGAAAGTACTGGATCTCTTTTTCTCATAATAGCCTGTATATTTATATGTAGAATAATTACATATACTTAATATTTATTTTCAGATTTAGTTAAAAGAATGTTATGTTTGTTTTAAGATGTTTTTGAATTTATTACATAATTTATTTACTTTTTATTTTTACATATTCCTAGCCAATAAAAATTTGTCATTTTTCGTACATTATTATTAGTCGGTCATTGTTATCAAAAATTCTGAGTTCCGATGTTATCGGATTAAGCGGTGTACATTGTGTTATTAAAAAAAATATTAATAAAATATGTAATTAAAAGAAATAAATACCTCTTTAATAATATTATCATAATCTAGTAATTTTTTACGATTGCCAATGTCTCTAACAAATTCTGCTTCTTGAACGTACGGTGCACGCTCACCGGATGACATTCTTTACCATTCTCGTGCTTCCATTAATACAACATGTCCAGAAGGATAATCCTTACCTTTCATTGTCTATACACAGATTATTTATTATTTGTAAAATTATATAACAAAAGTTGGTGTTAATCAGTTGATCAGCGAATGAACGTTTGGTTAAAAAATATATGTGAATGATTTTGAAGATATAAGTTTACATCGACGTCCGATGAGTAGTTGGACTGGTATAATTTAGAGTGTTTTGCATGGGAGATTGTTTCCTAGTAATAGAAATAAAAAAGCATGTATAAAAGGTATCATGAATGTAGACGAAGCTAAAAAAGCTAGAGAAATGTCAAGAGGAAACTAATTTCGAGATAGTAGAAAGAGTTTGTGCTACTTCTTTTTGGGTGTATATACCAATAGTTTTACACACAAGTATTTTATCCAAATTCGCAATTTAGTTGAAATTTAACTGACAATGAGTACAGTAAATATCAGCATCAACAATACACTCAGAAACATAAACTTTCCCATATTTATACCTGGGAGAATGTTTTTGAAAATAGACGTAGTGTAATTGATTTTATTATGTATGATGATCGATTGAAAAGTTTGGTTATTGACACACGTGATAAAAGTGGTGCTGAATTTGGTACGAATGATCATTATTTAGTGGTTTAGTAAATGCTGCTTGTGAGGTTTTGGGTGCTTTGGTTACGTTTGGGTACTTTTGCTAGAAATAAAAATGTTTCCACAGAAGCCCGTTTGAGTATATACAACCAAAAAACCAATAAAAAATTCTAGCGCCCAAACGGCACATGCTAGCAAATTGAAACTAAAACTTTTTATTGTCTATCAAAAAGTATTCTAAGTATTTCTCCGAATTTTACTTGAGAAAGTAGTATATCGCAAATTATATATATATATATATATATATATATATACCGGGTGTAGAATTGAAATGTGAACCATAGGGATTTCAATGTTATTTTTTAAATACGGCTGTATCTCTTTCCCTATTGACTTTAGAGCAAATATTTAAATACAAAACTTGTTCAAAATGTGAAAATGCATGGTATAAAGTCATTTTTTTTTACATAAATATTAATATTTTACGATATACAGGGTTAACCACTAAAAAATGAGCTATAACATTGGGAAACGGGAATGATATCGAAAAATGCGGAATAATGAGTTCTATAATTCGGTGAAAAAATCATTGTTCTACGATACTTCGTTTAGGAGAAAAAAATTAAAAACTGATTTTCGAAAAAAATGCCAATGGCCCCCCCTTATCAACTTTTCGAAAAATCAGAAAAAGGTGAATAAAAAATTAAAGAAAAACAGGAAAAAAAAAGTGTCTGGTACAAAAAGTAGGATAAAAGAGTAGACAACGAAAGCCAGTGTTAAAATATCCAAAATCTTTTTTTTTTTAAACAAAACACAGGGGTACCCCCTTACGAAATTTTTCAAAAATCAGTTTTTAATTTTTTTCTCCTAAACGAAGTATCGTAGAACAATTATTTTTTCACAGAATTATAGAACTCATTATTCCGCATTTTTCGATACCATTCCCGTTTCCCAATGTTATAACTCATTTTTTAGTGGTTAACCCTGTATATCGTAAAATATTAATATTTATGTAAGAAAATTGACTTTATACCATGCATTTTCACATTTTGAACAAGTTTTGTATTTAAATATTTGCTCTAAAGTCAATAGGGAAAGAGATACAGCCGTATTTAAAAAATAACATTGAAATCCCTATGGTTCACATTTAATTTCTACACCCGGTATATATATATTTAATTCTGTTAAGTAAAAATATTTGTTTAAAACTGGATAAAATGTAGCTAAAATAAAATATTCATATTTTCTCAAAAGTTGGCAATTCTATGCAAGAATAAAATTATGTAATTAATATTAAATTAGAAAAATATGAACTGAAAATATGATTAAAATAAAATAAATATCATATCCAAAATAAAATATAACAATATTTAATACATTTTTATTACTAAAACTGGCAAAACTGTGCTAAATAAACAAAATAAAAATATATTTTGGAAGTTCTTGTAAAAACTAGGTGAATATTTCTAAAAATTGAATTGAATTGTGATAAATAGTATAACCTAAATCAAAAAAATTAAAATTTATTGTTCTAAAAGTTGGCTACTGTATAATACAATAAATTATATAATTTTTTGGATACTAGGAGAATCATTTTTAAAAATTTGATTAATCTCGAATAAATAGTAAAACTAACATAAAATTTTAAAAATTTTATTTAGTTTTTTTTCAGTACAAAGAAAATCTTTTGTGATAATCTGATTAATTATAATTATAAATAGCAAAGCCAAAATTAAATTTTAAAAATTTTTGTAATTTTTTCTCAGAAAGTTTGTTTTGTAGTAAAATTATATAATTTTTTTGAGCACCAGAAAAATCTTTTGTAAAAATTTGGTTAATTTCGGATAAATAGTAAAACCAAAATTAATTTTTAAAAATTTTGGTAATTTTTTTCTGGGAAGTTACCAACAGTGTATGGTAGTAAAGTTATATAATTTTTTTGGGCACTAGAAGAAGCTTTTTTGAAAATTTGGTTGATCACGAATAATGAAAGTAACCATATAATTTTTTTTAATTTTTAAATATTTTTCCGTAAAGATGGCAACACTGTAGAAAAAAATCACATGCCCATCTAGGGCACTAACTGAACCTACTCTGAAAATTTGATGCAAATCGGATGGACGACCTAAGAGGAGTTGTGATCACAAAATTCGAACGACCGAGCGAGCGACCGACGCATATCTATACACTCTTATAAACTAAATTTTGTCATCTAATAATTTTTAAAAATTTTTGAATATGTTATACATTGTATCGAGAATTATATCCCTTTTTCTTTTATTCAAAGTGGTAATAATAATTTAATTTAACAATTTTCAAATAAAATTCATAGAAAATTATTAGCTCTAAATGATAGATTACATGAAATTATATTACTGTATTTATTTCTGCAAGAAATATTTGTTAATAACAAAAAGGGTGTATTTTTAAAAATTATTTCTTCAAATTATCCATGAATTAATGATAATTGAATTTTTAATTAAAAATAGATTTTTATTTATAGTTTCTAGTTATTATTATTTTAACATAAGAAAAATTACATAGTATGATTTGGCAACATAATAGATATATTTTTAGAAATTGGAAGTTATCCAATAATTTTTTTAAGCAAATCAAACAAATCTTTGTGCAAAGTGCAAGTATTTCGGTTCAACTCTAATATGTATAACACCCCCAACAAACTGAGTGCGCGTGCGTATACTATTACACTTCAGTTCACTCAAAGGGTGCGGTTCGTTGACGTGCGACGCGAGTCTGCTATACAACCCTCGTAAGGCAATATCGTCGCATAAAAATGCTGCTTAACCAATAATTTTTCAATAAATACTGATAGAAAACGCAAATCTTTTCTTTAGTGTTGTGTAGCTTTAGAACAAGTTTGTTTCCATTACCATCGTTAAGGATTAAATTGTTAAATATGGACCTGAAGGGTAAGGTTGCTCTTGTAACCGGAGGTGCCTCTGGAATAGGTCGTGCGTACGCAGAAGAATTACTAAAGAATGCTTGTAAAGTAAGAAATATTTGTTATTCATATATTTACATTTTCTGTTTTCATTTTTTTTTTTTAGAAATGTTTATTTTAAATATTTATATGTGCTATATTATTAATCATGTACATTTTCGTTTGTTAAATAAAATTATTATTATTTTAAAATAAAATAATTTTTAAGAAATGTATTAAATTTTTATTTATATTTCTTCTTTTATTTTAAAAATATACTTATTTTTAAATTAATTATTTTTTTACATTAATTAGCATAATTATTATTATTTCTTTTTTTTTAATTAATCCTTAATGACTGTAGCTTTATGGCTTTTAGTCAGCATATAAACTTTTTCACTTTTTTCAAAGTGTATTTCAACGAATTTTGACAACTCAAACATCCATGCCTCAAGCGGGATTCGAACCCGGGCACGCACAGGTACTAGCGGTTTCAGACACAATGAGACACACGTCCTAAACCGCTCGGCTGTGCCGGCCGGCATTAGCATAATTAATGTGGTTACACTATTTAATTTAAGTAATTAAATAAGTTAAGATTTACAAAAATATGCCTTAATATTATACTTAAAAAAAATGTTTGACTTTTGTTTAGTTTTATTTTACTAATTATGAATTAATTCTGCAAAAAGGAAAATACATATTGTATATTTATTTCTTTATAGTTTTATAAATTTTAAATTATTTTTTGTAATAATATTTAGTCCGTGTTAATTTATAATTCATAAAAAATATTTGTTTATATTTTATGGTCAATTATTATTATGATATATATATATATATATATATTGTAAATTTGATACTTGTTACAAAACAAAAATATCTTTATTTTTGAATTAACATTGAATTTAAAGCTACGTATACCTAAGCGTTATTGATTTACTTAAATGAAACAGGTGTCTGGTTCGAAAAATTACCTATGACTAACTGGACATAAATACAGATTATTCAAAAGTTTTCTCTGAATTTTTTAGGTATCGATATGTGATATAAATTCAGATGCTGGTGATGAATTGGTTCAAAATTTATTAACCAAATACGGACAAGAATATGTGATTTTCTGTCAGTGTGATGTAACCGATTATATGCAATTTGAAGAAGCATTTAAAACAACGATTGCAACATTTGGGAGTATAGATATTGTCATTAATAATGCAGGATTGTTAAACGACAGATTTTGGGAACTAGAGGTTGATGTTAATCTGGTAAGTATTACGTTGTTGTTGTTTTTGTTTTATTATTTATGTTTTGATGTTTTTTTTGTTAAACATGTGTTAATGAACAGAGTGCAGTGCACGCAGCGCCGCGCCGCGCCACCACGCTTAATGTGACCACATCGGGAGTCGTGGTTTTTAATAACAATAACCGATTGATAACAATAGCCAAAAACCAAACATAAACAAAAATCTTTATTAACTAGAAATTTATAAAAATAAATTATGGTATAAACTAAAAAAAAAAATTAACAATAAACCTATTTTGATCACTTTGACTGCAAGGAAAAAGTAGTATAGTGATACGGTGTCGGCAACATTTTTAAAAATTAAAAAATATATATAGAAATTCTTTATATAGCCTCTAGATGACGAATTTGAACTTAGCATTTATGTACTTTGTTCGCTCGCTCGGTCATCCAAATGTGATCGCAACACTCCCTAAACTGTTTATCCAATTTGTACCAAATTTCCAGAGTTGGTTCAATTAGTGCCCGAGATGGGCATGTGAATATATTTTTTTGACAACTTTTCGAGAAAAAGATTACAAAACTTTTAATTTTTTTTATGGCTATATTAATTATCTGTAATTAACCTAATTTTCACAAAGGTTTTTCCTAGTGTCCACAATAATTATATAATTTTATTATTGTACAAGCTTGCTTACTTTCCGAGCAAAAATACTAAAATTTTTAAAAATTTATTACGGCTACACTGTTTACCGGATTATAATCAAATTTTTATAAGAGACTCTCCTAGTGCCTATATAAAGTATATACTTTTAGTAAAATACAATGTTGCAAACTTTTCGAGAAAAAAATTTCCAAATTTTTTAAAAATTTATTGTGGCTACATTATGCAACCAATTTTAATCAAATTTTTGCAAAAGATTCTCCTAGTGCCCACATAAATTATATAAGTTTAGTAAAATATAGTGTTTGCCAACATTCGGAGAAAAAACTTACAAAATTTTATGAAATTTTTTATAGATTCATTAGTTATTCGATTTAATAAAATTTTCGCAAAATATTCTTTTAGTGCCCACATAAATTACGTAATTCTAGTAAAATATTATGGAGTTGCTCACTTTCCGAGAAAAAAATACTAATTTTTTCAAAAATTTATTATAGCTACATTATTTATACGTGGTTAATAAAAAAATTTCACAAAGGTTTCTAGCACTCACATAGATTATATAATTTTACTAAAACACAGCATTGCCAACTTTCCAAGAAACAAATTAGTAAAATTTACATTTTTTATTATGGCTATTATTTATCCGTAATTAACCAAATTTTAATAAAAGATTTTCTTAGTACCCACATAAATTATATAGTTATACTAAAATTCAGTATTATCAACTTTACTTATTTATCCATGATTAACTAAATTTTTACAAAAGATTCTCTTATTACTCATATAATTTACATAACTTTACTAAAATACAATGTTGCTAGCTTTTTGAGACAAAAATTTAATTAATGGATGGGCTTTTGAAGAACTTATTAATAAGATACAATTTTAATTATTTAAAAAATATATTGGACGTTTCGACTTTTAAATTTAATACAAGTCATCATCAGCAATTAAATTTATTAAGAAATTATAACACACTATATAATTAAATTATAGAACATATAAAAATATTTTTTACATACCAAGTTTGGAGGATTTTAATACATTATAAAATTATCAGTTTGCTATGTTAAACATTGTTAGAAATGAATAGAATCCAAATTTAAAAACATTTTTGGAAATTCAAAAACATTATTAATAAAAAGTACATTAAAAATTTGTACATATTATTTTAAAAATAAAATAAAACATGTGTAAATGATTTGTTAATATAAAACTATGTAGACAAATTTGACACTTCATCGTATGAACTTGTTAATTATGATGTGAAATATTAAACATAAACAGTTAAAAAATGCAAAAAAATATTATAGTACAACTAATGCCATCTGTCGTTAGCGTTACTCAATTCTTTAATTATATTAGCTGTGAAATATGAATAATTATTAAAATTAGTTTTTGAGTTGACATGTTGTTTTTTATCAATATTGATATGAAGATTTTCCATGATAAGTCTTTTGTATACTTATATTACTTTCATGTGTCAAAATAATTGGTTCATTAAAGAATTGCAGAATTGGGACAAAAATTACTATAAAAAATCAATTATGGTTCAATTATTTATCCAAAATTAGTAAAATTTTTACAAAATATTCTTTTAGTAATAGCAAAAATTATGTAATTTTATGGTTATACAGCTGTGCCAAAGTTGTCAAAGTGGTCTACATATGGGTTTATTCACATGCTTTTAACCTTGTTTCAATTAAAATTGAAAATAAATATATAATAATTTAATTCTGCATATGTATTTATAAACAAAATTTTTTGCTGCCAACCAACCTGTACGCTGCGCTATTATAAACTTAAGCATAACTTAAGTTATTACTCGTGTACAAAAATCCTAAGAAAAAAATTGGTAAATTGAACTCAAATGATAATTAAAAACAATGGCCCGTATTCCCACCTCTTTTCTTTATGAAAAATAATTTTATTTTTTGCTTTAAAATAAAATTTTACTTCTACCTCTTAACAAATATGAATAGTATTTCTATTTTTGATATATCTTCTTATATCTAATGTTATAAATTTTAAATTGCTTAATAAGTAATTTTAAGTAAACGTCAAAAGTACTTTTGACAAAAATCACTTTTAAAAGTGAGGTGAGAATACGGGCCAATGTTATGCCAAAATAAATATGCAACCAAATGAACCAAATAATAACTTATCCAATAAAATTTAATATAAGCTATTGATTTAATCATTCATATGTAACAAAAATTAAATACTAACAGTAATTTTGAATATATTTATCTATATATACAATTTGTCGCAATTATTATTAGTTAATTTTGATACAAACGAAACATATGACAGGATTTCTGGTATATGAAAAACTCAATATTTGTTTAGAAAATGACCTCATTATAACATTATTTGCAAAAATATCAAAAAATCATCGTTCACAGTAAAATTCTACTTCCATCTACAAAACTTTAGAGCAAAAATTTAAATAAAAAATTACAAATTTTTTAATGGAAAAGTTTATTTATTAAGCACGTGTATCAAATTTTATTATTATCAATCGTTTCCTTTAAATGAAACTTATTCATCAGAATCACAAAGTCAATTTTAATGCAAAATATCTATAAATTAATGTATTTTGCAAAAAAATTATATATTTTATTTAAAAAATATATTTGTATTAAATTAACCCAAAATTTTGACCTTTAAATTCATTTAACTATTGACTTAACCAGAAATAACGATATAAGTATACCAAATACCAACTAAGAAATGTTTAACTAATAATATAAATTACTTTATATATTATTATTATTATTATTATTATTATTATTGAAAAAAAATGTTTTTGCGAAAGTTGGTATTAGTCAGTTAAGATGGTTCGGTTATTTTGAGTGAATGTCTAATGAACGTTTGGTTAAAAGAATTCATATGAATGATTTTGAAGGTATATGTTTGCGTGGACGTTTGTTGAATAGTTGGAGTGGTATGATTGAGAATGTTTTCCTTAAGCGAAAGTTTTCAAGTAGTAAGAATAAAGAGGAGGTATGAGAGATATTATGAATGTGGATAAAGCTAAAATTTTTTGTCTGGATATCGATGTTTGGAGGAACTAATTTCGGGAGTGTGAAAAGAGTTTGTGCCACACCCTAGTGGGTACATGGCGTGATTGTGTATGTATCTATGTATGTATGTATGTATGTGTGTATGTATGTTTGTATGTTTGTTGAATAATTGGAATGGTATGTTTGAGAGGGTTTTGCTTAAGCGATAGTTTCCTAGTAGTAAGAATAAAAGATCATGTATGAGAGATATTATAAATGTGGATGAAGCTAAAGTTTTTTGTCTAGATATGGATGTTTGCAGGAACTAATTTTGTGATAGTGGAAAGAGTTTGTGCCACACCCTTTTGGGTACATGGCGTGATTGTGCATGTATGTATGTATATATGTATTATTATTATTATTATTATTATTATTTGTTTCTTGAAAATAATTATTACGGGACTTTTGGGTACTTGTTCAAAAATTAAAAATACACTAGCCGGAATTCTTGACACCACTTCGACTTAACATTACTATATTTTTAAATTTTAAAAACAGTTATTTGTAAAAAAAATGAATATGACAATTTAGGGTCACTATGAAAACTTTGAGTTAAAAATGCGAAACATTTTTTTCAAATGTTTTTTAATTGTATTCGTAATTTCTTGAAAAATTGTGTGTTATAATCAATTAATCATAATTTGTTAATAACATTACTTGCCTAAATATATTATTAATTAATAATAATAACTCATAATAACTGTATAAGTGCCTAAAAATTTATTCTAAAACTTTTTCTCAGTTAGCCGTTGTCGTATACACGCATACATACACATTCATATTAATGTTTCATTATTTATACTAAATTAATGATTTAATTTGTCAATTAAAATTAAATATTAGGTATATGATAAATCAGTGAATATATAAATATTAGATATTAATATGAATTTTTAAAATTAAATATTATATGAATAAGACTATACAGGGTGATTCAGAAACAAACGGCATCCTGTATATGGCTTGTTTTTTTCACCAAAATAAGAAGAAAAGTTGCTATAAGCAGGGGTCCTCAAATGCAACCTTACCAAGATACAGGGTGTTGAAAAATGGAATTTTCTTAACTATTTTATTTTAGAATGTGGTATTGTATGTAATAACAGATAAAAAGTATATTAAGGACCCCTGTTTATAGGAACTTTTCTTCTTATTTTGATGAGAGGAACACGCCATATACAGGTCGCCGTTAAATTCTGAATCACCCTTTATATCAAAATTGAAATACTTTCTGTCGGAACAGTTACAAAATAGAATAAGAAAACAATACAAAAATGTTTGTTAGAAAAATAATTATGAATATCCGTTTCTAAACTTAAGAATAAATTAACGTACGTTTCATGTAAATTTATGCTCCAGCTAAAAATAACTTTCAAAACGAATGTTACTTTACAGATTTACTACTGGAGACAATTTAAATTTATAGAATAAATTTACTCCTAAAGTAAAAATTAACCAGCGTTTATAATATAGGATATAAAATAATAGTAATATTTCCAAAAGAACAATATTTGTTGATGTACGAAAACAATCGACAAATATTTGTAAAATGTTGAAACTAAAACTGCCGATTGATGTATATGAATAATTAATTGATCAAGTAACTTATGAAATTGCTTTGTTTTAATTTGAACTAGGCTTTCGATTTGTTAATTCAATTTGAATGCTTTTCAGAATGGCACAATCAGAGGGCTATTACTCGCCTTCAGGTTCATGGGCCGTGACCGTGGTGGCAAAGGAGGTATTGTTATTAATACCAGTTCCAACACCTGTATAAAACCGTATGTCTCTATTCCCATTTACACAGCTACGAAGTTTGCAATTGTTGGTTTGACCCGATCTTATGGAGTAAGTATTCGCATTTTAAACAGATTTATTGGAAGCATTTTACATGAAGCAAAATTGGCAAAATAATATACATTTGAAATTGAATACACTGTTAACAATTTTTAGTTATCTATAAATCATTATGGTTGGTATTATTTATTATTATTTATCGATTTTAAGTTTTATTTTAACATATATTAACTTTAATTTAATTTATTATAAGACTAAATCATAAATCATAGGACTAAATATTGTGAATATTCACTATAATGGAATTTGTCTACTTCATTTGTATTATTTTATTGAATTATTTATAATATAATAATTTTAAAACTATACTTTTCAAATTATATAATATAGTAAAATACATTACTACATCACATTTGGGTTTACATATCTTTTTTTTTTTCATTGTTTTCCATTTGTATTTAAATTTAAAACAAATATACTGATACTTATTATATAATTTTGAGAACATGTAATAACTCAATGGAATAGTGATAAATACGCCATCTTGATTGAGATTGAGATTTTATTGTTTTCGCTACAATTTTACAATAGTAAAAAGGATATCCGATGACATACTGTAGTTTATTTGGACATAATATAAAGAGCTATTTTTATTTCAAAATATTGATAGCCTATTCCATAATGGTTATTTTTAATATAGGTAATATACTTGTTACTTGTTTTTTTTTATTATTTAAATAAGACTGAAACATTTTTTTTTTTTTTTATTGTAATAAAAATGATTGGAATAGTAATTTATGCATCTCAAATATAAACTATTTCTGGGAAATTACTAATCTGTAAAGTTAATGCTGAAGAATGCTTTCTTTTCTTTTGAAGGCACATCTGAATATGGTATTTCATATTCCTGGCCGTTTATTGGAGTATTTTGTTGCCAATATTGTTGATTTCGAGATTATCGGATTTAACATTACCAAACTTATTCCTGTGTACGCTACACGCCTTTGCGCATTAGATAAATTAAAGAAGAACAAACCAAATCAACGGTATAGACAATCGAATACTCTAACAAACTATCAGGAACATCTAACACCGTGTTAAGGTGAAAAAATAATGAAGATAGAAATGTGTTCATTTTATATAAATTATCCTAATAATAATGAACGAGACAAGTATATTTCTAAAATATCCCGTGTGTTACTTGTAAGAAGACAGAATACGTCGAAAGCGTTACATCGAATTATTTATTTATTTTATAAAATATTTTAATTTTTTTAAAATTTGTGTAACATATCCATTAGTTTATGTATAAGATGTACAGTGAAAAATGTAACACCGTGATTTTCAAAGTGGGCAATATGGCCTTCTTGTGGTCAATGATTGGCTAATGGCTATGAAGATTCCGGGGGCAAAATAAAAATAACGCGTAACGTGCAAACATTTTTTTATATAGCATGAAAGGGGGGGAATTGCAAATTTATTTTATTCATAATTGGGCAATAGTTCAAATAAGTTTTAGAATCTATGCTGTAACACTTCCAATCTATTTTTTGCTCATTTTTTAACAGAATTTTTTGGTATAATTAATTTTGTAATATATATATATATATATATATATATATATAAATATATATATATATATATAAATATATATATATATATATATATATATATATATATATATATATATGTATATATATAAATATATATATATATATATATATGTATATATATATATATATATATATATATATATATATATATATATAATATTGTATTTAATTGCAGAGTATATTGTTGTTAATAAAAAAAAATATAATAGCTTTTAATTCAAATTTAACATATGACTAAATTTTATATTTATTTAATTAAATAATATTATCTATGTTATATATTTAATATTATAATTATATATTTAGTATTCAAATGCGAAAACTATAAAAGCTACAAGGTTGGTTAAATTGGCACAAAATTACTATTTTATATGTGTATTTCAATAAATAAAACTAGAAAACACGGCTGGATTCAGGAATGCCAAGGAGATTCATCAATTTCATATGTCGCATGAAATTTAATCATAATTTTCCGAAACATCACTTACAAAAAATTAACATGTCCAGTATATATATATATATATATATATATATATATATATATATATATATATATATATATTAGGGTGTTTCTTAAGAAAGGTCAAAATTTTTTTTCTCTTCTCACCCCTTAAATCGTCTCCAAATATGCTAAAAAAAAATTATAAAAATACTCCCACATTTTTACTCGTTGGTTAAGTGGCCCCCCTAAGCCCATATGTATTTTGATAATCGTGCTTATAAGTGAATATTTTCATTAAATTAATGTTTTCACTAAATCACGCCAGAAAAAAATATAAACGTATTTCACCTCGTTGAGTATCACACTGAAATGAGCACATGTGTCGAAATCAAAATATAGGAATCGTTATCACAAACTTTAACAATAAAACATGAATCTGATTGTTTGTACTCATCTGTGGATGTAACGATGTCAAATAAAGTTGATCTCGGATGCTGCGGCGACGGCGTGCGCCAACGTTATTTTGGTCGTATGAAATCCTAATTCGGCTGGCATTCGTAGAGCTGAGTTTGTCGTCAACGGAGTGGTTTTCTTACTAATTCCCCGTAAACCAGGTTATAACTGCAGTAGGCGATCACAAAATTTTTTTTTTCCAAAATAACTTTTAAGCCAATTTTTTATATTTTTTTAATCTTTACTTTTAAAATGTATTTGAAAAATTGCGCTCGACGAAACTTGGTATTATGCTGCTCCCAAACGGAGGAGTTTGGCAAAACGGAACCTCATTGATCAGCTATCGACCAAGGTTAAAAAATATAAAATGCTATTAAAAAATAGGGGTTGGTGGTAGGAGGGTAAAAATTTAGGATTAAATGTATTTTTTAATGGCACACCATAAAAAAATAACAAAAAAAAAAATTCTCCAAAAAATAAAAATTTTTTTTTAGGGTGAGCCACCCTTAACACTTAGGGGTATAAAATTAATTATAAACCTATTCTCATACCTACTTATTATACATATAAAATTTCATCAAAATCGGTCAAGCCGTTTCGGAGGAGTATAAACACTAAAACTGTGACATAAGAATTTTATATATTAGATATATATATATATATATATATATATATATATATATATATATATATATATATATATATACAGGGTGTTCGTTCGCCAGGTTGATATAGGGCAATAACATGGAATATCTATAATATGCAGAATACTTCTTTCTGAAGTAAAATTCGGAGAAATACTTAGAATACTTTTCGATAGGGAATGAAAAGTTCTATAATTTGGTTTTAGTTTTAATTTGCTAGCATGTGTTGTTTGGGCGCTAAAACTTTTTTTAAAATGTTTTTTAGAATTTTTAATTATTTTTCCTGCTAAATCAATATGAGTTAGAAAATAAAGTTACTTAGCTATTATGTAGCTAATTTTTTTCTCTATTTCACTGAATTTTTTCAGATTTTTTCGAGCAAATTTTCGAAAAAAATCTTATTTTGAAAAAAATCAAAATATAACTTTTTTCAAAATTTACTTTCCGTCAAACTTGATTTATTTTGCCAATTTAAATAATTTTTAATATTTGATTTTTCTCAATTTTTTTCAAATGTAATATTGAAAAAATTTATATGGTTGGAAACGGAATAAAAAGTACTACCAAAATCAATAATAAACAATATAGGTTGTCATTTAAAAAAAAAG
Organism: Clivina fossor; assembly: GCA_963966155.1. Classification (NCBI taxonomy): domain Eukaryota; kingdom Metazoa; phylum Arthropoda; class Insecta; order Coleoptera; family Carabidae; genus Clivina; species Clivina fossor. Next base: position 81,765,481 of record OZ014550.1, read on the forward strand.
TCGATGACGTGACTACATAAAAAACAAATGACATAAGAAACTGAAAATAGACTAAAAATATTCGCTGTAGTCAAAATCGCTATACCCGTGCGAGATTTTTTCCAAAAAATTAATATCAACGGAATTACTAAATTTATTTCTTACTTAATTTCCACACTGTATATATATATATATATATATATATATATATATATATATAATCGGATTTGTTGTGACTGAACAAGAATAATTAAAAAAAAATCATGGGTTGAAAGCAGCTTGTTAGGGCGTTTGATAAATCAAACTCAATTGAAATACTAATACAACCTTTTGATATATACAGTGGAACCTCGCATAACGTGCATAATTCGTTCCGGAGTTTTACTCGTAATGCGAAACACTCGTTAAGCGAAACAATTTTTACCATATAAATTGATGTAAAATACAATAATGGGTTCCATGCCGAAAAAATACTAAAAAAATAAAATTAAAGAAAAATACTCAAAAAAACGTTTATTCAAAGAAAATTACATATAAATTGTTAAGCAGCGTGATTCATTTTCAGTTTTTCTTCTATCGCGAAATGAACCAACCTGGAATGAGAATTCGATTTGCAGAAGACAAACAAATCGAAATAATTAGTCACTCGTTAAGCGAGTCATTTTTTTACAATTTATTTTGCTCGTTATGCGAATTACTCGTTATGAGAGGTGCTCGTTAAGCGAGGTTTCACTGTATTATATCATCGTCAGAGAGCTGCAATAATTTACATATAACTAATATAACATTCTCTTTAGTTAGGTTAACATATGTTTAACTCACAATTCGCAGAGACAGTAGAAACTGAATTCGTTTGATAAACAATAGATTTTATAAAGTAACCATTATACGAAATAATTATAGCATAACAATTGAAAACTTATATTGTTTTGGAAATAATAAAATTAATATTTCATTGAGACATTCGGTTTAGAAAGATTGTACATAATGTTTACACGTCCAATATTTTATAAACAGTTTTGATTTCGTAACTATGAAGTTCGTTGTTAGGCGGAAAAGATATTGAAAATTTAAAATTTTAAAATTTTTTAATTTATATGAAATATGAATTTAGATCGACATTAATAATAAGTAGGTATCAACATTGCAATACGTTATTGTAACGTATAAACTAAAATTATTATTTATTGTATTTAATTTCAAATTGTAAAATAAAAATAATGTTATCGCATTAATGCTAGATAATAAAATCGCCAAAAAACTTAATGTAATTAAACAAAGTCTGCAATAGAAAGGTGTGGTTATTGTTTCTGACACATTTCAGTAATATTGCAGTAAATATGACTGAGTTTTTCAACGTCGGATTTTTTGTTCACTTGAAACTATATGAAACATTTCTAGAAATTGTAAAGATTTTTTCAGGTCTGAAATTTTAACCAAATCAAAATCCATGGTGAGATTTAATTTGTGACAATGTTCTAATAAAGCTATAGCTTGTGGTTTGAACCGTGGAGTCGGAGTCACTTGTATGCGATATAATTCTGTTATGTAGTGATCGAGATACTTGACCTATGTGGATAGTAGCATCACAAGACTTACTTGCATGGAATCTGATAAATAACATTCGTTTTCTGAAGATTTCAATCCTTTTCTTAAATTTACAGGACAAAATCTGTTTACTAATGTATGTTTAGTCTTTGGACAAGCACCAAAAAGTCCCGTAGTGATAATTTTCAGAAAAAAAAAATACAAAATTTTCCAATATGATGGCGACTTTTTGGCAGTCATTGTATAATATTAATTATACCAAAACTTCTATTAAAAGAAATTAGCAAAGAGACTGAAACAATACGTGTACATCAGGATATTACTGTACATCTTATTGATGAACTAATTGGGTTGTTACACAAATTTTGTTTTTTAGAAAAGAAAAATATTTTGTAAAAGAAATAAATAATTTAATGTGACGCGTTTGGAGTATTCTCTGTCCTTACGTGTGACATACGGTATTTAAGAAATATATGTGTCTCTTTCATAATAGTTGAACTACAGGGTATATCATATAAAACTAACACATTTCTTTCTTTATTATTTTAACAAGAATAATGCTAACAATAATTTGTTGCAAAGTTACATATTTAGATTATACTTATATTATATATTATATATATATTATATTATACTTGTCAAAACTAGAAATTATTCTTAATTTTTAACAAATTTTTAATCAAATATAAAATAAAAAACTTTTGTAACTTTGAAAATTTCACTTTAATACTCAAATATTGTGACTGCAGTTTCGACAAACATTGTCATTATCAAACTGTATGATAATAACAATATTTGTCGAAACTACAGTCACTACATTTGTGTATTAGAGTAAATTTTGAAAGTTACAAAAGTTTCTTATTTTGTTTCAATATGAAGTTTCACAAAGTAATTATAATTTTATAATTTTGTACTTTATACCACTTTTCACGAAATTGAAATTAGTAAAAATTAAACAAGTGTATTATAAATAATTTTTTTTCTTCTACAATTGACAGGCCCAATACCATGTTAATCTGACTGGTGTCAAAGTAATGGCCATTTGTCCGTCAAAGACAGACACTGACCTTGTAAAAGATATTAAAAAACAAGTATTTTCTCCTGACTATGAAAATGCTTGGAAACAAGATACTGGTAATTCGGCATCTCAAAAGTAAGTATTTTAAATTTTATATTTTATTTGTTTTCAATAGTCCGTTCTAATACATAAAATAATGGAGCATTTGCTCTAGGTAAAAATTTAACATTTTTTTATTGTTAATGAAACATTATTATTTTTATGTGTTCAGACTTACGGAATAACATTATCGTTTCACACTGAAATTGTATTTTTTTTTGTGTTTTAGTTGCTAGTGTGCTGTATAACTAAATAAAAAATTATTGATTTTATTATTTATTAGTCTTAATTTTAATTTTATTTAAATATATTGAAATAATTTTCCTTTTTCCGACATTTTATGAGTTTGAACTTAAAAAAAAATCTCCGGAGATTAAATCAGATTGTTATTTTCGGTGTGATGTAAATTATGTTTTAAATCTAGAATAAGTTTATAATTTGTATATTTATTTTGTTGAATAATGTACTTAAATTATAAAATAATAATGCTATTTTTTGTATTATTTCAGAGCTGAACATGTAGCAAAATGTCTTGTTCATATAATGCAAAAAGGGGCAAGTGGATCTTGTTGGCTTGTGGAAAATTCATTACCTCCCAAAGAAATAGAGTGATAAGATACTGAAATTAATAAGCGCACAAAATACAAATCACCTATATTTATATCTTTTTCATATACATCTCTTTTTATTGTATACATCTAGTCATTTATAATCCATATACCTCCTGTATTACTTCTATACAACTTTTATACCCAATTTATATGCAACTTTGCAGAGGAAAACTGCAACTTTCATAAAAAGGAAAAAATTAGTATTTTTAAAAACATTTTGTAAGAAATATCTATAAATTATTTAAAATTAAAACTTATTGCACTAAAATATATTCTATCCTCATTCATTTTAAAATATTTAGTTTTCAAAGTATTTGAATAAATATTAATATATTGGAAGTATTTTATTTTTGTAATAAATTTGAACATGAGTTATATATATATATATATTCTTTATTCTTTCATTCATCAATGTCAAAATATTTTATTTTCAATTCAGCATGATCATTTTTCTAAAACATATTACAATTATAACAGCATAATAGCATTTCCTTTGTCAATATAATATATAGTGTGAAATTGGAAGTTTTTCTCTATAAACATATAGAACTGATTTAATTTGTTTCAAACAAATATCATAAAATCGTTTGGTGCCAATTTCATTCACAGGAGTAAACATGTATATATATATACAGTGTGTCCCAGGATTGATGTTACAAGAGGTGTAATGGACTAAAATTTTTTGAATTTCATTTCAAGATTCTGGAATTAAGCCCTGCTTGGCGTGAAACGAAATTTAAGAATTTTTTCGTTTTTTGAAAAACAAAATGGCCGTGACGGTGAAGCAAGAACTATTTTCTTTTCAGGCAAAGTACCCTTTTTGTTTAGGATACGACAAAATTTTATTAAGAAAAGTTGTTTATAATGACAAATCATGGCCGTATACCAAACTTCAGGAAAAAAAAAATAAAAATTTTAATAAATTAATAGATACCTACAATTTAATTTGTTCAATCTAAAACAGACAGTTTAATGAAAGTATAGGTAGATCGTCCTGAAGTTTGGTATACGGCCATGATTTGTCATTATAAACAACTTTTCTTAATAAAATTTTGTCGTATCCTAAACAAAAAGGGTACTTTACCTGAAAAGAAAATAGTTCTTGCTTCACCGTCACGGCCATTTTGTTTTTCAAAAAACGAAAAAATTCTTAAAATTCGTTTCACGCCAAGCAGGGCTTAATTCCAGAATCTTGAAATGAAATTCAAAAAATTTTAGTCCATTACACCTCTTGTAACATCAATCCTTGGACATACTGTATATATATATATATATATATATATATATATATATATATATATATATATATATAAGAAAAACAAAGGGAAAAATTGATCAAGTTCCATTTGATACAATTTTCCAAAATTTTTAAAATAAAAGTTCTAGTACTGGACTATATTTTGAAATGTAAGCAATTAAAATAACTTAATATTGAACTTTGCATTTAAAAAAGAAATTATTTGAAAAATCGGCATTAAAGAAAACAACTGAGAACTAAAATTTATGTTTGTGAGAAAAAAAAAATCAGAATTAAACTTATTTTTTCATAATTCATAAATGTTAATATTTTTTTGATAGCTGAAGACAAACAAGCAAAGTAATATAGAAATAGCATAAGAAATGTCGCCTAACTCAATTTTGCCCAAAACTAGATCCTGATCATTTTCTCTTGCCTACTGTTTACATATCTAATGGCCAAATTACATTAATTGATTTATTTTCATTTTAGTAATAATATTTTTTGTACTTGATCTGCCCAGTAATTTATGTCAGATATTTCATATATTTATTTATTTATTTCAAATATTTATCAATTTTAATGCATTTACTATATAAATTAATAAATTAAAATTTAGCAATAAAAAAGTTAGTGCAATAAGTTGGACGCTAATATTAATTTACTAACCTTTTCGCTATGTCATGATTTTTGAATCTTATCTCTTGTACAAAAATAATGTTGGCGACTTTGTATTGAGCATTGGAAAAAAAAACGAATGGCGGCGGTGGTAGCAAATTATTGTAGTACCTATTCTATTTGGCAACAACTCAATCTATGGCATCACATCAGCTAAACCATAATATAGTTATAGATGAAAAACACGCAAGACAATGTTTTGTTTTATTAATAAGAGAAAGAAAAGTTTTGTTTATAAAGAAGTTTCTGTTTATTATTGGTTCATTACTTTTGTGTTAGCTGCGAGTCCATTTTAGATATAGGTATAAGAATGCAAGATTATAAAAATGGAAACAAACACTATATTCATCCTTTTTTAATCTGTATAATATAACAAGACATATATTAGGTATAAGCATTACGTATCTATATTTATGGTTAATCTGATGGCACCACTAATTTCTTAAGTTGACCCTGACGCGCGATATTAGATCTTGCATCGAGTGTTTTATAATAAAATGTACCTGAGTTAGCGCAGGATAAGCTAGCATAAGAAATTAGCGGTGAGTATTTGAGGTACCATCAAATCAAATACGATTTCGGTTCGTGAAATTATGGAAATTATTATTTCGATTTGTGAAATAAATTTGTAATAACTTTGTGTTTGCGAAATAATTTTGAAGTAGTATTCCGATTCGAACAATTTTCCATTTCAAGTCTTGTTTACTTTTTGTCGGAGATCCAAAGCTTTGTATCGTGCATGTGTTTTGGATTATATCTCTTTTACTATAGAAGTAATTAATATTTTTATTTTATTTCATTTATTGACTGTCTTTGTGTATGTTTCTTGAAAAAATTATTAATATAGTTATCAATTATCATAATAAATAAATTGTCGCCATTATTAATTATAAATATTGTTATTCATAATTGAATGTAATTTAGAAATTAATTTTTTTATTGATGAACAGTTAAAATATAACAACTTAGAAAAAATTGTAACTAAAACTTAAAGTGAAAAGGTTAAATATGTGCTTAATTGTTAATTATATTGTGTTATGTGAACATACAATATTTGTTTATAGTTATGATGTAGATTTTGAAATTATGTAAATAAGACAAATAAATACAACTTTTTTTTTGATTTGTTTAAAACAATCATATTGGAAAAATAAATATTTATAAAATATAGTATATAAAATATTGCTCTAGTCATATCTATAATTATTCATACCGGGTGGCCGAAGAATTAGGGCTAATCTAAAAAACGTTTTTAATAAAAATAATGTTATAAAATTTTGCAGGAATAAACGAGGCATATATAGACATAGACTAAAATAAATTTTATTAAAACTTTATTTCTTGTTTTACAGAAAATGATATCAGCTATTTACTAAATGAGCTAAAATTATGTTTTTATTTATTTGTATACTTGCATAAACTTCATCTTGAAAACGATTCTAATAATGTTAATGAAATTTGGTGAATCTATGTTTTTGAGTGCGGGAGAGCGATTTAGCTTTTTTATGGAAAAAAGAAACTTACTTTGAAATTTCTTTCCTATCATACATTCACCAAACAAACATTAACAAATTTATTTTCATGACAATATATTTTAATAAAATACGTATAATTTTTTTAAAGTGTTATTCGTAAAACAAGTCAAATAATAATTCGAATTTTATGCGTTAATTTTTATACTTTTTTTTTAAAGCAATAATAAGTAATCTTCAGGCTTTCACGGCCAGTATCCATTGAATTTATAGAATTTTCTAGGCTGGTATACCGTGGTCAATCTATCCTCGCCGCAGGCATTAGGCCATACATCGTAGATGGCATCTTCAGTGATTAGTGACCAATAACAAATTTATTTAAATGGAGGGTTTCAAATCGAAATTAAATCAAACGAATGATGTGAAATATATATATATATATATATATATATATATATATATATATATATTATTAATTATAAATTTTCTTATAATTTTGAAATTATTATTGACTTTCTTAATAGAAGAATTTTTACTAAAATAAACTTATCGTATACAATAACAAATATTATTCCTGCAACATCTTATATTATGTTTATAAATATGAAACTTATTTAGAGTGGTCCTAATTTAACAAACACCCGGTATATAATTTATAATTATTGTTAAACAAAAAATATTATTTATTTATGTTATAATTGATAAATTTATAAAAATTAAATATAAATTGCGACTGCTCTATATGTATTATTTAAATTGTGAAAGTAAACTAAATTATTTGTAATGTGTTGATAATGCTTTATTGAGAATTGTCAAATAAGTTACTTTTTATACTCTAGTATGATATTTAATACAAAGAATTTGTAATGTATTATTGGGTTGTTTTTTGCTACCCTCTTCTTATTACCGATCATTATGTCACATATATTAAAGGAGATAGGTATATAATCATTCCAAATTTGACATCTTGAGATTCTTATAGATAAGCACTAATTTATTAAGCTTATTATAACACGAATCAACTGTTTTTAGCGTAATGTTCGTCTGTCGGTATGCGGACACGTGTAGAGCAAATTCGGCTGAACGGATTATTATAAAATTCGAAGATGAATATTTAAATTTTATCAACTTTTGGTAAAGATCTGCCAATCGGAAGAAGTAATTTACTGATGTCACTTTTATGTGTTTTACGAATATTTTGCAACAGAAATATATTTCAAAAAAAATTATTTAACAAAAGTTGCTAAACAAGTTATAACTGACAACTTTTATTTGGAACATTTTTGATACGGCTAAATAATTTTTTTATAATTTTTAATATTTTTATGATATAGATTTGTTTTTAATTTCGCTGACTACAGTAGTTGTTGTTATACAAATTTTACTATTCCATAAATTTAATACACGACCGGTTCTGTGGTGGTACCAATAGATTTTTTTTTTTGCAAAAAAAATTAATTTATTTCGTTTATTAATGCTTGGTTTTTCGATCAAATAAGAAAAACAAAAAGTATCAGTTAATTGATAGCAATGTTTGTTCGTAGAAAGTTGATAAATGGCTATGCACAGTGGCGGGCTGGGTCGTGGCCGGCTGGACATCGAAATATTTTCCGATGGGCTGGTGGGCTGTTCATTGATATCTTGAACTATTAAATTATTTTATATTTATTTCTAATTTAGATGAAATAATATATTAAATATTTGAGTGTAATCAAGACTAAATAAATTAAATGTAGACTCAAAACTTTTAGAATAACTTTTATCAAGAGTGATCCGAAAACGGACAACTCGGTATAAAGACATCTCGGCACCGATACATTTCGGCACCGGGCCAACTCGGCACCGGATAACTCAATATCGGACAACTCGACACCGGACAACTAGAAACCGGAAGAATCGGCACCGAGAGAACTCGGCACCGGGACAAATCGGCACGTAATAAACATGACATCAGTACCGGCGATCTATGTGTATAAATACAGCATAATATAATTATTAAAAAAAAAGCAGTTTATTTGTTGTGTTTATAGGTTACAAATTAAAATATCAAAAAAAAAAAAAACACCAAATATTAGTATATTTAAAAACATAAATATGCAGTCAAACTTATAATTATATTTTTTAAGTAACATTAAATTTTTAATATATCAGAAGAATACTAATATTTTTTAATTCATATTTATAACATAAAATTTATTAATATGGTTATTACCAAATTGTACGATATTAATACCATCTTTGACAAAGAAATTACAATAAAATTAAAAATTTGTCAAATAAATTCCTCTTTTTTATTTTTTTTTCTAAATTTTGTTTTGTTGAGGCCGGTACATTACAACTTTTGCGGACTTGTTAAATTTGCCAGTTCGCTACGGCTTATACAAAGCAATAAATCTGAGATATCATATATCTTACAGAAAACTGGTACGTATAAGTGCAAATGATACAATTTCTATATGAAAACAAATTTAATTATAATTATTTATCATAATAGATATAGTACTCTAGATGGACATGTAAATTTCTTTTTAGTGTTGCCAATTTTCTGAGAAAAATTACTACAATTTTGTAAAAAATATTAATTCTACATTATTTATCAGTAATTAAGCAAAATTTTCATAAAATTTTTTGTAGTAACACAAATTATATAATTTTATAGTGTTGCTAACTTTTCAAGAATCAAATTACTAAAATTTTTAAAAATGTACATTATTTATCCGTAATTAATCAAATTTTAATAATAAATTCTTTTAGTGCCCATGTAAGTTACATAATTTTACGTTCAATAATATTACTAGGACATTGAACAAATAAATGTTCGTATTGTCATTGTGAAATTTAATATAATAATACTCAAAAATATTGAGATTTTTAAATTTTTCCCAAAATTTCACATGATAATCAGTCATTGAATCGGCTGTTAAGCTATGCATCAATGACTGGCCAGTTTTAACCGTAGACACGTGTTTCGGTCTTTAGGACCTCATCAGTACGGTGCTCTGATCAGTCGCTGAAGGGCGACTGATACCGGTGTTAGTTCTGGCTGCCTTATATGGCAAGTACTTTGAACCAATAACGGCGAGTAATAAATAAATACCACCAACGCCATCTACACAATTATGCGATAAGCAAGTATAATACTAGGACATTGAACAAATAAATGTTCGTATTGTCATTATGAAATTTAATATAATAATACTCAAAAATATTGAGATTTTTAAATTTTTCCCAAAATTTCACATGATAAAACTGGCCAGTCATTGATGCATAGCTTAACAGCCGATTCAATGACTGATTATCATGTGAAATTTTGGGAAAAATTTAAAAATCTCTTGAGTATTATTATTTCAATAATATTGTTAATATAGCTAATATTGTTAAATTTGTGTTTTCTGAATTCGTGAATTCTCGTAATATATAGTAATTTTTTTAATATTTTGAAAATAGACCTGAAAACTAACTTGCTTTACAATATTCTTAATATTAAAATATATTTTTTTTTTAAATAATAACTTTGCACAAAATAAAAAATAAACCTCCAATTGTGTCGGTTTTGTTTGAAACTTAAAGGTGGTAACAAATTATTTCTTTTTGCATATGAATAGATTATTATTAAAGTTTGTAATTAATGTTCATAGTAAAGTTTATATTTTGTTTACGTTATTCTGTACACTGACTCCTACTGTTAGCTTGAATGGTAGAGTATATCTCGAGCGGTGCAGGGGTAAATTTAATAAATTTGTAGTTTTTTAATATTGTGTACCTTGCACTTGAAGTTAAAATGTATTATGCTAATAATTTATAATTTTGACGTAAAATTTTGTTATGTTATCCGATCGTTTATGTGGCATACACCTAAAATAAATTAGATGTAACGTTTTATCACTATACAAAAATTTACTCACCATTGGTAATAGAAAAGTAGAATTTACAAAACTTATATGCGGTTTAAAAAAGCAAAAATAACTGTATACAAAAATATATGTGTATAAATTGTGCGCCACTACTAATGTGAACGGTGGAAAGGAGAATTAGACGCTCGAGATTGAGGTGTAAGTTTCAGGATAACAACTTGCGAAGTAAGTGATAGAGAAACGATTTTTTACTAGAGTTTGAAAGCAAAAAAAATCGAAAGTGCATATTAGCAAACTTCACCATGCCTAAAAAATGCTGCTGAAAGCATAAGAGAATACCGCAAACAAAAGTACTAAGGCCGGTAAAGTTTTCAAAACTGGAGTAAAGCATTTCTGAGAGTATAGAGTAATTTTTAACATCTAGGCTCCTCCACCAATAAATTAATACAACCAGAGTTTCAAATCACCACTTTAACTATCTTTTTTCCTGTTCAAGACGCACGTTGAGTTCGCCAAAACATCGATTATTAATAAATATTTATAGAGAACTGGAATCTACAGCCATTTTATTCTAATACAGTGTGTCTCAAAAAGTTTTATACAAATGAAGAAAAAGTTTATCTTACATTTCACAAAGAAAAATATTCTAGATAAAAAGCTCTGCATGACTTATAGATCTATAATTAAGTACAAAAATTAAAAATTTTTTTTTTTAATTTTTAATCAACGAACCATTACCTGTTTAGAAAGGGACTGTGGATACGTCGAAGTTCTGTAGTATTTAACTAATTCTACATGTTTCCAATAAAATTTATTAGTTGCGTATTATTCATTGTTAATAAATTGATAAGGAGGTTATCATTTGTTTATCATGTCTTATTCCTTTATTCAATAAATAATTTAATAAATAATGTCTTGTAATTTTTATCTGGGAAAATTACAAATCTAGAATTGGGCATAATTTTTTGCTACTTAATAATAATTTCAATAAACATTTTGTTTTCCACTATAGTTTGAACTTAATTTTACTCTCACTTCAAATCATAATTTTAATTTTTCCTGTATTCGAGCCAATGTTTAAAAATTTTGTACTTAAATATGGATTTACAAGTCATGCAGAGCTTTTTATCAAGAATATATTTTTTTTGTGAAATGTAAGATTTGTATAAAACTTTTTGGGACATACTGTATAATGAGTTCTAAAAGATTTTTTACTATGTTAAAAGTGGTAAAGATATCGATACGGTGTCTGTAACATTTTGAAAAATTAAAAACCAACTACGTAGAAATCTTTCATATAGCTTCCAGATGACCAATCCAAACTTAGTTTATGAGGGTGTATGGATGTGCGTCGTTCGTTCGCTAGGTCGTCTAAATTTTGTGATCACAACTTTTCCTAGACACCAAATTGCGCCAAATTTTTAGGGTAAATTCAGTTCATGCTCAAAATGAGCATATGGATTTATTTTTTTCAGTGTTACCAAACAATTAATCAAAATTTCACAAAAGATTTTGCTAGTTCCTAAAAAAATTATATGTATAATTTTAATACTGTACAAAGTTGTCAACTTTCCGAAAAAAATTTAGTGAAATTTTTAAAATTTTATTTTGGCTTTATTATTTATCCAAAATTAATCAAATTTTCACAAAAGATTATCCTAGTAGTTACAAAAATTATATAATTTTACTACCGTACAGAGTTGCCAACTTTCTGAGAAAAAAATACTTCTACTATTTATTTATACTTTATATCAAGTTTTCATAAAAGATTCTCTTAGTGTCTACAAAAATTATATAATTGGTATATATAATATAGTGTTACCAACTTATAGAGAAAATTTTTTAAAAAATTTTTAAAATTGTAATGTAAGCTGTTCGATTTATAATTTTTTATAAGTATTTAAAAAATATATTTTTATGCTGTGTTGCCAAATTTATTTATTTAAATTTTTAATATTTTATTTTGTATTTACACTATTTATCCGATTTTAATCAAATTTTCAGAATAAATTATTTTGGCACGTCCATAACAAATGTATAATTTTATTTAGCACAGTATTGCAAATTTCTGATATGAAAATTTATTTAATTTTTTTTAATTTTATTTTGAATATATTATTTATTTTATTTTTAAAAAAATTTTGGTATTTTATTTTAGCAACATTTTATCCAGTTTTTAACAAATATTTATGCTTGAAAGAAATAAGTAATTTAATTATTATATAATGTTGCCAATTTTCCGAAAAAACTATTCAAAATATATTTTAAGCATATTGCTCGTACGCTTTAAAACAAATTTTTTGAATAGATTAAAAATTTCAAAATAATTACAAATTTAATTTTTAAACAGTGTTGTGAATTAAAAGTAATAGAAAGCAATGCAAGAAATAAAATTTCTCTTTTTGAACATGAGAGTAGTGGGCTTAGTGCAATGGAACCAGAAGAACCTGAAGAAAAAATTTGGTTTAATAACGAGCCCTGTTCAAATCTATCAAATAAAAACTTAAAATTTAAAACTAAAATTAAATTGAAAAAGCGTCCGAAAAGAAAGACTCAGCAGACCAGACCACTTTTTTAAAAAAAATACAGAATAAAAAATAATATATTTATTTTACTTCATTGGTATACCTACTAACCTACTTTAAATTTCATGATACTTCATAGTTTACTGATTACTTTATTAAACCAAATTATAAATAAACTTTAATAAATAAGACTATAATTATTTATAATTGTGTAATTATTGTCAAAATATTAATTGTAATAATAGCGCATTCAATCAGTAGGTATGTGTAAATAGCCAATTGCATATACATAAAGTATTTAAAAATAGTCAATTACAAATATATATATATATATCGTATGTATAAATAGCAAGTAGTATACACATGCTGTATGTATAAATAGCCAGTAGTATACACATGCTGTATGTATAAATAGCCAATTGCGTATACATACAGTATGTATAAATAGCCAATTGCGTATACATACTGTATGTATAAATAGCCAATTGCGTATACATACTGTATGTATAAATAGCCAATTGCGTATACATACTATATGTACATCCTTATTTGTATCTCCCAAGCAGAGGATGGGTTAATTTGCTAATTTGTTGTTCTCTAATATTGTGTTTAATACCAGAGCGAAGCACGGGCATTATACTTATATACATCGTATTCATGTTTCATATATATATATATATATATATATATATATATATATATATATATATAATTAAAAATAATAGTCAAAAGAAACTTCTTTTATTTATTTTTAATAAAATTTACTCTAAAAACCACTTGATAGTACACGAAAATGCTGATGCTATGACAGCTTACTTTAGATAAATGTTACGGTTAGAACTCGTAAAATATTATACATAGATGAAAGTACTACTCAGTAAAATATTCTAGTGATGTGACGAATAGTAGTTCAGCCGAATAACGAATATTCGGTTAAATTTCAACCAAATATTCGGCCGAATATCGAACAGTAAAAACATGGCTGAATAGGCCAGATATCGAATAATTATTCGACTTTGGTTCCATCTCTAAAATTTTCGGTATTCAGTCAGAATATTTAACCAAATATTCGATGTTTAGTTATACGGCTTTTTTTTAACTATTCGTTATATTCCTACTTCAAATATTGTATTGATTAATATTCGTGTAATTTAACAAAATTAACAGTATATTGCAAATTGTATTAATTTGTTGAAAATACTCGTAGATGTAACTTTGCACCAAGATTTATTTCTAAAAATGCAAAAATAATACAATATTCTTATTAAAAAGTGTTTTAATTCTACGTATCATGGTAAACACTAACTAGTATAGTGCGCGGATTGACCCCCAACGTCAATTTTGTAAATAGTGCAACTGTACATTGTCTCATTCCGCTCAAAGTCACGGAACACTAATTACCCGAACAATGATAGCCTTGTTTCGTGTGCCGTGACGCGACACGGTAGTGCGGTATAGTCATAGTCGAATGGAAAGGGACCTAGTACACGTGATTCTTTTAAAACGTACGTATAAATGATAATTTTGGAAAATAAAATTTACATTATTTGGAGAATAAAATAATAAAATAACATTTATTTTAGAAACATTAGAAGAAAAATTAGCGAAAACAAAAATGGTGAATTCATTCCATAAACCTGAAAAATTATATTTATGCTATATACTTACTATTCTAAATATTCTATTTTGTATTTGTATTTTAACACGTTTTTATTAACTCGCTTTCCGTCCTGTCAGTTTGTTTGTTTGTCTGTTCGGAACAAATTTTGTAATCGATTTTAAACAAACTTCCCAATGAGCTAGAGATTTGAAAATTTAAACATAGCTCAGAACTGGATGACAATGCAATATTAACTAATTGATTCATCAATAACGTTACATATATATATATAATAAAATGCCTAAAAGTATCTCATTAAAAAAAAATATAAATTATTAGGTAGCTTTGAAAAAATAAACGTTTTTTTTTTCGTCGAAATATTGTATTTTGTCTTCTAAAAAATGTCAAAATCAAATGAAAACAAAATGATATAAAAAACCTCTCAAAATAAAAAAAATATTTTAAAACGGACTAAAAAGTAAAAAAATTATTTCTCTCCTAAAATGTGCGCCCCAGATTTTTCTAGGAGAGAAATTATTTTTTTACTTTTTAGTTCGTTAAAAACGTGATATATTAAAAATATTTTTTTTATTTCAATATTTTAAAATGATTGTACAAGTTTATTTGTGTAATAATAAATTTTTCTTCTGACATATTTAACACAACAAAACAACTTTAACTGTAATAAAACTATAGGTACTGAAGATTACCAAAAACTGTTTGGCATGTATAACAATGTCGGAAATGATTTTAACAGCATATAAATTGTCATCACTGTGAAAATTCATCAAAACAAATAGTCAATGTGAATGGTCAAGTTTTTGCGCTGTGTTAAATCGTCAAACAAGAACTAAATTGTAAAATTGTTTTGGCTGTCTGAATGAAGCTTAATCAGAAAACTGATTTGGCAGTTTGAATGAGGCTTTAAAGTAAAATATAAAACTCGGTTGTAGCCACCTATTATACAGTAGTTGAACTATTTCAATTTCATAAAAAAGTGTCAAATTTTATAACAGAGGTCACTAATTTACTTTGTCAATTAAATTAGTATATATATTACATAATAGATAGCACTATTGTAATATAGACATTAGAGATACTATAGGTAGAGTTCGGCCGATGCGCCGCCATTAATACCCCGCACCAAATTAAAATGTCAAAATGTCACAAAAAACATATAAATTGAAGTGGCGCATGAATATTTTTTTTGTTGAAATATTGAAAACTGTCAAATCAAATATGAAAATGATAAAAATACCTCTCGTACAACAATCCCGCAGTAAAATATATTTATTTAGCAGTAAGAGTGTACGTTTAGCTACAGTTTAATATGCGACAATATAATATTTCAAAAAAAAAAATGTAAATGTAATGAGTCGAAGGAGGAAAAATGGCGGCACCAATCAGAAGCTGAACACTATTTCAAGCTATCAACCGAACTCTAGTATAGTATCTCTAATAGACATTGACTAAATTATTTGTATTTTATTTTACATTAGTCAAATAAATTAATAAACATTACTTATACTTATTAGATGGTACTAAAAGCTCAGTTTTTAGGTGTTTTACTTTATTTATTTAGTCCTGCTTCTATGTCAGTTGTCATAAACCGATATTAGTTAAAATCTAACTACCAGCCATTATGTCTAGAAAGATCGACCAAATACCTATATAATTTTTGATAAAATTTTGAATTTATATACTGAAAACTGTTAATATTTGCAATAGCAATTGTTGTCTGAAATTTATTTTTATTATGGTTACTTCAGCAAAATAGTCAGAAGATGAATCATAGTAATAATTTTATTTAAAACAATTATAGTAGTTATGAAAATTATTATATTAATAATTTTAGGTAAAATTTATTTATTACATTAAGAAAATAAATTAAAATTAAAAAAAAAACAATGTCAACAAATTTCGTATTAAATGTATATTACTTCAGCCAAATAGTCAGAAGATGAATTATAGTAATAATTTTATTTAGAACAATTATAGTTATTATGAAAATTATTATATTGATAATTTTAGGTGAAATTTATTTATTACATTTAAAAAATAAATGAAAATTAAAAAGAAAACAATGATAATAAATTTCATATTAAATGTACCTATATATCACTTTGAATTTATACAATTTAGAATGGTTGTATCATTAAGATAATGTTTGTAGAGACTTACAGCTAGCGACCTTTCCATTTACAGTTTCTTTCTAATTTTTTGCTCTAATAAGCAAGTTGAGTTTGCTCGATAAAAGAAGGAAAGAAAATTGTAGCTCCTCCCACATTGTGAAAGGGGTGTGTCTCATCGACAAACTTATGTTGTCTCTCAGTAGAGTAAAAAATATACATTTTACACATACACACAAAATCTACATGCTTTTGAGTCTGCGCTGTATAAAACATCTTTTAATATACATATTGTTCTTGGCTTTCATAAAAGCAAAATCTAGTATTTTTTAAAAAAAATTCAATAAATATTTCTGCGAAATAGTTTATTTCAAAAGATATTAATTCTTTTAAACAAAAAACTTTTTAAAATGATATTTTAGAAATCTTTTTGTGATTGTGATTATGAGGTTAGGTTAGGTTAGGTTTAATAGTTAATATTGCCAAAAAATAAGCAATACTGTTAAGTTAACCACGGATAATCACAATCGCAAAAAATTAATTTACTTGCCAATATTTAATTTTAATGTACATAAATATAACGCAAAAGCTGCTAGGTCTCTAAAAGCAAATTATTGACAATTGTAAGAATTTTAAAAAAGCAGATACAAATTTATATTGCTTATTAGCTTTATTATTAACTTAATAATAAAATACTTATCGTCATAAAATTTTCTGAAATTAATACTGAATTAATTGTATAGTTTTCCATTATTATGCAATATTCTATAAATCAATATGTACTT
The DNA here is from genome assembly GCA_963966155.1 of Clivina fossor. Classification (NCBI taxonomy): domain Eukaryota; kingdom Metazoa; phylum Arthropoda; class Insecta; order Coleoptera; family Carabidae; genus Clivina; species Clivina fossor. Next base: position 81,783,016 of record OZ014550.1, read on the forward strand.
AAAAATTTATATTTGAACATGTAATCCTAACCTATATAAGTTTTATGTAAATCTGTTAATCTTTCTGAAATTTCCGGATTTAAATTGTGAATCGTTTCGTGTTAAACCGTACACACACACACTATAAGCTAGAATAACATATTTTTTGCGAAAACAGTTTTTATATATTAGATATGAAATTAAAATTTGAAGAACTCATTTAAATGATCATCGTAACCCTTTCGCCACTAACGGGATACATATGAACATATGTCCTATTAAAGTTTCAAACATTGCTAATGGAAATAAAGTATATATAAATAATTGTATAATGCGTTGTACCAACCGCATAGTGATATATTGTGATTGATACTGCGCAATATACTTCGGTGGGTTATATATGTATGTATCATTAGTATTTTTTTACTGTCCCTATATGTCCCAACAGTATTTTTTAAATATATATGTGTATATTTTTTGTTTTATTTTCATTACTATTGGGAAAAATAGGTCCAACAAAAACAACTAATGGGATATATACATATGTACCGCGAAAATTGTTTCAAATGGGTAGAAATTTTTTTTTTTTTTTGAAAAAGTGCTAACTCTAGTAATTTTAAAGGCAATAATTTATAATAAATATTTAATATCTTTATATAATTAATGAAAGAGTTAAATGTACAATTCCTTACCAGGAAATTTCCATAGGTCACTAGATAATTGCACAAAAATTAAATTTGGTCATTTTCTTTGCATGAAATCAACAGAAAAAAGTTTCAAATAGAAAAGGTTATAAAATAAAATCAATGCCAAAAGTTCTGCATCATATGGAGAAAAAAATATTATTGTTTCTTGAAAATTATTATTACGGGACTCTGGTGCTTATCTAAAAACTAAAGATGCATTAACAGTAAGTCACAGTATAGGTCAAATAAACAATTATGAAAAATATTTCAAGTTAACTTATTTTATTTGTAAAAATTTTGAGTTAAAACCACGAAAAAAAATTTTTTTAACGTTTGTAAATAATATCACTTGCCTGATGCATTATTATACTTAAAATTTATAAAATAGTTTATTAAAAATTTTAAAATGATAATTTAAAACTTGTTTTTCATAACTTTTGTTATTCTTTAAATTAATACAAATAAACTAAGTTTACCTGATTTTTCAAAATTATTATTTAATTAGATTTATTCCGGAACTGATATTAATACTTTCGGCTAGTGCATTTTTAGTTTTTAGACATTAAAGAGTTCCCTAATAATAATTTATATATAAAAAAAAAACAAATAGTAATTTTTTCCCATATACATATATACTTAAAATACAAATTTTGCAGGTTAAAAGCAGTGCAAATTATAAGTTTTGTATGTGTTTTTATGTTAACCTGCCTAAAAGAATGTTATATTGATTACATGTATGCTATCGTAGCTCCCTGATGATGATATAAATATAAGTATATCGAAAACTTGGATAGTATTTCAATTGAGTTTTATTTTCCAAAAGCCCTAACAGACTACTTTTAATCCAGGAAAACCTAATATTGGATATTATTCACAGTGATTTACAAATATAATAAAGTTATAGATATATATATATATATATATATATATATATATATATATATATATATATATATATATATATATATATATATATATATATGTGTGTGTGTGTGTGTGTGTGTGTGTGTGTGTGTGTGTGTGTGTGTGTGTGTATCATATTAACCAAGAGGTATGCAAATTAGTTATATTGACCGATTATTTTGAATGATAACCAATTTATCCACATTAACAGCAACAAATACATTAATTGAGATAATTATATATTGAAGTAGTAATTTATACAAGTGCATATAGTAGTATTTTTTGACGAATTAGAAATTTGGCCACACAACCATACGAGTCGTAAGCAAGTACGATATTGAAAAAAAGACACTTTATGCTTGAGTTCCATGCAATGGCAATACTTACTGGCTATCATTAAAATTAATATACAGAAGCATTAAAGCGCAAATCTAAAATTTGACGTTTCTAGCGTTTTCAATGCACTTTTATAATTCGGCTATTTCAGTACAAGTTTTTGCATAACGTCAGAGTGAAAAAATGTAAAATTACTACACTTTTTTCACTACGTTTTTCACTTCTTTTTTCACAATAAACAGATATTTTCTTTATGTAATAATTATTTGTTTGAAACAACATATTTTTGTGTTTCAGGTTGATACTATACTGCAAAGTAAATTGCTTTTATTAAATTTTTAACAACATGTGCAACCAGATGTACAACATTAAATTTTGTTGGTTATTTTGTCACCGAAGTGCCGTAGTTTGCAAGAAAAATTCCTTTAAAAATTAAAATCGATTTAAAATGCATTTTTTATTAATTCATTTTTGTAAAATAAGCATTATATTTTGAAAATGTTAGATGATATGATACAAGTTTGTCTTTTTTTTTAAGTAAATATTTGAAGTAAACTATTCAAAACAACGATCAAAAGAAAAAAATTTAACTAGACAAATGGTATTGGACAAATAGCATTTTGTTTTCAATGTAACGAAATTAGATAGATTAGCGTAAAAAGGTTAATTCTTAATATGGTAATGAAAAAACTATACACCTGAAAACTTTGATTATATTCATTGCTAAGTAGGTTAGGATAAAAATTTACAATTTTTTATTTGTGTGCTGGCGATTAAACCTATTTAATTTAGCACTCAATTTATAATATAGTAATTTATTATATAAGTAATTTATAATCTTAGTACTTTTGTGTCGTAATAAAATACTGTTTGCCTAGTCAAAAAATATTTTCCTGAAGTAATAATAAAAAATAAGAATAATTTTTTAATAATATACATATATAATTTTACTATTATTATTATATTCAAGCAAAACTAATGTATCTGCTGGAATTATAAAATTACAACCTATTTAGATAAAAATTCAATTATTTGTAATTAAATATAAAGAATAATATTTAGATTTTTAATGTTTAGATAAATTATTAATGAAAATAACTAATACCTTTCTCTAAAATTTGATTAAAACTAAAAATACACTGTGAATTAAATGAAGTAATATATATATATATATATATATATATATATATATATATATATATATATATATATATGTAAGTAACTTTAAACAAAACTATGTTTTCGACTGTAAATTACTAAACTAATTAAAAACTAAACCAAAAAATTTATACATATAAAGAAATATGTGTTTTTAAATAAGTATGCACATTTCTATAAGTTTAAAATTTACTCATTATTTTAAAGTCATCATTTTTCCATGTAAATTTGTTAGTGAGTGATTTATGCGTAAGGTGTGTTACTGTTACCGCATTTTTAATAGTATGAATAGTATATATATATATATATATATATATATATATATATATATATATATATATATATATATATATATATATATATATATATATATATATATATATTTACGAAATAAATGCTGTGAATATAAAATAATAATAAAATACTCGGCCGAATGTTATTTGAAACATTTTAAGTTATGTTATGTTTGATACTTTTTAGAAATAAATAAATTAATACATGACAAATATTTTCAAATATAATATTACTTACAAGTTTAATTAAATCAACTTATAGTACCTATATCTTCTTCAAACACAAAACAAACAAAAAATAAGTTAAAATATGTAAAAACTTTCTCCGAAGACATTTTTTCAATACCATAACAAAAAATGTTTATTTAGGGTCGTAATATCATTGGAAATATTTTGACATCCAAATTCACATGCCTCCATTGCGATCTCGAGAACTATAATAGCTACTTCAGTTAAATTTTGTGCACATTTCAATAGCCATCTTAGAAGTACCATTACTTACCAAACCATATGTCACTAAATAATTGCAAAAAACTAAATTTGGTCATCGACCAAATGAACTAATAAGGAACCGTCACTAAGTAATGGTATAACTGTATAACTAATCAGAAAACTCATCAATGAATAAATGATCTTATCCAATGTGTCTGTAGATACAAATAGCCAATAAATAAGGTAGGTATTCAAAGGTAGATATTGGTACAATAATAGTGAAGACGACAACTAAAGCTAAAGCACAGAACAGACAGGAGGCAATGGCAATGAGAGTATAGCGCAGGCAGTAGGCTATGAGCACGTGGTGCGCGCGCATAGAAGGGTGGGAGTCGCTGTCATATGGCCATGCCAAGCGGGTTGTCAGTTTAGTTTTGCACGGGTGGTTGTAATGTGATCGTGTACAAAACGCAGTCAGCAAGGGTCGCAGCACGTAACACGTAGCCACGCAACACACACACACGATTCCGAAATGTGCTACACTTAAATTTATCACGCGAACGTTTCACAGGTAAACGAGATACTTACAACACAAATCCTTGACGCGCGCCAATTTCTTTTCTCGCGAAATGTTGCCGAAAAACAAATGACACAATTTCATCATTTTTAGTTCGATTTCGCAAATTTAAAAGTGATTTATCGCCAAAGTTTTCGCGTGTCAGTGACTCGATTCCTTTTTTTATTTGATTGACGATATTTTTTCTGTTATGGAGTTACAATTTGGTAGTATGACTTTTTTTTCAAATTTAAATTGTGCGAATAACTTAAATTTATTTTATTAATAATATTTTATTGTGTCAATGATATTAGGGGGGACTGGTCTTTTACTAATTCGGAAAGAACCTTTAGACCGAATTAGAATTTTTTTAAATATATATGTTGAAAAAAATCTTTATATTTCTTATTATACATATTCTATTTAATATCAATAATAATAGGATAAAAAATATACTTACTTATCCAATAGTGGTTAATAAAATAATTATGATTCATTTTTTCAAATTTGATTTCAGATTTAATTTTTGTAAATAAATGGCACAATAAAATGCAACAGCTATAGAATGTTTACTGAGAAATATAACAAAATTAATTACATTATTAAAACATATAATTTTTTCAGTTAAAATTAATTTTAGAGCAACAAAATTATAATTATGTAATACTATTCAATACTGGGCATTTATTGTTAATTTTCATGAAGATTTTCGGACTAAAACTCTGCTTGTATTATATTACTTATTTTTAATTGTATAAGATTATTATATAACATTGTTTGTAGTAAAAATAAACAAATTAACAAAAAAATTATTATTTTAGCGAAAAAAAAAAAACTGACTATAAAATTTATAACTGATGGAATTTGAATTAAAATATTAGTTAGTCTTGGAAAAGTTAGTGTATTAACGTAGGAAATGAGCAGAACAAATTTTTGTTTAGTAAAATTTTGACAAATTTGTACAAAACAATTAGATTTAAATGTTATATAGGTATCTATTTACTGACATACATTTAATGAAGCACTGATTTAAAAAAAAAATTGTAATTGACATTTTCTATCTTGTAATACATTTATAAAAAATCTAAAGAATGATTTGATTGTCGAATTGAAAGCAGCAATTGAAAGCAAAACAATTGAAACGCATGGATATCTGGTTGGATTTGTTAAAGGTTTGCAATGGAGAACTCAGCGTACGTTCCGGGAGCAGCTCACATATCATCGCCCGCTTTAGTGGTGTTCTCGCAGGCAGCGGGCGGTCTAACCGAAGCGTTGCGTATTCAGAGGCCCTTCAATCCACAGGTGATGATGCTAATGCTAAACAACCTAACCTAACCTAACAACGTTCACCCTTTCGTTTTCATCACATCATAGTAAACTGTAAACTCAATTGTGTTGATATATTTATCGCTCTATCTAATTACCTTATATCACTAGATTGCTGCTGATAATTTTCTATTTGACAGCAGCGACACAATACAATCATCATTCAACACATTGGATTATTGGCTTTGGACCAGTGTTGAATTTTAATTTACATTATGATTTTAAATTATTCAATCAAGCTATTTTTAGGATAATTCTTCATTTATTTAATATAATAAATTTTGCTTTTATTAGTTTATTTTGCTTGGAAAATCAAATAATTATCAAAGTATAATATAACAGAAATTTTAACATGTTTACTGTATACAGGGTGTAACAGAATAACTATTCCTAATTTTCAGAAATGATAGAGGACACATAAAGAAACATTTTTTATTAATAAACTAGTGTCCGGAAATTTTTTTTTTTTTTTGGCCGTCGATTGTAAAAAACAAAACTTTATGTTATAACCCGAGAATTAACGGAGATTTATAATATCCGTTAAGACCATTTCATTCTACTCAAAAAGTGCCTTAAGAATGTGAAAATTATTTTCATCTAATTTAAAAAACCATCGAGATATCGCTATTTATCAAAATACGGAAAAAGCGAACTTTTCGCTATAACTCGAAAACAAAAGACGATAGCTAATTTTTGTTTTCATAATTGAGTTTCTCTCAAAAAAAGCGATCGAGGATGCGCGGGCCATTTTTCCATATCTCTTATAGTTTCCGAGTTCCCCTATGAAAACGTCCAAATTTGCCCAGCCTGTACATCGTTACAACTTGTGTATCGAAAATGGTGGTCGTAACTTCGAACAATTTTTATAAAGTTTAATGCACTATTATTTCTAATAAAATGTTCCTTAACTTAACTACTCTTTGACGTTGTAATAATTAAAATTGTTTTTAACGATATCTAGTGTATCTTGACACCGACAAATTTTTGGACACTAGTTTATTAATAAAAAATGTTTCTCTAAGTGCACTCTATCATTTCTGAAAATTAGGAATAGTTATTCTGTTACAGCCTGTATAGTGCAAATATATTTTTCGATTTTTTAGAAGAGTATTATAGAATTTCTATTAATATCAAATGATTTTTTTTTGTATTTGCCAATGAATTACTTATAGAAAATATTCTTGCATCATAACGTGCCTTTTCTAATAGATTTTCAACAAAAAAATATTTTTTAAATTTATCTTTATACAAAGTATTTTCTAAAATAAAAAATTTGAAATTTATTATACACTTACAATATATATATAAAATTTAATTTAATTTTCTTCGTTTAGCAAGTGGTTTTGATTTATGTCGGATAACTATATGTGTCTACTCACAATCAGTAAGAAGCATTTTACAATTTAAAATTATATATTAACTATTGTTTCAAATAACAATATATTTTATATTAAGTTTGATTTGACGGACTTCATCATCAGCTACTTTTTTAAATATGAAAGAATGTGGTATATAATTATTTATTTATTTTATTTTATTATTTATTATTATTTTTCATTTATTTATTAGCTGCAAAATGAAATAAATTTCCTAACAAAACATACAAATACCTTGTATGTAATAATAAAATAAAAATGTGCGCAATAGAGCACCAAAATCGCAAATTATATTACTTAAAATAAAAAATAATGCAAAACAACTAAGTTGGATTTATAGGAGGTACATATATTATTTGCTAATCAAACTATTTGAAATTTATTAATAATAATAGGAGTAATAATTGCAATGAACTAGAAGATTGTCTTACAAATTTCAGCTGCAGTTAACTGACGCCATCTCCAAGGACCTGCATCGTCCTTTCACTGCGACAGGCATAAGTCTCCGTCACATGGAGGCATACAATAGCCTACCAGCTCATCTTCTTCACCACCTCCAACCCCAATTTCTTCATCCAAGCTTGTCTCTAGGTTCTGGGGCGTTTCGTCCCCTAGCCGATCTCAAATCTTTCCCGTCTCCGTCGGCTTTCGGCCCGCCGAAATGTCTCAAAATTGAGACAGGTAACGAGTCGGCGGGCCTCCTAGTCAACAATCATGCCCACAATATTTTCTCGCCAAGCGAGGAGCGGTACGTTGGCGGCTCGCAGAATTCAAGAACAGATTCCTGCTCGCCGGCGAGTGTTTCGCTGTCGCCGCCGCCAATCAACTTGCCGCCGCCTCCGCCGTCGGCAATCGGACATGTCAAGGAGGAAAGTCTGGACGCGCATATGTCGGAGGATGGCGACGGGCATCAAACTCCTGGACCGACGGCCTGCGATGCACCTGAACCAACTACACCGCATGACGAAAATCGTGGCTTTCGACGTAAGTTTTTCTCAAAAATATTCATACCTATAGTTTTTGTGTAGTTTCTTATTGCTTGTTGTTCTTCTACGTATTCAAATGCAATCATTATAATAATAGTTAATCCGTTCTTATGGTGACTGACGTGAACTTTTATGTGGAGTGTGATATGATTTTTGGAATTCAAAATATTTTTCTCTTTTTAATCAAATTTTTATAGCAAATGTTTGTCTTGCTCCTTGCCTTATTAAATAAATAGAAACAAAAAATAAACGTTTTTACAAAAATGTTAAAATACACATACATATGTACACTTACACATATAAAAATGCATTTATAATGTCAAACATTGATTTTCTTTATCAATAAACACTAAGATTAATTAGTAATTTTTTAATAATTTCAAATTAAGCATCTTATCAAAATTAATAAAAAAATTTATTCATATAGTAAGTAACTCAAGAATAAAAAATTATCCGTTATGACTAATTGACTAGAATGGATAGAATAAGAAATATTGGCATAATGTGTTTAAATAATTTTAACTACAATAATATGCATAAAATTTGAAGAATTTTTTATTATTTAATGATATTTTGCTTTTTAATATTTGAGTAAAAATGTCTACTTTCGTTTATATACAAATTAATCTTATTTTACAAAAAGTACATTTGAATTTAAATGATACTGGTTCAAAATCGGTTTTGAATTAATTTAAAAGTTTTATACGATTGGTTTTTTAAGATAAACAATTTGATATATAGTGACGGTTCAAAAAGAATTTATTTAATTTGTTTTTGGTTCAAGTTTCAATTTAGTTTGTAAATTAGTTTTTAACTTTTTTTTGTACATATACCTATCATTCTTAACTCATCGTCAGTAAGTTAAAAAAACTTTACTTTTAGGGATCAAAATATTGTTGTATTTGTAGTCATAAAGCGTAATTAATTTACTAAATATAAATTTTCATTATAGTAAAATAAAATAATTTAATTAAAATTATGATCGTGATTAAATGTTTCGAAATACATAATACGAAATGGCGAGTGAGTATATAGAATTAAGCTGCGTTAACACGGGACGTGAGCCACGCGCGTAAATAATTTTTTCTGTACTATACTCTGTTTTTAAACTATAGACAGCACTAGGCGAAGTCACATTTACACCGCTAGAAGTTAACAAAAAAATCACTAGATTTATTTGACGGGGGAATTGAAATGTTAAAATTAACCAAAACTATGATAGATAATCTACTTAATTTATTCATATAAAATCATAAATACATAACTTTTAATTATAAATTAATTAATTGCATTATTTTTTGTAATTCCTAGATGAAAAATTTATATATTTTTAAAAATACTGTTAACTTTTGGTATTATTTATTGCATCACATATAAATTAATAAATATTTATTAAATACACGTGCAAATTCAACAAATAATTTGACAACTATTGAGAGTTTGACGTTTCAATTACGTTTGACGGTTAACTTGAAATTTCGTCTGGTTAAATGCGGCTTTACAAAATAGCGCAGCAGCCAATCACAGGCTTTGATTTCTCACTAGAATGTAATATAGACGTGAAAGTGTTTTGCTGTTTACATGGCACTTTTTAACATTGAACATGGTTGAGATATTTTCAGCAAGTAGGTATGTATTATGACACAAATTAATTACTTCTATTTATCTCTGTATCTATTTCGCTAAGTTTTAAATTTGGAACAATCAATTTTAAAACGATCCTACACATTCACAAAACTCACAAAATATTTACTACATAATCTGATTCTGATAGCTGACAAATCAACAGAGCGCATGCGTACAATTTAGTTCACGCTTTCAAATCAAACAGGTTTGATTTTTTCACGCCCATCTTATGAAAAATGCGATTCGTGAGCGCTGACGTCACATACGTATTGCACGCTTTGCTGGTTTACACGAGGCGTAAAGAGTGAAAGCATAGATTACGCGCTCGGTTTATGCCTCGTGTCAACGTAGCTTTATTGTCATAATAACACAAATATTTAATATGAATGATTTTGTAAATAAATGTTGAGTCATTTTAGATAAAATAAATATTTATTCGAAAAATATCTAAAAAGAATGGAATACGATATATAAATTCTCAATAACGTATAATCAGCAGCCGGATTATGTTGAAAACGTCTTAAAACAAACTACTTAACCCGCTAAGCAAACACACATTTTTTAAGTTTACGCGTGAAAGTAAAGACTGGTTTACAATAGTCGATGTTTCTTGTAAAAATGGTCGAAATAGTAGTGTTGACGAATTTCAACGGCTGGTGTGAAACACAACACAAAGAAACGCGACTATAGAAGATGTCTTACAACTGTTAAGTACGGATTTATGCTAGAACAAATAAACTTTGGTTCCCCGTTTCGTTTGCTGTTGGTCTTCCGTCTCTCTGACGATGACGGTCTATTTCGCTTCAACAGCTGTGCTTTAAATATATATGTATTATATGTATATGCTCATTGAGAAACTAACCACATCAAGTCCGGCTGCTGCTTTCCAAATTTAAAATTTTTCACATATACCTACTTATATTCTGCAAAATATTTGTCAACGTTATTTTCTTATAATAAATAAAAGTTTGCTTTTTTTTCATCTTTATTGAAGTTTAAACAAAATATATTCATTTCTTTAGACGACTTTTAAATTAGGATGAGGCTATTTATACATACGGTATGTATACGCAATTGGCTATTTATACATACTGAAAAAAAAAAACAAACCTAAACTAGCCTACTAACCTAACCTACCCTAAATAGCCAATTGCGTCTACATACCATATGTATAAAAAGCCACTTTGTTTAAATTATGATTCAATAAAACAACTAATATATACATAATATACATAAAATGGAAAACAATTAATATGCATACATATCTATCTCTCTCTCTCTCTCTATATATATATATATATATATATATATATATATATATATATATATATGTATATAAAATATCGGTCAATTCTTAGTTTTAGCAATTTACTTTAATAGTTGAAACAATTAAAAATGTAATATTAAAAAAATTATATGAAAAGAGACAAAAATAAATATATAAATGTTTGTTTTTTAGGTTATTGCACACGGTAAAAATTTTACCTGGAATTGTATAATGCCTGGATAAACTTAGTTATGTGCAGACTTTTATATCTTCTGAAAATTCAATATTTAATTACCTAATTATATATTATATTATACAAATGAGTGTTACGACGAGAGATGCACTTGCACCCCCTAGTTAGATATAAATGAAATAGATAAATGAGATATGTTTCAGTCCGGCGTCTTAAAACAAAATGTCGACCGAAATCTAATATTTTAAAAGAATATTTTTTTATTATTTTTTTTAATTTTGGTGCACCTCTCCTCTCTTGAGGAAAAAAACCGGCGCCCCTGATTATAAATAAACAATGTCTCAATAAATGTGTTAAAATCTTTCGTTTTTAGAAAGTGTAGATTTAAATAGAATTTTATGTATTAAAATCTCACCTGATTTTTAAAGTTTACGTTAATAAAAATTTAAACAAATTTTTTTTCAAAATCACAGATGCAATTAAATTTTATGAATTAAGGTTTTTTCATATGAATTAAGGCTTTAAAATTAATTGTCTTTTATTAGTAAATTAATCCTTTCTTGTGAATTCAATTTTTATGTATTAATTAATTTCAATTTATGTATTAATGAAAAAACAGTGTTGAGACAGATAAGGAAAAAGTTAATCTAAATAAAGATATATAAAGTATTTTTTATAATTTAGAACTAGATGAGATAATAGATATCAGAACGAAAGTTTATCTAAATAGATCTAATTAGTATTGGTTCAATTTTTTAAAATTTATTTAATTTTCAAAGTATTACTATTATTTGGAATAACAAAGAAATATTTTTTTTTCGTTGTTAAAAAATTGTTTTTGATATTCTTAAAGAAGTTTTGTATAATTTTCTGTTTTTATTTTTTATAAAAACATATTTTTAAAATGTCATTAAAATAATACTACTTTTCGGACAGTGATCAAATCACTATACTGACGAGATCCTAAAGATCGAAACACATGTCTATGGTTAAACTGGTCAGTCATTGATGCATAGCTTTGTAAGCTGATTCAATGACTGAGTAACTTGTGAAATTTAGGGAAAAAGTCTCAATTTTAGAATATTATTATATCAATTTCACCAAGATGTTATTCGATGTTATTTTAATACTACTTTAGTAATTTCAAAGGTTTAAAAAATTAAATTATATCGTAGATGCATTAATATATTACAAAATTGAAAAACTAGTCGTTTTTCAATTGAAACATCTTTGTATATAAATTTTTTTATTTAATTTTGAATTCAATAATAATTAATGGATTGATTGATTTAAAATTTAATGAAAATTACGGGAAAATTTTACATCTAAATAATTACAAAAGCATTTTCTGGTACAATTTTACTCTAAGAATTTTTTTTAAATACGGCAAGTTTATATAGATGATTTCACAATAAGTAATTAATCTAGATTAGATAATATAAACAGGGGCGTCCGTTAAAAATTTTTCAGGAAGGGTTAAAATTTTGAAAATAATTGCATAATTAAAAAATTTTTATTATTTAATTTAATATTATTTTTTAGATATTGTAATTTGCATCAATATCAATACAACAATACATACATATATGTGTATGTATACTCGTACATCGCAGAGAATTGAATTTATGCATTTTTTTTATTTAATTCTACTGTGGGGCAAATGCCTCGGTAGCCCCTTTCTGCGGACGCATATTGATATAAATTTATCTAAAAATGATAAAAGATAACGTTGATTATAGTTATTATTTATGAATCGTTTGGAATTTTGGTTAAATAAACTAATAGTCGATGATTGAGGCAATTAGATTTTTATTGAGATATTCTTTAAATTTTTGGTTTTTATTGTAACCCTGCAGAAAGTGTGTAATTCTACAATTAATTGAAAGCTAAGTTGTTATACAAAAATACCTGATACAAAATTTGTTATAAAAGATAAAGATTGTTAATCCAGCTCTAGATGAATAATCTAGATAAATCGTAACACTGTTAAAAGGTGTAAATTACATGCTTTTGTTACATTTTTAATAAAAGTTTAATTAATTTTCAATGTTTAAATTATTTTTCATTAATTTATATATATATATATATATGTAGAAACAATTAATTAGAAATGAAACACGGAGAAACGATAAATTACTGGATATCTAATAACAGAGAAGAGAAGTGCAAATTGAAAGGAAATGTTTCTTATTTATGTTTTTGCATCGGTAATGATTGCTGCGTATTGTGGCGTTAAGTTACGTCGAAACTGTAACCGATCCTATCCTATCCTATCCTATTCTATGCCGTCCGATTCGAGCGGGGGCAATAAAGCACATTTCTGATATGGAAGCGTTTTTCAATAACATCCGGACCAATCGTTTCTCTTCTTTACGTTTTTAATTTCGAATCCCATTAATTGTGGGTGAGAATGATTTCTGCGCGCTCCGCTGCACCCCACCGCTTGGATACGGCCCACACCGTATCGCAATTGATTCGAAATGAAAGTAATATATCTAGAGCGAAGAACACACGTCAAACCATAAAAATACTTTGCTTATTGTGTTGAACCGGCATTGGCACGGCAACCGACAATCGACAGTCGACAATCGGCATGATGCATTGTTTTACATACATACATATATATGTATGTATTGTAGTTGTACATACATACTTTGATACGCTGATTGTGAATAGCTTGGCTTAGCTCGGTTCGGCCTAACTTCTTTTTGCCCTATCGTATTGTAGATTGTCCTTTTTTTAAATTGTGTCTTATTCTATGGTTGCGGTTGTGTGACATCTTTGGACGTCGACGAGTAGGTACATACGACGTCTATGCTATAACAACGTAGACGCTGTATTTCTTCTTAGTTTAGTTACAATCAGTTCTTGTTGGAAATGTTGTTGTAGAGTGTAGTTCGTGGTCAAACGTACCGCGATCCCGTATTTCTCGTATTTGTGCTAGGTTTTTTAAGACGGCTTTAAGATTACAGGCGTGTTTCAAGAATATATTTGTAATTTTTACTGTTTGTCGGTGACTAAATTTTTTATTATGTGGTTATTTTCTAAAATATTACTTATAAAATGATCTAGATTTTATTGAAACATGTTTGTCATAAATATAGTTATGGTAAACGATTAAACATTAACTTTTTTAAATTTATAACTTGTGTTTTATACATATGTCATCCACAACAATTTTCATATCTTTATATAACTACGTGAAATTGGATAGAGTTTACAATGTTTTCAAAAATTTAGATACGTACATTTCTAATAGACAATTTGTGAAATGTTTTACTTTTATATATAATATTAATAAACAGTTTATGTAATGTATAAATTTTTATTATAATTTATTAAATTAAAATGTTGATAACAATTTATTATTATTTTTTTAATTTAATTTTTTGGATTTGGCAACTCAGGCCATCAACCACCAGTAGATGCATTTAAATTCATAATTTTATTTTATTATCTGTCGAAAAATTGTTAAGTATTTTATACAAGTATAATATCCATGCTTCACTACGAAATTCAATACTTTAAACCCATTTTAATTTAATTGCAGTTTTTGGTCAATTTTGATCGTTTAAAACGTTCGCCTGTGACTCACGCGCCATTGCTTAATAGCAGAATTTTCCTCGAAACCGTGGATGTCAAGTTATAAGCGAATAGGTTTTTTTTAAATAATTTTTATTGTTTACAGCGTGAATCGCAGGCGAACGCTGCATTGTCCCATAGAACAACTTTTCTCGAAAAACGATTTAACTATTATTAATAAAACTTTTTTTAAAATCTATTCCGTGAATGTCAAGTTAGAAACGAAAAGAATATTTGATCAATTTTTATTGTTTACAGCGTTCGCCTATGACTTACGCTGCATTGCCCTATAGTAAAATCGTCCTCGAGAAATAAATTAATATAACTCCTATCAAAATCTGTTTAGATGTATAGATTTCCAGTTATAAGCAAATATAGTTTTTTCGCTTACAGCGTTCGCCTGCGGTTCACGCAGACTTATCTTCAGTTTTGGATTTTTTTTTCATCATTATGGTAGAATTACACAGCTCTGTGCCAATCAACTTTATAACTTACATTTTAAACCCGGACAAACATAAGTAGATACATACATACATATTTACATTGTGCTTTATATGGATAGATATGTTTATATCTTTAGTGTTTCGAAGAATCGTTATACTTAGTTGTAGGTAAAAATAATCCTTTTTCAAGAAGTTTTTTATGTAATAATTACTAGTATATATATATATATATATATATATATATATATATATATATATATTAGGGTGTCTCTTAAGAGGGATAAAAATTTTTTTTCTCTTCTCACCCCTTAAATCGTCACCAAATATGCTAAAAAAATTATAAAAATACTCCCACATTTTTACTCGTTGGTTAAGTGGCCCCCCTAAGCCCATATGTATTTTGATAATAGAGCTTATAAGTGAATATTTTCATTAAATTAATGTTTTCATATATATACTGGACATGTTAATTTTTTGTAAGTGATGTTTCGGAAAATTATGATTAAATTTCATGCGACATATGAAATTGATGGATCTCCTTGGCATTCCTGAATTAAGCCATGTTTTCTAGTTTTATTTATTGAAATACACATATAAAATAGTAATTCTGTGCCAATTTAACCAACCTTGTAGCTTTTATAGTTTTCGCATTTGAATACTAAATATATAATTATAATATTAAATATATAACATAGATAATATTATTTAATTAAATAAATATAAAATTTAGTCATATGTTAAATTTGAATTAAAAGCTATTATATTTTTTTTGTATATTAACAACTATATACTCTGCAATTAAATACAATATTTTTAAATTGAGAAAAAAAAATTATTTGTCAAAATTTTAATTAGTAATTAAGATAATTAAGGAGTTAATATTTGGAGTACACTATAACATTCCATTTTTATCACTAAAGATATTAAAATTAAAAATACGATTACAAAATATCAGTGCAAAATTTAAAAGATATATTCTAAATCGTATGTGAAAATCAATAAAAATAATGATATTACGACACCCTGAAGAAATTACATATAAAAAAAAACTTGGTGCATGGAGGTAAATGACTGAAAATGGAGAGGTGATCTCTCTTTATTAGTAATGTAAATCTCAAGAATATATTTGTGATTTTAATATTTGTCAGTGCATTGGTAAGCAGAACGAATGCGTATCCATGTCTCGTAGAATATTAAATATATTAGAATGGTTGATATTGAATTGCAGTTTTGGGTTATGTTATCAGGACTATTTGCACTGGTATCTCATGAATTTAAAATGGAAAGGAAAACTGAATAAAGTTTTAGAACGGGCAAGATTTATTAGTTATGCATTTTTATGATAAACGATGGATTGTCTGTCGTGTACTCGTATATTTTGTCACCCCGTTTACGATTTGTATTATTCAAACTTTGTTACCAGAGACGAATTTATTTATTTTGCCGAAGCTTTAGTTTTGACTCTTTCGCTACGGGAAATACATTTTATAATTATTATGCTTGTGCCACATTATACACTGTTTCAAATATGTAAAAGTAAATTTGATGATACCTATATTATTATTAAAATTTTACTTTAATATTTTTTTAACTAGAAATTTTAAATATATATGATAATTAATTTTAACATTTGTTATTTGAACAAAATAATATTTTAAATGAAATCATTCAAATTGTTATTTAATTGAGTTATTTATGTATTGAGATAAATAATTATAAATTAATTGGTATTTTTATTTTACTATGTTTATCTATACTGCGTTCACTGAGAGAAAGACTACACTTTGCGCAATTTTTGAACAGAATTGAGGATGTACAATTAAGCTATCTCTTGTGAGAGGAGTTGTTTCGCCGGGTGCTTTATCTTGGCGAGTGGGCGTCGCGTCGCATAGGGCGGTATAGGATGAAAAGCCTGATAATTATTTTTATAACACAATATAGGTATATTTAATGCTTTAAAGCTAGATATTTTTTATTTAAATGTGCAAAATGGTTGTATTTCTTTCAAATTTGTCATTATTTATTGTTTTAGATAGATATTTATTTAAATGTTCAAGACCTTCTCACAGTCACTTTTTATATTTACAGTGTAAATAAAAATTATTAATAATTTAATTACATAATTACGAAATTTTTTACACAGCTTTATATTCTAAACTAGTGTTTTTTAATTAGAGATATATTTACGATTATTTCATATAGTCATGTCCACAATGGATGTCGCGTCACAATTATTATTGTGGGAAAAAGAAAACAAAACACTCATTTAAACGGGTGCTATTTTTCAGCCCGAGAAAATTAATATATATTTTACGACAGGAAAATATAGATAATGCACGACAAATATTCTTAATGACGATATAAATGAGCAACAAAATAGTTATTTTAACGCAACGAATAAAAAATTAACTTTTTTATTGCAACCTACCTAGCGCAATGAGTTTGATCGAAATCTTCAGGTGTATTAAACTTCTCTAAACAAATAAAAGATTATACAGTTTGATAATAAGTTCTATATCTAATTTGACGTTTAATATATTAATTTTGTCGTGAATGTTTGCATTTTTATCGTGCTATATTTGTTGTTAATTATACTAATTTTATCGTAAAATTTTTCGTTTTTGTCGTGTTATTTTTATTATTTGATATAAGTAAATCCTAGTTTAAAACGCGAGCCTACGGAGTTGCAATCCGACCCAAATTTATACTAATTTATAGAAACGAAAAAATTTAAAAGAATTACTTCATAACATAGAATAGAACTACTAACAATAAGTGAAACACGGTTTAGGAAAGAGAGCCGTGTTAATTGGGCATAAAATTTATATAATTTAACATGTTTTGCGAATTTATTTTTTCATAAAAATATAATATTACGTAAATTATCACAGTGAAATTACAAAATGTTAGTTTTACTATTAAATCCTATGTAAAATTATCATTATCAAGATGCATTATTGTTTAATTTATTTAGAAAAGATCAATGCACCTGAAGATTTAGGTCAGACTCGTTGCTGAGTAAGCTGGATTAAAAGGGTAATTATTTATTTATTTATATAAGATCAATACACCTCAAGATTTTGGTTAGACTAATAGCCTAGATAGAATGGCTGAAAAGTTTTTTTTTTTTTGCTATTAGAATATACCTACATTTTGTCGTTTACTTACATTTTTGTCGCTGGAATACATATTCTGACGTTATGTAAAATATTTGTCGAGCATTTTATTTTTCTGTCGTGATTTATACTTTAGCGAGCTAAAAAATAACATCCTCTCTTAATTAGAAGCTAAATCACATAAAAAAATTGTGCCATTTTTTTACTTGTATATATAGTTTAGATGATAAGTTTCTCATTTTTGATATGTGTAACACATTAATTTTCTTTTGTTTACATATAATGGAATTTATTAATTGCATACATACATACATACACAATCACTCCATGTACCGAAAAGGGTGTGGTACAAACTCTTTCCATTATCTCGAAATCAGTTTCCTCCAAACATACTATATCCCGACAAGCAACTTTTGCTTTATCCACATTCATAGTTCCTCTCATACATGCTTTTCTATTCTTACTACTTGGAAACTTTCGCTCACGTAGAATACTCTCAATCATACCAGTCCAACTACTCATCGGACGTCCACGCAAACGTATACCTCAAAAATCATTCATATACATTTTTTTAACTAAACGTTCATTAGACATTCGCTCAAGATGTCCGAACCATCATTTGAAACTATTTAATGAAAATAAAATATTAAAAATTATTTCTTCTAACATAGATAATACTTACAAAAAAAGAGAAAAACATAATCGCAACTTTTTATACTATACATTCAGTAAACTAAATCCAAATCTGTTCGTAGTTGTCAAATTTCCATTTGAAATTGAAAATCCGGCTCTGGATCAGTAGTGGTGTTTATTGCAGTGGAACATGCCTTAAATCGACGTGCTGAAAACGAGCATCATTAACAATTCAGATTGGTTTGAGCGGTGATGGTGACGATGACGACGGCGGCGGCGGCGGCGACTATACTGACGCTTGCCTCTCTGTTGACTGTTAGAATATACGAAAATGAATAACTTTTCACGGCAATCATTCGTGTTTTTCCATTTTCGTCGGTAGCCGACACCCAACACTCAACACTCAACACCGACACCCAGGCAAACGCCTCTTTTTTCGCACGATAAAAAAATTAACACGTCGCGTGTTTGCGGTCGAATTACGGGCCAAATGTTTATGCATGTCCGTAGTGTTCCTCCCTACTCTACTCTATATATGGAAATTCGTGTTTTTGAGAGAACGACAAAGTTTTTCATCGCGTACTGCTTTTTCGCGAATAATTAGCGCTATACGATACGATACGATACCCTTCTCTTTATTTCATTATTTGCCTGTGTTAACATTAACGAGTTGCTGTTTAAATGATTTACATATTTTATATAGAAAAAAACAAAACTGAACTGAAATGTGAAATATGCAACGTTATGCGTTAGTCAGATTACCTATATGAATTCATATTATTATTAAATATTACATAAAATTCATTGAGCCGCAAATTTTACATATTGTTTATTCATTTTTCTCTTGCAGAATTTTAATATAATAATTATTTTTCTGTGTATAATAAATATTTTATTTGAAATTATAGAATAGTTCCATGAATGTTATTATTTATTGGTATTTCTATTATTACATTTTCGAATCACTATATAGTACAGTTTCAAATTAGTACGTATGCAACAACTAGTTATTAGATATTAGTTAAATTCAAATTTATATAAATTTATATTAAAAAAAATAAAATTAATTGAACTACAACAACCATCAGAATGTATAGATTATATATCATTTCTCAACAGAATAGATAATAATAATAATAATAATAGACCTGACATTATCATACGTGAAAAAAATATTACTTATCTCATTGACGTGTCGATACCATCCGATCAGAACATTATAACAAAAGAAGCGGAAAAAAGAACTAAATATGTCTCCTTAGCTATAGAAATTAAAAGAATGTGGAAAACTCCAACCAAAGTTATTCCGATTGTAATTGGCACCACTGGATTCATTTCAAATAGTTTCAGAAATTACATAGCAGATATACCGGGTAAACATAATACAAATCAAATTCAAAAAACAGCTATCCTTGGAACAGGGCACATAATTAGAAAAGTACTGACCTACCTCAAACCTAAGGAACATGGATTGTTCCCGGTCCGTAGCAAGTGATATACCTACCTAAAGTAGTGAAAATCAAAGATAATAATAATAATAATAATAATATGGAATATGGAAATGGAATATGGAATATGGTGAAAGTCAGAATATTGCCGTTTGTAGTGGGATGTACTGGTGAAATTCCCAAAAGTCTGGGCTTAAACTTAAAACATCTTGGCTTACCAGATAAGCTGTTTTTACTCATACAAAAGGCAGTACTCCTGGACACCTGCCGCATAGTAAGACGAGTATTGGGAGAAAATTAACACCTACAGAAAATTTCGGTTTCCACTACAAATGGAAAACATTATTGCACATACTTGCCTTAAAAATGGCCGTTGTGCAACTAATTAAAAAAAAAACTTTAAAAAAGAAAATAAACGAAATAATAATAATAATAATAAAAATAGCAATGTTGGGAACAACATCAATCGTTAGGAGAGAATTAAACATACCGAATACTTAAAGAAGAACAACAGGAAAAGTACTTGTCTCATTGACCGTACCTAGAAATTTCTAGAGAAACAAAGTAATAATAATAATAATAATAATAAGATCTAGGTCAGATTTCGGATACTAAATCAGTCTACCACAACCTTTCTATTTCTCTGCGTTGTAAGAAATGTTACCCCGATCACCTGGGTAAATCAGCCAAGTTGAGGGTGGTGTGAAATAAAAACGAATAATAATAATAATAATATTTTTATTATCCATTTTTAGTAAATACATTTACATTTTCCACGAACATAGTCAAAACATTTAAGTAATACATATATTTTATACATTTAAATATTCAAAAACAGGTTTTATAAATATTTAAATTATTTTCATTTTTTATATATAGTGGCAGGTGATTATACATATAATGTTATTACATACATAGGTAACAAAATAATGTACATTATAGGATAATACAAATTTTATGATTTTTATTTAATGTTAGTTTTAATACTGAAATATTAAAGAAATCTAGGGAAAAAATATTTGTTAGGAACGCCATCTTCATTATTTGCCGCAGACACTAAAATTACTGGGCACGGCGGTGTACACACACACACACACACACACACACACACATATATATATATATATATATATATATATATATATATATATATATGTTTTGCTTTAGAATTCCGCGGACGTTATATGACGTATCTGGTTTCCGGGATTGGCTCCGCGTTGTCGGTTGTCGATTTTGGTGACGACGTTTCGGCACAGTCTCATGTGCCATCTTCAGGTCTTCTCAGTAGTGCTTTTGCTCTGCTTCGAGTTAGACGTGGAACTTGTTTTTTTCTAACTAAACTTTTCCTAAATTCAACGATAAAATAAAAAATCGGATATTCCATTTAAAATAAGGAAGTTAGGGTCGATTTTCGATTAAACCGGAATAATTTTGTAACATAATATTACAGTTTTTAGAATACAAATAGTGTAAGCTCGTCGTGGGACAATTAATTGTAGGTATGTATATATCATCATTATCACATTTGATACGACAGCCCTAAGAGAGCCTTGACCGCAAGTACGAAGCACTTGTTCCGTGATAAATCATTTAGAAACCTTTTAAAACTGCGTTGTGCGTTTGCATAGGGCAGCGACGAGTTCGGGGCACTAATCTAAACTATTGATATCTTAAGACAAGCAGTTGATCTAACTGAAATGTCCGATTCTGTTTAATTAATGTCTGACCGATCGGTATCGATTTCAGTACTACATTCGATAGTATCTAGTGCTTCAACACGCTCGGCTACAACGCTGACAATTATATATATAGATATATATATATATATATATATACAGGGTGTTTCACAACTTAGAGCAAAAAATTAAAAGGTATATTCTGTACGACGTGCTGATCATGAAACAAAAAGAATTTTTTTAAAATTTGCAAAAAAAATTGCATCGTATTTCAAGCAAACATTTTTTTTGCCACTGGTCGATAGTTATTTTTAATAATTGTTTTCAAATCGTCTACAATGAAAGTAATTGTTTACGTAATATCTAATACTAATAAAATGTGTAATAGTTTAATTAATAATTTAATTTAATTTGATAGGTAGTGGGTGGGTAGTCTTTCGTCGACATTGCTGTTAATTATTATTATCTTTGCTGGTGCACTGTTCTCATTTTACAGTGAATAGCAGTGTAGTGTAGTTTTTGTTAAAATGAATGCATTTAGTAACAGTGAATTAGTGGACATGATGTTAATTTATGGCGAAGCACGGCAAAATTCGTTATTGGCACGACGTCTGTATGCTGAACGTTATCCTTTACGCCGATTACCCACTCCCCGTTCGTTTGTGAGGATAGTCCAGCGCCTTCGAGACACAGGATATGTGCAACCTAATCGTGGGAGAGGTGGTGGCCGCCAGCATCAACACGACAATATGGTTAATGATATCTTAGATGCTGTACATGCTGAACCAACTATTAGTACCCGAAGAGCGTCTCAACAATTAGGAGTATCACATAGTTCAGTATGGCAAATTTTAAGAGATCAAAACTACCACCCATTCCATTTTCAACGGGTACAGGGGCTAACAGAACCTGACTATCAGTTTAGAGTACGATTTTGCAACTGGCTTTTACAAAAACACACTGAAAATCCGAATTTCCCCTCGTACATCATATTTTCTGATGAGGCTACTTTTACGAAGGAGGGAGTTCATAACTATCATAATTCTCATTATTGGAGTCAAGTAAATCCACACGTTGTTGTACGGGGCAGTTTTCAGCATCGTTTTTCGATAAATGTTTGGGCAGGTATTGTTAATGGAATATTACTTGGACCGTACATTCTACCAAATAGGATGCCTGGAGCTAATTATTTATTGTTTTTACAAAATACTTTGCCAGAACTTCTTGAAAATGTGCCTTTAAATGTGCGTCAGCAGACATGGTTTCAGCACGATGGTGCGCCATCACACTATGCTCTAAATGTAAGAGAACATTTAAACCAAGTGTTTGAGGACAGGTGGATTGGTCGCGGTGGACCTGTAGCTTGGCCTGCTAGATCCCCTGACCTACATCCGCTGGATTTTTATTTTTGGGGTCATTTTAAATCCCTCGTCTACGACAACCAAAATGCGCCGGAAAACGAAGAAGAACTTAGGCAGAGAATAGAAAATTCAGCAGAAATAATACGAGAACAAAATTCGTGTCAAGACTGTACTAGGTCATTAATTCAACGTGCTGCAATGTGTGTAGGGATGAATGGTGCAAATTTTGAACAGTATTTGTAGTTTTGCGCTTCAGGTATGTTATTTCCCAAATTATCTTGATATTAAATAATACAATGCATTAATATTATAAATTATTTTGTATTCAAAACAATTATTGTCTCTAAATAAAACTAACATTACATAATGTTTCTTTGATAATTAATTTCATTTAATATTTCTTTCTATGACGTATGCTACTCCAGTGGTTCAAAAAATGTCTACTTCAAGTAAACTACCCTTTACTTTGCGAATTTTAAAAAAATTCTTTTTGTTTCATGATCAGCACGTCGTACAGAATATACCCTTTAATTTTTTGCTCTAAGTTGTGAAACACCCTGTATATATATATATATATATATATATATATATAAAAGCAAATTTGAATAAAATACCTGAAAATTTGTCATTTTATAAAATATATATATATACATATATATATATATATATATATATATATATATATATATAGAATGCAATACATAAAATGAATTATTGAATAAAAAAACATTTTTAATAAATTAATACGAAATAAATTGTTAATATTTTAACCGTAAATAACTTCATTAGTTAGTATAGTACACATAATAAATTTATTTTCATTTCTTTGAATGATGAAAATAGAATTAAGATTGTTATATGATAGGGTTTGTGCTAACTGTATACTAACAATTGATTCGCAGAAATGTTTTAAATCGTTCAAATTTGACTGTCAATACGAATTTGTAATAATTTTATCACACTGCGCTAGCTATTTATTCGGTCTACGTGCGGGCATAAAATTCACAATCAATCAATCAAAATTGAGATCACAACATGGTTCAAATATAGAGTATTGACTACGAACTCAAAAATTAAATCTATTATGTGAATATACGACATATTATTGTTTTAACTTCTACGAATTTAAACCTCGCTTTGTTTTTATTTGTTATACTGATTCAAAGTAAAGTAATTGTTTGTTTTATGTAAGAATGAAAATATCTTTTTACCTATTCCAAGATTATAAAATATAAAGCGTTTTTGATGTTTATGGCACAGATTGCTTGACATAGACATAATCCATTAATAATACTAAAGGCGAAAATACTCGTTTCAATCACATTGAATCAATGAATTCACATTTCAATGAAATTGAAAACAACTGTTTAATTTAAAAATTAAAAAAGCATTTTAAATAAGTAATTTGTCGAAAGTACATATTTAAATTTATTATAATTTAATGAAAATCACAAAATACAGTACAGAACAAACGTCAAACGATCACGAACATCACCCCGTAATATAACCTTTCAATAAGTATGTGTATGTATACACATGTCAATTTGTATGAATTATCTAGATCATAGATTCTTCAACTTATTTGAACTATTACCCAATTATGAATGAAATAAATCTCCAATGCCCCCCACTATATAGAGTAAATGTTTGCACGTTACTTGTTATTTTTATTTTGCCCCCGGAATTCATAGCCACCCTGTTA
This sequence comes from Clivina fossor, assembly GCA_963966155.1. Lineage (NCBI taxonomy): Eukaryota > Metazoa > Arthropoda > Insecta > Coleoptera > Carabidae > Clivina > Clivina fossor. Next base: position 81,808,094 of record OZ014550.1, read on the forward strand.
CCGATCAGCTCATCATTGCCCACCACGGATCTTAAATTGCCTACAAAGGGACGATATTGCCCACTTTGAGAATCACGGACCTAGATTGTTCAACAAAATTGAACAAAAATAGACCACTCTCTCAATTTCTTTCACTGTTCATTTTCGTTGAACACTTTCATTGAACGGTAAAATACACGATTTAAATAGGATGAATCAATCAAATCGAACCGTGTATTTTTGCCTTAATAACTTAATAATATAGCTAGATTAAATATACAATGGAACTTGTATTGAGGTTTGTTCTTGGGGCTGGAAAGAGGAAAAGTGTGTAGAAATAGATCTTTTAAGACTACATCTGTAACTAACTATATTGTAAGAAAGATATTGCAGTTTTGTCGATTTTTTGTAAATATAGAAGAACTTTTATTTGAAATTATGATAATCATATTATAAATATTTTGAAAAAGATACACAGGATGTTTCAAAATTAAGCAACAAAACTTAAAATGTAAATAAGTCACTTAAAAATAAGTAGACAAGTAAAAAAAAATCCACAAATGCTTCGTTTTAGAAATATTTATATTTGAAGATAATAAGAGCGCAACTAACTTATTATAACACTGGAATATGAATAAATTTCAAAAAAATTTAATACCTACAAAATTGAATATCACAATATTTTTTAAATTAATATTACGTAAAATGTTGTCCTAGAACACGTACACAGACAAGACATTCCTTAAAGATAAACTTTACGGCAATGAGAAATTTACTTGCTATTGTTATGATACGTTATTTTAATTAGTAGTAGAAAATACATAATAAATTTAATGAAAATAAATACTTGGTTCAGTAACAAAATTTCGTTTTATTTTTGTGTGTTCACAAAATGCTCGCTTTAGGCCAGCGCTCTCTCATAATTTGACACCTATCAACAGTCTTTAATGTTTTAACACTAAAAAAAATCAGGTTTTCGACTAGTCCCAGACAAGTAAGCATGCGCAATGTGATTGTGAGTGTTTGTGAATGCTTAAAATCATCGCATTACGCATACGTACTTTGTCAGGGATTCATCAGGAACATGATCTGCGAATAAAGCTAATATCGTACCATCGGAAGAGAGTGATGCCATGATTCTCTACGAATTTAACAAATTTCATAAGAAGATATTGTGATATTTATTTTTTACAATAAATTTTTAAATTTATTTATAGGCCATTGTTATAACTAGATACTAGAAATATTTGAAAACAATAAAATGAAATTAGGCATTTCGTGCGGTTGAAAGTGGCGAATATTATGTTGGCGTACATTAAACTGTAGCTAAGCGCACTTTCTAACCGCTGAATAAATTGATTTTACTGCGGGAATGCTGTACGAAAGGTATTTTCATCAATTTCATTTGATTTTGACATTTTTTAAAAGACAAAATTCAATATTTTAGCGAAAAAATTAATATTTTTTTTAATGCGATATTTTTACACCATTATGATATACAAGTTACGTATTTGGCTCCTCTCTCTCTCTCTCTCTCTCTCTCTCTCTTTCTCTCCCTCTCTCTACATAAGTTGTAATATTTCACGGAGATGGAGTGTACGAGCTAATTATACCTATTTGATGTGTTTCAGAGAATTATGTACGATACATTGTGTTTTATTGTATACAATGTATTTTTTAAGAAATAGGTATATATTTGCGGTGTACTTAAAGAATTTTATACACAATGTGTTTTTATATATATATATATATATATATATATATATATATGAATATGTAATGTGTCTCAATATGTCTAAAAAAATTATATACGAGATATCTAAAGAATATTTAATCTATTATTTTACATTTACGTACCGTGTTCTATTACTTTCGTATTATTTTCAAATGTGAATATTTTTAAAATGAAAAATTTGTGAGATTTTGCTTCCATGAACTTGTCCACTTATTTTTACGTTTTTTTTTTTTTTATTTTTTCAATTTTTCTTGTTTCATTTTGAGACACCTATATATATATATATATATATATATATATATATATATATATATATATATATATATATATATATATATATATATATATAGGTATATATATACCTATCTCTGGTGATAAGTTATTTGAATTTGTGACAATAATAAATTTTTCAAACACTTCTCAAAGTCCGAATAAGACAAGAATCGAAAAAACATTTCTATTAGTAGATAATGAATGAAGTCGAAGACATCTGTTAGTCATTGGTCATTGGTGAGAGGCATCATTGGGGTTCGATTTGTATTCGTATTCGTGTAAGAAATGCGCGTTGTACGTATGATTTCGCTCATTGAAAGCAAGGGAAATATCGATGCGTTTTATGAGGCAGTTAAGTGCCGAAGCCGCATGTCTTGCGCTGTTGGCCGTACATTGTAATCTCAGTGAAGTTTTCGAGACGACGATAAATTATCAGGTTGCATCAATCCTTTGGCATATTTTACGAGTGCTTTATGATTTGAGCATTTAACAGAAGCATTATGACCAGATTCATCCTTTTACCAGCATCGGACTTCATAGTTTTTTAACTAGTGATAAAAAATTTTCAAGTTGCCAATCCAGTCTATTTTTTTCTTATATAGTTTGTAATAAAACGAGTAAATTATTTAATTTACGTAATGAAGAACATACGCCAAAGTTATATTAAAAAACCGACTAGGTATACTATAACTCACAACGCGGTAATGTCAAAATGCCACAACGCGTTGTGGCAGCATTGTGCTCGGTTTTTTCAATCAGTGGTTCTTAAAATATTTCTTAAATAACAATATTTCAGTTGATCATATTCTATTATTTTCAATAAAACAATTTAGAAAAAATTAGATAACCGTTTGTTTTGTTTGTTTAATAGAAGCACGCTTTTAAAAGCAATATAAAATTATTAAATAAAAAAATCATCGTAGCATATTTTTTTCAATAATGTTTTAAAATAATTTAAATTTTACTAATAAAATTATTATGTAAGATTTTACAATTTAAATTTATACAGAATTTAATAATTATTTAAATTAAAAAGAAAATAATATACCATGTTTTTAACACAGACTAAAAAGTATAAAATAATTTCTTCTTCTAGCCCCATACAGAAAAACGTGGGGCAACGACAGCTACTCCCTACTCTTCTTACTATTATCTATTGCTATGCGTCCCACATTTTTCTGTATGGGGGGCTAGGAGAAAAAAATTTTTTAATGAAATTTAAAAGATATATTTTTTATTTATTATTGAAGCGAATAAATATTTTTCAATAAATAAATAATTAATAAATATGTTTAAATAATTCGCATACGTACATAACGTTTGTAGTGTTTGAAATAGGAATGTCAAGCAAAAAATAATTATTTTTCTTGAATTCTTTTACTAGTAAGAACACAAACTATGAAGAAATTGTATATCTAATAGTGTTGGTAATTTGTATATTTGTAATATATACTTGAATTGTTTTATACTTTCAATATCTTTAGTTGCATAAAAAGTTATAAAAAAGGAAATTTATTACTGATCATAGTAATATAAAATTTGGAAATTATTTAAAAATTAAAATATTTTTATGATACTAAAAATTGTAGTTATTTTATTAGTTTTAGTTTATAAACTTAAAGTCAAAATATTATTTAGATTTTGTTATTAATTCTTTAAAAAAAATATTATTTCTTTATGAAGAAAGCTGACTGATAATAAAATAATAATTAATACCAAAGGACTGAAATGTGTAATTCTGTAAAAATTTGATATAATAAACTAGAAACTTGTATTTATACAATTTTTATATAAATTATAGAAATGCTACTGATCGATAATATATGTTTATTTAAAGTTTGTGTTAAGATTTTTGTAATAAATTAAGATCTGAGCATGTGACAGTTGTATTGTCTGAAAACTTGTATTAGTTAAAACCAAAATTATAGTCAAGCAAGACAAGTAATATTTATTTTCTTGCTGTTTCTTATATTTTTTGAAAAAACAAATTTTTACAGTAAAAGCTTTTTTATCCGACAAGCACGAGACCGGCATGGTTTCAGATAATAAAATGTTCCATATAAAAAAGCATAAACGTTTAAGTTCAATAAAAAGCATAATTTAACAGAAATATTATATATTCTGACTGATTTGTTTAATAAAATAAAAATTCAGTTTATAGGGAAAACAAACAAAATATAAAATAAAACGGCTTTAGGTTGTAGTTCTGTATTAATATTTATTAATAATCGACGTTTCGACCAACTTAATGTACGTCATTATCAGGAAAAAAGTCACAAATGATATTTACAGTAAATATTTAGAACATGGAAACAAATTATTAGGTAACAAAATTAGTAACTAAATTATAAAATTTATAAATTTTTAATTGAAGGAAGCTACATTTTTTTTAAATCAGTGCTTTCACACTGATCTACTGTTAATATTGATGGGTCTGGCATCTTCGAATTTTGCATGATGAAGATTTTCTAACGCATGTTGTGCAATAGCAGATTTATCTAAATGGTTTAGATGTATTGACCTATTATGTTCTGTTAATCTAGTAGAAACAGTTCTACTTCTGTTCAACATAGACCTTACCACATTCGTATGAAGTTCTATGAAGACGTACGCTGAGTTCGTCCAATGAGGAAGTTTAGGGTATTTTTTGTTATTTCTTTATTTTGTTAGAAATGGCTTAAAAAGTGATGATTAATTTATCACTTTTCTCAAAGATGCTCAGATTTCCTAAAAAATGTAAAAACATGTCGTGATGACATCAGTAATGTCTTCGCAAATTTTTTTTTGACTTCTGAATCAGACGCACATGTATTGCCATGGTTATCGAGACAAGCTATTGAAATACAGCTGTCAAATTTCAAATATCAGTCGTGATATACGACATACGTTTCAATATTATATCTCAGCAACTCTTCTGCGCTTGCGCACAATAGTCTTGTGACGTCAGTAATGTCCTTACAAAAATTGTTAATAACAAATAAATGAAACAATTATTAAAAATTTTAATAACAGTTTCTGTTATTACTTATATATATATATATATATATATATATATATATATATATATATATATATATACAGTGTGTCCCCGCATTGAGTTCACTATAGGTGTAATCGGCAAAAAATTTAAGAATTTAATTTCCATGTTTTGGGATTCCGCCCTGCTTTGTCTGAAAACAATTTTAAGCATATTTTTAGTTTTTTAAAAATCAAGGCGGCTATGAAAAATGTAAAAAACTATTTTATATTCAGGTAAACGGTAAACGGCCTTTTCTATCAATAATACGGCATAATGTTCTTGACAAAAGTTGTTGAGAATATGAAATTATGGTTCTGTGCAAAATTTCCAAAAAATCAGTTTTAAATAAAAGTGTCTGGACATAACGCCGACTGGTCAAAACGCCGACTGAGGATACTACGCCGACCGTTCATTCGCATTTGCGCAAGCTAAATAAACAAAAGGTTGACGCTTGTATAAGCCAAAACGTTGAGGGTTGAGGAAAATCTGTCAATACGTCAATCTCATGCAAAATATCTAACAATAACAACGATTAGCAGTCGGCGTTTTGTCCAGTCGGCGTTATGACACTTTTTTTAAAACTGATTTTTTTGAAATTTTGCACAGAGCCATAATTTCATATTCTCTACAACTTTTGTCAAGAACATTATGCCGTATTATTGACAGAAAAGGCCGTTTACCTGAATATAAAACAGTTTTTTACATTTTTCATGGCCGCCTTGATTTTTAAAAAACTAAAAATATCCTTGAAATTGTTTTCAGACAAAGCAGGGCGGAATCTCAAAACATGAAAATGAAATTCTTAAATTTTTTGTCGATTACACCTATAGTGAACTCAATCCGGGGACACACTGTATATATATATATATATATATATATATATATATATATATATATTTGAGAAAAAATAATTTTACACGCAACTTAAATGACGCTAAATTTCCCCATTATTAATAAATATTAATACCGAACTACAAACTAAAGCCATTTTATTATAATATGAATTCTGAAAGATTTTTTTACTATGTTAAACAAAATATAATAAAAAATAATAAGGTTTCTATTTGCTGATTTATTTAAATTTACGATTACGATTTTGCAAAAAGATAAAATGCAATACATGTAATTGCGTTACTTTTTGTCTTGACTGACATGGTTGGTTTACCGCAAATTATTATGCATTACAGTATTTTTTGGAATCAAATTATTTTAAAGTGTGCCGGCTTTTAGAATGTCATTTAATACAATGCCGGATAAAAGAAGTTTAACTGTATTCAATTAAATTACATTTTTATTATTATTATTCTAAATTCGGGACGGGAAAAAAGTTTTATCAAATAGCGATGGAATATTTCTGTTAAAAATCGTAGTCAATTTCTATTTTGATAAAAATATTATAAACGATGAATAAAGTTGAACAGAAATAATGTAAAGCCAAACCTGTGTATGTATATGGGGCCTCATATAACAGTTAGTTTTTATTCTTTTCTATTTGGTTGTGTTGTAGCAACGACGTCAGTTTTAACATTGTGCATGTTTTATGTGACTAGTTTCCAGTATTCCCCATCTTCTTTGGCTCTTACACTCGTCTTATTTGGCTCTATAACTTTGTCCAATAACTGATGCTCGGATTTGCAATGCGCGCCGCGCCGTCCGACACTTCTCCTGCATTTCGTTTTACTTTCGGACAACTCATATTTACTTATTGCCCGGTTAGATGGCTGAACAATAAATGCTCCAACTCAAACGCATTGTCAAAAATGATTTTGCTGCTTACGAACCACCCATGTGCCTATACGTTTACTTTTTATTTATTTTCGTCATTTCATTGTTCGATGAATGACACACGCGTGCTGTAAATTATTTTTATTGATATAAATTTGTATGACTCTTTGGCTGTCATTTAAATCACTAATATTTTCGGAACGAGTTACGACTTTTGAAAATAAATCACGCAACAAAATTGCCATTTCTTTCTTACCTTAACACTGCAACTGCCAGAAAGTTTTCATTTCATACCTGCGAAGCCTATTAATAATTAAAAAAATAACTTCACAGTTGATATTTCTGAATGATATTTTTCAGAACCAACTAAATAAAATTATTAATATATTTATTTAAGTACTGCAATAATTTACACTTTTTATATATTGTGTCACGTTAGTTTTTTTTATTTTTAGTCTCGCAAGTATTTCAAGACCATTTCAAATTGCTTATCATAATTAAGTTTAATTTAAAAAAATGAAACAAAACATATTACTTAATTCAATTTTGAAAACTAATATTTATATAAGAATATATAATTATAATTATATATAATTAACATAGCTCAAACTGTGGGACCGGGACGTTTTGCCGCCGCCGTTTTGCCGCTGGACATTTTGCCGCGACCGTTTCGCCGCCGAACATTTTGCCGCCGGATGTTTTGCCGCTGGACGTTTTGCCGCTAGGTAGATTAGGGTAAGTTAGGTTAAGTTAGGTCAGGGTAGGGTAGGTTAGGGTAGGTTAGGTTTAAGTTGGTTTAAGTTGGTTTAGGTTTAGTTAGTTTAAGTTTACTTGCGGAAAAATAGCTGGCGGCAAAATGTCCCGCGGCAAAACGTCCCGTCCGTGGCAAAATGTCCGTGGCAAAATGTCTAGCGGCAAAACGGCGGCGGCAAATGGTCGCGGACCCCAAACTGTTATCATCTCTTTTCGTTAAAATACACATTCGAACTTTTAAACTCTTTCTAGTGCTTACATTGTAAAAAAAAGTTGCCATTTTACATAAAAACCATAAGTAGTAAAAAATTACATATTATTCCAGCAAAACCGATGGTTTACATACATTTTCTGTAAAAATAATCTAATTTTGTAATTTTAAGTAAAATCACTAATTTATCATATTATATGTTTTTTTTTTTCGAAAAAGTAATTCAAATTACATAAAACATACATATTTTATATTCATATTATGCAAAAATGTTCCTATGTCGCCTGTAAATTTACATATTAAACTGGTGTAAATCAGTTGCCCCGGGTTTTTATGTAAAATTACCGAATTTCTTTTACATTGTTCATAATCGCCAATTGGGTAATCGCCAAAAGGGTACTTTTTTAATTCTCACATTGAAGTAATAAATACACCGGAAACACTAAAAATTTAATACACTTTAAAGCATACAAAGTGTATCTACTACTAAGGTGTACTTTCTAAATTTAATACGAAAATTTACGGATCATAATTACTTTTAAACATTGGTAAAACTACTTTCAAAAGTTGGGCATATATTTGTTTTTTGTATTTATTTTAATGAAGATACGAGTAGTACATTGCAAAAATTTATGTAAATTTACATATTATGTAAAAATATGGTTTTATGAAAAAAATGTAATTTTACATCAATTTTCACAGTAAAAATTACAAAATGCTGCTATTTTACTATTAACAGTTATGTAAAATTACATAAATATATATATATTACATTTTTTATACATACACAATCACGTCATATATCCAAAAGGATGTGGCACAAACTCTTTCCATTATCCTGAAATCAGTAATATACACTTATAGTATACAAATGAACTGCCGGCGTAGTGTTCTCGGTCGGCGTTATGTCCAGACACATTTTTTTTTAACTGATCTTTTTAAAATTTTGCACAGAGCCATAATTTCATATTCAGGGCCTCGATTTTATAACTATAATTTCTACAAGATTTCAAAATCTACTAGAATTCAGTTTTCCCCCTCCATTTCTTTAGATGTCATGGGGAAGTTTGTTCACTAAAGCGATTTTGTAAATTCTATAAGAAATTTCAAATTTTGTGCGCGAAAATATTAAAACCCATCTATTTATCAATAATTTAATAAATAAAACAAATAATATACATCTAAAAATAAATTACATACCTATTTAATTATTTATAATAATTATGAAATATTCTAACCACACTTTTTACGAAAGTACAAAACGTCAAACTAGTAAACAGATAGAAATTCAAGGTCACCAATTCTACTGCCTCTGACCAGTAGATTTCAAAATCCACACCTCGACAAGAGTGGGGGAAAACTGAATTCTTGTAGATTTTAAAATCTTGTAGAATTTAACTTATAAAATCGAGGCCCTGAACAACTTTTCCCAAGAACATTATACCGTATTATTCACCAAATAGGCACTTTACCTGAATATAAAATAGTTTTTGACATTTATCATGGCCGCCTTAATTTTTAAAAAACTAAAAATGTGCTCAAAATTGTTTTCAGACAAAGCAGGGTGAAATCCCAAAACATGAAAATGAAATTCTTAATTTTTTTGTCGATTACACCTATAGTGAACTCAATCCGGGGACCAACTGCATATATATATATATATATATATATATATATATATATATATATATATATATATATATATAATAATATATTAGTAAAAAATACTAAAAAAATTATGTAAATAAATATCTAATATATACTCGTATTACTATAAAAATCGAAGGAAATATTTATTTCTAGGTATGATGTATTGTTTGTTAATGGGTTTGCAAACTTTCTTTATAAATTAAATTATTTTGATTTTCCATTTTATATGACTTGTGAAATACGTGTAACTGGTACTAGTACAATATCAGCGGACATAACATTGTCAAATGATGCTAAGATTTACGAACGGACAAAACTTTCATACTTCAGTCTCTTCTTTTTCATATTTTAATTCAACTCAAATATTAAACCGTTTCAACGGTGTTTATTATTTTTCTGAATAACTTATACGAAACAGTGAATCATACCTGATAATACACAATCTTCGTACGCTGTTTGATTTGAACTATCGATACGTACTAACTAGCACAAATCTCGTATCATACTAAACGTCGCGCCGTAGATCTTAACAAACTGGTTTATGCCATTTTATTTATTTCACCCTAATCATGCGTATTATTTTAAAGGGTACATTTTTACGTTTTAAAAGATTAAAATTAAAATATTACATTTCATTAGATTAAGTTTTATAAATATCATATTTGAAAGCTTAATATTCTAATTTTTGCTTTAAATGAAAATAAAATTGTAATTTTTTAAATAGTAAACTAATATTTTTCGCTTTTAAGTGAAATAATAAAAACTGCATTTTCTTTTTTTACCTCTTTGAAATAAAAAATAATTTAGTCAATGAATCCGTAAAAAAATACACTTTAATAGAAATAAATCGATTAACTTTAGAAAATTTTACTCTTTTGCTCTAAAATTTTGAACAGCGTAAATATTATTAGAAATTTCGTATATTTTTAAATTATATTACAGTGATTTTTTAAATATTTGCTAATATTAATATTATGATTCTTTTTTGTTATTTCATTGGTAATGAGTGAGAAAAATCACGGTACTTCTATTTCATTAATTTAATCGATAAAATTGACCTTTTTCTTATTCCATTAATCAGATTAACAAAAATGTGTGACCAACAAATATAATTTCCTTAAAACCGGTATTAGTTAAAACTAAAATTAAAACCGAGCTTGTAGTACCAGTTATTAAGTTTTGTAATATCTAATTTTAGCCGTTAAGTGGTATTAATTTATTTCTAAAGTTTGTAATTTAAATTTTGCAATTTTATATCATGTTAATCTTTGACATGGTTTTATTAATTAATAAAACAAAAAATCAATTTCCGAACTAAGTTTTATTAAGTAATATACTTTTCTGATTAAATATGTCGCAATTAGGAAGTATAAAAATAATATTAATTTTATGCGATGACTTTGAGCATCTATTTTATTTTAAATATTAAATATATTAAAATTAAAATAATGAAATTCTTACATACAATACAAAATTTTGTTACCCAAAAATTAATGCGCATATTATTTTTAGTTAAATATTATCGAAACTTATTTTAGCCAAAGAAAAAGAACTCTCTATTTAAGAAACTATTTATTCCATATTATTATTATATAAAAACAAGATTATAAGCATATGGGTAAACCCATATATATATATATATATATATATATATATATATATATATATAATACAAATCTGGTTAGTTGATAGTTACATTAATTATATACAGTTAATATTCAAATATTATAATAAACGAATAATTTGAAAATGAAAAATTCATATCGCCTCGACCTGGGATCGAACCAGGGTCCTTCCACTTGCCGGGCGGAAACTCTACCACTGAGCTACCGAGGACATTACAGATCAAGCGAATGAAACCTAATCATTTTTGTACTGAAAATGATTAGGTTTCATTCGCTTGATCTGTAATGTCCTCGGTAGCTCAGTGGTAGAGTTTCCGCCCGGCAAGTGGAAGGACCCTGGTTCGATCCCAGATCGAGGCGATATGAATTTTTCATTTTCAGATTATTCGTTTATGATAATATTTGAATATTAACTATATTATATATATATACAAATATTAACTATAACAAATTGGCAACATTGTGTAAAATAAAATTATACATTTGTTATTTATATGCAGAATTTATCCTAAAAATTTGATTGAAATTGGATAAATAGTATAGCCAAAATAAAAAATTTTGAGTTTCAGTAATTTTGTCTTAGAAAGTGGTATCGCTGTACATTACAAAAATTATATAATTTGTGTGGTCACTTATAGATTTTTTTTGTGAAAATTTAATTAATTCTGTTAAATTGTGAAACCAATATGAAATTTTAGAAAATTTAGTTATTTTCTCTCTGGTTGGTTGGTAACACTGTAGAACACTATAAAATTATATAATTTCTATGGATACCAATAGAATCTTCTGTGAAAATTTAGGATTCATAGTGAATCCAAAATTAAATTTTAAAAATTTTAGTAATTTTTTCTCGGAAAGTTGAAAACACTTTGCAGTAGTAAAATTATATTTTTGTGGATACTAGAAAAATCTTTTGTGAAAATTTGGTTAATCTCGGAAAAATAATATAGCCATAATATGTTTTTATATATTTCACTTTATGAATTTTTTCTCGACAAGTTGGAAACACTGGAAAAAATAATACCACATGGCCGTCTTGGGCACTAACGGAACCTACTCGGAAAATTTGGTACAAATCGAATGAACGATCTACAAAATTTTGACGACTAATCGTAAGTTCAGATTTGTCATTTAGAGTCTATTTGAATGATTTATATATATAATTTTTGAAAATGTTACGGACACCGTAACAAGTAACAAGTGTGTAAAGATGTGTTTTATGACATGAATTCGGAAATTTCGTGGCGAGCTTAGCGAGGTCCGAAAACATTCAAATGATTGTCATAAAACCCAGTTTACTCACAAGTTGCGTACAAAATTTTATTTACATTTCCAAATTATATGAACAAACAAAAATGTTACTACAAATGAACAAATGTAATTTAAAATAATATAAAAATGCTTCTTACGATTATTAATCACTGTTATCAATAGTTAAATTTATTGTAGATTCCATTTATTATTTTAATTCTATTTGTTTACCAAAAATATTAACAAATAACAAGCCGCAAAAATACAAAAAACAACACTCGTTCACTATTTACTTGTTAGTGCGGCCATGTTGTAAGTTAGGGCCAACAAATGAATAATATTGAATAACTATACACAATGTTGACAATTGTCAAATAATTATCTTATTTTAATATAATTTTCATTATTATATTTTCTGTATTTAAGAATAATATCTAATTATTATTTTTACCCTAATACGCCTTTTCTTCAAACAGACAAATGTTAACACACAATTAATAATAAAATAGATTTGATTTCATCAGCATCTCTGACACTGGTTACTTTACGCATCGCATTACGAACACATCGTTTAGTAAATGTCAATTTTTCACAGTTTCTATAGTGTATAAATTTTTTTTTTTGTACTTTAAGACTGATATTGAAATAGTATTTAACAGAGTAAATCATATTTGTCGAGATGTAAACTATCATCGATTTATTAGTATATTTATAATTTTTTTTAAATATTTTATTTTCATAAGTTATTGACTGGATCTTGTTCTGCCGCACATTTTTTTTATATAAATTTTTTCGTCTTTATTTATTGTGTTTATTATCATTTAAATAACATCAATTTTTATTTCTACTATAATTGCATGTCTTCGAGAAACGATTTTTTTTTTGTAATTAACACTCAAATATAAATAAGACAAAAGCATATTAATTAAATATTTTATTTACAAAGAAAATTGTGTTGCATTATTTTCAGAGAATATTTGATTACATTAGCATACTTAGAAAATCAATCCAGATCAAGCGTAAGTCGTTTTTGGAGTCGTAAGAGTTGACATGACGTAATAGTTCGGATTTTAAATATATAATTAGACCAATAAACTAAGCGAAATTGTTAACTTAACAATATTGTTAAATGTTATGACATCTTTTCAATACATCATGGTAATTTATTTTGCATTTAACAATATTGCTAAGTAAGTTAACAATATCGCTTAGTTAATTGGTTGGCTTGTATTTGATTATATAAAAATAATATTAGTAGGTACGCCACTGGTAAATGCGTATAGCCGTGAACTATGAGTGTTTTAGAGTTGCGTATGGGATGACAGGGTAACAGGGGGGTGTTAGCAATAACGGTAACACGCAAAAGTCAAAACGCACTCGTTTTCCATCACAGACCAATTAGTGCGGCGACGTGATGTTGCCACCGCATACAGCGTTACGCGCGACGACAGAGGCACAGCCAGCGGTAGCGGTAGCGGCAACATCGACTGCCTAGCGCTCGCTAACCAGATATTTGTACATTCACGTGCATACGGCACCGGACCATTTAAAATTATGTAACAATATGCCACGCGCATACGAAATGACTGTTGTTGTAATGGCACGCGAACACCCTCTGTGCACTGTGTCTCTCTCCCATCTACCAGTCCAATGTGTCTGTTTCTATGCTTCATTTTACTTTACTATATTTTTTCATCTACATACCTATAATACTCCATCTCTCTCTGAACTCCTTCCTTATCCTTCTAGTATTTTATTTTACTATTTCAAGATAACTGCCTAATAGTCAATATTTAATATACCACATACACACATACCACACATTAAAAAAAGGGGTATTATTTCAAAAGTAAGGGATTTTGAATCAATTGGATTTGCTCATAATCAGGGTAGTTAGGTAAAATTCGGACATTAAGTTAGTTCATAATCAAGTGATAAGTGAAGTTTTTATCATGGATGAAGTTACCAGTTTTATTTTAGACGAACCAATAGAAGAGGATTTATATGTAGCATTGAAAGACATAAATTGTGTAAATGTATACGAATTTGTAAAAGGTAAGAAATTATTGTTAAATTTAAGGTGTATTCAGAGATTGAAACATGTTAGCACAGAGCATACAACATGGACAAATAAATATGTGAAATCACTATGTAGCCTTTACAGATTTTTTGAAGTTGATACCTACATAACCTAACATAGTGATTCCAAATATCAACAATCTTTGAATGCACAGTCTTTAATCATTTTATATTTTTCATATCAATATACGTATATTTCTTTTTTAATAATTATAGGAAAACATATAACGACCAATATTTTGTGTTATCTGAACAACTACGATAACAAATATTTAATTCGAATTCAATATTTTGGTGTACGTCTGGAATTGGGACACAAATTAAAGAAGCGGAAGTTGAAACAAGTAATTTATTATTATATTTAAAGAAAATACGTGAAATTTACATATATTTCACAGTTTCATGAAGGAACTTTAAGCAGCAGTACTAACACAATTAATGAGAAAGATTTTTTTTTAATGACAATATAGAAAAGTGTTTAATTTTTGCCAAATATTAGTCTTGTATATTTTTGACCAAATTTTGACAATTAATTAATAAGTATATATATATATATATATATATATATATATATATATATATATATATATATATATATATATATATATATATAGTGGCTTACGGTGGGTTATCAGGCAGGGTGTGCAGAGAATAATAATAAAACAATAAAAGTGTATACATACAACATTTGCAAAATGCGCCGACAAAACGACCGTCTATATTGCATGTGCAGAGTCTGCACTGATAGTTTTATTGCACGTAGACAAAATAGAACGAAGCGTTTCTTGTGTTTGATTAGCTAATTAAATAAAATTTATTAGGAAATTTATTTTTGAACTTTTTAAAACATTTGGAATTTATTAGTTCAACTAATTTTAGGGAACTCAGAGTTTCAAACAAACGTGCAGAATTTTTCCTGCACATCATGACGATTATAGTGCTTTAAAAAATAAAAAAATAAAAAACTGGCCATGTGGTTTTACAGGTTAATTTTTATACTTTCTGTAAGACATATTTAAAGTTAAAATTTCAAAACTATTTTTGCAGTTACTTATAATATCTCGTGTTTGTTGATAGTAGAGCGATGTGTTGTTAACTGAAATTGTTCTGTTGAAATTCGTTTACTCTTTGTGTGACACAACAAAATTGTTTTTAGCCATAAAACATCATCAAAGTTAGTCACTTTCATAGATATTTCTATGGTTAATTAACAAATAACTCATTTTAAATCACACTAAATAATGTCTCTTGATATTAGTGAAAAAATTTATTTTAAATTTCAAATTAAAATATCATACACCAGCCAAAACACCGTATGTTCGGGTGTATGTGATTTCGTACGAGCAGCACAAGGAGCTGCACGAGGAGCGCTTCTAGTTCCGAATATGTATAGGTGGCGAGTGATTTGGCTCAACATTGCAATATATGCTGCTATGCTTCAAAACGAAGGGCTATTGCAGCTCAGCGCCTGAATTCTGGCAGCCTAGACAACTTCATGATGTGCAACAAAATACCTGCTCCTATCGGCTCATATAAGGCCTGATTTCCCGTTACTGCGCACACGCCAAAACTCCCTACGTTCGTCTGCTTATGAATGCGCTACGAGATGCAGAACTTAGGGCAGCACGCACTGCCGGAATACAGGCAAACGAATTGGCACAATTCTATATATATATATATATATTGTTTCAATAATTCAAATATTGTTATTTTTTTGTGGTTACATTTTATATTTATGAAAGTATGTAAACTGTGTATGTAGAATTTTTATCAGTTAGCACCATTAACAAACAATATTATACTTTATTCATAACTATATTATAACTATAAATACATAATTTTGTTTTCAAAGCAAGTTTATCTTGAATTTATAGAATTTTCTGAGCTGATATGCCGTGGTCGATCTATCTTCGTCGCAGACGTGTTTCGCCATACATCGTAGATGGCATCCTCAGTGCTTGATAATCATTCCGTCACTGAGCCACACTAAGCACTGAAAATGCATCTACGCTGCATGACAAAACGTCTGCGATGAGGATAGATCGACCAGGGCATAGCGGCTTAGTAAATTCTATAAACTCAATGGATACCGGTCTGAAGAATACAAATTTTTCTTATTTTGTTATATATATTTTTGAGCATTGAAGAAATTTTACAGTTTAATGTGGAAGGCCGAAAAACAAAAAAGTTTAAATTCTGATAACAACAAAAAATTGACTCATATTATTATTGGTCATTACATTTATTTTTAAAAAGCATAGAAATTTATTATACGCTTTATTCATTAAAAAAATGTTTATTCTAAACATTTCTTCTTATATTTTTTTCTTTAATTTTGAGTAGTAATGTTAATATCAACGTATGAATGACTAGAAATTAAAAAAAAGTGTTACATATACGTAATTATGTCAGTTTTATAAAACTGAAATTTATAAATATTATCGGTTATTATTTAGGATTACCATATAACAGGAGCCTAAAGAAGAAAATTCTGAAAGAAAAGTTAAATTCTGCATTATAAATATATTAATGAAGAATCTGTTAAATAAAATTTAAATTTGGTAGCAGAATCAAATACTAGTAAGAAAAACAATGTGAATCTGAAATAGACGAAACAAGAATTAGCTACTGAAAAATTTGGCTGCAATTATTTCAAACCATATGAAAAATTTGTAAGAAATAAATATTTATAATACTTACATTATAATTTTTAACTTTGATTTGTATAAAACTAAAACTAAACTTATTTGTTATAATAATGATTTATTACGTTTGTTTAAAATAACATATTTTTTAATTATAAAATTTACTTGTTTTAATTCAAACTTTCTATGTTAAGTGGTTATGTAAGGTTAATACTAAGAATTGTAAAAGAATATTACTTGAATAAGAACTTTTTTTAAAAAAATATAATATATTGGCTGGTTGTTTTGCTGATCTAGTTCAATATGAAAACACTATTTGTTATTATATAAATATTGAAGATAAAAACAAAGATTTGATAGCCAGTATAATTATATTTTTAAAAATGATTTTTATTTTAACTAATATACATACTTTAAAGTTTTTCAATTTAAAAATAAAGTGCGTACTTTTAATTCAAAAGTAAAAGTAGTGTTATATTTGATTTGAATGTAAAAAATGTTGAAGCATTTTAAAAGGTATTTTTTTTTTTATTTAACCTGCAAGTTTTTTTTAATTTAAAGTAAAAAATTTTTCAGATCAGGATCAGAAAGAGATCTTTATTGTGTTTAGCCGGATACTTGCGGCCGATGCAGAGCCGAGGCTAAACAATCTCGGTGAAACATAGTTAGAAAGAGCATTCTACTCCAAGTGACATTGCTATTTTTTCTTCCGGCATTCCTAACGAAACTAAACTAAATATATATAAAAATACATTCCAAGTAACCTTAACCATACTAACAGTTGTAGAATAGTATGTATATGTATATATTATTTATATATTTGTTACGGAATTTGTCATTTGTAATTTGTTTCTTTAGTCGAATATAGAATTTTTGATAAATCTGGCGGTGCATATTTTGCACTTCTCTGCACATATTCAATAGTCAACAAATTCAAGCAAAAATAAACAATGCAACTACCAATTAACTTAACTTAATAATTTTTAATATGGTTGCCGGAAATGTCAAATTAAATACACCTGACCATGTTTTTTTGTTCGAATATGCAGTTCCTAACAAATTTGGTGGTGTACATTGCAGTTATTGTATTTTTTCACACATTTTCAATCATTCAATTCAATTTCAAGCGAAAATAATAAAATTGTCAATTAACTTAATTTAATTTGATGTAATAATATTCAATATGGCCGCTGAATATATCAGATTATATACACTTGACTTTGTAGTTATGTTTGGTGCTGCCATCAGTGGTATATATATATATATATATATATATATATATATATATAAATATATATATATATATATATATATATATATATATAAATATAGTAACTAACTACTCTATAATAATGTATATTATTGTACTAGTAACAAATGACCACCTTCCTACATAGGCAATATAGTAACGTAATATCAGTATTTCGATACGCTTTAAAATATTTTTTAATGCACTAAGTTATGGCATTATTAATAACTCAACGAAAACCTATTTTGATATTTCTCGTTTATTTTCTTTAATTAATAATTAAAAATATTAATCACCTGGTGCAATCTGCCTCCCGCAAGTTATCTTATCTTTTTGTAAAATATATTAATTTATTGAAGATAAAATACTTTTGCATATTTTTATATAGAATCACTGTTAAAGATAAATTTAATTACTGAATCTTTTTCGCGAAATTATACTTGTCCTTATCCTCTCTAATTTTTAGATGGCTGTTACATTAATTATTTATTAAAATTCTCAGAATTTGCGCATTAAACTATACCGTTTCATTTTTGAAATATTCATATCAGTACTTAAAAAAGAAATTTCAAAGAGTCAATGAAAGGTGATTATTTTAGTTTTTTAAAGTCATGAACACAATTTAGGTATTTACCTAAATTGTTCTCTGTCACTTGGTACTAAATGTATATTTATATGAGTGATTGTGTTTTTGACAACTTTGTTATCACCTAACATTCAAAGTTTTTAACAATATATATATACTTATTTTCTATTGTATACTTAAGAAAAATTATAATTTAACTTTTTAAAAAAGAAATGATAGATTTTTAAAACAATGTAATTATTGATTTGAATATAGTAAAAAATCTTTCAGAACTCGTTATAAGGGGTCAATTCGTCTAAATCATCCAGATAAATCTGCTATTGCGTTAGAATATCTTCATGATGTAAAACTTGAAGAAACTGTAATAATTGCTAGACCAATTAATGCTAGCAGCAGATTGATAAGAGAAGAAACAGAAATATACAAAGAAAGATATAACATCAATCACTGTGAAAGCAATGAGTTAAATAAAATTTGGCTTCCATTCATAAAAAATTTATAAATTTTATGATCTAGTTACTTATTTGTTATCTACTAACTTGTTTCTGTGTTCTGTTATTTACTGTAATACCATTTATATCATTTATTCTAATGAAGACGGACATTGATTTTCGTCGAAACGTCAATTTTAAATAAATATTAATACAGAACTCAACCTAAAGCAGTATTATTTGTAATTGATTTTATTTATGCGATAATGGGTTAAATAAATTACTGGCCAAAAATTTCAATTTTAGAATCAAAATTTTATAACAGATGTAAAAAAAAACATTGTTTGATATGTCAATAAATAATGCCATAATAAAACGTTTGTTTGAAGTAATGTTCTTTTTTAAAATTTACCTGAACACTTGTCAACAAATTAACTTTGAGAAAAGCACAAAATTGACTTTAAAAAGAATTTTTCTAATATAAATAATATTCATTTTTTGTATAGTATCATTATATAACATACTATATAAAAAATTTCTAAATAAAACGCAAGTAAAATATGTACCATTTATATTCTTTTATATTTAACAGTCTGTTTTGTTTAACAAAAAGTTTTATAATTACGTCAGTTAAAACTAGTAAAAATGAAGTGATGAATTGTTGATTATATTGTTACTCTTTGTGTTTTAAATTACGAGCCATATACACCAGTGACATATTCCTAAAAATTCCAATGAAAAATTTTAGGATTTTTGCTTTTATATCCTACAAAAAATCAAACAAGGATTAATTAATACAAACGTGCTTATTTTTTTTAATTCTTGTTGTTAGAATATTAACAGTAGGAAATAACATATATAACTGTTGCGAAACATAAATTATCCAGCTTTTTTTTTTAATTACAAAAAAATTGTAAACTATAGAATAAAATATGTTAACCATGTTAGACTTTTTATATTTGGATTTTTGTTTTTGTGTAATTTACTGGTAACAGGTTATAACCATTTTTATTATATTTTACAATAATTTTTCTTTTTTTAATATATATTTTAATCAAAAGGTTTAGGTTTGCATCCCGAATTACGTTTTAATAGATATAATATCGCTTTAAAAATAGTATATTTATATTATTACAAAAATATAAAATATGTTCAATATTTAGTGAACATAGATTTTTAATTATTTTTAAAATCAAGAAAAAGTTAATTCAAAAATGTTACTATACTGGCCAGATTATTATAAGGTAAAACCGTCAAACATTGACACATCTTTAGTTATTAATTTTTTTAAATTTTATTAAGATTTATAATTTATTTTTTCTTAGCAGAAAAATTAGCTTCATATATTAGTTTCTAAAATGTAAAGTAATTTATTGATTATCATAAACGGTATTGAAAATATTTAATATATATATATATGTATATACCATAATTAGTCAATGTTACCCTACATGTGGGTAACATTGACATGCCTTGTTTTTTCTTGCTTTATGCATTGAAATGGCAATGTTACAATATAGGAATTTAATTTTGACATAGAACTTTCTTTTTATAATTTGACAATTTTAAATTTATTTAAAAAAATTGGTCAAAAGTGCATTTTTATGAAACCAATTATTTCTTTGGTGATAAATAATTCTTCTATTCTTATTATAAGTAAATACTAGGTAGTAAATAAAGGAATAATAACATAAGAGTGAACTTTATTGTAATTTTAAGAAAATTTATAATATACATGCAATTAATTAACAATTAAAGAATTTTACTCCGCATCGAAAAAATTTGTTTGAAAAAAATACATGTCACGACGAATTCGTGGTTGAGGCAGCACGCGTACTATATCTGTAGCAAGGACGTAACTTTTGTCTGTAATGTCCGGAAAAGTAAAATGACCTCCTCGCTTTCTTAAAAAAAAACGAATTGTGCATGAAATGGTACGCGAATTGCAGGTAAAAACCTCTTAGAATGGAAGTTTCAAACACGAATTGTCACCATATAAAAAACAACACGTCGGTATCCATACGCCATAAGCCCTAAGCTTCGAGCAACGAGCGATGGATGGTGATATTATTTACAGTAGTCATATACATTATTTTTAGAGCTAATCAACAGCGTTCTGTGACTTACTATGAAAATTTTAAAAGCCATTTTCAAAGATGTGTCAATGTTACCCTACTGTCAATGTTAGCCTCCTTTGCCTTATCTAATATAAATATTTTTAGTAAAATAATTATTATATGTTAAAATTTATTTAATACATTTTATATTAAAATTTATTTAAAATATTATATATTAAAATTTATTTGAAATGTTATTTATTAAAATTTACTTAACATAGATTTTAATATTAACAAAAAATATTTATCAATTTCCTTATAATAAATTAAATATTTGAATTACAATAAAGGATATTATTACTATTATTATCAATCGTAGTGTTCGTGCTTTTAAATCGTATTTATTTTCTTTAAATGTTTAGAAATAAATTAATAATTAATATTACCGTTAAGAATAGCAAGTTAAATATATAACATTCCAGTTTGCGTGACAGTATCATTGTAAACATACAACTTTTGCGCAATGCCATATTTTTGTGACGTAGACTATACAATATGGTAGTTAGAAACAATTTGTCAGCTTTCATAATACATATAGTTCACCTAACTCGTTTAATATAGTGATAAAAAGTTATTGTTTTATTTATTATTTATCGTTGTAATGGATTTCAATATAATTTTTAATCTTACAGTTTATTTAGGAATATATATATATATATATATATATATATATATATATATATATATATATATATATATATATATATACTGTAGGCAATTATTTCTTAAGGCCGAAAAGTTTGTAACTGTGAGAAAAATTCGCTTTCAAATTGAAAAATATCTTGCTCGGTAATTTGTTTATTTACTTTTTATGTTAATTAATAACTATATTAATAAAAAAAATTATGATGCATACACAGAATTAGTTACTAAATAAAATAAAAAAAAGAATTATGCAAATAACTTGTCTAATAACCGAGATATGATCGGTTAAAGTTAAAAAAAATATATATTTAAATTTTTCAATTTTTTTGGAAAAAGTGGATTTTTGAAATTTTGCAAAGAAATAAAAAGTGCGTCTACCCACCATCAGATCGGGCAGAAAATTTCCTATAAGATGATCTTTTCAAAAACTATATACCAAAAAGTTACATTTTGCTCGTTAAATAAGCGTTATATGAGCAGTTGGAGCTTCGACTATAGCGGGTAAAATGTATAAAATATGGAGCTTTTTAACACATCTAAGATAATAATTATTTTATATAAAAATAATTTTTGAAAATAACAATGTATTTCTTTACAATAATGAAGATTTTGTATTTATTGTCAAAATTTTACGGGAGGACTTTATTGATCATATTTCAAAACATTAAATATTCTAATGCCCGTGTGCATAAACATTTTCGTTAAATATAAAAGTTGGTTAAAATGAAAATTTTTGGATCTCATAAGAAATTTCGTTGTAATATGCATAGAACGATTTCTTACAGAATCCAAGAATTTCCATTTTATCGAACCGTTATTTTTAACGAAAATATTTATTCATACGGGGGTTAATGTATTTACTATAATAAAAATTACTTATTCGTCGTTGAAAGGATTATATGAAACGTCACTTTTAATTGTGATATGAATTCAAATATCAATATGGCTAATAAATGAAGAAATTGAATAAGTCCACCTTCTTTTATTACGCGATCGGTTGATTTGTTCATTTGTTGGTTAGTGTAACCTCAAAATAATCGAATTATAAAATAATTGAATAGACCATTTGCACGAAAATAGGCATACATTGCGAATATTAGTGAGAGCAACTCAATTAGATTTCAGTATAACGGCCTCCATATTTTTATAATACATGTACACTATTTGTGAAATGATTAAAATAGGAATTTTTGATGCAGATTTTTTTAAAAGGTATTTTTAAAACATAAAACATAATAAATAAAAACGGATTTAAATAAAAATCATACAAAAGTTAAATATGATAGTTGAACAACAACAGCATATTCAGTATTATGTCCATTTTACACAATAAAAATTCAAAAAAAGTTGGAAATAAGATTTAATGTTATCCTTATCATCTTTTAGTGGTTTTTTTAAAACTTGCATGTAAAGTAATTGTTTGTGCTTCCAAGAGATTTTTATTTACACCATGATAGTACATAATGTTCTAAAACAGTTAATTAATGAATTAACTGATAATTTGTGAAACATGTTTACTATTTAATTATCGCTAGATGACTAGCGCCTTGATCAACCTAAAACGAACTGTGTTATTTTAAAAATAATGTTATGCACTATGTAAATAATTTAAAATAAAAAATTATACAAAATATTTTGTACATTCCACAATGATTATGAGATGTTCCACAAGAAGTATACACACAGGTAGTGAAATCTAATATTGCCCACAAAATTTGCATTTGCACTCGTCGTGCAAATGGTCTATTACTGTATAGTTTAATAAATTGCAATTAAGATAAGTAAAGTTATAGGACATTATTAAATCAATAAACAAGTATTCGGTCGAATAATAAAATACAACTAATATTCATAAAGAAAATCAAAATTTTGAAATAGAATAATTGAGTGTTTTTACAGTTTTATAACACAAGATGAAATTACGAATTCGAGATAGAGTTTATTCATGTAAAATACTTACAAAATGAAATCATAAACGTATAGCGACGAGTACAACAAATAAAATGACAATAGATAAAAATGAAACTTAGTCGCATACACACACACACACACATATATATATATATATATATATATATATATATATATATATATATATATATATATATACATTTTGGTGTTTTACTTAGCAATAGCTGGGCTATTGTGAATCATGTGTGAGGGAATGCGAGTTTTCAATCATGCCGTTAGCTATAAGGTAGATAGGAAACGAACAATAATTACCTTGGACAACAGATGAATTGTCCGGGCTTTGAGGGTTAAAAGGCTTTGCTTTGCTGATAATTGTAGTGTGAGCTACGATCCTACGATACGAGATGCGAGAAAATAGAAGGCAAACGGCAAGACTAGCTTCTGGACACGTCACCTTGTCAAACAGGGTTACCGCTGTATCGCTTTTGCGGGGGGCAGGGGGGGACACCCAATAACTAACTGACGCGTAAACACTGATTTCCGTACAGAGCCGGCTGCTACTTTTTTACCATTTTATTTACTTAATGCGCTAGTGAGCTGAAAGTTTAAATTTTATTTAGGTTATAAAATAATTGAAGATTAATTTTTGATTTATCTAAATGATTTACTTGATTAAATTTACTTAATTTATGTAATATGATATATTATATAACACTTAATCTTTTTAAAAGTAATTATTACATAAATTTAATAAACAAAGTAAAACAATTGCAAATGTATTTTATTTAGATGAACCCACAAGACCGTTTCCGACGAATGCGCCCAAAAATTTTATATTCATGATGAAGCATACCATACTTATCATGATAGGAACATAATTAGAACCTAACCTAACTAAACCTAGTCTAACTTAACATAATAGGAATATTTTTCGATAATTAACGTTTATACGCAATAATTATTTAAATATTTTGGGTGCTTTTGTCTTGGTGCGCTTTTGTCTGGTCATTAACAATAATTTTTATGCTATATTTAGAGAAATATAAATATACACTTAAAAGAAGGGTTGATAGCAGGTCTGGACTGGCCATTTGGTATACCGGAAAAATACACAGTGGGCCGCTGGTTATGTGGGCCGATATTGATATTACAGAGAAGTTTTGTGGACTATTTGAAACAATTATTTATTTTACAATTTATTTCATGAAAGTTGAAAAGAAAATAAATTTTAGAACCATTAATAAATAATTAATATTATAGATATAATTTGAAAGCTGACTTCTATTTCTTTTCATTTGACTATGATTCTAATTTCGACTGCTTCTAATTCCAACTCCGAGTCTGACTCTAACTGCATAAGTATTGACTTTAATTTTAAGCCCAATAATTCTGATTTATAATACACAATGTGTTCTTAACCTTCGACAAGCCGACATAAAATGGCACCGCGCGATACCGACGTGGGCATATTATACCCATTAAAAATAGCTTTAAAAAAATCTAAAACTTGGTAAAAAAAAATTTGTTTTATTGTTATAAATATAATGGTAAAATTTTATTATCTAAAATTGCAAAATAAGGCCAAAAATACATCTTATATGTTTCCATGAATAGTAACACACAGTCTCGCTGTTTGAGTTCTACTAAACACTGGCTAGAGAATAGTTTACCCAGTGACGCGCGCGCAGTCGTACATACCAGTGTTATCAGTTGTCGTGCATACCAGTGCCGTAGGCACAATTCTATAAAAATGTGTGATGATGATGAATATTATGATTCGGATTTTGAATTTGAGAATGAAGATGATGTTTCCAGTTGTGAGGATCAAGTATCAATATCAAGCTACGATTCCGACAGTTATTCAATAAATAGTGAATCAGAAGACGAAAGTGACTCCGACAAAGTTTTTATTTCCAAATCAAATTTTATCTGGAGTAAAAATATACCTTCTGTACAAACTATAAATACCAATTATCAAAATTTGCAAGCCAGAAATTCGAAAGTCACTAATATTCGAGAATGTTTTGAATTGTTTATTACCGACGATATACTGACCGAAGTTATTGAACAAACAAATAATTATATTCAAAAAAATCTGAAAAATATGAAATTCATAACAAAAAGCGAAATGAAAGCAGTAATAGGTGTTTTATTAGTCTCGGGTAGAAATCGAGGTAGAAAATTATCCTTCAATGAAATATCCTTCAATATTTTTTATTTATTATTATTTTATTTATTTTTTTATTTATTATTTTTGAATATTTTCTAAATATTTTTTATTTGAAAAAAATAATCAGTGACGCCTATGGCAAACCACGTGATTTACCTGCATTTCATTTGTACAGTGGGAGACAAATAAATACGTATGTATTTTTATTCATTATATTATTAAATTTAACGATTATTTGACATTGGAAATTATTTCTAGGATTGATATTAGTGTATATTTACTATAAACGAGTTGTTATATACAATAATTCAATATTTGAACTGGGCATATTATACCCATGTCGGATACGGGAAGGTTAAATAAACACACATATGTAATATTAATATAATCTCATGTATAATGCTGAACGAGAAACACTTGTAAATCATTATTTAATTTATTAATATGAATTTAAGTAACTTCGATAATTGCAAACAAACAAAAAATTCGAAGTCGGAATCAAAATAAAAACTTTGTAATGTACATTTTCATTATTTTAGAAGTTTTTTAACTTATTATTTTTCAAATCTGTAAGCTCTAATCATATATGAGAAAATATAAAATCCGATTCTGTAGTTGAGTGCGATTACCGGCCACTGTACCGAACAGCGAACAGTTTTGCGGTCGCGGAATCCTGAATGACGCTCGTCCAGCACCACAGCAACAGCAACAGCCGGACCGCCGTACTGCCACATACCACCCAATAACCGAATAACTACCCCCCCCTCCCTCCCTCCCTCCCGCACTCTGTTCTAGACTTCAACCGTTTTACCACTACCCCTTTTACTGGCCTAATCGTTCCATTGTATATAACTAAACTCTAGTCTAGCCATTGCTGTTGCTGTTGCTGCTGCTGCTGTTGTTGCTGCTGCTGCTGCTGCTGCCGCTGCCGTAGCATAACCGCGTGAGGCCAAAATTGAAATTGAAATGTCAGTGTCATTTTCACAAGTGTCGCCTGTGACACTGTATCCTGTAGCTCTAAATAATCCCTGTATCCCACTTAACACGAACGCCCATGTCCACTGCGCCCTAGCATGCTATCAGATTTACGATGTTTACAATGAAAATCGTCATGTTGTATTTATAAACCGATCACTTGATGTGAACGATAGCGAATTAGTCGATTTGATTTGAAACGTTTGTTTTCGTTTGGCTTGTCATAGATTTTGCTATACAATTTGCTAATAACTTAATGTAGCTAAATTAATTAGTCAATTCAACACTTGTGTAGTAAATAAATAAATTCGAAAAAATGATCTAATCAATTAATTATTTAAAACAAAAAATATATTTTTAAACATTTTAAAGTATTATTTGCACGATTTGTTATTCGTAAGTTTATTTTGTTTTTAAAACTTTAGCTATATATATATATATATTATATACAGGGTGATTTATTAGTAATTGGAAATATTTTAACTGGAGTATCCTGGGCTCAGAATATGAAGATTTAACGCAAATCACATATTGTTAGATAAAATGTGGCTCCTTATTGAGCTACAGGATGTTTTATTTAAAAATTTAAAAACGATTTTTGCCCAGTACTTAAAAACTATTTGACGTATTCTTATCATACTTGGCAGGAAGTGTAGGTACCGTACACCATACTAAATTATGTTAAATAAAAGTTTCTCGCTACTGCCAGTGGCGTACAACAGGGGCAAGTGAGAGGTTGATCCTTCTTAAATTACTTCCTTCTTAAAATACTTTCTGTGTAAACAACATACTCTTCTTTCGTAACGATAAAGTTACAATTTTTCGAGATATTTAAAGTTAAACATAGGCTGCACCCTTGGGATTTTTTCAAAATTTACTCAAAAAAATCTGAAAAAATTCAGTAAAATAGAGAAAAAAATTAGCTACATAATAAATAAGTAACTTTTTTCTCTAACTCATTCTGGTTTGGCAGGAAAAATTATTGAAAATTAATATTTTTTGCATTTTAATTTTTTCAACTTCACTTGCATGCATCCTTATAATTCATTTAATGTTTTTCAGTCTATATATGTTATATAAATTGTTTTTAATGTACATGTTCTTAATTAGAACCAACACATATCTACCAAAAAATAATTATTTACATTGCTTGAGAAATCGCACCTATGCTTTTCTGAAGTAAAACTAAAAATAATAATAATTAATTGTGAATTGATATTCAATTAGTTGATTGAGTACAACGAGTACTATAATTGAGTAACAAACCATTATTCTAGGATGCATTGTTTAGTAGAAAAAAACTAAATTTTTTAAAATATTTCGAGGGGGTACCATTGGGATTTTTTTTCAAAATAAGATTTTTTTCAAAATTTGCTGAAAAAATCTGAAAAAATTAAGTAAAATAGAGAAAAAAATTAGCTACATAATAGTTAAGTATCTTTTTTCTCTAACTCATGCTGGTTTGGCAGGAAAAATTATTGAAAATTAGTATTTTTTGCATTTTAATTTATTTTTTCTTTCCTGCCAAACTAGTATGAGTTAGATAAAAAAGTTACTTAGCTATTATGTAGCTAATTTTTTTCTCTATTTTACTGAATTTTTTCAGATAAAACGGCTTTCGGTTGTAGTTCTGTATTAATATTTATTAATAAATCGACGTACTTAACGTACTCAACGTACGTCTTCATCCGGAAAAATGCTAAAAATAACATTTACAGTAAATAAACAGAACATAGAAACGAGTTACTAGGAATCAAAATAAATTACTAGATCATAAAGTTAAATGAAACCAAATTTTATTTAAATTAGTGCTTTCACACTGTTTGATGTTATCTTTTTCTTTATAAATTTCTATTGCTTCTCTTATGAATCTGCTGTTAATAATCTGCAATTATTATAGTATTTTCGAATTTTACATCATAAAGATTCTAATGCATATTGTGCAATAAAAGATCTAATTAAAACTTTATAAATTTTATGATCTAGTTACTTGTTTTGTAACCTAGTAACATGTTTCCATGTTCTATTTATTTACTGTAAATATCATTTGTATCATTTTTCCTCTAAAAGACGTACATTGAGTTCGTCGAGACGTCGAACAAAAATTAAATTAATGTTAATTGGCTAATATGCAAATGACAGATTTTTAATAACAGCATTTTCGAAGCTAACTTAGTTTGACTTTTTAAAAAATTTAATTTTTTAATTTTTTTTAATCTTTTAATGCAAATAAAGATATGCGTATATTATATCACTGACTTTAGCAAAAAGCTTTTTTCTAGAATATTAAATTTGACACCTGATATACCACTTAAAAAATAAGTTAGCTTTAAATGACTTATTCTTAATGGACTGGAAACTCCTTTCTCAATAGCATTATAGGGACTGGTACCAAGAACTGTCATTTGGGAGAGGGTATCATTGTCTTTGGGAAATTCGAGAGGCATTCTCTATCTAGTTGCGTATGCGCTAACATGATTGACAGTGTTTCTCAAAAGAGTTATATCTTTATCTTATCCACATGTATTCACTCATTATCATTTTGTACTGACATACATTTTGAGAACTGGTCACAGAGAGAGACAGATATATGTTTAAATGTGTGAGTTGCATAAAAACTTTTGGCGACAAGGTCACACGGCAAGTTTCCAGTCCATTTTGGCTATATGTCACTGGCCTTGTATCTCCAAAACGAAAATGTTGGTAGAAATTTGATAAACATCTCAGATGATAGAATTTGAAAAATACTTTTAACTATGTACCAAATTTTAACAAGTTTTGATAAACCGTTCTCAAAATATTTAAGAATATCCATAATTTTTAACGATTTTGTATATGAGATACTAGCAGTACCTGCAAAAAATATATCAATATTTTACAATAATGTCACGTACAACATGCTTTGTCAATACACATATAGGAACTTATTATGATAAAATAAATTTTAAGACAGTTACAGTACATAATTACATATTTGATATGTGTTTGATAAAAGTTTTTTTTTAAAAAAACTTGATTTGTAGATTCAATATTACCTGGACAGTAGGTATAGATGGCAGATTTTTTGTGCATGTGCGATACATTTATTGGTTATAGTTACCTCGTAATATTAATTAAATTATATATTGTATATTACATATACATAAAATCGGGAGAAAATACTATACTAAACGGAATCATTCTCAACGACGGTAAATTTTGTTAGAATATAATTGAAATTTTGAAACAAATATTATGATATATTGATAGATTATAAATCATTTTATTTAAGAAAGATTAATTTGTGTGTCGCTTTGGTCTTTTTTTTAACATTGTATTTGTAATTTTTTGGTGATTTTGTAAAAATGGTAAATTTTGTAATATTTTGCTAATTTTTGTAGAATTATGACAATTCTTGTAAAATCTAATAAAAGTTCTTCAATCTTTTTAATGACACCAAAATTAACATAAATGTTTTATTTTTTAAAATAATTTTATAGGGAAAACAAAACACTGTTTTACTTAATAAAAGTTTGATATGTTATAAAATATGGATTGCAACCAGTAACTAATTATTCCTTTTTCTTAATAATTAATTAAGTTTGTTTTTATTATGAGAGCAAGTTATATTATATAACATATAGAAAAAGACTGATTACAACATATTTCAAAAAAATACTTTTAATAATACACAATGATTATGATAACACATATTAAAATGGTCATACTTTGATTCTACAAAAAACATAATGTACTATGAAGTTACATACAAAACGTTATCAATTATTCATGAAATAGAAATGCGTGCACAGTCCAGCTATTGTATAATAAGAAGATGTGGAACATCTTTGTTATCGTAAATTGAATCTGGAATTCATTACATAACTTTATTGAATTTACTATATTTTAAATTACCTTAATCACATTGATAAATATACAAGTTTTACATTTAATAATTTTTCGTCAAATATCATTTAGAACTATAAAAGATAAAATTGAAATCATTTGTTGTAATTAAAAATTATTTCTGTAATTTTGTAAATTTGCAGGAAATGCGCGGAATCCCAGCATTAGTTGTAGTTTTCTTTTTGGAAAGTATAACTGGATAAATTTTGAAATTAACTACTTTGGTTGAATCCGGTTCAAAATTGAAAAAAAAAATATATCGGGCTTTAGGATGCATCCTCGCGGTAAAATTAATTAACAAAAATGTCACTTTTAATTACCCTAATAGATTTAACCGTTGGCGCGCATTGGAAATAGCCCTTTACGTAATGTAATGTCCGCGTTATGATGCGTTGTTGGCGATGCTGGTACGTTGGTACGTACGTGTTTCTCGTGCATGTGACAGAATTCAAAACGTCAAAACAACTGTCAGCACCCGTGACAAAAATACCAAATTACCACGCCAAAATGTACAAATTTCATATATGCATAGTTTTGCGATGAACTTTTTTTCACTTTATAGAAACGGTAAACGTTTACTCTCTTCTCTAATATGTCAAATATTATTTAATATATAGGTTAACGTAACAATAACTCGATAAAATCTATATTGAAAATCATATGATAGATAGATGATTTAATTTAAAAGGAAATATTTTAAAGAACAAATATATTTTTTATAGTAATATGTGGAGAATAAATTTTTGTTTGCCTAGTGCATTACTAGCTTAATGAATGTAAAAATATTTATATTTCTTTCCAAATGTGTAAAATAAAACTGAAACTTTTAATTATAAATAAATAATATTTAAAATTAAATATGTACATAAGCAGAGTATTTAAATCGTAGGAGGTTCCGAATTATAGATTATTATTGATATAATATACAAAATACAAGATAGACAAATGTAATTAATTTTGATAGTACATATCTTGAGAGTTATCCAACATGTTATATTACAACAAATGCTGGAAGTGTCCTTCTTTCTTCAGACATCCAGCAACTTAGCACTTTATATTTGCGAAGATTTTAATTTCTTTTAACATGTCCTACAAAAAGAAGTTTTGAGTAGTGATATCTTGAGATCTTTATACGTCAGCAACTGTAAGCAAACGTTTTTGCTACAATGAGCCTGTTCACTAATTTTTGTATTATCAATTTAGAATAGGCTTGGACTGGCCATATGAGTCAGTACTAACATTACTTATAGAGGCATTGTACAGACTACGTAATAGAAATATTTATATCACAGTTTGTTTTAATTTTACACTAGAAAAAAATTAATTTACCAATAAATAAAATACAATAACTTCTTTCAAATCACAAACAATAATTTTAAAAAAGCTATATACGTATTTCGAGAGTTAAGCTTTTATCATCAGTAGCAAAAAATAAAGCCAAAGTTCTAATTTACCATTAGATTGAATAAGCTGTAGCCCAGGATCCACTCTTGACTAAGATCTCGGCTAGAGATCCACTCTCAACTAGGGGCCCACTTTCAACTAGGGATCCGACCAAACACAATTTAATAAACAAAAAAGAATATATATATTTTTTTTTTCGTTAAAATTTTCAAGAGTTTAATGAATTGATTAAAATGATTAAAAAAACTAAATAAAATCTAAATATGCAGAAACCATATACTAATACAAAAATGTAAATAATGTCACCTCTCTGGCTGGATTAATTTTTGCTGAATTTTTTTAGAGTAATTAATGCGTTTTTTAATTATTTTATGGTTTTAGGGTACTATGCAAAATTTACATGTGTTATTATAAAATTTGAAATCTTTTATAAACATTTTCCGAAATATTCTAAATCTGTAAATTGGTACATCTAATTTAGAACTACATAGCGGGTGTTTCAGACCACCCGTCCTCCCTTTTATTTTAAAAACGCGATGAGATTATAAAGTTGAAAAAAAATTTCATAAACAAAGCATATGCAAAGAATTTATTGGGCTTGCTATAATTTTCCTGAGAAAACCGGAAGTTCGGTGGATAGGGTTTTTAAAAAGAATTCTTCTTTATTTGAAACATTTTTTGATATATATGCGGTAAGGTGTATGTTGGACAGACAGGTAGAACATATGGAAAATGAGGAAATTTAAAAAATTTAATATTGCAAAATTAATATAGTACATCTGGCATCATTTATTGCTGTTAAGCATAAGTGGAAAAGAGGAAGTTGGTACTCAAATTTTCACTAGCATTATCAAAGAATAAAAACTCAACATTGGCTAGGATTGGTGTTTTGTTTATAAAGAATTTAGT
This sequence comes from Clivina fossor, assembly GCA_963966155.1. Lineage (NCBI taxonomy): Eukaryota > Metazoa > Arthropoda > Insecta > Coleoptera > Carabidae > Clivina > Clivina fossor. Next base: position 81,841,321 of record OZ014550.1, read on the forward strand.
ATACTTAGGTGTTACAAATGTTTAGAATTTGGACATAAAAATGTATGTAAAAGTTGTGTAACGGGCAGTAAGTGTGGACATAAACATACCGAATGTACCTACTTCATCATCGAATTGTTGTGTCAACTGTACTAAAGTTGAAAAAATAATTAAAACTGACTTTGAAAATAGACCATAATGCAATTGGACAGAAATTGTGTTTCTTATTTAAAAATAGTAAATAATGTGAAAAATAGAACTAAATATAGGTACATAGCAACTACACCATCAAAAAACCTTTCAAATATTTTTTGTTTAAATTCATAAGTTGCAGTTCGAATAAAACAGAAATTAACTCTTTATTATGTAACTAAGAACCTATTATATTACATATATCTAACTGAAACTAGAATAATAAGAAGAACCAGAAACTAGAATAATATAGAAGAAATAGAACTTATGCTAAACTATCAGCTAGTAGGGTGTCGTCGGTACGTGCGTCGTCACGTCACGTCATACTGGTGGAGTGCTTTTGTTTGTGCGGTCTGATATAAAATATAGATAATCTTGTTATAAAATGCAAGAACATGACAACTGGTGGATTCTTTCAATATATTTTCTGAATTTTTTGAGCAATTAGTTTGAAACAACTGATACAACTAATGAATGAAATTTCGATAATTGTTGGTGATTTTAACACAGATTGGTTAGACAGTAATAATTGTTATAGTTAAAAAAATAAAAAAGTTGAAGGATATAAAAAGTTAGTATAGATAGCCGCCTAGAGTAACTACTAATTTGAAAACACTAACTGATTATGCAGTTTGTAATGACTTTAGTATGATATGTAAAGTTTGGAATACACCAAAAAAAAATACTGATTATAATATAATATTAATAAATTTATTACAATCATAAATTAATTAAAAATAAAGCTTTACTCGAACGACAAACCACAAATACGGACCAAACTCAGAAAATCTGTAGTTGACTGAAAAGTCGAAGCGCGTCAGTGCTAAAAACAATAACGAATCCGATAGGGAATTTAATAACATTATAATTAACAAGATTAGAAGTATATGGGTAAACCCATATATAGACTACTTTGACATTTCTCGGAAAGTTGGCAACACTGTATTTTAATAATATTATAATTTATGTGGGCACTAGGAGATACTTTTTTGAAAATTTGATCAAAATCGAATAAATAATGTAGCCACAATGAATTTTAAAAAATTTTATGATTTTTTTTCTCGATAAGTTGGCAACACTCTATTTTGTTAAAATTGCATAATTTATTTAGGCACTAGGAAAATCTTTTATGCAAATTTGATTAAAATCGGTTAAATAAAATGGTCAAAATAAATTTTTAAAAATTTTACTAATTTTTTTCTCGGAAAGTTGACAACACTGTATTTTGTTAAAATTACATAAATTATATGAATACTAGGAGAATCTTTTGTGAAAATTTGATCAAAATCGGATAAATAACGTAGCCAATATGAATTTTTAAAAATTTTAGTAATTTTTTTCTCGGAAAGTTGGCATCACTGGAAAAAAACAAAATCACATGACCATCTTGGGCACTACACAAATTTATCCTGAAATTTTCGTTAAAATCGGTTGAACCGTCTAGGAGGAGTTGCGGACACAAAATTTTGACTTACGACCGAGCGAGCGAGCTGACGACGCACATCCATACACCCACATAAACTAAGTTCAGATTCGTCATCTATGAAGGATTTCTATGAAGGATTTCTATACAATTTTTTTTTTTTTTTGAAAATGTTACAGACACCGTACCAAACGCTATACTACTTTTCCTTGCAGTCAAAGTAGTAAAAATAAATCATTAGAATGGTTTGAAAACAATCTAAATGACAGGAAACAATGTGTAAAAATTAATAATGTGTACTCTAAGGCTCTTCATGTTAAGATAAGTATCCCACCAGGAAATGTACTGGGGCCATTATTGTTTATTTTGTATACAAATGATTTTCCAAATATATCACAATACTGTAAAATACATCTTTTTGCGGACGACACCTTATTATACTTGGATAGCTTAGATGTGAACGCTATAGTTCATAACTTAAATACAGATTTAAATACAGTTTTCAAATGGAAAAATGGAAATAAATTGAAATAAATTAAAAGTTATGTATCTATGTTTGTCATCTTTAAATATTACTAATAATGATTAAAATTACAATAAATGATAACATATTAGATAAATTTGCCAAAAAAAAAAATTGTTACTTATCAGAAATTGTTACACAGTTTTCAGTGTGGAGTACAATATATAATATTATCATTTTACCACATTTTACTTACTCCTTTATTCATTTTGTATGTGTTAATAAAGATATTGACAAACTTTAAATTCGTGCTATAAGAGTAATTTTGAAGTGTTGTAGTAGATTGACCGCATGCAGGGCCGCGTCAACGTATGTTGGCGCGGCTAAAAACCAATAAAAATAATAAATATAATAAAAATACTTACAAGTAATACCTATTTAATTAATAAGCAGTAGGTTTAAACCATCATGAACGTAATAAAGATTGGACAATTAGTATTTCTACACTAACTTATTTGTCGCCCGCCACCCCCAAGACGTGTCGCTCGGGTGCCGTGCACCTCTTGCAGCCCCGCTTGGAGCGGCCATGCAAGCATGAAAAAAAATTTAATAATGTACTTATTTTTATTCACAACATGTTAACAAATAAATTACTAATATATTTAGCAATCAATATATAAAGTACGTGAACGAGACACATAATTGAACTCGTCAAGCTCAGTAATCATATATCAAAAACTAATAAGGCTTCAGCAAGTCAGTTTATATTTGTTATTGGTTGAAATATGTACAATAATCTATCATATATATATATATATATATATATATATATATATATATATATATATATATATATATACCTATTCTTTTTTAAAATTAATATTAAATATTTGAAAAAAAATCAAAATATATGCTAATAATCTTTTTATCATTATATTTCAAGTGCAAGATTTCAGATATGAAGAATTAATTTTAAGAGTTTAAAATTATAATATTACTAATATAGAAAACTCAGTTAAGTTATATTTAGAAGTTTTATTTGAGACACTATAATATAAATTTAAGTAAAAGAAAAAATCTTGCTATTATAATAGCAATTAAAAAGAAATCACACAACAAAATTGGACATTTAATATTTATAGGTACCTATATGAAATATATTTATACAGATAGTATAAAGCTCGGATTATAAATCAAACATTTTTAGCGAATAAATTTATAGAGAAAAGCAGTTAGTTAATTTGGTGATTTATAAATCACTAGAAAAATGATTTAATTCGTATTGCATTGAATTAGACATAATGAATTGTTTTTGTTTAGAGTTATAAAGTGGAAAAAACTGGTGAGTGTAATTGTATTTTTATGAGGTTAGCTCGTACCTACATGTATATAGCGTAGCGCTAGCTAATCTTGACACATAATGTCGAATTGAAATCGCATTGCGGTCAGACGAACATTACAGATGTACACGTATAGGTACAGACAGCAGTGTACGAGTACACCTAGTTGGGCGCACAAATCTGGCATTTATGCCGTGCATTGTGTTTTTTAAATTTAATAAAGTTATCTTCCATAATTCGCGCGTAATCGCCTCGCGTAAAATAAACCGTTGTATTTGAACAGTGTACGGTCGGACAACTGATAAAGATAATAATTTCGAATTATACCGAAACGAGTACGATTTATTGGGTAAACCGTTTAATTTACACTACAATTTCTATTTTGGAATTACAGAATGACAATTACATTTATTATTTGCCAATTTGACATGGGGAATGAGGTGCGGTCATAGATCACATAATTAGAACGAAAATTGAATGCAACGCGATGCGAGTTATACACACACACACACACACATATCCATGTACGCAGGACACTTTTGCACACAAATATGCAGCACTATTGCTACGATATATGTACCTACACGAATATATATGTACACACAGGCACAGCTGATAGCCAGGTAAATGATCACTATTTGTATTATATTATTATAACAGTATAAATAATTCATAACGTAGTATTTTAGTATTTATTTGGACGATTAACAAAACAAACATACATATTTTTTCTTTTACGGACGTACATATATACATACATATATATACATACATGATTACTATTTTTTTTTTCTTACGGAATATCTACTTATTATATCACGTTTTTCACTTTCTTATTTAAATAATAATTTTGCAAATTTTACGCAACGAAGTGTTTTTATTTTGTTTTTTAAAATTTTATCAATACTTTACACATTTTTCTCACTATAGTCAAAACAGGTGTAATGCCTGTGTCGAAATGATTTTTTTTTTTGTATTATAGACATGCGTATTTGCATGTATAAACAATAAAACATCAAAAATGTGGTTATGAATCAATTAAACGATAAGAAAACTAAAAAATTTAAAATGTAAACAAGTTTTCAGCAAGCGAAAAATGTTTCACTTGTATCACTGATAGAGATAGATACATCACATTTGCAACAGTTGTTATAATATACAGTACTACTCCGACTTACGCTAATTTGCATTTACATTAGTGACTAATTGCCTGTATGACTTATATTTTTTTTATAAAAACTCACATTGTTTTATGATAACTCACTTTTTTTACATATTTTTTTTAAGATATATATATATGTACCTATATACAAATTATAAAATTAAGTAAATAAATTTACTAGAACACTCGCATAAAATTTTTAACAAATTATTATATTATTTTTTTATTTAATTGTTTAACTTTAACTAATATTATTTTGTGATCAAACATACCAAAAAAACACTGTTTGATCAAACCTGTAACGGACTGATACACTTTATCTTTGAATTAAATTATTTAAAAATTAAATTAAAATTAAAAGTAAAATAAATTTTCAATAATTTTTGTTATGAAACAGGAAATATATTTGTCATTTTCGAATTATTTGTTTTTCTAATACTTATTGGACACATTCCATTTTTATACATAATTAAAATGAAACAAATCCAATTTAAGTGCATAATAATGAATAGTTTAAATACGAGTGCTTTTATCTTGTGCAAAAATTTAATGAGCTTTAGTTTGTAACAGCGTGCGTATACTCGTAGCGTGCGTGTTTTAAAAGCGTTGCCGTTCATTTCCGTTCCAGTTCAAACAAATAAGTCAAAATAATGTTGTGCGCGAGGCAGGTTGCAAGTGTTGAAGAAACTATTTGCAGATCAGTTGCGCAAACAAACTCCGATTACTTTCGGATTTAGTAGTTTTGCTTTGCCGCAGGATTTAGCCGATTTGCTGTTGCTATTGCTGTCACTGTACCAGCGTATGTTTCGTAGACAGAGCCAACAAGCGGCGGACAAGCGCTGTTTACCAACCTAAATGCTGATCCTTTTCAAAAGCCGTGCCCCGTCATTTCACGCGTGTTAATCTGCATCACACTTTGCTTTTGCCCTTCACTCTTCACCCCTCGTCCATCGTTCTTCACTAATACACATTGCACACACAGGCACAAATCTATGTGCATAGATATATATATGCATATGTATCGTTTAGCAGTGGTGTTAACAGGACCAAAACCAGTTCTGATTTTTTATTACGCTGAATTTACACCATCCGTTGAGATCATAAAAATGTTTGTTTTATTTTCGAATTGATTATTGTTACTGTAGTTTGTTTTTAGGTAGTTTTATTTAGCGTAATTATTCATAATAAATATTTATTTATTTATTTCGTTGAAATTCTTAGGAAGAAAATTATTTATAAAAAATAAAACAATTTAAATAATATTTACTTAGAAAACAAAATAAATAATTAACTAACTAAATTTATAACTAATTCGTATCTAAATTTAATAGATGTTAATAATTTGGGTGGTTTGCTTTCACTAAAATTAAATGGTATTATTCGATTATAATTTGTTTGAAATATTCAACGAGAAATATTTTCATGTAAAAATAAGCAAATGAAGCAAATAATATATTTTTCCGAGAAAATTTTAACATATTTTTAATTATAAAATCTTATTATGTATATAAGATTTATTTAATTTGACAAAAAATGGATTCTATATAGGTCTATAATAACAAGTAAATATAAAAAATATAAAAAATAAGTATCTCTGTGTGAAATTTAAAAAAAATGTTGTTGCAAAAGTCGGTGTTAGTCAGTTAAAATGATTCGGTCATCTTAAGCGAATGTCTAATGAACGTTTGATTAAAGAATTTTTATGAATCATTTTGAAGGTATACATTTCCGTGGACGTCCGATGAGTAGTTGGAGTGGTATGATTGAGAGTGTGTTTTGTAAGTGAAAGTTTTCAAGTAGTAGGAATAGAAGAGCATGTATGAAAGGTATTATGAATGTGGATGTAGCCAAAATTGCTTGTCTGGAAATGGAATGTTTGGAGGTAACTGATTTCGGGATAGTGGAAAGAGTTTGTACCCCATCCTTTTGGGAACATAGCGTAATTGTGTATGTATGAATGTATGTAAAAATGTATGTAATATATTGCAATTTTATTGATAAATGTTTTTAAAATGGCTTAGTATGTCTCTGATAAGCAATAAAAATTTTATTAATTGAAAATCAAAGTAATATAGCGAACTAGATTACTATTATCTAAATAATATTTTTTAAAGTTTAAATATTTTTTATTCAAAAAATTTGTCATGTTAAGACTACAAAAATTATATTACTAATATAAATAATTAATTAATTACATAATTTATTAAAAATATATATCATACCAAAAATACTTTTTCTCTTTATTTTTTTTTTTTTTTTTTTTTTTGTTAAATTTACCAATTTGCTACTGATAACTGGTACGGATAACTGGCTCGGTTTTAAATTTGTTTTTAACTAATACTGATTTTAAGACAATGCAACTTTCATAATAATACCTACTAGGATTAAACAATTCAGCTAGTATGAGTAAAAATTTCATAATATCAGCCAATATGTTTAACAGCGTGTGATAAAGAACTTTTTAACTTATTATACCAAATTTAAACGTAAAAAATAAATTCGTATTTTTTGACTTATATCAACTATTTTTTAATATGTATTAAATTCCACATCAAGAACCGGTTTTATATAGCTGTAAATTAAGTAGATTACCGCGATGAAATTCTTTATTGACTTGAAAATGTTTTTAAATATCTGATATACATAATTCGTGTAAAGACTGTTAGGGTGACATAGTATAGGTACGTACGAGTATATTCCCTTAGGTTGTGTGAGCTGTTGAGCTGTTACATATAATATGAATGAGAACGAAATGGTAGTAGCAAGAGTGATATGACAGCATATGTAACGACCGTTGCCGTCCAATGTGTGACACACATGAGCATATACGACTCACGTACATAGTACGATTCCATTCCATTCTATGCCATTCGACAGAGTGCGTTCAAGTGGAAAACAGGTGTCGCGAGAAATGAGAATGATCTACACGCGTCCCTTTGACAAATCTTCTTTGTTCCCTGATTTATTTATTTCATTTTGTTGAGCTGCTGTTGTTGTTGTTATTTATCAACCGTAAATGCGTGTTACGATACGGCGCTTTATTAAATAGCTTCAACTAGCAAATGATCTCTTTTAGGTTAGGCTGAGGCGGTCATTTTCGTTGCATGACAGGGCACCGGCACCGGCACCGGCACCCGGTGGGGAATGGAGACAGAACGGTGGCATTCGTGATTTGGCTTGGGTTACACCACACATTTTCACACCATTTTTCTGCGTCTGCGTTGTTACGGTGAACAAAGCTAATTTGATTGTTAAAAAATTGTTTGGGATTCAAGTTTCCACGTTTAACTGGTCTATTTATGTTGTGAATTGATTGATCTGATTATTGCGTAGATCAGTGGTGTTCAAACTATGGCCCGCGCAAACCGTATGTGACTGACAAAATAAATTTATATCTGTAAACAGGTCTTTCTCACATGAAATTGTCTTTAAAAAAATAAAATAACAGTCGAACATTTTCATTCCATATTAAACCAAATTTTTGAACAGTTATCGAAATCTATGTAACCACAGATATTTAATTTTCATTTTCTGATTTTTAAGGTTTAAATACTTGCTTACATACATACATACATACATACATACATACAAACATTTGTCAATTAGAGAGATGAATTAATATGTATTAACACGCGTTTTTCAAAAATTTCAATTGTGTGGAGGAACCTGTTACTTTTGTAAGAAAAAGAAAAAATTATTACGAAAACTGTGTAAGAAGTGAGATACAGCTTATTGCAAGAGAGACAGGAGAACGCTCCCATCCCTACTCCGTGCTGTTTACGGGGTGAGAAGTGACACCGGTAGACCCCTGGCGGGGATAGTTGATCAAGTGTTAATGGGGTTCCGTTTTGCCAAACTCCTTCGCTTGGGAGCAGCAAAATAGCAATTTTCGGCGAGCGCAATTTTTCAAATACATTTTAAAAGTAAACATTAAAAAGATATTATAAATTTGTTTGAAAGTTATTTAGGAAAAAAAAATTATAATACAGTAATACTGTACATTTATAATATTTAAAATACTTACATTTATAATACAGTAATACTGTACCTTTGTTATGATCCAACATTTATAATATTTATGAAAAATTAATTATATATTTGATAATTTTTTTTTCGTAAATAACTTTTAAGCCAATTTATTATATCTTTTTAATCTTTACTTTTAAAATGTATTTGAAAAATTGCGCTCGACGAAACTTGCTATTATGCTGCTCCCAAGCGGAGGAGTTTGGCAAAACGGAACCCCATTGATCAGCTATCGACCGGGGTTAAAAAATATGAAATGCTATTAAAAAGTAGGGGTTGGTGGTAGGAGGCTAAAAATTTAGGACAAAATGTATTTTTTAATGGCACACCACAAAAAAATAACCAAAAAAAAAATTGTCCAAAAAATGAAAAAAATTTTTTTAGGGTGAGCCACCCTTAACACTTAGGAGTATAAAAATTAGTTATGAACCTATTCTCATACCTACTGAATATACATATAAAATTTCATCAAAATCGGTCAAGCCGTTTCGGAGGAGTATAAATACGAAAACTGTGACACAGGAATTTTATATATTAGATACTGGGTGTCCCATGTTAATCCGCCACTTGGAATAACTTTAAAATCGTGCATCGGACAAAAAAATGTTCCGAATGAAAAGTAAATGGTTTCGAGGGGGACATCTAATGCAGGAACCTTTGCCTCCCCTGGACCCCCTGAGGGGCGAGAACGGGGGGTAACTTTGAAATCTTAAATGGAACCCCCTATTTTTTATTGCAGATTCGGATAGACCATTAAAAAGTATGTAAATTTTATTTCGAGACTTTTTTTTATCTTTGATAGATGGCGCTGCAAACAGCTTTTTTTTTCTCAGTTTATCAGTCTTCAATTTGGAAAAAAAAGGTGTAACTAAGTACAATATTCAAGTTTTTTTCAGTTATTTGAGTGATGGGGCGGGCAAGGGTCACTGAATCAGATATCCCCTCGAAACCATTAGCTTAAAGTTATACCCCTCGAAAACATTAACTTAAAGTTAATGGTTTCGAGGAAGATATCTGATGCAGTGACCCTTGCCCCCCCTCCCTCCTCCTAAAGAACTGAAAAGAACTTGAATATCGTACTCAGTTACACCTTTTTTTTAAAATTGAAGACTGATAAACTGAGAAAAAAATTGCTGTTTGCAGCGCCATCTATCAAAGATAAAAAAAACCTTTTAAAATAAAATTTACATATTTTTTAATGGTCTATCCGAATCTGCAATAAAAAATAGGGGGTTCCATTTAAGATTTCAAAGTTGTCCTCCGTTCCCACCCCCCAGAGGATCCAGGTGGTGCAAGGGTTCCTGCATCAGATGTTCCCCTCGAAACCATTTACTTTTTATTCGTAACATTTTTTTGTCCGATGCACGATTTTAAAGTTATTGCAAGTGACAGATTAAAATGGGACACCCAGTATATATATATATATATATATATATATATATATATATATATATATATATATATATATATATATATATGTTCGTTTGCCAGGTTGATATAGGGCAATAACATGGAATACCGACAATATGCAGAATACTTCTTTCTGAAGTAAAATTCAGAGAAATACTTAGAATACTTTTCGATAGGGAATAAAAAGTTATATAATTTTTTTTAAAATGTTTTTAGAATTTTCAATAATTTGTTTTGCTAAATCAGTATGAGTTAGAGAAAAAAGTTACTTGTGTAGCTAATTTTTTTCTCTATTCTATTGAATTTTTGCAGATTTTTTTGAGGAAATTTAAAAAAAAAAATTATTTTGAAAAATTTTAAAATATAATTTCTTTCAAAATTTACTCGAAAAAATCTGAAAAAAATATTTTAAAAATTTCAATGTTGCAATAGTGATAAGTTTGGCAATATTACCATGAAGATAAGTTTAACTATAAGACAGCAGTTTTTAATATTTATTGTGTCAAAAACTATATTCGAAATAAGTTTGCGTATTGTAAATTTGATTTCTTAAAGTCGAGACCTAGCGTAATCTTTTACCCACACACGAAAACACAGATTCATTACATTATATCAAAATCGTTAGTACACTGTTAAATATAGATACAAAATATTTTTATTTTACGATTTGTTCGAAACTTATGTCGTATGATCAGAAATGCGATGATATATTATTTTAAATTTATATTACTGAGACTGATCTTTTTACCGATACATAAAAATATATTTCATCTTAATTGTAAATGTTGATAGTAAAATTATAAAAAATATTTTTACAGTAAGTTACAGAATCGATAAGAGAAATAATGTAATAATTTCGAATAATTAAGTATAATTATATTGCAAGGAGTAAAAAGGGATCGTCATTGTAGTAGTCAAATTTGATGTTGCTACCAGTGGAATATATAATTACTAAATACTATAAGTAATGTTACATTATTTTTGTAGAATTATTTACTTTTAAATGTCAAAGTGAACAAAATGAAAATCATCTATTTCACGTTTTTGTGGTACATTTCTACGAGTTGCGCTACACGGCACCAGAACGGTCTATTGTTAATTTCTAATACTAATAACATGCGTTTCAATTTATTGTGAATTATTTACTATTATTTATACGTTAGATTAAAATGAAACGGCTTCAGGTTATAGTTCTATGTTAATATTTATTAATAATCGATGTTTCGACGAACTCAATGTACGTCTTCATCAAGAAAAAATTATACAAATGACATTTAGAATAAATAAACAGAACATAGAAACAAGTCACTAGGTAACGAAATAAGTAACTAGATTATACAAATTTATAAATTTTTAATTAAAAGAAGTCAAATTTTAATGCCTTCACATTGATTGATGTTATATTTTTTCTTACAAATTTCTATTGCCTCTCTTATCAATCTGCTGTTAATATTTATGGGTCTTGTAATTATTACAGTATCTTCGAATTTTACATTAGATTGCACAAAGTTTAATCTTTTGAATTTAATTATCCCAGACTCAATCGATAAATAAATATAAAATATATTTTTGCTGAATAATACTTTCTAAGTTACAACTATTAATGCTGTCAAAATTGAAGTCGCTCGCTAGGTTAATTAAAATTTTCAATTAATCAATTTTAATAAAATAAATTTTATTTTAAAGTAGAAACAGTTTGCTATAGAATAATTAAATGATAATTTACTTCATTTTAACATGTTTGTAGAAAATATTTTTTAAAATTTTAGGTCAATCGTTGATAATAATATCAATATTATAAATATTAGCTAAGTCTATCTATAATTCTAATTTTTGTAACAATTACATAACGTAAATAAATAAGTAAATACTATTACATTGTAGAATAGACAATTATATAATTGCAAAAATATATAACAAAAGAAATGCTAGGCCTGTTTTAGTATAAGATTTATAATAATAGTTTATTTTATAATAATAATTTTCTGTTTGAAATATTTCTTTAAATATTTCAGTTATTCACTTGGAACACTGTATCTCTTATCTTACAGTCTATAATATGTCAATGTACAAAAATCTATGTATTAATAATCAAAATACATCTATTTCTAATAAATAAATAAATAATACGACATTGGTTAACACTAGCTTGAAATTTATTAAGCTTTTTTCAGTCGGATGGGATGGGTGCTTGCAATTTAATAGAAAAAGTCTAATCGTTTACGCGATTTATACTGGGTTTGATTTGATTTTTTCACGATTCACGTTTGCCCTTTTGGCCGTTTGCCGTCGGGCAACTGGAAACCGAATGACTGTATCCGTACAGCATGCTGAGGGGCTCTACGATAGCACGTAAGCGTAGCGTTGCGTCGACCCCAACTTTAAAATCATTTAGTCGGCAGTCAGCACGGCGCGACCGGGCCATGTTTCGCATCGTATGCCACAGCACGACTTTTTAATTTCGAACAACGATTTGATATTATTTTAAAACGGCCGCTTTATTGCGACAACTTTACCGCAGATTAACTGCGCTTTTATTTCGGGATTATACTAAACATATTACCGGATAAATTTGTTCCTATTACTTTTATGGATGGACTAGCAATTATTTAGGTCAAATGATGTTAAGTAATTTAACATAATATGGATTAACATTTAATTTTTATAGTAAGCTTTAGTAAAATGTATATTGTATGTTTTACCAACTTATGTGCATGAAATAACAAATAGGTAATTAAAGTATTTTTAAAAAACATTTATAAAATTAATTAGGAAAAAATAAAATTTATTTATTTGGTCTTGATTTCTACTCGTATTTTTCTTTTTTATTAAAAATTTACGACCGCGGTTTCAACCAATATATTGGCCATCATCGGGTCTGGTACAGACTAGAATACAATACAAAACAATATATCCATGGCCATTTTCGAAATATTCAGATCAAAACATTAACATTATATTAACATTATAAATTTTTTGTTTTTAACAATATAAAAATAAAATTATAAAATTCATGAATTTTATAATTTTCAACGTTGATTTGGTTTTATTCTACGACAAATAGTTTTTAATATATTATTATTGTTTATTATTTTTATAAAAAAAAAAAAAAAAAAATTCGTTCAGAATGTGGAAACACACACATGTATGTTTTTCAATTAGAATATTACTTCCTGTAATTAATGTAAGTAATAAATTTATGTTATATAGGTTATAAATATTTTTTAAATGTATTTCAGTTTAATTTTTGTTGTATCTTACTGTAATTAATTTAATTTATTTATATTTTTATATTGTTAAAAAACAAAAAATTTATAATGTTAATATAATGTTAATGTTTTGATCTGAATATTTCGAAAATGGCCATGGATATATTGTTTTGTATTGTATTCTAGTCTGTACCAGACCCGATGATGGCCAATATATTGGTTGAAACCGCGGTCGTCAATTTTTAATAAAAAAAGAAAAATACGAGTGGAAATCAAGACAAATAAATAAATTTTATTTTTTCCTAATTATCATCAACATTTCCACAGTGGGTGTTTTAAATAATTTCATCATTTATAAAAAATTTTATTTGACACATTAACGTTAGTTCACACGGTTCTAATTGCTATATTCAGACACGTAGCTCAAATACAAAACATGTTGAAGTTAATATTGAATTTATTCGTTTAATACAACTTATTTATTGTGACTGACTGTTCTGAAAATTACATAATCAATGTTCTATTAATAATTCAATAATTAATTTGATATTATTAATTTATTTATATAAAATAAAAAAATAGTATATTTTTTAACTGGCTCTATTTTCTACAAAAACGATTATTATTGTACCGAAAAAATACCTGAGTTATACTATCCTATGTAGAATAATATATATTTTTTTGAATTTTTTTGTATTTTGGAAAATATTTTTTTCCAAAAAAAAACCCATTTTTTGCTTTTTTAAATATACATATATATATATATATATATATATATATATATATATTTCCAAAAAAAAAACTATTTTTTGCTTTTTTAAATATATATATATATATATATATATATATATATATATATATATATATATATATATATATATATGTATATTTAAAGAAGCAAAAAATGGGTTTTTTTTTTGGAAAAAAATATTTTCCAAAATACAAAAAAATTCAAAAAAATATATATTATTCTACATAGGATAGTATAACTCAGGTATTTTTTCGGTATATTTAAAAAAGCAAAAAATGGGTTTTTTTTTTGGAAAAATATATTTTCCAAAATATATGTATATATTAAGTGAGAAATAAAGGTTGTAAAGAGAGAGTCCCTGGTTCGATCCCAGGTCGAGGTGATATGAGTTTTTTCATTTTCAGTTTAATAGTTATTTCATGCTTATATTTGATATACTCTTATATATATATATATATATATATATATATATATATATATTTTAATTTTTTAAAGTGTAGTACCCGATACCAAATTTACTAACCTAATCCATCTTTTATTTCTTACAGTCAAATAATTTTTCATTAAAAAAATATAGTTTTACAATGTGTTTATGACATATATAAAACAATCAAAAATGATTACGTAAATTATATATGTAAATAAAAAATAATTATACTTGATAAATTATAAATAATGGATGTAGATACATACATGTGTTGTTTGTTAAACATACATAATCCTGATTCTCTTCTACTTCTAGGGTGTCGAGATATAGTATTAATATAATGAAAGAGCAAAATTTAAATGCGCTTTCAAGGTTACACGCGAGTATTCCTTCTTTTTCTATTTCAATTTGATGTACAGCAGGGGAAATACTTAACCTAAACAAACACAGAAAGCTAGTGAAAGTAATGAAACGTGTGAGAGTATCGAAAACGTGTGATCTTTAAGCGTATTATTTAACTTCTTTCCATTTTCGTGTTTATTTTCAAGATAATTTACTATTTTGTATTATGTAAAGCATGAATTCAGAATCCCATAATAATATAACAATTTTATTTCTACAGAGAAATATTGTGTTTAACATTTGACTTTTCTAAATCTGGGTATGAAATATTAAATTTCAATATAAAAATTCAATTTTATTGTAATTTCTTTTTTGTACATTATAAACATGGTGGAAACAATCAAGACTGTGATTATATTTATCTCGACATTTGAAGTTGCTTGAAATTTCAATCCTACTTATTCATCTCGAAGATAGAAACAAAATTTACTAATTTCAAGCGACCTCAAATGCTAAGATACACAATGAATATTATTGAATATTTCATCAAAGCTCTATTTACTAAATTTGCATATTGTGTATTTTTCTTTTATTTTCTCTAACTCTGTATTTTCTAAATTATGACACATCAATTATATATATATATATATATATATATATATATATATATATAAGTGAGAATTAATGGTTGTAATGAAACAAATGTCAGAGTATATCAAATATAAGCGATATATATATTAATATTTTCATGAGAATATTTTAATTTTTAAAATAATATTTTTACTTATAACTGAAAAAGCTCTTTTGATGTTTTAAACTATGTAGGTGCTTATTCATAATCAAGCTGTATATTGTGTTTGCATAAATGTGTATTAGAAAACTAGAATACATATAGGAGAAGAAAAAGGAAACGGGCGGGTTAAGATGAAGAAGCAGAGTTTGTAGTGGCTGGACATGTCTGAAAGTCATATAAGATGACGATTTGATAAGGTAATAAGTAACAGCTGCTCATTCCACATTCGAGCACTTGAGTTATTTAAATAAATGAATTATTTAGATGCGAGCTTTCCCCGATTGGACATATTGATACTCTACGGTAAAATTTTATTAACGGGGCCCGAATTTACACACAATACGTATTATTGTCTTATGCATGCACACCGCACTCAAGCGGCACATTTACATTTGTTTTGCTATTCCGCGATTTAAATACGTCATTTCTCAATTGTTGAACTGCACTGCATTGCACTGCGCAGCGCAGCGCAGCGCAGCGCAGCGCAGCACTTTTGCATTGCGCGCTTGCGTTGCAGATGGACTGCGCACGAATATTGCGCTTTACCACTGAATTACGCTGTATACATCCAGCCAATTTGGAATTAAACTTTACTTTCTACTAACTTGTATTTTGTATTTCTTTCGCTCATACTGTATGCACACATACATGATACAATTCCAGATAAAACTTAAATAAATTTTACGAATATTTTAACCAAATTGAGACGAGAAGAATACCGCATTGTTTTATCTTACAAAATTGAGGAATTTGTCTCGCTTTAAATGGGTGCAGTGCCAGCTGGATGCATTATTTTTACATTCTTTTCGATGGAAATTGCAAATGAGCATAAACAATTATAGGTGTGTCTTTATTATTTGTTAAGAAGTAAATATAATTAAAAACAACATTAAAGATATATGGGTAAACCCATATATAAACCACTTTGACATTATACATACATAAAAATAAAAGTAAAATATTCATATTTTTTGCTTCGAAAGTTAGCAACATTATATCAAAAAATAAAATTTATCTTAATTTTTTTTTTTATTAAAATTGAATAAAATAATTTTAAGCCAAAATAAACTTTTAATATTTCTTTTTTTCAGTAAAAGTTGGCAACACTGCAAATCTAAAATTATGTAAGTGTTATGGATGCTAGAAGAATCTCTGTTGAAAATTTGAATAAAATATAGTGTATCCAAAATAAAATATGTATTACAAATTTAAATATATATTTTTCTAAAGTTTGCAACACTGTACGAAAATAGTGAAACTTGAAATAAATTTTTAAATAATTTCATATTTTTTCTTCTAAAACTTGACAACACTGAGTAAAATAAAATTATATAATGCGTGCGAGTACCCAACGGAAGAATATTTTTTAAAAATTTGATTAAATTCTAATAAATAATATACTCAAAATAAAATTCTAAAAATTATCTGAAAATTTGATTGTAGTGTAGGATAAATAATGTAGCCATACTAAAATTTTTAATATTTTAGTTTTTTCCGAAAGTTGGTAACAATGCAAAAAATAAAACCACCTGCACTTCTTGAGCGTTGCGATTACAAAATTTGAAGGACCGGGCGAACAATACATACACTCTTATAAACATGCGTCATCTAGACTAGAGGTTATACGAAAGATTTCTTTATTTATTTTTTTTAATTTTTGACAATGTTACAGACACCGTACCAAACATTATATATACTAAACAGAAAAAATATCAAATTATTTTATGAATACTGATTAAGTATTCGATATTTTAGTAATTATTACCGCTCTTGAAATGCAAAAGATTATAATGATGCTAAATTTGATAATTCTTTTTGTATGAAATATTGTCATTTTGGTGACTCTAGTAATAATTAGATAAATATATTTATTTTAGAATAAGTTTTTGTTTCGTGCAATATAATATCGCCCACAATAATTCTGACTGTAGCCTCAAGGTCGCCGACAGCTATCGCCGACTGCTCCAAATCTTTATGATATTTTGCAATAACCAGTATTTTCAGCTCCAAATTACGTACCACTATCTAACCAATCACTAATACCAACTTATCCTGTAATAGAGGAAAACTAAACAAGTGTCAGTTCAAGGAAAAGAAAGCGCAATAACTCAGATAATGCTCCCCGAATTGTCAGACAAAGAACTTTAATGGATTTTATAACGAAAACAAATATTCATAATCTTTTCCAGCACTTGACAGCGAAATAAATAAAAAAGATATTAATGTAGCTGAAAAACAAAAACATAAGCCACCACCAATATTTATTCTGAATACAAATTAAGCCATTAACAGTTTCATAAAATGGGTACACATTGAAATCACTTGCTAATAAATCAGATCAAAGTGCAATCTTATAAAAACTTTAACTAAAAAGAAAACAGCGTTCCACACATACCAATTAAAACAAAATAGAAACGTTCGAGTTTTTTTAAGAAAAATACATTGAAGATCTTAAAGAAGAGATTTAAATTTATCGACACTATGTTACTAATACATTTAATATTAGATACAGAACAACAAAAGTACCACTTTATATATTCTATATTTATATAGAACATAAGGAAAACAATATAGAAACTTACATAATCAATATTTTACAAAGATGTAAAATTCAGTTTGAACCACCTTGTGTTAGACGAGAAATAGTTTAAAGTAGAAAATGTTAAAGATATGGGCATACTTAAAAATATTGCGCACGCTAAGCAAGATGTATTATTAAATATGGATAAAGTCATCATACATCAAAATATACAAAAACATCAAATATGAAAGAAACATGCATGCCTATTATCTGAGGGAGACCATCTAGCTAACTATAAAAGTTGTTTAGTATACAAAGAAATTCAAAACAGAAAATTTCCACCATTCAGATCAAAACACTCAGATCAAAACACAAAAAATTACAAAACTAGCAGAACGTCCCCGAACAACCAAGTCAGAATATGATAACGAAAGTAGGTCATACGCGCAAGCAGTGCAACCGTTGAGTCAGCAAACAAAAAACACTGACACTAATGAAATAGTGTCATAACTAAACAAAATAGAAAATTTAATGCTAAAACGCCTTTCCTAAACTGCTCTCGTACCAAAATAAAGTAATAGCTCAAACAATAAAAATTTCAGAATTTTATAGTCAAGAATTAACAACATTTATAATAAATCATCAATTAGACATAGTTCTCATATCGTAAACTCATTTTACCGATAAAAATTACATAAAAATTCCAAAATATACAGTTTGTAATAGGAACCATCCCAACGGCACTGCTCATATAAGAATCGCTGTTTATTAGAAATTCAATTAAACACTATGAGCATCAATTATTAAAAATTACTTGCAAACTACTAGTGTAATAACAAAAGACTGGGGGCGGCCCAATTGCTCTTTCAGTCATCTATGCTCCACCAATATTTACTATCAAAAATAAACAATTTATTGAAATTTTTGCAACATTTGCATTGAGATTTATTACTGGTAGGGATTACAACACTAAACATCAATATTGGTACTCCAGACTAGCTACCCCAAGAGGCAGAGAATTATTCAAAACTATCAATAATAAACATCTTGGAATCCTGTCAACAGGTAAACCAACATACTGGTCAACAGACAGACAAAAATACCTGATTTAATTGATTTTTGTGATACAAGAAGGTATTCATCAAAACTATACACAGATTGAACTGCATATTTTCGAGAGTTATTAGAAAACAATTTTTTTTTTAAATATTAGTCTAACATCAGAAACTGATTTAGATACAGCTGTAGAAAAACATAAGAAAAAATAACGAAAAATCTGTGATATTCGCCATGCATTTTCCAAAAGTATTTCTACCTCTTCTTGCAGAAATGTCACAAAAAGAAGAATAACACATACATGAATTCTTACAACCACGATTTCAAATGTTCCCTCCAATTAAACCATTTAAACGTGAAGAAGTTAGTAATAAAATTTGTTACATATATTTTCAATGCAGTCTCGAGAATAGGTTATTTTTGATCTCAGTAGAAATTATCACAAATTATAATTATACAAAACCAGGTAAACCACCAGAAGAAACTACCTCTTACCAGCCAATCAACTTGTTACCAGTACTTTCAAAAGTTTTTGAAACACTTCTTTTGAAAACATTGCGACCTATATTATTGAAGTTAAAGACAATTCGGGATCATCAATTTGGTTTTCGTAAAAAAATGATAGAACAAATTCATGGAGTTGTAAACACCATATATCAAGACCTCGAAAAAAAAGCTAGTATTCAGCAGCATTTCTTGATGTATCTCAGTCATTTGATAAAGTATGGTATACAGGTTTACTCTACAAAATCAAAAAAATTGTTCCACACATACTATCAAATACTAAAATCTTATCTCAAATTAAACTGAAAGAAGCACAAACAAAATTGCATCCAATACTGTCTACGTGTCCTAGAGTAATGTTCTCGTACCCGTATTATATCTGCTACTTACTTCAGATCTGTCTACTACTAGTAATACATTGGTAGCTACTTTTGCTAACGATTCTAAAATAAATATCAAGCAGTAGCTTCTCAATATCTACAGGACAACATTTTCCAAATTGAAAAATGGTTAAAGATCTGAAGAATAAAAGTGAATGAAACTAAATCGAACATTTACGAAATATTAGGTATGCATCTGGATAGAAGGATTACGTGGCAAAAGCAAAAAAGAAAACAACTTGGTTTAAAATTTAGATAACTTTATTGAATAATTGGTAAAAATTCACAGCTATCAATAGACAATAAGTTTGTTAATTTATAAAATGATATTAAAACCACCCATCTGAAAGTATTGAATTCAACTTTGGGGCTTAGCAAACAATTTCAATACCAAAATATTTCAACAATTTCAGTCCAAGTTCTCAAGAATGATTGTAAATGCTCCATGGTATGTGCCCAATACAGTAATTTACAGTGATCTTAAAATGAGTTTAACGAAAAAAATGATTAAACAGTTCAGTGAAAAATATCTATATAGATTAGAATTGCATCCGAATGATAGTGCAGTTAATTTATTAGACAATAGTATGCATGCTAGGAGACTAAATATATTCCAGCCACTAGATCTACCATTTAGGTTTAATTAATGTATTGTTAATTAAGTTATAGTATTAAGAACAAATTCCAATCATATAATTGTAAGATATTATAAATTTACTTATTGTACTACTTGTAGTGGACAGATTGTAAAAATATGTATATATATATACAGGGTGTTCGTTCGCCAGGTTGATATAGGGCAATAACATGGGATACCAATAATAGGCAGAATTCTTCTTTCTGAAGTAAAATTCGGAGAAATACTTAGAATACTTTTTGATAGGGAATAAAAAGTTATATAATTTGGTTTTTGTTTTAATTTGCTAGCATGTGCCGTTTGGGCACTAGAATTTTTTTTAAATGTTTTTTTAGAATTTTTAATAATTTTTCCTGCTAAATCAGTATGAATTAGAGAAAAAAGTTACTTAGCTATTATGTAGCCAATTTTTTTCTCTATTTTATTGAATTTTTTCAGATTTTTTTGAGCAAATTTTAAAAAAGTTATATTTCAAATTTTTTAAAAATATAACTTTTTTCAAAATTTGTTCAAAAAAATCTAGAAAAATTCAGTAAAATAGAGAAAAAAATGGGCTACATAATAGCTAAGTAACTTTTTTCTCTAATTCATACTGATTTTGCAGGAAAAATTATTGAACATTCTAAAAAACATTTTAAAAAAAATTCTAGCGCCCAAACGGCACATGCTAGCAAATTAAAACTAAAACCAAATTATAGAACTTTTTATTCCCTATCAAAAAGTATTCTAAGTATTTCTCCGAATTTTACTTCAGAAAGAAGTATTCTGCATATTATCGATATTCCATGTTATTGCCCTATATCAACCTGGCAAACGAACACCCTGTATATATATATATATATATATATATATATATATATATATATATATATATATATATATACCAAAACGAAGTGATTGTATCTTTCTTGGTACATAAAATGAAAATTTGATTTGTAAAACCGTGGTCGAACATATATCAATGCATTTGAATAGGCTATTGACAGACTTCTAACTATAAGAATATGTTAGGTTAGGTTAATAATATTGGTTGCGGTTTATGCATGCGTGTCAAATTGACGTCTGTGTATTTATAACAATACTGAGCGATGCGATTATTTCTCAGGATAAATTACGTTCGTACTTAAGAGATATTATGGCTCTTCTTTACGATCACATATTTATATTAATATGGATGCAACTAAACTTTTTTTTATAACGGAATACATTGTATGCTATTTAAGTATTTACTTGTTTATATGGAATTCCATTTAAAACCATATGTTTTTTGTATTTTAATTATGAACTAAGAAAATATTGTAAAAGTTTATATTGTTAAAATGTAATTGAATAAACTATTATATCATTTTTACTGTAAATAGAAGATAATAAATTAAATAAAAAGTTTTAGCAAAATAATTTGAAAAAACGTATACGTGAAAGTAGAAAACAGAAAACAAACAATAGTCTATTAACAAAAAGTGAACGAATAGAAATCATTTAGCAAAATGTAATCGAATTTTTTTAACGCTCGATCTACTATGTGAACACATAAACAAATAATATTCTTGATATAATACATATTACATTTCCTCTTATTTGTCTTCTTGTAACACCTATCCGGGAACACAAAATATATAGTTTTTATTGCCGACCTTGTAAAAACTGACACAATTATAGATAAATGTAAGTATAAATTCAGGGGTGTGAAGTCGGAGTCGAGAAGTCGAATAACTTTATCGAATTCGATTTTTTTTTGTTAAATACAAAATTTACCAATTATTATTAAATAAAATAAATATGAATATTTTGTGTGTAACACTTTCGTTAGAAATAAATAAATTATTATTTAATTAAAAATAAATTTATTATTTAATTTTTGTTGTTTTATATTTAAAAACTATGAATATTAATATTATGCATACACACACATACATAACAGAGGTATATTATTATAAATATATGTTATTTGCTAAATAATTTCATCAAACTGCAAAATTTAAACTAATTATTTTGCTGATAATGTACGTGCAGTACATATATACAGAAATAAAATCTAAAGTTTTCTATTTTAACTAATAATATTATTTTTGTTAATATTTAATTTTAATTTAATAACGGAATGTATATTCTGTAGTTAATTTAATATGATAAAACATACAAATCATGATTGAACTGAAAGTTAAAGTCGGAGTCAAAATCGAAGTCGTAGTTGGAATCATTGTCGGAGTCGATTGATTTGTTTATCGACTCTACATTCCTGATATTTATAATAAAAAGCAAAGTGATATATCTGAAAATAGAAATGATTGCAGACATTTTTTTTGAGGATTATTTAAAAAAAAAAAAATGGTATATTTGTATTTACTTATGTCAATTTTAAATTTGCGGTTATGAATTAATTTGTTATTTATTTCGTTTTTATTCTCCTGAACTTGCATATTCATGTTGTTGGTTTTTAATTTTCCTTCTGCAGTTCTTTTTTCTTTAGTTTACAAAGATTGTAAGTCGATTGTAATTATCACGTCATTGATAATGATCTCAAGATCGAAACGCATCGACTTACAATCTTTGTAAACTAAAGAAAAAAGAACTACAGAAGGAAAATTAAAAACCAACAAAATTAATTTTTTGTTATGAATCTTTCTTTTATATACAGGATGATTTATAACGAGTTTAAAAAACTTTAACAGTTTGTTAGGGAGGTTTTTTCGAGTGAAAAATGTCATGTGAACATTGACTTTATTCTATCTAGTTGCACAACTAATTAAAGTTTTATTAGTGGCATAGTAAATTCACGAGTTTAATAACAAGTAACCGTAGAAAAACAAAATCAAATACTAAACAAAGTAAAATTATTTTATATTTTACAACAAATGTTCAAAGTGAGTTTCTTGAACTTGAATACAGGCACGACACTCACGAATCATAGAAGGATACACGCGAATCATGTCAATATTATAACGAATCTTGTCTTTCCATTAACTATTTACGAGTGTTTATTTCCACACGGTACACGAGCTGCTTTAAATGTCTCCAAAGGATTTAAATCTGAGGATCTTGCTGGCTATGCGACACGATCTCCACGTCCAATCCAAATTGCTAACACTTGAAATTAAAATTGTAATTAAGCATTTCGTTTAGAACAGATTCGCAAATATTGTGTTGTGTTGACGCACACTAAACTGTATTTTAAGGTTTTCGAAAGAGAAAATAATTAATCAGACATTTTGGAAAAAAAAACAATCCATTGTCTTACAATAAATAAGCTAAATAAACGTCAGGTTTTTCACTAGAAATAACCTCCATAATAAACTATTAATTTAGAATTAAAATTTTGCTAACTTCGAAAACATAATATTTAATCTAAGAAATTCTGAATTCACACTTTCGCATAAATTGAATGAAATGAAAATTTAGTTTTTGAATGCATACATATTAGATTAGATAATGGGAACAATATTGCATTACACGCATATGTGAAAGATAATACATACTTTTGTGATAGAGTGTACGTGCGGGGTGTGGGGATAATCCTAGTCTCTGGTCTGCGAGGCTTATAATTTATTTCCATACATTACTAGGCGGTCGGTTGTATCGCTGTGTGTATCGGTGTGTAGTAACATGCAGTGAGCGTGTTTCTTGAATTCTTTAGCCCGAAAACCTGTAGACAACTTATTTATGTTTGAATTGTTTTCAAAATGCCGACGTTTTCCCACTGCCGTATCTTGTTTGTTTCGTTCTTCTACGAGTATTCCCGTACCATGCTCATGCTCATGCCCATACTCCATGGCTGCATATCCCAATCTGGACACAGAGGGAATTCACCAAACGGATATGTGAATCTGCCCTGCCCCTACAGCAGTTCTTAAAATGTTTTCTTTTATATTCAAATATTTTACTTTTAACAATTTTAGCAAAACAGTTCAGTCTGTAGCTGATCGGTTTCGCCGCCCTATCGATTCTAAAAATGCGTGAAAAGCCTCCTGTATTGTTAAAAAAAATCATTCAGGTGAAAAATATATCTCATACGAAAACAAGAATAAGATTTAAATTGTGTTTTATATATAATAATAATAATGAATATAAATATATCTATTAAAATTGAAAATTAAATTTTAATTTTAATCATGATATTTATGCATTCTTATCAATATTTCTTAATATCTTGGCTGACAGTCCTTACTTACTTTTTTACTTTTTTAACTATATATATATATATATATATATATATATATATATAATATATATATATATATATATATATATATATATATATGTAAAACTAATAAATAACTTCGAAGCATTTTGAGACAAAAATATATTTGTAATGTATTTCTTTAATAAAAATTTAATACGTTTATATTATTATAAATAAATATTAAAACTCAAATATTTTTTCATAGATAAATAATAATACACCTCATCATAAAAAAATGCTTGAATATATATATATACATTACAAATATATTTTTGTCTCAAAATGCTTCGAAGTTATTTATTAGTTTTACACACACACACACACACACACACACACACACACACACACACATACACACACACACATACACACACACACACATATATATATATATATATATATATATATATATATTTATATTTATATTACTCCGAAATTATTAAGAAAAATATGTTATCTAGCGCAAGTACCCCAGTCCTGAAAATCAAGAACATATACATACCTATATATGACAGTAAATAACAATATAGTAAAAATTCTATTTAAAATGCATTTTAAAGACGCACATTTTGTTGAAATATCGTCTTTGTCCTTATATCGTTGATCGACTATTATATTTTACATACCGGCGAGGAAACGTCCGCTGTCCACGTTCGGCCCATCTGTTTCAAGCAGGTCGAGTCGCAGAACCCACTTCACATCGGGTCCGTTTTAATTCTCCCCCCCCCCTCACCCCGCCCCCTTTCCCCGTTACATCGAGTCGGTAACTAATTGATTTATATAGGCGAATTGTGTGATTTGTCGCTTGACTTCAGATAGTTCATTCGTTCTCCTTCTATGACATACGGTGATATTTTCGTATTTTCTATATATCTAATAGCTCTAGTATCGGCTTCTGTGTTTGGTAGAGCCTGCTTCTATAAATTGTGCTATTGAAGAATTTACTATAATAAATAAAAACGAAAAACATCTTACAACATTCAGATTTTTTTCAATTGGACACAGAAACAGTTCTTTCTATTGTAGTGTCAAGATAATATTATAATGTTATATTTTTGAAATACTTTAGATTGGTGGAATTTACGAAAGAATTTTTTACTCGAACAGTTAGTGCATTTGTTTTTCTGTTTTTTGTTTTTTAGAATTAATACGTACATTAGAGTTAGAAAAGGTAAATTGGATACCAAGTACCTACTGTGCCCATGTGTAAAAAAACGTTTATCCCCATTAATTCAATATAATTCATTATATTCTTCAAACTATTTCATAATTCATATTGAAGAATTTAATTATTATAGGCATTTTTATTTAGGTAAATTTATAAACTTTTGTAATAAAAAAGTCTACAGATATGTATATATATATACCGGGTGTTCGTTCGTTAAGTTCGTACAGGCGTTTAACATGTAATTTCGATAAATTGCGATATACTACTTTCTCGAGTTAAATTCGAAGAAATACTTTTTGATAGACAATAAAAAGTTCTATAATTTGGTTTTAGTTTTAATTTGCTAGCATGTACCGTTTGGGCGCTAGAATTTTTTTTTGATTTTTTGGTTTTTATTTTTTTTCTCAAAAACTATGAGGTGTAGGAAAATAATCATAATATGTAAAAATGCGGAATAATGAGTACAATAATTGAGTGAAGAAATCATTATTCTACGATGTATCGTTTAGTAGAAAACAATTAAAAACTGAATTTTTGAAAATTTGACGTAATTTTTGGGATTTTTTCAAAATAAGACTTTTTTAAAAATTTGCTCAAAAAAATCTGAAAAAATTCAGCAAAATAGAGAAAAAAATTGCTACATAATAGCTAAGCAAATTTTTTCTCTCAATCTAGTTCGACAGGAAAGAAAAAATAAATTAAAATGCAAAAAATATTAATTTTCAATAATTTTTCCTGCTAATTCAATATGAGAGAAAAAAGTTGTTTGTCTGTTATGTAGCTAATTTTTTTCTTTATTTTACTAAATTTTTTCAAATTTTGAAAAAATCCCAAGGGGGAGATTTTCTAAAATTCAGTTTTTAATTTTTTTCTACTAAAAAATGCATCGTAGAATAATGGCTTCTTCATTCAATTATCCTACTCATTATTCCGCATTTTTTCATATGATGCTTATTTTCTAGACCTCATAGTTTTTGAGAAAAAAAAATAATAAAAACCAAAAAATCAAAAAAAAAAATTCTCGCACCCAAACAGTACATGCTAGCAAATTAAAACTAAAACCGAATTATAGAACTTTTGAAGCCCTATCGAAAAGTATTGTAAGTATTTCTCCGAATTTAACTTGAAAAAGAAGTATATCGCAAATTATCGAGATTGCATGTTAAACGCCCATACGAACTTGACGAACGAACACCCGGTATATGTACACATCAGTCAAACCTGGTTTTATGCGGTCCTTTTCTATGCGATTTCTTTTGTGCGACTAACTTTGTGCAATTTTTTTTAATGCGGTATGAATTCCAACAGCATTATAATGTTGTAATATTTTCTATAAGTGTACATATGTATGTACATGATATGTACACTGCAAGGCGCTGTTCGTCTTTACGCGCTATGTTTATTTGATATCAACAGTTTTCCGACAATGCCCATTCAATGTCTATTGGACTTTTTTTCTCTAATATGTTGTAAAAAATTATTTGTTATAAGTATTTATGAAATTTCCCAATATTGTTTTGTGCAGTTTTCTTTTATTCGGTCCCATCTTTCGCACAAAAACAGATTTTACTGTTATTTTATCGTGAGATTAAAGGTAAATGTCTAATTTAATTATTTATTTTATTTGAAAGCACTTTCTCACTATTTCGTAAATCTTTGACATATTTTATAAGTTCGACTTTTTTTATGCGGTTCCTCTCCACCGCATACAATTTTTTTTTTCTCTAATATATTGTAAAAAATTATTTGTTATTATAAGTAGGTATTTATGAAATTTCCCAATATTTTTTTGTGAGCGGTTTTTTTTTATACGGTCCTTATCTACCGCACAAAAACAGGTGTAATTATATGTATATGTATATATATATGTATATATACGTATATATACGTATATATATATATATATATATATATATATATATATATATATATATACTAGCTTTCCCGTCGCGCGTTGCTGCGAAACTGCGCAAAAATTCAGTATTTGAAAGATAACTTTCTTGTCGCGCGTTGCTGCGCAACTGCAGCTTTCCCGTTGTGCGTTGCTGCGCAACTACGCTGTCATTTGACATTTGCAGGTTAGTATTAAACATAATTTTTCAAATTTTTGAGAACAAAAATGAAATCGTAGAAAGATGAAACTTGCCTATTCTCAAATAGGGAATAAACCAATTAAAATGACATCACTCCCATTAAAATCGGTTCTGGGGTTTAGGAGGAGATGCTGCAGAAACATACATACATACATACAAACATTTGTCAATTAGAGAGATAAATTAATATGTATTAACACGCGTTTTTCAAAAATTTCAATTGTGTGGTGGAACCTGTTACTTTCCTAAGAAAAAGAAAAAATTATTACGAAAACTGTGTAAGAAGTGAGATACAGCTTATTGCAAGAGAGACAGGAGAACGCTCCCATCCCTACTCCGTGCTGTTTACGGGGTGAGAAGTGACACCGGTAGACCCCTGGCGGGGATAGTTGATCAAGTGTTAATGGGGTTCCGTTTTGCCAAACTCCTTCGCTTGGGAGCAGCAAAATAGCAATTTTCGGCGAGCGCAATTTTTCAAATACATTTTAAAAGTAAACATTAAAAAGATATTATAAATTTGTTTGAAAGTTATTTAGGAAAAAAAATAATTATAATACAGTAATACTGTACATTTATAATATTTAAAATACTTACATTTATATAATACAGTAATACTGTACCTTTGTTATGATCCAACATTTATAATATTTATGAAAAATTAATTATATATTTGAAAAAAATTTTTTTTTTCGTAAATAACTTTTAAGCCAATGTATTATATCTTTTTAATCTTTACTTTTAAAATGTATTTGAAAAATTGCACTCGACGAAACTTGCTATTATGCTGCTCCCAAGCGGAGGAGTTTGGCAAAACGGAACCCCATTGATCAGCTATCGACCGGGGTTTAAAAATATAAAATGCTATTAAAAAGTAGGGGTTGGTGGTAGGAGGGTAAAAATTTAGGACTAAATGTATTTTTTAATGGCACACCACAAAAAAATAACCAAAAAAAAAATTTGTCCAAAAAATGAATTTTTTTTTTTTAGGGTGAGCCACCCTTAACACTTAGGGGTATAAAAATTAGTTATGAACCTATTCTCATACCTACTGAATATACATATAAAATTTCATCAAAATCGGTCAAGCCGTTTCGGAGGAGTATAAATACGAAAACTGTGACACAGGAATTTTATATATTAGATAGATATATATATATATATATATATATATATATATATATATATATATATATATATATATATATATATATCTGGTTAGTTGATAGATATATCATTTAAATACAGTTAATACTCAAATATAATCATAAAGGAATAATCTGAAAATGAAAAATTCATATCGCCTCGACCTGGGATTGAACCAGGGTCCTTCCGCTTGCCGGGCGAATGCTCTACCACTGAGCTATCGAGGACATTACAGATCAAGCGAATGAAACCTAATCATTTTCAGTACACATTCTATTCATAATTTTTCATAGTCAACAAATACGCAATATCATTAATTTTTAAGGACCCTGGTTCGATCCCAGGTCGAGGCGATATGAATTTTTCATTTTCAGATTATTCCTTTATGATTATATTTGAGTATTAACTATATATATATATATATATATATATATATATATATATATATACATATATACGTGTATACTTGAATATCAGGAGGGTAAAAATTAAGGACTAAATGTATTTTTTAATGGCACACCACAAAAAAATAACCAAAAAAAAAATTTGTCCAAAAAATGAATTTTTTTTTTTTAGGGTGAGCCACCCTTAACACTTAGGGGTATAAAAATTAGTTATGAACCTATTCTCATACCTACTGAAT
This sequence comes from Clivina fossor, assembly GCA_963966155.1. Taxonomy (NCBI): domain Eukaryota; kingdom Metazoa; phylum Arthropoda; class Insecta; order Coleoptera; family Carabidae; genus Clivina; species Clivina fossor. Next base: position 81,871,163 of record OZ014550.1, read on the forward strand.
ATACATATAAAATTTCATCAAAATCGGTCAAGCCGTTTCGGAGGAGTATAAATACGAAAACTGTGACACAGGAATTTTATATATTAGATAGATATATATATATATATATATATATATATATATATATATATATATATATATATATATATATATCTGGTTAGTTGATAGATATATCATTTAAATACAGTTAATACTCAAATATAATCATAAAGGAATAATCTGAAAATGAAAAATTCATATCGCCTCGACCTGGGATTGAACCAGGGTCCTTCCGCTTGCCGGGCGAATGCTCTACCACTGAGCTATCGAGGACATTACAGATCAAGCGAATGAAACCTAATCATTTTCAGTACACATTCTATTCATAATTTTTCATAGTCAACAAATACGCAATATCATTAATTTTTAAGGACCCTGGTTCGATCCCAGGTCGAGGCGATATGAATTTTTCATTTTCAGATTATTCCTTTATGATTATATTTGAGTATTAACTATATATATATATATATATATATATATATATATATATATATATATATATATATATATATATAATATATACGTGTATACTTGAATATCTAAATAATCATACTATTAATAACAATAATTAATATTTTTCATACTTATTATATATTTTATTTGACACATATTTTTACGATTAATGTGGATTACTAACCAAACTTTTAATTTACGGAAAATTATTGTATCTTCGAATAGAATATAAGAAAGAAATCTGTTAGTTTGTAAGTTTAATTTTATTTTATTACGACTTTTTACTTATAAGTTTCAATTCAACCTTTTTTAAAAATATTTTCTTGTTCTATTATATTGATAATTGATATATAAAGACTTTTGTTTTCCATATGTTATATAGGTTTTGAAGAAGATTTAAAATATATGGAAAGCTTGCTTGTGAAACTTAAATGAGTTTTATTTAAGAACCATTTCATATTGGACTGATTACTAATATTTCTTACACAAATATCTTACCAGCTAGTAGTTAATTCATTTATATACATATATATATATATATATATATATATATATATATATATATATATATATATATAAATATGTTATGTGGTATACGTCAAAAAGTCTACATCATTATTTTATATTTTTGGTCCTTGTTTAAAAACTAAAAATGCACTATAGTCGAAAGTTTTTCTATCACTTCCGGAATAAGTCAGATTAAATAATAATAAACTAATTTTCAAACTTTTAAATGATTCCGTAGCGTTAAAATACCTTTCTATATTTATCTGTTTAAAAATAATATGTCACCACTTTTTCGCACGGGACAATAAATACTATGAAAATATTATTACATAAATGTCATGTTCACATTTTTTTAACTGAACAAAATAAGTTTTTATCGGTTTTTATACGGTTTCTTTAATTATGTACTTATAGAAAAAGCAATGTAGGTACCACATATTTGAATCGTAAATTTAATGATGATATTGTCGAAATAAACAAGCGGCGCGGCGCGGCGCAACCAGGAAATGAAACCTAATCAAATTTACGATAGGAATGAATTCGCCATTATGTCTGTTTCATCGGCCATTGGTGGTGTTTTAAAAAGAAAGTGCCCCCATCGTTTGCGGCGTGCTTAATCGTGCCGCCACTGAGCTACGCGCGAACACTTGACTACCCACGCTAATCTTAATTAAAAAAAGTTAAATGTTTCGTCAGCCATTAACAGTCGGTTTGAATCGGACGCCAGTGCTTTATTAAAAAATAAATTTACACAATAAGCACAAGTCGACAATGGTGATGAAATCAAGCACCAAGCCAATATACGTCTCATCTCTAGCCCACGTCACGTCATTTCAAAGTCGTTTCTCGAATTTCTTTGTTTGATCGACCTGCACCTGCTACCGTTTCACATCAGCATTCTTTATTGAATTAGTTTAGTATTTAATTTTTACATTATAAATACAAATATATATATATATATATATATATATATATATATATATATATATATATATATATATATATATATAGTCTACGCTAAGGAAATGTGGTCTGGGGCAATTATTGTATGTGGATGATGGATGCTCTTTTACTTAATATTAATATTAATTATTAAATTTATTTCTAGACATTTAAAACAAATAAGTACGATTTAAAATTATTAAAATTATTAATAAAAATAATAACTCGTGTTAATAAAACAAAAGTAGAAATATCACTTTAACCCAAGCTTAAATATTAACCATACGAGTTATCTAAACTTTGTATCTATTTTTTTGTTTAATTTAACTCTTTATTTGGAATAGATTTTTTTATTGAATAATCCGTATTTTTACAAAAGCTCTAGTATTTTATTTATAATTTCGGTCGGACTCAATGCAAGAAGAAAATTGTTCAAAAATACAAATCATTTTAGAAAAATACGGATTATTCAGTATTCCTACAAAATTACGTTTTACTAAAATTTGTCATACAAATTTTTTTAAATGTTTATTAAAATTAGTTATTGGAAATAATACTTCAAAAAACTACTTTTTTATATTAATAAACCTAATGATTATGTATTTAGCACTTTTTGGTAGAACAATTTAGATATATATATATATATGTTCCGTTCATCTAAACATTATATTTAGAATGATTACCGGGTATTATCCAAACTCTGTCTTATTATCTTGATTGCGTTTAAAATGTATATTGTACAAGGTGATGTGCAACGTTTTTTTTTTTTTTAATTCTGAATGCAGCTTTTTTCTCGCTCACATTTTTGTATTTTGCCATTCGGAAACATATCGTCGGTTTAAAGGTAAAACTCATTAACTTCAGTTTTTTTATTTGGGAGAAAACAATGATTTACTTATGAATAACTTCTTAAAAAAAAAGAAAAATACTGTACAGAGTTTTACTGTAAAGAAAAACACTATTCCTCATTAATAATTATTTCTAAGCAATAATTGAAAAATATCAATCAAAAGTCAAAAAATTGTCGCTTAGTCATGTCAACTCACTTTTCTGAAAAATTATACTTAGTGATATTTACCTTTAAACCGACGATATGCTCATAAGAAATACTCTCAATCATGCAAATCCAATAATTCAACAATCATCTAAGAACACAAATACTACTAAGTTTGTTAACATATATTTGTTCAGTTTCATCTTGACTAAGAATGATCATATACTCATATATAAATTAATTTCTTTTTTTTCGAGTTGGCATTAGACTTGCGTTAGCTTGTGATGTCAAAAGCGATGTGGCAGCGTTGATCCATGATTTATTCGGTATTGAATGTGAAATCATAAGCACTAGCTTAGTGGTATTTGATGTTTCTGATGCGTATAACAATATGAAATCGCCGGCGAACCGTGAACAGATGCAATAGAGGCGCAGGCAAGGCATCTCTTTGCGATTCGCGTTCGCGGTTTGATTTAATATTATGTGCAATAGGATAGGATAGGATAGGATAGGATAGGATAGGATAGGTGATGTAACGTAACGTAACGTAACGTATATTATCAATATCTCTTTGTGTTCTGTCTTCTTAGTGGGACCTCTGTTCGCTGGCTCTGGCACCGGAACCGGCCCCGGTGCTTTTGGCACTGCCGGCTACGCCTTCTCCGTGCCTGGACACGGACCGGCAACCGGCGCTGTACCTCCTGATGCTCACTCGCACGCTGTTGCCAAAAACAATTTTTTCTTCGATGACGGTAAGACAACATTATCACATTTTATTTTGACACATTTATGAATACAAGTTGTAAAATTATACAGTATATTCGTTTGATAAGTTGATAATAAAATGCAGAAAATTTGTAATATATTGAATATTTTTCTTATAGAAAATTTCAAAAAAAAATTTCAGTAATAGATCTAAATATTTAAATGTATTTAATAACAGAAAATTTATCTAATATTATACAAATTAAAGAAACAAAATTTTATTCTGATATTTAATTGTTAATAATAATTTCAGTAGTTAATTAACCCAGATATGCCTATAGTCCTATATATAGGACGATCATTTAAATTGCCCCCATTTATCTAAAATTTATTTTAATGTGCTGCCATCTATCTGATACATTATTCACTAATATATGTTACTATTTTCATGTCAAATTTGACAGCTACGCTTTGTTCAATTGAAATATAAGATTTTAAATAGCGGTCGCAATGGCGGAATACGGCATATGTTTTGCAAGGTAAGTTTTTCAATACTTAATTATTGTAATTTGAGTTAAATATTTGTTAGATTCAAGTGTTGTAGTATATATATGAATATACAAACATGCAATTGTGGTTAGAATTCAATTTCACATATAAAATGTACAAGAAAACATTACCGTCCTACATATAGGCCGTTAGGAATATAACATATTGTTATGTGTATATAAAATATAGCAACAAATAAATATTTTAGGGGCTTTTCAATGGAAGAGGCACTGGCTATGATTGAAGATGATGAAGAACTTCAATATAATTCGGCAAACTTTGTTATGCTTCCTCCAGAAAATGCATGCGGAGATATCACAGATGAAGATTCTGGAGACGAAAATACTGTTACTCCTGATAATTTATCATCTTCACAGTTACGAGCTCCTGCTGAATTAACACTAAAAACTAGTAATGACGATGATAAATTATTTGAAGACGCAGAAGATATACCATTAGCTCAACTTTGTCAAGAATGGAAAAACGACTTTTGCAAACGGACTAAAACGGTAGAATGGAAAGAAAGCGATCTTGAATATGTTGAATCGGAATGGAATAAGCCTAATGAAATACTGGATGATATATCACCTATAAATTTGTTCAATTCAATAATGAATGATGATATATACGCTATTATTTTACGAGAAACAAACAACTATTGTCTAAAGAAAAACAAACCGCATAATATAACCCTTTCTGAACTAAAATCATTTTTTGGAGTTTTAGTTTTGAGTGGTTATATTCAAGTTCCGAGACGTCGAATGTTCTGGGAAAGAGAAAAAGACAGTCATAATAAATTAGTATCAGATGCGATTTCCCGCGATAGATTTGAATATATAATGTCAAATTTTCATTTAGTTGACAATGACAATATTGACAAAATAGATAAGTTTGCCAAAGTCAGGTCTTTCTTCCAGCACCTGAATAACAAATTTATGGAATTTGCACCAACAGAAGAATCGCATAGCGTGGATGAAGCGATGGTCCCTTATTACGGCAGACATGGTTGTAAACAATATATCCACGGAAAACCAATAAGGTTTGGTTACAAATTATGGGTTGGTTGCACAAGACTCGGCTATATAAATTGGGTGCAGCCCTATCAAGGAGCTTCAACATTCATTGATGAAAAGAATAAAGAACTTGGTGTAGGTGCCAACGTGATTCTCACATATGTAGATAGACTTAGATCAAAGTGGGATAGTGAACAATTTCATCTTTATTTTGATAACTTTTTTTCGTCCTACGATTTATTGCGAATTTTATCTAAAAAAAATATAAGAGGTACAGGAACAATTCGGCGAAATAGAATTCCAAATATACCCTTCAAAAGCGTGCCTGAAATGAAAAAAACAGTTAGAGGTACATATGAATATAAGTCCTCTGAAGATAACATATTGGTCCTACAATGGAATGACAATAGTATTGTGGCAGTATGTTCGAATTCTGTGGGTGTTGCCCCCACACACAATATAACGCGTTATTCCAGAAGGGATAAAAAGTCTATTACTGTAACTCAGCCAAATTTGATAAAATTATACAATAAGAATATGGGTGGAGTAGACCGCTCTGATGAAAATATAGCGCTTTATAGAACATCAATTCGAGGAAAAAAATGGTATTTTCCTCTAGTCTCACATTGTATTGACATGGCCGTGCATAACGCCTGGCAATTGCACAAACTAAATCAAGGAAAATTAGATCACTTGTCCTTTCGACGTGCAATTGCCATATCACTTCTAGAATGTAATAAAAAAACCACCACTCCGTTCGCAACGGGACGTCCTTCCGCAAGAGAAAATTTCGCTGTACGATACGATCGAATAGATCACTTTGTCATACCGCAGGACAAACAAACTAAATGTCGATCATGTCACACAAAGACAACAACTCGTTGTACAAAGTGCAATGTTGGACTGCATGTAAAATGCTTTGTTAATTATCATACAGTTTAAACCTATTGTTTCTTTGTTAAACAAATTAATACGCATATTATATAAAATGTATTTTCAAAATAAATATAATTTAAAAGCACTTTTGATTTTAGTCTAAAGATAGGTGATTTGCCTAACGTCCTATATGTAGGTACACTAAAATTTTGCACTAAATGAAAAAAAAATTAAAAAAATTGTACATAGTAACTATTTTCTCTTTAAAATGATTTAATTTATCAAATAAAAAATACGATATATGTTTAAATAAATTTCAGGCATATCTGGGTTAAAGTAATGTTGAAAAATAAAATTTTATCTACAATGTTTTTTAAAATTAGTACATTTATCAAGTCGATTTTTTTACAGATTTGAGCCGAAAAGTTTATAGTTCAGGTTCGGTTCGAGTGATGTAAAATAATTCAATTCAAGTTTCGGTTCAGGTACAAGGATTAAATCAATGTACTCACACATTAAAAAATATTATCTAGTAAATATTATGGCAATTATGTAAATATAGGTATTTTATCCTAAATGTAAAAATAATTTATAAAATCTAAAAAATAAGTGGTGATTGGAAATATGCATCTACTCTAATTAAACAATATAATCAGCAAAAAGTTTGGTAAAGGAGCAGTTTTTGTAACTGGAATATGAATTTATATTTTAATTTTAATTAGTAAATATATCTAAACAGTTAAATTTGGTTGTTAGATGAAATAATTAATTTTATTCGAGAAATCTATTCAATATACTATTACAGATTTTCCATTCTAATGTCTTATTTTAATTTATTAAACAAACATCCTGTATAATAACGGTCAATTGTTTTTAAACATTAAGTATATTGTTCCATTAACTGCATATACATATATTAAAATTTGTAAATTAATTTTTGGTAACTTTGAAAATATTTTTCTTCATATAATAATGAATTACAATATGTTGAAACATAAATACATAGTAAGTAAACATTACAATATTATTATGGTATTTTGTTTAATTAAGTACTCGTATTACTTAATTACGGATAATACAGTTGCTTACTTTTTTAATATTAAGAATAAGCACGAAATTTATTTAAAAAAAAAATGAAAACTAAATTTTAGGTACTTTAATAATAATCTATATATTTTTTATTGAAATTGACGAAAAAAAAAGTGAATATAGAATAAATAATATATAGAGTATTTATGCCATTTTCTAATAGTTTTTACTGGTAAATGGCTTAAATTTCTGTATTTAATTTTGTTGGTTATACGGGAGGACATTTGTTTAAAGTATATTGGCGAGCTAGTATCTACTGTGAAATATGTCTGTATATAAGGTATGCATGCATATTCGGTGGCAAGTTGCCGGATAGAGTAGTGTCAATTTTTTTGCGCAGCAACGTCATTTTCGTTTCTCTTTCTACTTCTTATGACGCTGATCTTTTAATTAAATCTAATGAGGAATGCGGACGATGAATAGCCAACGTTGGCGTCGTCGCGTTGGCCTCCGGTATAGCAAGCGAAACGAGTCAGAGGTGTTCTAGTAGTAGCAGTAGGTAGCAGCAGAAGTAGCAGTCCGGAAACGGATAAACGGAGAAACGGTGTTTGTTTGTTTATGGCATAGAAACAGAAGTTCGAGCAGTAAGAAGTAGCGAGCAGCAGCATTTGGTAGAGAGGTGGCGAGGTGTTATACCCGATACCAGTTACCAGTAATAGTTACCAGTTTTTATCGCGTGCAACACAATAAGAGATAAGTGTGCAAAAACGAGCTAAAAGTATCCATCTGTTCTGTTTCGATAGCGCACGCGCGCTTGCTTGCTCTTTCTGTGTTTCTTCGCGTCTGCGTGAGTCCGTATCCCCAGCGCTGCAATCTCGTCCTCGCTATATCTCTCTCTTCTCTTTTTATGGTCAGAAATCTCTTCTCTTAGATCTCTGATGAAATTAAATGCCGAGTTTTAATGTTCATTGGGTGGAAAAAAGTTCATATCGTCCTGACTGTTACTGCTGGTGCTGGTGTTGCCTGCTACGTTTCATTCCAACCCCATCCCTGACTTTTTTATCCGCCGCCGGTGTACATCGACAATGTCGCCGCGTGCCATGCTCGAAAGAAGGGAATTTAATTAAGTAAAATTACACTGCTTGTACTTTAATTATGTTAGTATCAGTCGTGAGGAAAGAAGTCACTTCCCCCCCATATTGGCCTGACTGAGAATCCTCTTTTCTGATGCATATCGTTGACTTTTTACGATCGGCACCAGCTCCGGCTACTGCTACTGGTGTTGCTTGTGATGCTCCCTAGTGCGCAACCAGCCACGTGGACCTAACTGGGGTGCACACTGACTACAAGCCGTCCGTCCGTCCGTCCGTATGTCGCTTGCTAGATTGCCTATGATTGTGCTGTGCTGTGCTATGCCATGCCATGCCATACCGGGCATCAACGACTGGGATGTTCTTGCCTGAATGATCAAAGACTTCAGACAGGCGAGGCGTCGCGATTTCATTTTTTATTTGCAGTCAATTCAGGCACTGGACGCTTTAGGTGTTATTAAAACAAATCTTTTTGCTTAGATACAACATAAGAAAATTTACATTGTAGGTTTACATTTAACAAAAAAAATAAAATTTTAAACAATTTGAGAAACATAAATTTAATTTAAATTAATAAACGATATTACACTTTAATTGGCTTTTTTATACAGAATTTTTATAGATTTATATATTAAAAACAGATTCTATTAAATTTTTTATATTAAAAAATTTAATTATCAATATACGTAAAATATTGTTACCATAATCAGTAGTTAACTATACAATTACATGATCAACTTTTTTTTTGAAATGTTTAATTTATTACTCAATTTACAACATAATTTGGATATAGTATACGATATTAGCAGAAAACATGTTTATCAACGTTTTATGTAGTTAGCATCAAATCTTTTAGTTTAATTATAGCAGAAACTTAATAAATCTATAAACTGTAAATGTGTTTTATTGCAGAACAAATTTTAATTTAATTAGCAACAACTCCATTAGTATTGTTAAATACTTTTGTCATTAATACAAATTGTGTATTCTACAACGTTAGAATGGAACAGAATTAAAAAATAGAAAACTGACTAAAATTGTTTCCTTATAGCATGAAAGAATATACAGTAAATTTGGGTTTTTTATATGTTAAAAATAAAAGATTCGCATTTTTTATTTTTGAATAAAGTGAGCAGATAACCTAGAAAAAATGTTAAAGTTTGTTAACATTCATATTGTGACGTTACACGCCGAAACTTGCACCAAAGATTAAATCAGGTCTTCTCTGGATTAAATTACAACAAACAAACTAAGTTAATATGGATATGTGAATTGATATTTGGTGTAATATAGAAAGAGATTGTAATATAAAAGTTTAAATGTATCAAACTTTAGTACGTCTAGAAATGTCAATCTGACGTTTATAAATTTTGTTATAATTAGACATATGAACAACATATATAACATTTAATATTCTTAAAATATGAATGAAAATTATTGTTTTATATAATAAAATTATAGAATAACAGCAAATAAATTGTTTATTTCTGTTCTTTATATTTCGATATTTTAATATTTGCCGACCGCTACGCCACACCCCTTATTTTGACATATCAGTATTTCTCAGCCCTCCACTACGCCTGCGCTATCTCCAATAAATTTTATTTAATGGTCGTCTGACGTCACGATTCGAATGAGTTTTATTTTAACTTTATTGACATTAAATATAAACATTTAAAAAATATAAGTATCATTTTATTTAGCATAAAGTTTTGATTTATATTGAAAATACTGATTTTAATTTTTACCAGATGTATAAATTGTATAAATCACAAAATTTTGTTATGTATTTTCAGAGATAGATTTTCTGAAAGCTTGCAAAGATCAAGTAATTTTATTTTTGCAGTGTTACCAATTTTCAAAAAAAAACAATTAAATTTTTATGTTAACTTATACCGTTTATATGATTTTAATTAAATTTTTAACAAAGATTTGTTTTTTTATTTCTTTTATTTTCATCAAGTTTTCAATTTAATGATTATATGAACATAATTAACATATTATAATTATATGCATGATTTTAAAATTATTTCTTAAATATATTTTATAATACTTAAGAACAGAATAACATTAAATCTTATAAAAATAGAAGGATTCTAAATGACATCGCCGTTTACTTGATATGCTCTGTAATTAGATATTTACCTAGAAAAATATACATATTTTACATGAATAATGTGTATTTAATATCGAATAACGCGCTTAGAACTAGGCTATTGTAATACGAAATAATAAAATACAGACATATTATCTTGAGTATCTCATCGTACAACAAAATTTAGTTACTTATTGACTAAAGTTAAAGATCATAATATATAATAGTGAAAATATTATTCGGAAGAAATTTTTATCTTGTGGTTAGTGTTATTGTACGTTGTTGTATAAGGGAGATAGATGCAATGTAATTTTCCCGTTTTTGCGAAAAAACTTGAAGGTAGAAAAGTATAGAGGCAGGCGAGTTGGGTCAGCTTATATAGGACCTCGTTTACAAACCTAGTGTCGCGTCGTGGCTATGGCTGTGGTTGTAGCTACAGCAGCATTTAAGAACGGCAATTTACTGCTTCCTGTAATAATAGCGCGTCGCGGTCACCCCGGCTTTCATAACGCCTGATGAATGTCCTCGGGGACGCAATACTGAAAAGAACCGGCATCGGTAGGTCGCGTAGACGGTAGCGGTAGCGTCTTTTGCTGAACAACAGCTTTACCACGCCGCGCCGCGCCGCACCGTGTCGCTTCGCGCCGACTATCTTATTTAATTCCCAAACGCTTGAAAATAAAATCTGGTCGCGCTTCAATGACATCCAACGCCCCCGTCTTGATGGAAAAGCGAATTAAAAGCGCTAAATATGCCCGTCTAACAATTTAAATTGGTTCAGGATAAAAGAAACCTTACTGATAAAACTGAAAATGAGTTTTATCGTTTCGTTGCCTACGTCGAAGGGTTGTTGTTTGCTGCAACTTTACTTATTGTTCCTTTTTAAGATAGTTCAATAGGGTCATCCAGTAAAAAATTAAATCGGTATGTTTCATGTAAATCGGAACTTTAGGCTAAATAAGACAATACATATTTTTCTAAATTTTTATATTTGATGTAAATAACTAGTAAATTAAAGTTAAAAGGTATACTCATTCAAAACGCAATTATAATGTGAAGTCAGATAACCAATGATTACAACATACTGGAGATAACGCAGGCGCAGCTGAGGGCTGAGAAATACTGATATGTCAAAATAAGGCATGCAGCGCGGCGGTCGGCAAGTCGCAATATTAAAATATCAAAATATGAAAAACAGAAATAAATAATTTATTCGATTTTATTTGGTATTAATTATTTAACTTGAAAACAATTATTTTCATCCATATTTTTAATGTTAAATGTTATATTATATGCTACGTATTCATTTATCTAATCATATAACCTCAACAAAATTTATGAACGTCAGATTGACATTTTTAAACGTACTGAAGTTTGATACATTTTAACTTTTATACAACCATCTCTTTCTATATTATATCAAATCCAATATCTATATATAGTTCTTTAATTAGTCGTATCTTCCTCTAGTTTGACATAAAAAAAAAAAACAAATTTACTAGATGGACCATTTATGCACATTATTTCTTTATATAGAGTAAATAATATTTGCATTAGTAAAATGCATAGTTTTATATATTTTATATAACATCCAAGTACAATCTGGTTGCCCGCCGATCAAGATTCAACACCCTTGAAACGGCCTTAAAGGCTTTGTCCGTTCGTAAACTTTAGCATCATTTGACAATACATATTATGTTCGATGATATTGTGCTATAGTAACAGTTAATCCTACTTCATGTAAAATGGTAAATCAAAATAATTAAGTAATTTAAATTGTTTCATCATCGCTTCGTGTTTTTCTATCTTTAATAATGAGTATTACAAGCAAATTGATGGGGTTGCTGTGGATTCACCAATATCTCTGTTTATTGCTAATTATTATGTGGAATACATTGGAGTTGTCTTTGAACTGCTCTCCACTGAAACCGTCCGTCCCAATGGTTACGCTATGTTGATGATAGCTTTGTTATTTGGCCTCATGGGGAAGACAATGTAAATTTTTTCTCAGTTGTTTAAACAATGTTCACGTAAATAATAATCAGTTTACCATGGAAATGGAAGGAAATCTTTTCTTGCCTTTTCTGGATGTTTTGTTAAATAGAAAAAAATGACTTATTTTGGACAGATATATAGAACTGTTTCTTCTAGATAGACAGAACATAAAAGGTCAATACGTCTAAATCATCCAAATAAATCATCCAAATAGTGTCTTCGAATTTTAAATCATAAAGATTTTCTAACGCATGTTGTATTGCACAACATGCCTTAGAAAATCTTTATGATGTAAAATTGGAAGACACTATAATAAAATTATATAATATTAAGACCCAATAATGTTAACAGCAGATTGATAAAAGAAATAATAGAAATTTATAAAGAAAAAAAATAACATCAATCAATGTGATGAAGGTACTGATATCAATAAAATTATTTATTTTTATCAACAAATATAAACAAAAATATTTACAATTTCTAAAGGTAATTTTTACTATTTTTTAAAAATAATTATTACCCTTATATTATATGTTAAAAGTACACTTTAGTGAGGAAGTAAAATTTTTACTCTTTAAAGTGTATTAAATTTGTACCTTTTCAAGATACTCTAATGTGAGATTAATAACAAGTACCCTTTTGTTTTTACTTTTTTGAGTATTATCCAAATGCCCCTGTTATATATATATATATATATATATATATATATATATATATATATACCAGGTGTTCGTTCGTTATGTTCGTATGGGCGTTTAACATGCAGTTTCGATAATTTGCGATATACTTCTTTCTTGAGTAAAATTCGGAAAAATACTTAGAGTACTTTTCGATAGGGCATAAAAAGTTCTATAATTTGGTTTTAGTTTTAATTTGCTAGCATGTGCCGTTTGGGCGCTAGAATTTTTTTTCGATTTTTTGGTTTTTATTTTTTTTCTCAAAAACTATGAGGTGTAGGAAAATAAGCGTAGCATGAAAAAATGCGGAACAATGAGTACGATAATTGATTGTAGAAACCATTATTCTAGGATGCATCGTTTAGTAAAAACTGAATATTTGAAAATTTGTCAAACCAAATTGTGTTAGAGAAAAAAGTTACCTAGATAGTATGTAGCTAATTTTTTTTTTTATTTTATTGAATTTTTTCAGATTTTTTTTGAGCAAATTTTGAAAAAAGTTTTATTTTGAAAAAATCCCCTGACAAATTTTTAAAAATTCAGTTTTTTATTTTTTTTACTAAACGATGCATCCTAGAATAATGGTTTGGTTAAAAACCAAAAAATCGAAAAAAAAATTCTAGCACCCAAACGGCACATGCTAGCAAATTAAAACATTAAACCAAATTATAGAACTTTTTATGCCCTATCGAAAAGTATTTTTCCGAATTTTACTCGAGAAAGAAGTATATCGCAAATTATCGAAACTACATGTTAAACGCCCATACGAACTTAACGAACGAACACCCGATATATATATATATATATATATATATATATATATATATATATATATATAGGATTTGACGTGACTGATTAACAAAAGTTAAATACTATACGTACTTGGTATGCAATTTTATTTATTTCTAGTTTAGTTTGGTTTGAAAAAAAAATTATGTCACTCGGAGCAGAAAGTACTTCTTATATTCTGCTCGGATTGCTTGGGCTTTGCCCCGGCTGCAAGTATCTGGACTCAACACAATAAAGATCGTTCTCTGTTTCTCGTAACATAATATATAAATTAATGATTTAGTATTAATAAAATATTCATTACAAAAAAAATCGTTTTATTTAAAATAATTAGAAGTACGAATTTATCTTGTAATTTATATACTTCATATTAATAAATCTTATATTATTAAACGACCTAAAATTTTGTATTTGTTCGGTTATTTATTTGTTTGTATTTTTATATATTTGTGCGGACGGACTAAACTTTATCTTGAAAATGACTTAAACGATTTTGATGAAATTTAGTAAACCTACGTTTTCGGGTGAGGGAAAGCGATATAGCTAGGTGTCGGTTTTGGGAAAAACTCATTTATAATAAGAAAACTTTTTTTAAATTTAGTTTTGTACACGATGAATATTTTAACACATTTAAATTTAATTTTATGGCATTATGGTAAAATATCTATAATATAATTTCTTAAAATCGACATACGTCACTTTTAAATAGGGGTTTAAATTTAACAACAAATTTAACGATTAATGCGAGAAAATTGGAAACATATGAATGGCATTGGTCATAATATGATGAGAGATAATATGAGAAATTTTTAACTATTTAAGGAATTCACTCCCTTTTGAACGATGGAAGCTATAATATAATTATATATTATAACGAAGTTAATTGAATAATGCATATCATATAAATTTTTATTTTATTTTGTTAATTTTTTTATTTTTATTTAACAATGATTTGTTCATTATTGCTGGCTAACGCACTTCGGCTGTTGCCATTGTCACAATTTTTTTTTCTTTTGTATCCACTGTACAGTATTCAGATTCGGGACAAAAACTTATACCTATTAAATTAATATTTGTTTACATTTATGGATTGATTCTAATCACATTTGTACACGAAGAAGACAGATTCTTTGGAGTAAAGAAAATCATTTTCATTCAAATAAATAGGTATCTATTTAATTATAAGAAATTTGTTTATTACAAACAAATATTTATTTAAAATAAAGAGTTGTACATTTATTTTAAACAAATTTATTTAAAATGAAGAAATACATGTTATTAAAATTTATTTATCAATATGAAAAAAAGTTCTCCGTGTAAGATCTGTAATGTTATAGAATATATTTTTTTTTTGTTAAATATAAAAAAAAAAATAGAAAAAGGCAAAATATTTTGTAACAATATAGCTTTTACAGGTATGATCGAAATTAATGAATATGAAACATATTTAGCAATCTGGAGTAGTTATTAATGTCTGGAGCAATCTCCAGTAATCCGGAGTATCTGATTTATTATTTGCTGTAATCTTTTCAAAAATGAAACAGATTTGAAATTAAATTCTTCACTATTTATATATAAAATTAATAAAGTTTTTCTGTTTCGAAAAAATTAGCATTTTTCAAATAGCGTAATCATTTTGCAGTGATAAGGTAGTGAGTTGTGGGTGTAGGTAGGATAATATGATATGAAAACGGGTGGACGAAATTTTAGTGTAGTTCGGGATCGTTTTGCGTGTAAGGGCGAAGAATGGCACTTTACTGTTTAAAATATGGTAATTATGCCTAGACAGGCAATCCTCGTCGCGGCGAGGCGTGTTAACACGACTATTATAGTAATATCTCCCCACTTCGGACTCCGGGTCGACGCGACGTCGGTGTTCCCTTTTCTGTTTCCCCTTCACAAGCTACCTAATTCCGTCGATCGTCTCGCATCCGCCTAGCTCTCGATCCGTTTCGGATAGTCGGGGGCCAGTTTTTCATGGCCTACTGTTTTCGCGCCCAGATCCTTCAATCTAGTTTTATTTTGCGACCGATTTATCTTAACACACGTATACGTACACACACACACACACACACACACACACACACACGCGCGCGCACGCACGCACGCACGCAAAAGTTTTCGGAATGACTTAATACAGAATTAGACAAATCCGATAATATTTTATTGTGCAGTTATAATCCTAATTGGTAGGTCTAATTTTAATTATGTGCAATGTTACATGTGAGTAAAATTAAATTTTATGATTAAATTAGATTAATTGTTTTGACCATTTGTTTTTTTAAATACCTAAAATTTTCTTAAACTATCCTCTGAAACAAGTTATTTGTATTCTCGGGATTAATGCATTTTATGATATATCTATCTATATATTTACAAATTATTTTAGTAAGATTATATCAGTATATTTAGGTGTAAAGTAAATACACATATATTAATATAATGTAAAAGATTAAATAAATATATACTGTTTATGTGTATTAGTGGCGGCTCTGAACTTTGAATCTTGAAGAGGCCACTAGTTGATGATGGAATTATTATAATTAATTCATATTATTAATTTTATATTTTCTGACATACTTTCGTGTAATTTCATAAATCCTTTTTTATTGTATAAGAAAAAATTATAAATATAAATATTCAACATTAATAAATTAAAAAATAAAGCACTTTAACATTGTTTACAAATATGATTTTAAACGCAAATATTTTTTAAAATTTTTTACCATCATACAAAGGTACATGTAAAAATAATAAGTATAAAATTATAAATTTATTAATATTATTTACTGTTTATTGAAAAGAATATTTATAAATGACAAATTAATACATAGATAATGTATATCAAAAATACATAATTATCATACAGCTGAAAACAAATGTTCACCCTAATTTAAAATATGTATATATATATATATATATATATATATATATATATATATATATAATTATTGTAATTTTTTATATAAACACATTATCAAAACATTTGTAAATCATTTAATAAAAAATATTTTTATTATTTTGAATAATAATAAGTTAAAATTTAAAAAAATTAAAAATAAAAATATATTAAAAATAAAATTTGTACCAAAAAGTTGTTAATTTTCGATATTTTGCATCGAAGTAGAGAATTCTAATAACACTATTATATTTGCCAGAAAATTTCTTATTAAACTATAAAAAAATAATATAAACTTTGGCCTATAATTAGAGAATTACCTATATGCTTCAGTGAATGCTTATTTTGACAAACTGTTCGGCGCAGTGTCGTTGCAACAAGGCTGTCTAGTGACGAATGCCAGTGAAATAGCGGTTATCTGAGCACATTCCTATTCTATTTAAAAATTCAGAGCAATAAGGATTTAGAACCAATACATATATTAGTAATGCGTTTTTGAAATTTGAACTGTAAAAATGGTTTGTTGTCTAAATATTTTATTTAAAAATGAATTAACTAATTACAACTTTAATATTGAAATTTGAGGAGACCGTGTCTCCTCCGTCTCTTCTGAAAATTTGCCACTGATATGTTCATACAATTATCGATCTTATTTTTTTATAGAATTATATAACTAACAAAAATTTACAAGTGATTCATTCATATTACATTTTTGTTAAATTTTTCGTTGTGTTTATAAAATAGATACAGTTTTTATGAAATCGAAGTAGAATATCAGTAACATAATACAGTCGATTCCGCTTAATTGGGACACATCGGGACTAGGGCATTTTGGCCCAATTAAGCGGCTGTCCCAATTAACCGAATTTTACATAAAATTAAGCAATCCATATTTTTCTTTCAATAATTTTATTTTATAAATTCTTGGAAAAAACTATAAACTACATATAACCAAAAAAATATAAACTTTTAAGAAAAAATAATAATAAATTCCAAAATAAAATAATAAATAACGAACCTTCCACGCGCGAGGTGTAGTGGTAACTGAATCATAACTGAATACGTAACGATTGAGACAGAAGGGTAGACTCTCACAGCTTTAATGACCGGTGCCGCGCCACGCCGACGCGAGGGTAAACATTAACCTTTGAGCGCGCGTGGGTCCGTACTTCATACGTGAATGAATGTGTTGGGAAAAAAGTTCACAGCGCGCGATACTAATGTAATTAATTGATACATATTTGCTAGTTTTTTAAATATAATTTTCCATGTTGTGAATCAAAAAGATATGAAGCGTATCATATTAAATTTTTTGTAAATATTTTTTCTTGTGAATATTTGTAACATAATATATACTGTGATCTTAAATTTACTGTCCCAATTAAGCGGAATGTTGTCCCAATTAAACATGTAAATTTACTGTTGGTTCCTTGGTTTGGTTTCTGTTCTTTGAGATTTGGCCCAAATAAGCGGTTGTCCCAATTAAGCGGTGTCCCAATTAAGCGGAATCGACTGTACATATATTTTTTTTTACAAATTATACGTATGATGTCAAAAGATAATAATATTAATCCAAACTGCTATAGGGAAAATTTAATATGTTGAAAAAATCTTGAAAATTCACCAAGTTGTTTTTTTCGTAAAATATTTGGTATTCCCCATTCTATAGCTCGTATTATCGTATCGTGCATCCCGCATCCCGCTTTATGTACAAATCTCATCTGATATTAAGGGGTCGCTTAGCGCACCTGAACCAAGTGTGCTGTGCGTATCCCATACTGGGTGACATCGCTTATTATACGAGCGATAAATTGAACAGAACCGAACCGGATTCGCTATAGTGTTATTGAACTGTTTGGGCCTTCGGTAAGCGGTAGACGACTGCGACTGCGACTGCGACTGCGACTGCGACTGGAGTGTTATGATGATGGTGTTGAACGCGGTATCGTTCACGCTGAGCCCGACGCAAACGTTAGCGTTAGTGTCGGAGATTTATAGCGGATTGTACTTGTTAGCGTCGCGGCGCCCGCATTACTCACCCGTGCCAAAGACCGATATTTTTTACCGGATCAAATGGTTTGTTTCACGCATGGGGTATACGTTATATGTTCGTGTTCGTTATATGCATGCATTCATATACATACATAATTCCAATCCGAATGAATCCTAAATACTGAATCCTGTCGCGTACATCTAGTTCGACGAAATTAACATTTTTACGTACGTCACTCACTTGTCATCCAGTCTAGATCACTCTAAATTTTCATGCGTGTTACTATCTATCATGCTTTCAGATCTATTCGAATACAAATACAATAAGTAAATGTTCATCGAAATGGGCTTTGGACATATTCCTGTGCTACTAATACTATTATACAACAGCCGTGACAAATTATTGTATTATGATATTCTGGACGTAATGGGGATCGTAATGTGATTACATTACAACTGATTAGTTGTCTGCATAAAACAAATATTTTTGGCTCAAAAAGTGTTTTTAATTTCGCATTTTGGATCAGTGTGTATGATTTTTTGCACTTTATTCAAATTCAAATTCAAATGTTTAATAAAAACTGAAAACATTGTACAGACTAGTAAAAATGGTGGCCTATATATGTAGCTTCTGTAAAACCGAAATAGATGCAACAAAAGCATTAATTTGTTGTGTCTGCAAAAAAAAATGTGAGTATGCATATGTTGGAGTTTCATTTAACAAACGCAAAGTAACAATTTGTGAAAAATCTGTGTCTTAGACCTGTTAATCTTATTCTGTGGTAAGCGATGATATTAATTCATTACGAAATGTAATCATTCAATTGCAACAAGGTGTCCCAGCTTCATTGCATTGCAATTTGAAGAAATAATCAGGTAAATTGGCGACAGAAATGAAATTTAAAAAATATCATTATATTCAGCGTAAATTAATCTACAAAAAATAACAAAATGGACAGACAAACAGAAGAAGTTAATGTTATTTCAAAGACATCAAAAAACTGATATAAACATAGACAATATAACACATCATCGACTTGGTACATACAACGCAGATGAAAAACGGCCAATTAAAGTTATCTTATCCGAAAACAACTTGGTGCACAATCTTACGCGGTGCAAAAAAATTATAAAAAGATGTAAATAAATTCACCAACAACAACATAACAAAGACAAATAAATTACTATAAAATAATTAAAGTCGATTTAGAAAAACGTACGAATAATGGTGAAGAAAATATTGACATCAAATACATTAATAACGTTCCGCAAATAGTAAATTTGAACTAGATACGCCCAACAGTTACAAAATAAAGACATTTACATAGTTACAGGCATGTCAAATTTTTAAAATTCTATTATCAAAGCGTTCGTGGTGTTAATACAAAAATAAATTTAATATTTGGTGACTTGAGTGGCTATGAGTTTGTTTAACTAAAACCTTCTTGAACGAAAATGTTAACAACCATGAATTAATTCCACATGGCTACAGTATGCTCCGGTGCGACCGTCGCTTTGAAGACGTGAAACTTAGTCGTGGAGGTGGATGCCTAATAGCCGTTAGAAACGAGATTCAGCTAATAGAGATTTCGTTCATTGATGTCACTTCTATCATACCGAACATAGATGTGGTGGTAGCATGTAAATTTAATGTTTTTTAAAAATTAATTATTGTTTGTATAGGTATATATATATATATTAAAGTGTCCGTTAAAACAAACATTTTGCCAGTAAGACTAAAATCGATAATTTTACATCGAAACAACATCAGAAATAATAATTTTTTCTTTTTTTTTACGAAACTAACAGGTTCCTTCACACAATTGAAATTTTTGAAAAACGCGTGTTAATACATATATAGTTTATATCGCGTATGCATTAGCATGCGTTTTTCGAAAATTTCAATTGTGTAGAGGAACCTGTTACTTTCGTAAAAACAAGCAAAAAATTTTGTTTCTGATGTTTTTTCGATGTAAAATTATCGATTTTAGCCTTACTCGAAAAAAATTTTTTTAACGGACACTTTAAAATATATATATATAAATAAATACCACCAAATGTTACGTTAATAAATTTTGAAACATTTTTTTTGATATATTATGTACATTTGACATATTTCATAAATAATAATAATATTGGCCCATATTCTCACCTCATTTATAAAAGTGATTTTTGCCATAAGTACTTTTGAAGTTTTCTTAAAATTATTTATTAAGCACTTTATAATAGTATATTTAAATTTTATAATACCAAATATAATAAAAATGATCAAAAATAGAAAAATTATTTATATTTGATTAAAAAAAGAAACAAAAAGTTATTTTGAAATTAATGATAATAGCACTATTTCACGAAAAAATGATGTGAGAATACGGGCCATTGTCATTGTCGGTGATTTTATAAAACATTTATTGATTCAAAATTTGTTAACAGAAAACAAACAGTATTTAATAGTTTTATCAATTTCATGAATATGCATCACATTAATTCTATTTTGTACGCCAATAACAAATTATTAAACGTTATTATCACTAACTTAGGTTATAATAATTTTAATGTATTGAAAAGTGATTTTGAACTTGTAAATTCAGATGCACATCATATAGGCGAATTTTCAGCAATTATATGCAAATATTTTAAATGCAGATTGGTTTTCAGTACTATCCTACGAGAAGGTAGATAATGCATGCTCTAAATTTTATTCAATCAGTTACAATTGTTTTGATCAAAATGTACCAACTTATAATGTCCATAATAAAAATTATAAGCAAATAAATTATCCAACTTGGTTTTATAAATAAGAAATATAAATTTAATCAAAGAAAAACATAAATATAGAAGGAAATGTCTTTTATCAAAGAGCAAATATCGCAAGAATTATTTTTCCTAAAACCAGATTGTTCTAGAACAAGAAAATATTATTTTCAATAAAATACTAAACAATTTCTTTATATAGGTACCACTTATTCAAATATTTTTTCACCGGCCAACATATTTATTGATTTAAATTCTGTTATCATCTTTAGTTCTCGTAACTTTCGGTATTGGTGTAATAACTGAAGTTTTTAGTTGCAAAGGAACGATATCTATCATTAAAGATTTATTATATCAAAGTAATCTTTCAGAAATTTATTGTTAATTTCGTCTGTACTTGATTAATTTTTTTGTGAAATAACACTATATTTTTTTAATTCAGTTAAAGTTATAATTGAAAATGAACTAAAAGTTGTGTCCACGTTTATTATTGAGTAACATATATAATATTAGGGCTTCGAACTGAAACTGAATGCTGGAATGAAAACCGGTGGTATTTCGGTTCGATACATGTTGAAACACAAGCGTTTAGGACAGTGTTTCTCAATATTTTTGGAATAGAAACTTTTTCTGATCAGCCAGTAGCCTGAGACCACCTTTTCCTAACGGCCAAATAACTTGCGATCTCTGTCATATGTTCATGAACAAATATTTTATTGGTTTACGAAAATACATATACAAATTCAATAGACAATTTTATAGTATTATTACAGTTGAAAGACAATATGTCTCTTATATCTATAGAAATTAATAAATAAAAAAAATGTATTACAAAATTTACGGATATGAAATGCACTAAAAGGAATTTTATATTTTATATTAAATTGAAGATAATATAATTAAATAAATTAACAAACTGAACAAATTCATTTACGCGACCCTGGGCAAACCATTGCAACCCCCATGGGGACCGAGTAAGAAAGTCTACAACGCATGCACGACCATATAGAGTGCATGAAAAAAAGGGTTACAAACTTTAGGGGTATGTAGTATAGCAAAAATTAAGTTGAAAAATCATGATAAACATAAGTCTATAAACTGTTTCTAAGATATCTTCTATGTTTGTTTTAACAATAATACAATTTATGTATTATGTTTATGTTCATACAGGTTCTGCACTTTCTTATCGTTTCAAAAATGTCTTAAATTGTTCAAGTAAAAATGAGTAAAGATGTCAAGTTAAGAAATCTAGAAGGTCATTAATTGGATTCTCTTCGTCATACATCTTTTCTATTAATATTTAATTTACTAAATGCCTTTAAATTTGAAGCATTTTTTCTCTACATCTTGTATAAATCTACACTGTTAAAAATTAATGTAAATTTACATTATAATTATAGTAATTTTACTATATTTTTTAGTGTAAATTTATTATTTTTTGTAAATTCGCTAACAATTTATAAAATTAAAATAAAAAATATAGTAAAATTACTATGAAAATTGATGTAAATTTACACAGATTTTTTACAATGTATACAAACTAAGTTTAGATTCCTGATATAGATCACTAGATATACTTTTTAAATTTATTTTTGACGATGTTACAGACAATATACCAAACACTATATCATCATAAAACGTAGTTTATTTTTTTAAAATTTTCTTTAGTTTGATCAATCTTATTTAAATGAATTATTTTGATATTTCAATATAAAAAATAAAATAATTTAAATTATTTTTTATCATTATTTATTATCTATCTGTATCACGACTTTAACGATTAGCATACCAAATTAGAATTTAATGTTCAAAATAGCAAAAATCTGCTGCTACATTCTATAAAACAAGTTATCTGAAAATAGTAAACGAACGATGCTGTCCACTGTCCAGTCATAGTAAAGCTAAGTTAAAATCCAGACTAGAGGGTAGTTGAGCGTGTCGTAGATTTGTGTTTGTTCGCCTTTCTGACAAGTGTAGTGGAACAGTTCGTCCAGGGCTAATCAAATAACGAAAACGCATTAACGCATTGCTCGCGACCGACTCGACTAGATTCGACTCTTTGACGTACTACTATCCCCTACCATTGCGGAAGCTAGCTCGCTTGTCTGCTTGCCACTTTGACAACCGGATAAATTCGAATTATGTTTTTGTCCTGGTTGTCCGTCGTGTCGTGTCGTGTCGTGCGACAACGACCCGACGCGTATTCGAACAGGCGCAATCGACGCGAGTACACTTCTGACTGCAACTTTACTATTGGCATTAGAGGTTAACAATACGCCGACGTCGCCGCCGCCGCTCTGATACCGTGTACCGTGTAGCGCAACTCGTACAAATGTACAATGTAAGCGTATAATATTTTATTTTCATACGTACATTTGTACACTTTTGAAACTTTAAAACTACAAATTAAAATATTATTAGTAACAAAGTTTTTAAAACTGAAAAAGAAAAACAAAAAAATTAAAGTGAGAAAACACAAAGAAACTACTTCACTTTGCTATTAAACGCGCACGCCATTGGTAAATGTTTAATATACATTTCGGCCATTTTTGTTTATATGAAATTCACGCCATCTCTTGATAATTCACCTTGAAATTACGTAATACATTGATATACAATATTGATTCTATTTCGAAATTAAAAGAACATATTAATTTAACTCAGCTTATTTACATCCCGATATATTAGTTTGTTAAAATTCAGTATTACATTAAAAGTTACTAAATAGTTTCATATTTGGTTATAATCTGATCATTAATAACATAATCAAACTGAAAGGGTGTCTATGTATAAAAGACATAATCCTATATTTACTAATACTAAAAAATATCGTATTAGTTTTACATTATTAACAAGTGGAAGTCTATGACCAGAAATAACGGGCAGAAATGAAACTTGAGTGATAGTAAGCTATTAGATATGATAGGACATAAATTCTCGTAAATCAATAATTTTTTGGTGCCAAAAAATGATTTTAGTTGGCGAAATCGAAAAAATTTAAATGACTAAAATATTTTTTATTTTTTATTAAACGATAATAATTTTATTTTTAAATTGCATTATTTTTATAAATAGTAAATTTTGAATTTCCGTTAATATCTAACTTATTATATATGAAAATATGAAAATATAAAAATAAAATTATTGCTATCTTATATAAAATAAAAACAATTTTTTTTTGAAAATTTAAAAAGCTTTAATATTTCGTACTGATTTTAAGATAAAATTTTATATGGTCAATTTTACTCCCATTGGGCATCTAAAAATTATTTATTTAATTATATTTTATTAGGTATAGTTTATTTATCACGAAAATATTATATATTTTTTCGTTAGTTTAGGTTGTGGACCTTTACTTGTAAGTTACACAAAAGATTGCGTTGAAGACTTTGGCAGTCAACAATAGAATTAATAGAACTGATTTTTAGAAAATTATTTACGAAAAGTAGTTCATTTTATTTATTTATGCTAGTTATGTCAGTAATAATAAACGTCTATGAATAAAATAAAAAGAAAAAAAAAATTAGTACGTTTATGAATTAGATTTCTGTAATTGATATATACCTAATCGAATACTCTAACCAAGTTCGTATATATGATTTCTTATCTAGCTCAGATAATACTACATACACTGTAGTGTAGATATACCTATAATTTTACATGTTTTGTGAATGTAAATTTTCATAAAAATATAATATTAAATTATCATAGTAAAATTACAAAATATGTAAAATTATATAAATTTAAGATATGTTTTTTACAGTATATCGATTCCTTACTGCAGAACTAACAAATTTTTCATCCTATTGTAATATTTATAGAAAAATATGAAAATAACATATTTTCTTTACAGAACTAGCTCTAGTTTCTATTGACTACTTAATTCCAACTGATATCGTTTAATGAACAAATATTCTCTATATATGTATAGTCTTTTGTAGTTCTACACCAGTGGTTCTTAACCGGTGTTCCGTGGGATTAGGTGAAGTGTTCCGCCAAACTTAGATATTCAGAAAAAAAAAATAGTATCAAATATTATGTATAAAATTTATCAATAAATTCATAAATATATGTTTTTTCAGAATTCAATTTAGTTTCATTTTTACATTGAAATGCTTTAAAATTGCAATTTCACAGGTACTTTTTGAAAAAATTTCTCGCGGTATGGGAGGACCCCTCCCATCTCCGCACCTACAACCATAACGTTTAGATAGGTTTTGCGCTTCGCGCAAATCTTGCACCTTCGTTCTCGATCGGTACACAGTTGAAAGGACCCCAGTAGTTCCGCCAAAAATTTTGAGATATCAAAGTGCTCCTTCATTACCAAAAAGTTAAGAACCACTGTTCTACACTAAAACCATGTTGACAAAGTAATATTAGATTTCTAAACTTTTTTAAATACTTTCTTGAAGTTAGAAAACATGGCTACAGATTTGTCATAGCTATATTACCGGATAGGATAAGATAGGAATAAGTTGTGTTAACTTCCAGAAATCTGTAAATTAATTTATTGATAAATTAAGAGTGCGATCAAAATAACAGAAACATAATCTTTATGAATAGCATTTGGATCACAAAAAAGAAGATTGAATATATAGATACTATAATTTTATAATCCTACTTATATAAAAAAACGTATTTTTTTTGTATCCAGCCTTATTTTCATATTTGTTTGATATTTTATTAAAATAAATGACAAATTGAAACAAAGATTTTTTTTGAATTATTATTGAATTTTATCGAAAAAGCTCTATTGTCAGTAAGCTGATCATTTTTATGTTTCAGTAGGATTATAAGCATAGTACGAGTACCATTTAAAAAAAAATATCTTTTTAAAGACTTATTTTGTTGTTCATGCTAAACTTTCGATATTGTTATTTTAAAAATGATCGTCAAGTGCACGGTTGAAAAATCCTTGTAGTAGAAGATGAATTTCATCAGACACAGGCACTGCACTGTTGAGAGGGAACGCTGGAGGTCTAGTGCGATCATACAAAACAGTCAATTTCATCGAGGGCGCACCACTTACGATGTTGGTACTCAGGTCGTAATCGGGGAGAGATATGTCGCACATGTGACGGTAATATACGTAAACAAAGTGCAAATTTTCTTTGCATATCTGATGCATATCGTCTCGGTTTAGTCGAGGATGAGGATGAAGACGAGGACGAGGCCACCACACAAGATACCTATCTCTCGACGGAATAGACACCGAGGACGACGTGCTAGATTGGTCGTTGGATTTATTCGCTATTTAGATAGAAACGGAGCGGAACAGAGAACGCAAGTGTGATCTTATTTGTTTGTGTGCAGTTTGCAGTGGAGAGAGTGTGAGGTGAGTATCGTATCGTGATCGATTTGCGCGCGAGTTTGAGAGCGCGCGGTATGCGCGCCACCACCTCCGCGTTGGACCGCTGGCTAGGCCGCGGCCGTCTTGTCAGGCTCCGCCCGGTGCTGCTATCTCCGCCTTCTCGGCGAGGCTAAAATTCGACTACTCGCGCTTTTGTCCTGCTGGCGGATGCCGCAGCCGCTGCCACTGCCACTGCCACTGTTTCTAATGCTACCGCCTTGCCTCGCCTCGCCTCGCCTCGCCTCGCCAACGCCTGTCGTTGCAGCTATTGCCGCGACTGTGCGCCTGTCATCTGCCCACTAACCACCAACACCATTCTACTTGCAATCAGTTCTTCTATAGTTGATAGCGAGCTTGAATTTGCTATACTGTGTATATCAGCATGATGCGTTGGTCTGCCGCCACTGCCATGCCGTCGTGATGCACACTTACCGTCCATCCCTCTGATATAGGTATTGTTTGTTGCCTATCATCAAGACTTTTGCTTCTTTTTCTCCATTCACGATTATTACTTACTTGTTCACTTAGAGCACTTTTTTATTTCGTACTCGTTTACTAAAACTGATATTAAATTGAACTGATCCATTTAAATAATAGTAGAATTTAATAATTTAAATAATTAATAGAGAAAAGTACCTACCTACTTTTTTGGATGAGATTCCAAAGTCTGAATTATTGAAGCTAACAACCTTAGTATATTAAAGTATTATGCATTTTTGCATACGAAATTTAAGTTTACTGCATAAACCCCATACATATTATTAAAATATATTGAAGTACCAATGAAATTATTGTTTTTACTTTTGACCTCTATGTCTTGTATGTATTTGGTATTTCATATATTTATAATGTGGGTGTCCGACAACTGAAAACGGAGCTACGGTCAATTTAGGTAACAGTTAACTGACGAACGTTAATTTTATAAAAGCAAATTTTAATTTTATATATAGGTCATAGTAATATAGTTTTAACATTGGGATTTGAAAAAAGTTGACAATTTAAAGTTAAAATTATTGGTGTTTTTTGTTAAAATATGTTATATTTTCACTATTAGATTACAAATATAATACTTGTATTGAAAAAAAATTTTATTTTTAATTTTTTATTTTTATAACAATGTACATTAATATGTCCCTTACATTTTGATAAAAACAAAATTTATTTGTATAAAATTAATGCATTTCACTTAAAATTATATTATTATTACTTAAATATTGTAAATTTATACTAATGAATAAAATAATATTTTACGTCTATTGATTAGACCGGAACTGACCAGGAAAATTCGGTTCAAACGTTTTTTTCACATTTTGATCTATAATTTTGTATTACGTCCTAAAAATTGAATGCTGATCTGGTTTTTTATTAATGCACAACTAATAGATGATAATATGAAGCAATAGAGCCTTTAAAAGTTACTGTTTATTAAATTAACAATAGGGACTGACATGGAAATTTTGAGGTTACGGTGTTACATGCAAACATATAATTTCATATAAATCAGATAAATGGTTTTATTTTTCTTTACCGTGGATATATATTAAATAATGTATACAATCTATAATAATAATTAAAACATTATTATTTAACACTTACAAATAGTTTTACCCTGCCGGGACTGACCAGGAACGAAAACTGGAAACACAACACTTATGACGAATAAGCGAGGTTCTGATACAAATTTTGACATTTTGCGTATAAGTATACTTTAGTTTGAATGTTTACATTTCGATATCCACGACTATTTTGCTCTATAATATCATTTATTTATTTCAAAATCGCATTCAAACTTGAATTATCTTAGTGGCGACCGGGACTGACATGCAAAATTTGACCCTTTTAATTGAATTTAGGCTACATTGCGTAATAAAATTTGATGTTTTTATTATTGCACTATTTAAAGCTCGTCGAAATACAAATTTACATGTATTTTTCTTTTTAATTTCATGCTATAAATCATAGTAATTCAACGACGACATCAATGTTAAAACTATATTATTATGACCCATATAAATAGAAAGAAAATATACCGGGTGTCCAAAAAGAATGGATACTAAAAAGTGATAGTTTCTGCAAAAATTTCTAAAATTTCTCCCCTTTCCTCCACCGAGGGGGGGGGTGGAGGTTCGGGGGGCTCAATTTGCAAATCCAGAAACAGTTTTTTATGGAGAATGCAACAGTGCAATAAAAAGTGAGTGTTTTCATTTAAGTTTTAAAATTTGCACCCACCCCACCCTCCAGGGGTGGTGCGGGTGGTTATTGCCTGAAAGAATATCAGAAATAAAGGAACACGTGTTTTGTAACTTTGTAATCCGATGTGTTGTTCTCGAGATATTTAATGGTTTCAATTCTTTTTGGACACCGGTATATAGAAAATGTCAATTTTAAAGAGTTAGTAATTATTATTTTTATTTTGGAAATTTTGAGTGGTTAAAAATTTGAAATTTTTTAACTTTATATATGACT
Organism: Clivina fossor; assembly: GCA_963966155.1. Lineage (NCBI taxonomy): Eukaryota > Metazoa > Arthropoda > Insecta > Coleoptera > Carabidae > Clivina > Clivina fossor. The sequence continues at coordinate 81,900,378 of OZ014550.1, forward strand.
TAAACTGTATGTTTCGAAGAGTTGTTAACAACATAATGTATCTATTATTTTAATTCATTTGATTTTTTTCTTATATTTTTTTACAACTGTAATTTCCAGTGTTTTTAGAGCTTGTTCAGATATGTTTTAATATTTATAATTACATTATAGATATACATATTTCATTTTTCAAATAATTTCGTCGTCTATCACCCAATTGTCCATCGTCCAGTTTAATCACTCAATTACCAATCATACTTACCTATAATTTGTTCATTCATTTACTCAACATATAGTTGTTTAATTTAGAAATAAGAAATGAACATCATTTATATGTAATATTGTTTTAAAATTATTTACTTAAATTTATATTGTCATTTTAATAACAAAAAATATATTAAAAGTTATTGGTATAGGTGATATTTATCTATGCTGTACAAATCTTATTCTATATCGAATGTTAATTATTCTTTAAAACGAAAATTCTAAAGTTTATCAAAATATCAACAAAAAAATAACTTTTTAATATCTAAGTTATACTATAAATCTATAAATATTTGTCAAATTTAATCAAAAACTTTTTTAAAATATACGAGGAAGATTTAGATAAACTGAATCGGAATCGGAATAGAATAAAAGGAAGAAGAAGAAAAAAAAAGAAATGATTTTCTATAAATTCGATTTGGCAGAGTTAAAAAAAACGAGTGGTAGAGATGTGTGCGAAGATAATCAGATTTTCACCCCAAGGCAGACGAAATATCAATTACCATTACAAGACGAGACGCGGGATACGCGATAATCGTTACATTTGCGGCATTCAAACTGTTTGTGATCCGAATCTCAAATCACCTCTAAAAAGCAGAATTATGATCTGATCTGATCGCGTTTTTAAACTAATATATCATTCAACTGAAGTAGCATGATTATTTTATGAGGAGAACTTTAATTTTATTATTTCGCAATTTTCTACAATTTTTTTTACTTCGACGGATTTATGTTTCTTATAAATTGATAAATATATATATATATATATATATATATATATATATATATATATATATATATATATATCATGTTTTTAAATAATATTTTTAATGCGTTTCTTTATTATTCTTTATAATTTGTATACTAAATTTAGATATAAAAAAACAGTTGTATAATTTTTATTAAATTACGTATTCAATAAGTAATTATCGATTTCGTCATTGATCAAGTTCTTTTGTCAAGTTGTATCGAATGTTATAAAATTTAAAAACAAATAAATTTTATAGTAGAAAAAATTTAATAACTTAAATTTAATGTAATATAGGACATTTGAACAAATAAATGTTCGTATTGTCTTGTGAAATTTAATATAATAACACTCAAAAAATATTGAGATTTTAAATTTATCATCCCTAAATATTTCACAATGATAATCAGTCATTGAATCGGCTGTTAGGCTATGCATCAATGACCGGCCAGTTTTAACCGTAGACACGTGTTTCGGTCTTTAGGACCTCGTCAGTACGGTGCTATGATCAGTCGCTGAAAGGCGACTGATACCGGTGTTTAGTTCTGGCTGCCTTATATGGCAAGTACTTTGAACAACTAGCGGCGAGAATTAAATAAATATCACCAACGCCATCTAGTTAATAATGCGATAAGCAAGTATAATATAATGTAATATAGGACATTTGAACAAATAAATGTTCGTATTGTCTTGTGAAATTTAATATAATAACACTCACTATATTAAATTTCACAAGACAATACGAACATTTATTTGTTCAAATGTCCTATATTACATTATATTATACTTGCTTATCGCATTATTAACTAGATGGCGTTGGTGATATTTATTTAATTCTCGCCGCTAGTTGTTCAAAGTACTTGCCATATAAGGCAGCCAGAACTAAACACCGGTATCAGTCGCCTTTCAGCGACTGATCATAGCACCGTACTGACGAGGTCCTAAAGACCGAAACACGTGTCTACGGTTAAAACTGGCCGGTCATTGATGCATAGCCTAACAGCCGATTCAATGACTGATTATCATTGTGAAATATTTAGGGATGATAAATTTAAAATCTCAATATTTTTTGAGTGTTATTAACTTAAATTTACTTATTACAAAATTTTAAAAAGAAAATTACTATTATATTAAAATTTATATTACACAAAAATAGGTAGTTATAGTAAAAATAGCCATTTATAAAGTTGCGTTATACAAAACGTCATCAGTTATTCATGAAATAGAAATGCGTGCACAATCCAGCTATTGCATAATAAAAAGAGATGGAACATAACTTTGTTATTGTAAAGTGAATCACGACGTAACTTCATTGAATGGCTATTTTTACTATATGTGTTTTGTATATTATAATAAAAACATTTAATACATAAGATTACCGCTGTATTAAAAACAAAAGAAAAAATGTAATTTTTCTTTTAAAGCCTATTTTGCAAATTTACTAATTAAACAGGAATTAAGCCTACCGCACGCTATGCCGGGCCGCATCGCATCGCATCGCTTTCAATGAACTATCACATGGGTACCATATTATTAGTTCATGCGATAGTTTATATAAAATATATGAAAACGATCCGGGCGGATAATTGCAATGCGGCCCGGCGGCGGCGGCGGCGTAGTGTGTGCTGTGCCAGGCGTTACTGTTACATGTAAATAATACTATAGGTACATTAGTAGCATGCCCGAATTGGCCATTTGGCATGTGGGCTGGTATTGATATTACCGCTCTAAATTACCTGAAAATAATAATTTAAAAAACTTGTAATTATAAACAAGCGCGCCTCATTAAATAATACTGCGAGTCACAGTTACTTTGTAATTTGGACAAAACAAAAACTTATAGAATTAGAAGTATAAGTCACCAAGCACTTAGGATGCCATCTACGATGCAAGGCGAAACGTCAGCGACGAGGTTAGATCGACTACGGCATACCAGCCCAGAATATTCTATAAATGATATCGGCCGCGAAAACCTGCTATTATAAATAACATGGAAAAAGGAAACAACTTCCAGATGAAATTAAATGAAATGATACTATTAAAAATGATGCAGTATCTGCGTATATAAAATACAAGTACATTATGAAATTTTTAATGTAACTTGCAAAAAATTTAGCCGTAGATTTCTTTTGCATAAAACAATATATAAAGACCTGTCATATTTGAAGAACAAGGATTTTGTGCGTATAAGAAATAATGATTTTTAAATAAGTGAAATGTGAAAAACAATTTTTTCGTGATTCTAGAGCATCGACAGAAATTTTAAGAAATAAATGATATATTCTGACTTTGCGGAGGCATAAAACATCTATTCTGAAGGATTATAAAATAACAGTAAAACATAATAATAATAGATAAAAATCAAGAATTTTATTTGAAGGAAATAGGTTTTAACGAAAAATGTTACAAATTTTGTAAAGCTTGAATTACATTATACTTTTTTCTAGTTTTCTAGTTCAATTTTCGTTCAAGTTTTGTTCAATTTTCGTACTTTTTTCACAATCGGTCGTGTATTGTCGAGTTTCTTCGATTTTTTCCGATGTATTGCCAGTACTCCAACTTAAAAATATAAAGTACTTAATTTGACAGATACTGAAAAACACATTTAAACAAAAATGGATAAATATAAGGTTGGTACAATTGCGTGCGCATGCGTATAATGTATCTAGTATGAAACTAGAATAGGAAAATAGGGCATGTTGTATGTTTCTATACTAGGAAACTTGAAAGAAACTTGGATGCAAAAATCTGATTTACATTATACTAGAACTGACTATCTGTACTTGAACGAAACTTGAACTAGAAACCTAGTATGAAATCTAGACGAAAAAAGTATAATGTAATTCAAGCTTAAGAATTGTGTCATATCTTGTTAGCAAATTTTGCGGTATTTTATATTAACAGACTCATTTTATTTGATTGGCTTCGGTTACACAAGGAAAAAGTTTTGTCATTTTCAAATTAAAAAAAAAGAAAACAGATTACAAAGTACAATATTAAATGCGACAATTGCCAACAAAAGAAAATTTTTAATGAAACTGAATGATAAAGAAATAGTAGATCTGGTGGTAAAAAACAGCAACTTTAAAGGAAAAATGAAAATAAAAATTACTGTTTAAAGTTAGCCGCGTTCAGAGATTGAAATTTTTTAAGTACTTAACGTAATGGTCGAAATAAATATACGGATTTGCCAAGGAGCATTCAAAGATGTTTTAACTTTGGTATTTATACTCGTAAGTACTTACAAATACGGAACGTGCTAAATATTTCATTTTTTACTATGAAATCGCTTCAGACCAAGTGGGTCAACGTGCCAGCAATTCGGCAACTCCCAACATTTCAAGGCCAAGTCTCAAGTATTTTAGCATTCACAGTTAAGAAATAAATGAACGATATCTTGCAAAAAATTCACGTACTATAATAATATGGGTGGAATTTTTATGCACGTTGAAAAAAGATGAATTAACACTATAATAGGACAATGTAACAACCATTAATAAAAAATCACAACTGTTATTTGATATATACATTAAAATAGCATATTAAACATCAGTTTACAAAATGAAGCAATCTAACAAATAAAAGTTAACCTAACCTTATATGTAGTTATTACATCTGGCGTTGATTTGCATAACCTGACGTGCAAATAGCCTGATTTGCAATTTTTATTATCTGGCGTTCATTGGCATGTTTAAATGTTTATTTTATATACCCCTAATAATATTACTATTATTTTTTAGAGGCTCTTAAAATAAGAAATTCAAAAACATACATGTTAATTTATTTTCTGTATTTACAATGAATTATAGTTTAAGATATATTGATTTAAATTTATAGAATTGTTTGGGCTGGTATGCTATGTTTGATCTATCCTCGTTGCAGACGTTTTACCATATCTAGTAGATGACATCTTCAGTACTTGGTGACCAAGCACTGAGGATGCCATTTATGATGTATGGCAAAACGTCTGCAACGAGGATAGATCGAACACAGCATACCAGCCCAGATAATTCTATAAATTCAATGGATACCGGCCATAAACGTCTGAAGATTACTATTATACATATTAATTAATTAAATTTATTCATTTTCACCACTTTACCATATACAGTCAGTAATATACACATAATTTAGTTATTTACATTAACATATCATTAGAAATGATTAATTTATAACGAATTAGATAAATCACAGTTGTTCTATTTTCAAATAATATTGGTATATTTGGATGCTTTGGGAATGTTCATTCATTTGATAACAACATTAGTTTCTAATTAAATATTTACGTAAATTATTGAAATATTTTAAATCATATAACAATACTAAATATAATAATTTGTTACGAGTATGATACCAATATCCCGCCTATAACATCATTGCATTCAATTAGATCGTCAATAGTACCAGTACTATAAATGAGTAGTTATAAGTATAATAGTTGCAAGTAAACCTGAAATCTATGAATGGGTTTTTTGGTTATAAGTAGTTACAAGTATATTGTTAGTTACATATAAGTACTTGTAAGTAGTTAACGATTTCTAATCTCTGAATGCGCCTGTTTTCATTAAAATCAACTTTATTTTTGAAACAGTTCAATTTTTGTTACGCGCCAAGTTTAAAAGTTTATTAAGAATATTTGATCATTTTGTGATATAATCTAAAATTAAAGAATAGTTTTAGAATACGATAATGATAATAATAGCAATTTTTTTTTAATTTTATAAATTAAGATTTTTTGGGCCGGTTGATAGAAAATGCTTGGTAATGCTTGCAGGCCGACACTGATTAGTAGATAGAAAGAGTTGTATGTGTCGGCCTAATTTCTAATTTTACAATGTCCCATTTCAGTCACGTTTTATCGTTTGGTTTACGAAGCAAGTTATAGCATAAAAATATTCCAAATTGATATGAAACACTTTTACATATTGGAATAATAATACGGTAAATAAATACTTTGTAATACTAACAAAACTATTTTTAATGTTATATTAATTTTATAATTTTTTATTGGCAGTTTTCGCAAAAATTAATTTTTTGTCTTAACATTTGTAATTTTTTAGAAACTAATAATTAGATATTCGAATATTCATTTAATACAATTGATAATAATGATAAAATGTTAGCGTTACTAAAAATAATAATATATTTTTTAAATATTTGATCAATATGCTTGATAATAAAATTTCTGAAAAAATTGTTTCTTGTGAGAAAATATTGATCTGAAAAACTTTAATTGACGACTATTTAATTCATTTAAATGAAAATTATTGAAAAAAGGGTTTCATTATCATTGCTGGAGCGGAATTTCAAATCAAAACTGAACAAATATTGAAAACTGTCGAATAAAATCTATCAAGATTTTTTTATTTTAATTATTTATTTTTTTAAAATAGGTGCTTTTTAGCTTTTAGAAAAAACATCAAATTATATTCGGTATGTAGATCGTATGTATATCAATATTTTTTCTATATAATTAGGCAAATTATCTAAAATTTATCCATTTAATTTTGGATGAGGCTATTTTATTTATACATACGGTATGTATACGCAATTGGCTATTTATACATACTAATAAAAAAAAAAAACTAAACCAACCTACTAACCTAACCTACCCTAAATAGCCAATTGCGTAAAAATACTGTATGTATAAATAGCCAATTGCGTATACATACCGTATGTATAAATAGCCACTTTCTTTAATTTTAACGAAATAGATATTTTTTGTACATAAACTCTACCAATTAGCTTTTAGTAAAAGATTTCTCTGATTCATAGAAAATGTTGACATTTGAATGTGTAAATGGAGTTGTTAACAGTGATTTTAGATATATCCAGTTTAGTGTAGTGTAAACGAACTAGACATTAGGGTTTACCAGAGTGACTAATCATCTATTGTATACTAGTGTCGTGTAACATGAAACTAATTCACTTAGTTTGACGAATATTGGCAGTTATGAAAATTGATCACGAATCTGGGCTAAAGCTCTTCATTTCACTGTCATTACTAGATGGTACGAGTACAATTATTTTGCTCTCTCACTACTCTTTCATTGCAATACAAATACAGTATTTCTAGTATTTACTTACTAAAACATTCTATTAATATTTATTTGCTGCTAATTAATTTGATACTATTGAAAAATTATAATTTTGGTTGTAAAAAGCATTAGTTAAGGGATACAACAATTAAAAAAATTTTTTTTTTTTTGATGGCAGTGAAACGAATCAAATTTAACGTAGTTCTTGACTAGTTGTAAATATAGAAATAATTTTACAAATACAAATAATTCGCTTTTTTGTTTCTATTAATTCAAAATCATTGATATACGAACAGGTTAAAGATTTTCTACCACTAGGAATAGTGAGTATTTATGTAACCTAAGATCATTTTTTAGTCTTTTTTATAATTTGCCTATATATTGAGGATGGCTGCCTATCGTTCGAAATATGTAAGGAATATTCTCTAAATTTATTATATTTATGATATTATAATATAAATTATGAGCAAGTTTAAATTTTCTCAATATTTATTCATTCAAATGAAAATTAATTTTAAGACAAATATTAATATTGAAATTTATGTAAATAATGTAAATTTTATCAAAATTATAAATAGTATTAGATAGCACAATATTTAAAAAGAAAAAGTAATTTAAAAATTCGATTTGCGACTAAGTGTACAAAAAGCGCCGAGAATATAACACGTTTAAAAGTTTTAATATCATCAAGAAAAACGGTGAAACGTTTCGGCTGCAAGGAGCACCACTTCGTGCCGCCTTTCGCCATACCGTGTCGTGATGCCGTGATGCCTCGTTGCCCCTTTGCCAGTAAAACTTCAAGTGCACATAAAACAAGAATTAAATAAACGAAAACAGACGCTGTTAATTATATATTAAGACGTCTAACACTCAAATAAAAGCTTTGATTACGACAATTCTGCTTTTGACTCCAGCTCCGATTCCCCTCTGTTTGAGTTCCCGATACTACAGGTATACGTGTGCGTATATCCATCCTCCCCGTCCCGGTTGCTTCAACTAATATCTGAAGACATAAATTTACAAAACATTACAGAAATGGACGTATGTAATAAAATGACGCAGAAAAGATTCAGTTCCAGTACATGGGACACGACCAAACGGGACGGGACGGAACGGAACGGGATGGGACGGGATGGGACGGGACGGGGCAGTTTGCTGGATAAAGAATGCCGTGGCGGAAGCGGGAACAGGGCGCTGGATAGAGGGCAGGGGAGTGCGCGCTGAACTATAGCTGTAGGGGAGCCATAAATATATTACAGTGATAACATTTGTAAAATGGACCTTTTATTTCAGAAGAAAGGATATTGCGGGTTGCGAGTATTTATCATCAGTCTGGAATGCGCGTATTGCAGCATTGTGTTATTACAATATTTGTCGACAGTTGGAAGCTGTCAGCTCGCTACGAGTTCTGCACACCGCCACCGCACTCTGTGTAGTTAGCTACTAGTATGTTACAAACGCACATACACACACGCAAACACACACACACACACACACACACATACATCTACAAAACTTGCGTATTTGTTTTACACACACGCACGTTTTGTGCATTCTTTTCCTTTTCTTTCATATTGTAAATAACACAACGAAGATACTTCAAAATATTACTAAAAATATAGCATATACATTTTATTACTTAATTATTCAAATATGTATGTCAAATTTGTTTCATACAGTTACTTTCTACATATCTTACATTATTAATGATGAAATTAGTTATAAATAATTATTTTCTTTTATCAACTATTATATGACGAAACTTTAAAAAAATCGTAATTTAATTTATAAGATATTTTCAAAAAATATCACATAGGTGAATATTATATATGCGTTTTAATTTTATATACAAAAAATTTGAATAATAGTTTTTGATATTTAAACAAATAATAACATAATAAAATAGATTTATATTTGATTTTTTATGTGCCGTGAGTCTCGTTACAAAGTTTTGTTTATTTTCAAATTAGTCTTGGGATAAACAAAAAAAAAAAACAAATGTACTACGGCTATAGTTGCCCCAATATAATCAGTTTCCGTAATTCCTAAGCGGAACATAGAGCTATATCATGGTCGGAATATCATGACCTGCAGGTCACTAAGTGATCCAGAATGGGAATTGAGAGTGACTTGCGAAATTTGCAGTAATATCAAGACCATGACACAAATTTAATTTTTGTTTTTAATTAATAATGTATATATATATATATATAATTTTTAGGATATTTTTAATAGAAGTTACCGCATTTATACAATTTTGCGAATATTAATTATTTTTAATTAAGTTTTGTTTTTTAAATTTCTTATATTTATACTGAAGAGACCACAACCGATTGGTTGAAAATTCTAAATAAAAATTTGTTTTCAAATAAAAAGTGTGACTCATTAGAAAAACCGAACTACACCGTTTTTAAATTAATAATTATAAGAATCAAATATTACAATTAATTATTTTTAGATTAGTGTGCATAATTTGTTCAAAAGAAGTTCTGGTTTTCTATATTGTTTTGAGTTTGCTTACAAATTCTACTATAATATCATTTCCCCCCCCCCCGGGGAGGGGGGTGACTTTATTATTTATTAAATTATACTTATTAATTGTTAAATTTCCTAAAATGTTTAATAAACTACTGAATACTGTAATCTTAGTATCTAATAATATAAGGCAATAAATTAGCTGCCTCGATATTATAATTGTTTTGCAAAATGCATTTTTGTTTTAATTTATTCAAATGCATGATTAAAGAATAAATATTCGCTAAATATAATATACGCTCGATAGATATTATAAATGCTTGATATGAAACTTACGTGTTTGCTAAATTAGTAAATATTCAATAAAAATAATAAACGCTCAATAAATATTATAAATAATCAATATAAAACGTATATGTTTGTTAAAATAATAAATAAAAAAATAATGAACGTTCAATAAAAATGTTAATTTTTTATTTATTTAGAAATGATCACAATGCATCTAAAAAAAATCCCTAATTCTTTGCTAGATAGATTAGAGGAAAAAGGTTAATTTTATTTTTGTTTATAAAGCCTTAGGTCTGGTTGTACAAACCATTGTTAAACGTTTTGTATATTAACTCTCTCGTTAACTTGTCAACTGACAAATCAATGAAGCAGGCGGTTTGATGACATCTGACAATTTAATTGCCTAGTTAATTTATTGATTAAGTTGACAGTAATTTGTGTAACTGGGCCATAGTTATCGAGCATTTCTATGTTTTTATATTTTATATTGTAAATTTCTTTAAAGTAGAAGTAATTCATTAGACTAAGAAATCCGGCATTTTAATTTCTTTTATCGAGCATTTAATTCATTCAAATACTGAATGTACACTACGACTCATAATCTAATACACACTACAATTTGTTAACAATTTTTAGTAGCATTGTCTTTTAAGATTTTTTTTTAAATGTTTTATCATGCAATATCATTCTGGTGATGCATCATTTAAGTAAAATTTACAATAAAAATCAAATTACGTTATGAAAACTAATAGAAACAAGGAACTGAAAATAATAACAGAGCTAGTTTTCATTATATCTCCAATATCTGTGCAAAATTTCATATTAATACAGAAAATCGTTTTAAGATATTAAACCAATTTCAGCTTTTTTTTCTTCTAATTTTGTATAAGGCTACATAATATGTTTATAGGTAATTGGCATAATAAAGACATCTATACACAGAATCGATAATTCTCTCACGAACCGTAACAAAATCTCACAACCATTTAAGCGAACCATTCGTGGCTAATGGCTAGCCGCCATCGATACAATATATATATATATATATATATATATATATATATATATATATATATATATATATATATATATATATATATGTAAGCGGCAACTTGTGGTCAGCGTGTGATGTATATAATTAAAAAAATCTGTCGTCACTTTAAAAATAAATCGTTCATTTGTCTTTTGGGTTGACAAGGGCCTGGGTCAATCACCCTTCACCCCAGCCTCCTGTCTCACGCGGACAATGGACATGAAGACACTCGTTCTGCCCCACCGCGGTAGCTGTGTAGCTACTAGGTACTGTGTATGTGTGTGCTGTGTGCTGTGTGCCACTGTCCGCATACTTCTCTCGGAAAAACGAGCAAGAGTCGAGTTGGCGGCGGTGGCGGCGCCTGTCACTGTATTGTGTACAATTTACTACCTCGTAATACGTTCTCGCGCGTTATTAAAATTTGCCGTGATTGATGGAGCTTAGATAACGTTACGTAGAATACACAAAGTTTTTTCAACGATGCCGCATACAATACCGACACTTTTTTTTCTTTCTTTCTTTTTTCCCCACTAACAAATATTTGTTGCTTTTTTTATCATTTTCTTAATTTTATTGATTCGTTTTATATATTGATAAACCGGTTTTAATTTATTATTGTTCATATTTGGTTAACTATTTTTGAATATTTAAATAGTTAACGCACACTTGCATCTAATACAAGTCTTCAGTGAACTTACAATAAAGAAATACAGTATAGCTCTACAATGGAGATAATAATTGCCATTAATATCAAAATTTTAAATTAATTTTTTTTTATTTTAATGTTAAATAAATATATTAATATAAACAGTGATAATTTTTTGTCAATTTGACTTTGAGTTAAACTAAATAATCTAACCATAGCATTATGATGTCTGTTTGACAGATATATGTACTTTTATAAAAAAAATTTAAAGAAAAATGCTGTGGCCACCACAAAACCAACTATCTCCACAAACTATTAAAAAAATACTTTCTAATACAGGAATTATAATGAAATTCATAACATTTGTCAAAGTAAATACTTTAAAAGAAATATTGCAAAAATATTAAAAAGTCGTATTAAAATTTTTTTAAATGAAAGCACGCATTTTTCAAATAAATTATAAATTATCGATTAAAAAAACCTTTTAAAAAATTGTTTTGTATATTTAATTCAAAATTTATATAAAAGTCTAAAATGTCAAATAATTTTCTTCAAATAAAGTAAGTTTAACTTATGTATATTAGAAGTGATGTTAGTACTTTCTGTTAATGCATTTTAAATTTACAGACCAGCATCAAAAAGTCCTGTAATAATAATTTTCAAAAAACAAATAACTAATTTTTTTCCAAATGATACTGACTTTTTGGCATATACCATATAATCCGATGCTAAATTAGAAAATATTTTCTATTGCTTTTCGTATGTCGATATTGCCCATTCTCAAAATATTTATTGTTAATTACATATTATAATTTAATATCAATATAACAATAAATTCTCAGAACTGCATTGTTGTCGAAAACATATGTAATAGGGCAGGTATAAGCCATGTGTTGTAACTTGATACATATTTCTGAGACTGTAATTTTGTATCTGTTAGAATTGACTTGGTGACAGATTTATATATTAGGGTTCGCGGCAAATCACTTGCCCACTTCAAGATATTTCTTGGAAATATTTTGAAGTATTTTAGATTTTTTGTTGTAATATTTGAAAAGTTACAATTTTAGTTTTTGAGAAAAGTAGGCTTTTCTCTCTGTTGCATCAGTCAGTTCACGCTCGCCTTCGCTTTAGTTGAGTTCGATTTTACGTACCCTTAGAGTGTCAGAGACCTCTAGAATTGATTGATTTGTTAGATTTTGTTAGTTTTAATTTAGTATTAACTTTCGCGCTTAAAATTTATATTTTTACTGTAATTTACATTTCGCTTTTTCCTGTATTTTTGTATATTTCGTAATTTGCGTTCTTATGTTATTATATTTAATAAAAGATTAAATTAATAATTGTTGGTCACTACTTTTACGCACGCTCCCTAAAGTTTATAAATATACCTATAATTATATCTATGTACCTATATATTCTCTACGCCGATTCTCTGTAGAACTTTCACTGCATTATATACCAAAAAAAAATTATATTATTAATAATAATTGTTCAGTTAAAATTGCATGACATAATAAGTAATATTATAAAATGTCGTTTTTAGTATTGAAAAAAATACATATGAAAAGTACGTCCAAATCTGACAGATAATAACCTATAATGTAAAATTAAGTGTACAATATAAAAATCATATTACTATTAGTAAATATTACTAATATGAAATTAATGTTAAAGTTTTTATTATATCCGCTAAAAGTGCATTATGTCAAAATAATAAATGACGTTATTAATCATGAATATTCATATTATAATAAATCCAAAACGTGTACTCGTATGATAAATAAAGGTGTCAAAAATATATAAAAAATTTAATTAGTAAATTAAAAGTAGATTGCAATATTATTGCAAAGTAAAATATATTAGGTACATCAGTTTAGATAAATATAGGTAAACATACAATTTTAGAAATTGCTTTATGCATGCTGTGTATCGTGGGTGATATGTGTGAAAGATTTTCCAAGTAAACGGAGGGAGAATGGACATTCGATATTCGACATTCGGCAGCGCATTCAACACAAACGTAGAAGTAAAGTAAAGGTAGAGTGAAATCGAAATTGTTTATTGTTGTGTCGTTTTTATCGGCGCTGATTTACGATGCGATTTCTTCGTGCGCGTGAAGCGCATGCAGGAAAATGAATTGAGAAGGGGAAGGAACGCGCGATCGTTCCGGAACCGGATATTAGCGCAACACAAATTCCTGCAAATCTAAAAGCTGTGAAACAAATAGCATGATGGAGCATTGGACGTACGACCTGCGGGAATGTGGGAACGTGTTTACGGCTCAGGTGTGCAAAAGCAAACTGTGTATTCGATCGTATGATCCGTGGGAGTGGCTTCGGCTAGCCACAACCCTATCTGCGCTTTAGCGCTTTGGATTTCGCGGCCACGGCCTATATTGCTGCTGCTACTGCTACTCGTTTCGCTATGCGCGCGGCAAGGCGCGCTCGTGCTCCCGCACCCGCACCCCCACCCCCACCTGTCTTCCGTCTTCCTCATCTTCGATTGCAGCTTTAAAAACTAGATTGCGGCACGACGTATATATATATATATATATATATATATATATATATATATATATATATATATATATATATATATATATATATATAGGCACTTTAGCCGCTCTTGTTTACTTGAATGAGATACTAGATCGTAGTGTGGTTACCGGCGGCCGACCGCACTCATTTGTCATCCCCTCGTTTCAGCCCCTACGATACGATGATACGGCAATGTTAACACTTGCCGTGCCGTGCCGTGCCGTGATGTGTCGTACAGTACAGTACGGCTATACCATGCTTTCTGCGGCCACTGAGCATTGAGCATACACGCACACTACAGCAATGCATTACTACCTACGTACAACTTGTTTACTCGCCTGCCACTGCGGTCAAAACATCATTATCCATACTTACTCTTTACGCTATACTCACTTACTATCAAATTTGTGCAATCTACATCAATTTTGATTTTTACTTATTTTCATACTATCAAATAGTAAATTTTTTTCTAACAACATATCTAAAAGCGAAAATATCCGATTCGACTTGATTGAGCAATTTGGTTGATTCATCCAATTTGAACCGTGTATTTTTACCATTCAATGAACATTGAACATTGAAAAAAGTTGAGAGAATGTTTACTCTTGTTCAATTTTGTTGAACAATTTAGTTGGTTCATATATTGATTGACATACGAAATACATATTGAAATTTTGAATTATGGGGTTATATTCGTGTTCGTTTGACGTTTGTTGTGTACTGTATTTTTGGATTTTCATTAAATTATAATAAATTTATATATATATTAGGGTGTCCAGAAAAAAAAATTCAAGTAAGGTTAAAATCGATAATTTTACATCGAAAAACATCAAAAATAATATTTTTTGCTTGTTTCTACGAAAGTAACAAGTTCCTCTACACAAGTGAAATTTTCGGAAAACGCGTGTTAATAGGTACATAAATATCGTTTATATCGTATAGGTATATATTAACACGCGATTTTCGAAAATTTCAATTATGTAGAGGAACATGTTACTTTCGTAAAAACAAGCAAAAAATATTATTTCTGATGTTTTTTCGATGTAAAATTATCGATTTTAGCCTTAATGGAAATTGTTTTTTTACGGACACCTTAAATATATACATATTCTACAATTTACTTATTTAAAATGCTTTTTAATTTTTAAATTAAACAGCTGTTTTCAATTTCACTGAAATGTGAATTCAGTTTTTTCAATTTCATTGATTCAATGTGATTGAATCAACCAAATTGAAACGTGTATTTTTGCCTTAACCAACACTCAGTTTCAGTAACGTTTCTACTGAAAATGTACTTAATTTTACTATTTTCTATAACATGAGTAGGGCACGTTTTATATATTATCAAATTTAATTTTCCAATATTATAAAATGCTGATTTTTTTTTCAAGACTTAAGCATATATTTTATTGCTGCGTATACCGTGATATATAGTATTATTTAAAATTAAAACTAGACTAATTTTTCAATATTTTAAAATGTGTTAAAATATAATAACGGAACATTATATATATACCTAGGTATACACTGACGATAAGACAAATATTACTTTAAAATCAAAGTTTTTAATATGAATTCAAAAATATTTAAATATGTTTACAATATAATAATAACATTTTTCTTGTTTGAAATGACTTAAATCAAATCTTTGGTGAAATTTCAAAACGATTTACATTTTCGATTAGAAATTTGATCAAAGAAGTGACACACTTATATTTAGGACACAAGAACGCTGTATTATGTATGCAATAAATTAGAAGGAACAGGGAGAACTAACAACTAGGGTAACAACCCTTCATTTCAAATACACGTCTAACGCTTACTTTGCGCAATACATTTTTCAATACAAAAATCTATACTATTTTCTATACAAAATTATATATAAAAAATATACAAAATTAATATGTTTTACATGATCTAGAATAAAATGTACTGACGCACGCGCAATAAAATTTTACATTTTGACGAATTACATTTGAAAATTGCATATTCATCAAAAAATAATATTTACTGCTTCAACTATATAAGAATTAAAAAAAAAAAAACTGTACACATAAATATGAAGTAATGGTAATACATAACCTAAATGAGAGTTTGACGTTTCGATTCAGTTTCGCGTCAAAAATGCATTGAAAATACATTTTTCTATGTAGAGTGTCACGGAGAAACTGAGCATGCGTGTGTATAAAATATTCTGTTTGTACAGAAAACTATACATTTTTGTTTAGAAAAATGCATCGTGTAAAAGCCAGTATAAGGGTTTCTTTTTACTTGTATAGACGGAACAGTATAAAAAAAATTTTCTTTAGAATTTAGATATTTACAAAATTTTGAAAACAAAATTAAGCTTTTTTTTAATATAAAATTTAACAGACGTATTTACAAATTTAATTGTTATTTATCAAAAAAAAAAAAAAAAATTTACTAGTTTATATAATTAATTATCCAGTTTTATTTGCAACATATTTACTTATAGAATACGAAATATCTAATGTTTTTAACTTTAAATAAACTCGGTAAACAAATGTTGAAGCTAAAGTTGCTTGTTGAGATAGGAATGTTTGGAGGAGACTGATTTCGGGATAATGGAAAGTTTGTGTTTTGACTTAAATTAGATAAGAATTTGGCAATTAATTTGTTTCAGCATTGTATTATTCACGATTTATGTAAAAGTTAAAAAGAAATTATTATAATAAATAATTTCTTGGATCTACAAGAAATTTAGCTGTGCATTATCCAGTGGCGAATATGTTGTACCAGGAACAAATATCAGAATGTCTACCGATATAGTATAATTTATTACTTTCTTTATTGAAAAGGACAGTCCTTTATTTTGAAGCACTGTCTTTTATATTTATTTTGTTCGTAAAAACTTAATTTTGTTTTTTATTTTTATAAACCATTGTTTAAATAATCAATTTTTACCTTTTTTATTTTAGTTTTATCAAAGATAATAAAAAAATTGACATAGTTTTTTTCTTATCAATAATTTTTGAACAAATGAAAAAATCAGTTAAAAGTAGAAACATCAGAAGCTTCTGCTCACACAAAACGTTATTACAAATATGAATTACTTAAAATATAATGAATATATAAAACAGAATAATGGTCTCTTAAAAAAAGTGCATTTTTCTAAAAAATATTTGTTATTGAAATACTATTTATTGACAAAGTAGAATTATTAAAATTGAAGAGCTAAATATAATTAATAATTTAAAAATTAAATAGATATATATTAATTTGTTTCGCATTCAATAAAATATATTATTTAGAGTAATCTATCTATTTTTCATTTAATAGAATTATTACTAGTTTGTAATATAATCATTTATTTTCTTTCTAACAAAACAAAACTTATATTATTGTTGCTGATGTTTAAATATTTTTATCACTGTTTTATGATTTGTATATTTTTTTTTTTTGAAAATACATATTAAATAATATATATCATATCCGATTATATATAATTTATACAAAAATTTCAGATTCGGGGGCGGTAAGTTTTTTGTTTTTAGAGGGAAATGCTATCGATTTGTCTTAAAAAAAAAATGGTCACCGTAAGTATAATACATGCAAGTCACAGTGTTAATAGAGCAAATAGAAAATTAATTAATTAATTTTTAATTTTCAAAACAGGCGCTAATTCAACAATGTTCTATTAGTGTCAAAACTTTGTAGAAAAATAAATGTTTAGTTAAAAATGCATCTCTGTACAGTTTGAAATAATACTTACATAGAATTGTGTTATTAAAATGTCATTAGGCGCGAAGCAAAATTTAAATGTTTTGATCCAGTGCCAAGATCCAAGCAAGATGTACGGTACTTGATCAACAAGAATCGTTCTTGTTGGTCGCGCTTTATTCGTTATGCATTACCCACAATTCGTATCTAGCATGGTGCATGAAGCATCCACGCTGCAGTAATAAATCATATCGGAGTGCCTGCGGCGAGTGTTGACTACTAGATTGATGGCTGTTAGTGTCGCTCTCTGTTGGATGCGATGCGTTGACATATTCGTTTCCCCCACTGTCACGTCATCGTCACGTTGACCCGTTCACGCGTTGCGCTAATTTTATCAAAAAAGAAAAAAGTAAAAATTCGATTCGACGACTTTCTTTTACGCGTTTCTCCGTTCCGTTCACTCAGCCGTAACTTATACATTTTGACAGCAAAACTACTGCGGAACGATATATTAGTTTTGAAATTGCTCATTGTCTTGTTTCAATTTAACTTGAAAATGAAGCTGTATATTTAATAGGCATTGTAAGCAAGGAAAAGTTTAAAAATTGCTTACATAAAAACTTAATGATTGGTCTTAAATAGTCTAGCAGTCGCGGATGATATGTTGTATTTGCTTCCGCCGGGTGTTTCACAAGCTGTAACTGTTTAGTTTTTAAGGATCGTTAATGCTTTTTCAGTCGTAAAATGTATCCTCTACCATTTGTTTTCAAACTCTTTATCTAATAAACATGTTTTTTATTTAACATTATTATTTAAATTTTTATTTTATTTTAATATTCATAATAATTAAAAATATATATAAATTTTATTTAATATCCAATAACTGTACCTATATAGTATAATGTTTATAACTTTATAAAATTTAGACATTTTTTATAATACAGATAACATTTATTAGAAAAACTGTATTTGAAAATAAATATCGTCAAATATGACGGTATTTTCTTTTCAATAAAGTCGAATTAAAAATTAAATAATCTTTAAGATAAGTAATACAGAAATTTACAATTACGTTATGCTGACAGTTAGGTTGGTCAATACTGTATTTTAAAAAAATTCAAATTGACAAATTATTATTAAAAAATGTCAAAAATTTAACATAAGCATATAAAAATATTAAAAAAATTGTAATTATATTAATCAGTATTTCATAAATTAATCTGGTAGGTGTACGTAAATTATACTCATACAATCGGAGCCGAATGGAATATTTGCCAACTGCGGCAGCAAATTGTTTTTTTTTTTTTTTTTAGAAAAAGTAATATATATATATATATATATATATATATATATATATATATATATGATGATTTTAAAGAAGATAATCTTCAAAAATTATTCACTATTATGATCAATAATGGTTATCCTATCAAACTTCTTCGTAAGCTGATTTGGACAGTATCTTATGATAACACTATTACCAATCAAGTAACATCTGGCATTGTTGATTCACCAACATCTAATGTTAAGATTTTTGTTTTGCCTAATATATCTAAAATAACCAATAATTTGATAAACACTTTGAAGTCAGATAATATGAGAATTATTAAGAAAAACATTGTTCCTCTAAAAACAATTTTTAGCAAATTAAAAGACAATATTCCGTTACACAGAAAATCAAATGTTATATATAATATTCCATGTAACGATTGTGAAGCTATATATATTGGTAATACAAAACGTTGGTTACAAGATCGAATCACACAACATAAGTCTGATTGTCGTTTAAAACCGAATGCAACTGCTTTGTCTATCCATGCACATAATAATGATCATAGTTTTGATTTTAAAAATGTTTCTGTTTTGTGCACTGAATCAAATGATTTGAAAAGATCATTATTAGAAATGATTTATATCAAAAAACAAAGCAAGTGTATTAATAAGCGTTCTGATATACATAATTTAAGTATAATATATGATTACTTAATTTCATTAAATAATATAACGCCAACGGGTATTACCTAAAGTACAGACTTATACATTGGTTTATCATCTTTATGTTTATTTTTTGTTGTTGGGTTGTTTCCAAGGCATATCTGTTTATATTTACTGTCAACACCTTAATATGTTACCATAGCATTTTATTATTTCTATGCACTTGTCATATATTTATGTCATGTATTTATTTTTATAATTTTAACTGCCATTTGCCTGATGAAGGAAATAATTTTTTTCCGAAAGCTTGCACTTTGAATTGAGTTGTTTTTATTTTTGACTGAAAATCCCACGAAACTAATAATATATATATATATATATATATATATATATATATATATATATATATATATACAGTATCTTAATTTAGGGACATTCTGTACATTTAATCTTAGCTTTTCTGATGGTAAACTTATTTATTCAACAAGCAGAACTTTTTATAAAGAATGACTTTTTGTCGTAATATCAATAATAAAAAAATTGCCCATTTGTTGCCAACTTTTTCAGACATACTGTATATATATATATATATATATATATATATATATATATATATATATGTATGTATATATATGTATATTACTTTTTGTAAAAAAATCAATTTTATTTTCACCGAAATTTTTCAACTTTTTTTACAACTATACAATGACAGTGGTACTGTATCTTAGCAACAGCGCTAACTCAACAGATACTTTAAATGCAATTTTGTGATGGGTTACTAACTGTTGAGTAATGAACTTATAAAATTTTTATTGGTTAAAAGACGCAACTAATATTTCAAAAACTAATTAGTGTGAGTAGTAAATAGCACTATTTATCAAACAATGTATTATGTTGTGTAACAAGAGCAAAAAGAAATGTTTTACGTACCAGTATTAAATGAAAATTTATATTGCAATTAAACTATATGATAAACACTTTAACTTTTTCTCTTAAGATAATCGTAAGACTAATTAAGAGTAGAATTTTTTTACAAATATTTAATTTTGTTTTAACATTTTTTTGGTACATTTTTTTTAATTTAATTTAAAAATTTTCTTGTTAAAGTGGAAATTTACAGATTTATAGAAAGAAAATCATTTTTTTCACCATTATATGTTTATATTTATAAAATAAAAAACAAAAATTTGGAATGCGAAACAAAATACATATGTACAATATTTCAGTTTTAGACAATATTTTTTTTAAACAATGTAAAATATTTATTGATATGCAAGTGTCTGTACCCAATAACATATTGATATGGAACCATAAACTTATCTAGTTTCAAATTAATCATTAATAATAATAATTATTATTAAATTTTAAAAGAAGAAGAATTATTTTTTGTTATTTGAAGAAATATATCAAAATCTAATAGAAACTTCTATGGTTTTTATTATTACATTCTCTAAAATTATTTATAATTCCTGTTTTCTTAAACAATGTTATAAATAAGTAGGTGTCGAGAAGTGAAAATTTTTATACAATTCTGAAGACGATCTTATTTATTACGGGCTGTAAGAAGACATACGTTATACGTATGTGATTTATAGCAAAAAATAAATTCTAACCTTCTATGATTTCGATTTACATATACCAATGGAATTTAGGGTACCTCATAACTTAGTCAATTGTTAACATCCAATATAACATTTGTTGCTTTTAGTGTCTATATATTATTTTAAACGTTGTCCAATGTCTCGTTTATGTCACACCTTAGAGATAGTCAAATTATTTTTTATTTTTTCATTCAACAAAAAGTTAAACATCTTTATGACAAAATTAAGGTTTATTTGCTTTTGCTTTAATAGTAAAATTTAATTTTGTTTGTGTTTCATAATGTGTTTTTGAATATATATATATATCAAAGGCTGCAAAAATGTTAGTTGGGAAATTGAGATATCTTCAAAGTGAGTTTGTTATGGTTGTGAGTTTTTTGTCTACTCCTCCATAATACACACAATAAGAGCAATATATACATTTTTAAAACTTGTTAATAATGTAATTTCTATTTCAATTTCACATATTTTCAATAACGAATAAAATACTTTTAATATGAAACAACTTATTTTGTAATAATATGCATACATACCTATATTAATTGTGACTATTAAATTAGTTTTACTTTAAATATTATATATCTTATCACACGTCATGTGACTTTTGTTTACGTTTTACTTTCACAGATATCCTGCTGTTTACAAATATTTATGACAATTAATAATTAAATCAAAATATAGTGAATTATTACACATTACAATATATTGAAACATTTTGTAAACACCACAAACATCACGGTACATTCGTTTCCGTATTACTTATGCTTGTAGTTTGAAGTTAAGTGTATGAACCACGTTTTAAAGAAAATTTGTACGTTTTTAGCTGACATTGCATTTATTTCATAAATTATTTTGATGACAGTATCTCAGATCGAATTCTTTTGTCTATAAATGTTAATCGGAAAAGGATTGCGTAGCGGATGTGATTTTGATACGAGATTGTAAATGATAGAATTACACAAAATCTACATGAAAACAGTCGTATCGTCATCGTCACAGTAGCTAATCTATATTTGAATTATATTAGAAAATTCAATATTTTTAGAATGTTTCAAATTTATAAAACAATTTGGTACTTTTATTTAAAAAATAAATTGTTATGTTATACAATAAATATTAATAAATTAATACAAGTACATATTTGAATATAAGTACATATTTTTTTAGTAATATTAGCTTTGTTGGTAGCACAGTTTGAAATTGGCAACATTTGTCAGGAACATGCGCAGTTTGATTTTTTATGGTGAGATTTTAAGCGTTTGTGGATATTTAAATCAAACTGCATATGCTTCTAACAATGGGGTAAGTACTTGCATGTTTTTGTTTTCTTTTTATTTGAGAGATTGAATAAATTAATTCGCATTAGTGCTTGTTCAACGTCCAAAAACTGTATAGATTTTAACGTATATTTTTTTTAAAACAAATAAGTAAAAAAATATTTGAACTTTAGTTCAATAAAGTAAATTATATTAGATTTAATGTAGAAAATACAGATAATAAATTCAAATATTGTTCATTTGTATAGAAGATTTCCAAATGGAACAAAAATATTACGGTTTTGTCTTGGATCGAAAAGATCTTTTTCCGGCATGGATAGGACAGTTTTTATTTGAAAAGAAATGCAAAAATAAAATAAAGTAGAACTCGTTGTAAGGTCGGATATTTGGTGTTTGGAATTGTGTGTATGTAAGGAGGATAGGGGGATAGAAATAGCGCGCGGTGCGACCGCTTATAAAAGTATTGCATTACGGTGAGGTGGTTCAATGCGATGTGAACGAGGCGAACCGTAAAGGGAAATGAGAAAAGCTCGAAGAAGCTTCGTTTCGTTTCGTTTCGTCGACACCGACGACGATTCAGCACTCACACTCGCGCCGCGCCGCGCCGCGCCGCGCCGCGCTGAGCAATGATCAAGCCAACGTGGCAGAAAAATGAAAAGCTAAATCCGGTTATCATAGCAATTTCGCCAGACCTGCCATCTATATAGCTATATATATATATATATGTAGCATATAGCATCTTTGCCACTACCACTGCGACAGCCAACATCTTTGCACTGCAACCGAGCCGAGCCGAGCATTAACATTCCGTTCTCGATAAAATCAACTTTTGGATCTCTTTTTCGTATCCTATGCAAATCATCGAAAACATACGAATACCGCTATCTATTTAGCTACGAGTTGTTGTCATTAGCGATCTACTAAAATTTATATATGTAACTTTACCAATTTTTAGGTAATGTCAATCACGCGGATGAAATCACTACGAAATAACATGTTTATTAAATTTTTTTCGAAACTATTTAATATAAGTAACAGATTAATCCCCGTATTCATAAAACTTTTTGTTAAATATAACTGATCTGATTCTGGGATTCAGCACATTGCTTGACAGGTTTTACGAAGTGTAACATAGCAACAATTTTACAAAGTCCCATCATATTTGGTTTAACGATTCGTTATATTTAATGAAAAGTTTTATGAATACGAAGTAAATAAATAATTATGTGAATATAAAATTTTTAATGTAAATATTTAGGAATTGGGAAGTAGATTTTATTACTTAATGTAGTATTAATATAAAAGTCGCGTAAGTGCAATATTTGTAATTTTTGCATTTTATTGGAAAATTATAAAATATATCATTACAGTGATAAATTATTTCGTATATGATATAATTTTATAACATATTTATTGTTTTTTATATATGAATTATTGTATAGTGTATTGGTATTTTAACAAATACCAGAATTTTTATTTTCACTTGTACTTTTAGCATTTTTCTGTATGCAGGTTAATTTGAAGTTTTAAAATTTTTCTTAATTAATATAATTCTTCAAAGAAATATTCATAACGATATTGGCATAGCTACAAAAAAAATTTATTGATAACACAATTTTATAGTATTTGCATGACAAATTAGCATTGCATATCGGAAAACTTAAACACAATTTCAAAATTTGAACCATTAGACGATAAATCAACATTTGTTGAATTTAAATTATAAGAAAAAAGTTATATATATATATATATATATATATATATATATATATATATATATATATATATTGAAATGATATGAAATTACTACCGTGAAGAATATGTATTGAATTTTTACGGGATACGGTACATACCGTAATCCCGTAAAAATTCATTATATATATATATATATAGTACTACTATTATATACTACTATTACATTATATATACTACTATTACGTTAATAATAGATAAACGTAATAACGTAAAACGTATAATTATAAACGTTATTGGATATTTACAATTAAATATACAACTTAAAAATTAAATTAAATATTAGAAAATTAGCTCAAATTATATCTTTTTTTTAAAGTAAAATTTTTTTAATCACACTAATAAATTCTTTCTATAAGAAAATTAAAACAACAAAATATTAATATATGAAAAAAATTTTAGTTTTTAATTAAATGAATATATAGTAATTTATTTGACACTTGTATTTTACAAGTTATTTGTATTTTTTTAAAATATGTAAACAATTTATTATTTTCATAGTTACAAAATGTAGAAAGAAAACAGGAAACTTACGACGGAAGTATTTTCTTATTTATCTTTTTATTTGCATTTTATTTCCTTTTACATTGAAAATATTTCTCACCCTGTTTAGCCTTTTCCTTTTCTCGCCTCTTGACCATATAGCACAGAAGGTTTAACCCAAGTCTAAGGGTTCAGGGGTTGTATAAACGTGGCATATAGTAAGGTATATGTGTAGATATTTCTTGTCAGTCATGCGACGACGTTGTCTTTTATTGTATTTAGATTTTATTTTGAAACGGAGGAAAATTTGAATGTCAGGCCGGATCAGAGCGTGGAGCCATAGCCAGGGGGTTAGCGGACGGATGGTAGTACGGGCTTTAACTGCCGATACGTGCTTTACGAGTGCCATTTGACGTGTCGTACACCCACCCTTGACCTGTCAATCAAATCGGTACGTTTTCACCGAATAGCCCACCTCTTTTATTATTTCTGTATAAAGTACCCGAGAAATAGGTTAGGTTTTACTTTTACTTCAGTATATGCATGCGTTCTGACATCGTCCGTCGCTCGTCCGAGAATATAGGATTTACGTTCATCTTTTCAGTGGATAATTATTTTTCCGTAAAATGATTTTTCGTTTATTGAACCTGTTTTTAACTTTTATTTCTAAAAGTATCTATCTATGCCTAACAAAAGAACTAAGGAAGTTTATATTTTTAGTTGATTATATTTTTGTTATATTTTTATCCATGAAAATATTATAGCATAGTAAAATGAAATATATTTATGCGATGATGTTTGAGGAAACTGATTTCGGGATAATGGAAAGAGTTTGTACTACACCCTTCTGGGTATATGGCGTGATTGTGTATGTATGTAATATTTATGTTAAAGTATGTTTTAATTATTTAAATTACTTAACTTTAAAATTTTGAATGTACTAAATGATCAAAACAGTCAGCCGTAGGCCAGTGGTAGCCTATTTGACTCGGGCCTCAAACGTCTCTGGTTCGCGCCGCACCCACACCAGAAATTGAAATCAAATATTATTTCCGGTATTAAAACCGTGTATCACTGAACTGATATGGTCTGAGTGGTTCGGAACCCACTGTAAGCTGCAGGTCCCTTGCTTGGCTGCGGACTAACGATTTGCACCACTGACAATGCAAGCAAAAAATTTTAAGAAACTAATATGTTTATCTTCTCGAACATATAGTCCCTGTGTTCCACCTAGGAAATACGGAAATTGATACATGACTTGATAAATAATTAAAAATATTTGTAGAACGTGACTTCAGAAATTCGGCATTTCATTATAATAGTATTAAAATTCAGAATTATTTATCTTTTAATTTGGCTACAGATATTTAAGACCAGTTGCATAAAATTGTTAAAAAAAAAAATAGTTGACAGTGTAATTATATTACCAAGCAATCAATCAGGCATTTTAAAAAGAGTTAATAATAATCTAATCGCATAGTGAATTACATAATTAGCTAACATCGATACATGCAAGATTTTAATTAAGATGCATTTGAAATTTTTTTGTGATTTAAAATTATAAATAGATACTCAAAAAGAAACACTAAAGAATAACTAAAAATATGTATTAAGAATTAAAAATGTGTTAATTTTTTACAGTTCCTCTCTAGTAATTTTAATCATGTTAATAGAATTTCGTCACACACACACACACACACACACACACACACGCTCACGAAGTAATTTTTAAAAAAGTCAGGCGTGATAAAATTTATAATTTTGTTTTTTTAATTTTAACAATTTCTACTAACTTACTTTTGAATACAAAAAATTTCAAATATTTTTTTTGTGTATTTATTTAAAAGAATATATTTAAAAAAAAAGTACGTGTTAAAAATATATAAATTACTTGCAATATAAACATTTTATACTCGTATCATTCTAGTTACATCACATAGTTACATCAAATGGTAAAATTCTGAAATAATCTGTAAGATGCTGTAGCGGTACAAAATAATTTATCGTTTTCGATCAAGTGAAAATTTTCATTCAGTAGAAAAAAACGCCATTAGAAGCAATCATTCGAATACTTTTCTCAGTACTTTTCCATATTTGGTATTTCTATTGGAATTAATTAAATAATTTAACTAAAATTCAAGCCACACCGACTTTACTGCATGCAGCTGGGCCTAACTCTATTTTAATATTAGATATCCACAAGTACAGGTTATAGAAAATAAGAATTAAAATTTTAAGTTATATATGTTTTTAGAATCATACCCATAACATTTACTACCATAATTTGATGCGAAATAAATTGATTTATAAAGAGTGTGAAATTAGTAATATTTTTGTTCCAAAAGTTGATGTTAATCAGTTAAGATAGTTCGATCATTTTGAGTAAAAATCGAATAAACTTTTAGTTAAAGAATATAAGTAAATATATTGAACGTATACTTCTGTGTAGACATCCAGTGAGTAAATGCTGTGATAAGATTGAATGTTTTGCATGAACAAATGTTGCGATATTTACTTGTCTGGATAGGATTGTTTGGCGGAAACTAATCTCTACAGTTTGTGCCACACAGTTATTGTATATGACGTGATTTTACTGTGTATATATATATATATATATATATATCTATATATATATATATATATATATATATCTATATATATATATATATATATATATATATATATATATATATATATCTATATATATATATATATATATATATATATCTATATATATATATATATATATATATATAAATATAGTTAATACTCAAATATAATCATAAAAGAATAATCTGAAAATGAAAAATTCATATCGCCTCGACCTGGGATCGAACCAGGGTCCTTCCGCTTGCCGGGCGAATGCTCTACCACTGAGCTACCGAGGACATTACAGATCAAGCGAATGAAACCTAATCATTTTCAGTACACATTCTTTTCATAATTTTATCATAGTCAACAAATACACAATATCACAATTTTATGACGAAATGCGTATAAGAACTATAGTTATGAAAGGTGTAGGAAGGACCCTGGTTCGATCCCAGGTCGAGGCGATATGAATTTTTCATTTTCAGATTATTCCTTTATGATTATATTTGAGTATTAACTGATATATCTATTATTAATGATATATCTATCAACTAACCAGATTTATGTATTATATAAATATATATAAATATATATATATATATAAATATATATATATATATATAAATATATATATATATATATATATATATAAATATATATATATATATATATATATATATATATATATATATAAATATATATATATATATATATATATATATATATATATATATATATATATATATATATATAGAGCCAGAGTAACTACCATGTTTATATTTAGTACGAAAATTTAACGGGATACGGTATTGGGGTTGAGAAATTTATAAAAATGAAAGCATTTACAATTCTATCAATTTATTGTACATTCCAATATTTCGCCAGCAATTTGTGGCTTCTTCAGGGAAACACTAAAAAAATTTTTTAATTTTACAATTTCACAATTTTGTATAAAACAATTAATAACTTAATGTGAACTATAGATGAGAAATCTTACATGTATGACACACACACACACACACACACACACATTCACGTCACGTACCTTTATAAAGATATGACAAGCTCTTTTTTCTCATTCAATCCGAAATCATTTCACACCAAGCACCAGAATTTATCAATGACCATTGAAACAGTTGGGGTACCTGCTAAACACCCTTTTTAACAATGCATTCATATTTCTGGCACTAGAGCGCCGTGTAATACAAAAACAATTTTAAAATTTTATAAAATAAAATATTACTGAAAATTTAGTAGTGTATCGCAGTACAATAGTCAATATTTAATCACATTATACGACAGAGCTTTCAAAGTTTATCCTCCAATCTACTTGCCACCGCACATTTGGCTCCCTTAGAAACTTAAAGATTGAAAGTCTATACTCTTAATTTTTATTTTATTTTTCATATTCAGATTCGGATAAAATGTGACTTACGCTATTGATTTCAACAAAATATATTATAAAACTGAAATAAATGACAAATATAATTACAATAAAAAAAAACAATTTATTACTAAAAATTTTAGTTTTGCATATAATTCAATTTGTTTATAAAAATTAAGTAATACGTATACATATTTTTATTGCATATTTTTGCAATATTGCGATAAATATGTTGTAGTTGTGCATATATGAATGTATGTATTTATGTATCTATGTACAGTGTATCCTAGGACAAACTTACGGTATCTGTATTTTAAAATTACATAATATGCTACTAAATTTGGTATTTCGATATGCTCAGATGAAGTAAAATATTGGCAATAAGATGCCACTTTCAGTTTAACCAGAAGTTGGCCCTAACTTTCTTATTTTAAATAGAATACTAGTTTTTACTTTATCATTGAATTTTTTACATATGATGCATTAAAAACATTTTATTTTTAAAAAACTGTTTTGACGTATTTCAACTTTTTTGATTTTTCGTTTGAAATCGATAACATCTTTCATGGTCCGTATCTCAAGAATGCAAACAATAATTTGCAATTTGTGAACGGGGTTTTATTATGGAAGCTTTGGACTACCTTTTCATAAAAAACTAAATTAAAACTATTTAAAAATGTGGCTAGAATATTGTTGTAAACTTGAAGTTCAAAAAACCTTAAAATTTTATATTTTCAAGTGGAAATCTTTATTTTTTACTAGGTACTTTAATGAATTTCATGTTAAAAAATGGTGTTAGTTTACTCGTATGTAACATGTCCTATGTTGAAAGTTGATAGATATTGTGTAAAATAGAAAAATATGTAATTTGGTTCCCGTGTTATTACTTTATTAATGTAACTAGTATCTTCAACACACTACAAATTTAATGATCATTAAGTTACATTTATACGGCGGTTTTAGTAGTAGCTGTGTAGCTACTATTGCATCCCCACTCTACTGCTACTGCTAAAACCGCAGTATAAATGTAGCTTAATGATCATTAAATTTTTTCATGTATTGAAGATATAAGTTAGCCAAGAAAAACAATATTATTAGTAAATAGATACTCCTATTATATTATTTTATTTAAAATACTGAGTTTTTCAACAAGTCAAAAAAATTATCTATTTGAGTATTTTTTAATAAACGATTATTTTACATAAACACAATAAAATACTTATTAACTAGTAACTTTATTTTTCATGGCTACAATAATAAAGTAATAAGAACGTATCCAAATTACATATTTTTCTATTTTACTAAAAATATGTCAACTTTAAATATAGAAAATATTACATAACTAACATCATTTTTAACATAATTATAGCAGGAAAAAAATAGGGGTTTTTATTTAAAAAAATAAGATTTTAAATTTTTTGAACTTTACAGCAATATTCTAGGCACATTTTTAAATAATTTTAATTTATTTTTTATGAACAGGTAGTCCGAAGCTTCCTTAATAAGATCTCGTTTACAAATTGCAACAATTTGATTGCATTCTTGATACAGACCCGAAAGATGTTGCCAATTTCAAACAAAAAATCAAAAAAGTTGAAATACATCAAAAACAATTAAATTCAAGTAAAATGATATAAATTTATAATATGTAAAATTTACTCTTAAACTCAATAATAAAATAAAAAATGGGGTATTCTGTTTAAAATAACAAAGTTTGGGTCGACTTCCGATTAAACCGAAAGTATCATCTTATTGCCTATAATTTACTTCAACTAAGCATATCGAAATACCCATACTATATACCAAATTTTGTGACATAATATTAATAGTTTTTGGAATACAAACAGCGTAAACTCGTTGTGGAACATTCTGTATATTTATGTATGTATGTATGTACGTATATGTGCATGTATGTATGTATGTATGTATGTATGTATGTATGCAGTGCAGCAGTAATAATGATTGCTGGTCAGCACTGCACTAACCAACCACAAAAATCAATTGAATTAGTAAAGAATTACGCACGGCTCTCTTACCCCCAATATAATTGAGAGTTATTAG
This sequence comes from Clivina fossor, assembly GCA_963966155.1. NCBI lineage: Eukaryota > Metazoa > Arthropoda > Insecta > Coleoptera > Carabidae > Clivina > Clivina fossor. The sequence goes on from OZ014550.1 coordinate 81,931,155, forward strand.
CTTTCGTTCGTTTATTTATTGTTCGTTTTCACGTCCGATAAAACGTTTCGGTTTGCACCGTTCACCGCTTTGATCTTTTGCCGTTTCGTTCCACCTCGTTCCCGTTATTAACAGAGGGCCAGACCCCTGCCGCTCATTTACCGATTCATTAAAACCGTTTTGCAATTCTTACCAGTACCGTTCCTAAGCGCTAATTCGTCTTCTCCTGTCCAATGTTCCGTTTCGCCCAGCTTTGCGCTCGCTACTTTACTCGCTCGCCAATTTCGAATTTTTCCAAGATTTATTAGAGCCAATGTTTTTGTAGCAGATAAAATCTTCTAGATTATTTTTAGTGATTACACGTCTGAAGTTACATTTAGATAGATGTCTTGATTATAGTGGAGTAATATTGGTTTGTCTCGTTTACGTTTTATGTGTGAATTTTCTTTTTATTATCTCATAAACACTATTTTCTATACTAAATCATTGTAAAGTAATACATAAAAACGAAAACTGATTACATTAAAATGTCAATAATAGCGCTTTTATACATTTTAAAACATATTTAAATAACATACTTGGATACGAAATATTGGTAATACGAATATTGGTGTTTTTGCTTCCAAATTTACTAGATAAAATGAGTGAAAACTTTCTTATAATAATATTATAAAGATTAAAATATTGTAACTGGTTAATGAAATTGATATTGAATTTGATAATAAACCAATATCAGTATCGAAATCTAGTAATTTTCAATGAAACATACCTAAGTGATAATTAACATTTGCTCGATAATTACTTCAATTTTCTACAGCATTTGCCGGAACGCGCTTTAGTTTTTGTTGGATCAGCAGGAAGTATACCAGATTTTAAAACGCACTATTAACAAAATTGTACAATTTTCTTCAAAATCTGACAGATATTACAACTTAATCAAATCCTAACAATTTTTACAAATATTTAAAAAAAAACTTTTCAAAATAGGTTAATTTTCATAAAAGATTGAGTTATTTTTATTTTTATTTGACAATTTTTATTTACCCAATTTTATGAAAATTTTACAGTTTTTGTAAATTTATTTATTTTTGACAATACAGAATTTTTGTCAAATACCTATATTTTAATTTTGTAAAATTTAACATTTTTGACATAAATGTTTAATTTTGATAAAAAAAATTCAGTTTAGTTCAGAGATATATAATTTGATTAAAAATTATCAAATTTTAATAAAAAATGTCAAATTTTGTTAACAACCATCAACTCAGAAATTATTACATCTTGGCAAATCTGTGCAATTTTGTTAAAAATTATTAAGATCAGTTAAGATCATACAGTCAAAAACCAAATAACACAATTTATGATAATTTTGATATTTTTTTACATTAATGAAAAAAAAAGATAATATATTTTTATTAACAAATGTAGTATTTTTTCCGATAACATAAAACGTGAAATTTGCTTTGAAAATGATGTTTCAGCGACACTGTAAACCTAAAATATTTTAATTTTTCTAACATCAACACGTAAATGTGAGAGTGAATTTGATTCTAAATGTAGGACGGAGGAGTACTTGCAATTATCCTACCGAAAGTAGCATGTTTGGCAACACTACTTACTACTCTATACAAGTGAGGCCAGTTATTTTGTTCGAACACGTTAGCTAAAACCTTCTATTATTAATAACACATATGTATAATAAATGCAATTAATTAAATTTATAGTTGCAGTTATATGTTTTGATCTTACAATCATTTTTTTCTTCAACCGTATCATAATATTAATATTACGTAATCACATTGCCTATGAAGAAAGAGGTTATTATGTTACTAGTACAATAATGACATTATTATACAGCAGTTAGTTACTATATACACCATTAGGGTTGGACTGGATAAAAAATTAGGCTCGGGGAAAGTTGCATCTCGAAATTGTTCAAATACGTTATGTTTTTAAATTTTTTTATTCTAATAAACATGGAAATGACATTATAGAAAAATGAAGATAAATTGTAAAAATCACACATATAAAATTAAATATAATTCTTTATTTAAATCTAACTTAAAAAACAATTTAATAAATGACTATTTTCGGAAATTTTTTTAATGATATCTTCATTATCCAATTTTTCCAAAATATCCTTCCCGCATGACATGAACATGAGAGCCTTGAAATTATCCTAACTTAAACAATTTCGTAATCTGTTTAAAATGTACTTTAATTTTGGTGGCAGCAGGAGACATAACTACAACACGTGTTACAAGTGTATTTAATCTGACATTTTCGCCGGCCATATTGAAAACTACTATACGTCAAGTTAATTGACAATTGCATTGTTTATTTTCGCTAAAATTTGAATTTAATTAATAAAAATGTTTGAAGAAATGCAAGAAATGCAATGTGCACCGACAGACTTCTCAGACATTTCATATTCAATCAAAATGTATTTAATTTGACATCCCCAACGGCTATATTAAAAATTATTATTAATATTATTGTTATTATTATTAATTATTAAGTTAATTGACAACTGTATTGTGTTTATTTTCGCTTATATTTGAATATGATTATTGAAAATGTGTGAGGAAGTGCAAGAAATGTAATGTGTACCGCCCAGGGTGGTCAGAAATTTTACAAATTTTTTTATGCGGTGAATAGGGACCGCATAAAAAAAGTCGCACTTATAAAATATGTAAAAAATTTACGAAATATGTAGTGGGAAAATGTTTAAAACAAAATAAATAATTAAATTACACATTTACCTTTAATCTCCCTATAAAATTGCAGTCAAATCTGTTTTTGTGCGGAAAATGGAACCGAATAAAAATATTGGGAAATTTCATAAATACTTATAACAAATAATTTTCTACAACAAATTAGAGAAAAAAAGTCTAATAGAGATTGAATTTGTATTGTCGGGAACGTCGGGAAACTATTTATATCAAATGAACATAGCGTCTAAAGGCGAACAGCGCCTTGCAGTGTACATATCATGTACATTATGTACACCTATAAAAAACATTACAACATTATAATGCCAACACTGTTGGAATTCATACCGCATAAAAAAAAATCGCAAAATGTAGTCGCACAAAAAAGAAATCGCATAAAAAGGACCGCATAAAAACAGGTTTGACTGTATTTTGATTTATTTTTAGTTTAGTTTCTCGTTTCGAACGCTTGAAGAAAAATAATATATGTCACTCGGAATAGAAAGCTCTTTTTGTGGTTTACCCAGATTGCTTGACCTCGATTTTGCCTCGACCACAAATATCTGAGCTCAACAAAATAATTATGGCTTTCTACTAAAGTAAAAATTATTAAGAACAAAAATAGTGCAATTTTTTTCTAGTAGGTGAAATATTTTAATTTAAATTTAAAAGTAAACTTTTTCTACATAAGTTAAATATTACCATATTTAATTACAAAATGTTATTCAAACTTGTAGACATTATTATATATTACGTGTACGTATAAAAAACAACAATTATTAATAAAATAAAACGGTTTCAAGATATAATTCTGTATTAATTTTTAGTAATAATCGACTTTTCGACGTACTCAACGTACATTATCAGGAAAAATATACAAATGACATTACAGTAAATAAACAGAACATAGAAACAAGTTACTGGGTAACAAAATAAATAACTAGATTATAAAATTTATAAATTTTTCATTAAAGGAAGCCAAGTTTTATTTAAATCAATGATTCACGCTGATTATTTTAATATAATGAGCTCTGAATGATTTTTACAATATTTTTTTTTATTATATTTGTATTCAAATTTCAAATACTTATTTGAACATTTTTGTCAGTACAATTCTTTATTATAGAATCAATGTATTACGTAAAATAATTATTTAAATAAAAAAATATTTTTTAATTTTCCATATTTTTAGCTGGACTAAAAAATATAAAATAATTTCTACTAGCCCATACAGATGTATAACCCCATACAGAAAAAATGAGGCAACGACCGCTACTCCCTGCACTCCTTAATATTGTCTATTGCATATACGCTCCACGTTTTTCTGTATGGGGTTATAAATTTGTATGGGGCTAGCAATAAGAAAAATTATTTTATACTTTTTAGTCCGTGTTAAAAACGTGGTATATTAAATTATTTCTTTTATTTAAATATTTATTTTTTGCTTTTTAGTCTTGTTTAACTTTAACTTTTTCCTAATTAATTAATTTAGTTAATTATAATTTTATTAATTATAATTATATAATTGAAGACCATAACTTCAAAAGGGTCTAAGTGCCAAAATGATGGTTTTCAGATATATAAGTTTTTATTTCTAAACTACCTATAGCACATACAACAAAGGTCATCTATTGAGTATCGAAATAACCAAAAAATAATGAGCCAGGTACATAGAACGTATTTTACGTTGATAGGCAAGGCAGTTCGACTCTTTTGGGCGAAAAAGTTCAATTTACGCGATTTTGGCATTTAGACCCTTTTGAAGTTGTAGTCTTCAATTATAATTAATTAACTTTAATTTTATATTTCTAGTATTATTATTTATTTATTATTATTATTTCTTCTTCGGAAAGCTTTCTGTGGTAATGATGGTATACAAATAGGTGATTGTGTTGTACCTGCTTTAGCGTTTAGCGTATGCTGATGACGTGGTTGTTTTGGCTGAATCTGAAGAACAACTGAGAAGGATGATTGATAGAATTAATGTTGTTGGTAAAGATATGAATCTTGTGTTGATAAGTGCAAAGTTTTGGTTTTTGAGAAGGATGACTTGATGACTAAATGTAATGTATATATTGATGGTGCACGTTTAGAGCAGGCAGATGAATTTGTGTATTTGGGTAGTTTGCTGTCTAGAGATGGCCGTTTTGATCGTAAAATTGAATGGAGAGTAAATGCTGGTTGTAAGGTTTTGGGTGCTTTGGGAACTTTTGCTAGGAATGTAAATGTTTCCAAAGAAGCCCGTTTGAGTATATACAATGCAGTTTTGGTGCCTACGTTGATGTATGGTAGTGAATGTTGGGTTTGGTTGCAAAAGCATAAACGGAAAATAACTGCTGTGGAAATGAGATTTTTACGTGGGGTATGTGGTGTAAATAGGAGAGATCGGGTACGAAATAGATTAGTGTATGATGAGTGTAAAATTGAAAAAAATGTTGTAGCAAAAATTGGTGTTAGTCAGTTAAGATGGTTCGGACATGTTGAGCGAATGTCTAATGAACGTTTGGTTAAAAAGATTTATTTGAATGATTTTGATGGTATACGTTTGCGTGGACGTCCGATGAGTAGTTGGAGTGGTATGACTGAGAGTGTTTTGCGTGAGCGAAAGTTTCCAAGTAGCAGGAATAAAAGAGCATGTATGAGAGGAATTATGAATGTGGATGAAGCGAAAGTTGCTTGTTTGGATAGGAATGTTTGGAGGCGACTGATTTCGGGATGATGAAAAGAGTTTGTGCCACACCCTTTTGGGTACATGGCGTGATTGTGTATGTATGTATTAATTAATTAGTTAATATTGTTAATATTGTCATCCGCAATTCTCAGCTATGTATCCAAGTTTCAAGTCTCTAGCTTATCGAGAAGATAGTTTAAAATCGATTGCAAAATTTGTACCGAACAGACAAACAAACAAACAAACGGATAGGAAAGAAAGCGAGTTAATAAAGACGTGTTAAAAAATGCGTTTTTGAAATGAGTGGAAAATGACAGAATGTAGAAACAAAATTCTATTTCATATACATAAGGTTAACACCGGATGAAGAAGCAGCAAGCTGTAAGCATCAGTGCAACCTTCTTTTTTTTCATTCTTTATAAATCCTTATACTCTGCTTAGCATATGCCAAGCCAAGCCAAGCCAAGCCAAACCACTTGATCTCGAATATATAAAATATTTTCTCAATTTGTTCCGACTTTCGTTTATGATATACAGAGTGTTTTACTTAAAACTCGTATCTACCGCCAATAACTCGAATTCTAAATAAGATATTACAATATATATATATATATATATCAGATGATTACATTTTAGTTTAAATTAAATAGCGCGACATCTTGCAATATAAACATTTTTAAAATATTCTTCGTTGGCTGTAGTTAAAACTTTTAAATCGAAATATTTTTAGCTTTTAATTAAAAATCTTTAAATTTATTAGTTTCAGAGATATTGTATATTTAAATATTCAGCCAAAAATACAGAAATAATATTTGACATGAGTAATGCTAGCTTTGAAAATTTTGATAAAATACATTCATACATACCCAATCACGCCATGTACCTACCCAAAATTGTGTGGCACAAACTCTTTCCACTATCCGGAAATTAATTTTCTTCAAACATTCCTATCCACTCAAGTAGGCAACTCTAGCTTCATTCACATTCATCTAACGGTTAGATGAATATGGATGAAGAAGAGCATGTATGAGATAGGATAGGTTAGAATCTAACCTATCTCATACATGCTATGCTTTTTTAGCCAAACGTTCATTAGATATTGGCGCAAGATTATTATTATTATTTCACACTCATTATACAGTAATCTGATTCGTGTCCGATTCCTTTACGCCACATAAAAATCTTATTTTCTTTTATGTTTTTGCAACTAAACCCAACATTCACTACCCCGTGCATCAACATAGGCACCAAAACAGCATTGTATATACTCAAACTCCTGGCAAAAGACCCAAAGCACCAAAAACTTTGCAACCAGCATTAACTATCCTATTAATCTCACAACCAAAGCGACCATCCTTAGAAAATAAACCACCCAAATTCATTATATTACATATATTACATGCAATCGTCAAGTCACCCTTCTCAAAAACTAATACTTTAGACACATTCAACACAAGATTCATATCCTTATCTGCAACATTCATTCTGAAAAATTTTTGAAGCCACCTTTTGTCACATACAATAATATTATTCTGTATTTTTACTGGGAATTTTCAGTTAAAATATATACATATTAAAATTACTATTACAAGACATTTTGCTGTCTGTATAAAAACAAAAGAAAGCACTAGCCGGAAGTACTTATATTACTTCCGTTATAGGCCAAATTAAACAATAAGAAAAACTATTTCAAGCAAACTTACTTTATTTGCAAAAATTAAAAAAAAAAATATATAGAAAAGATTTTTAGAATATCATTTTAGGCCTCTATAAAAAAAATATTTCCATAGCTAACTTAAATAAATATTTTTTAATTATATGTATGCAAACTGAATGTTTCAAATTTACACTCATATTCAAAAAAATTTCAATAAATATACATTATTATTTAAATGAAATTAAAAAATAAAAATAAACAAATGTGAAAGTAATATGAAAACTTTACATCAAAGTGATAACACCTATTTATGAAAAATTATTAATAATAACATTTCATTAATTTTAAGTAATAAATTTAGTCGTGTGATGAACAGTTAAATCAAATTACGTTTCAACATACCGAACCGTGAACTTGCGCATTAGACCTTACTATTTCCAGTAAAATTTAGTAAATGTATAAAACAGTATGTCGTAAGCTTAGATAGGTATATATTTTTAATTTTTGTAGATAAAGCATATTCGATTGTTATATTTATTACTTTGCAAATTATTAATTAACTCAAATTTCACTTTAAATTAATTAATTTTCAAATATAATTTGATTTTCTTTTAATTGTAATTTATTTTTCGAAACAATTATTTGCATTTTTATTCTAACTAGCTCTATTTTTTTAAAAAATTACAAGTATATTTCTACAAAAAAAGCAAAGTTTTAGAGAAAATATGTTTCTTTGAAGTAAAAGTTTTTCTGGCTTTTTGAATGATCATGCCTTCTTAAACCTTAAACACTTTTAAATTCGTATTAGCGCATTTTATTTTACACTAATATGGTAACATGTTACCACGGCCATTCTCTGTAAAGACCAAAAAGAACGGAAATTATTCTCTTTTGGAGCTGTGCCCTGTTTGAGGGTTCGTGAAGTTCGCTCTATCCGCTGCAGCGCACGTTAATTTCTCAAAAGAATTCGGCATCGATTCATTTTTAACCACGTAAGCAAGTGGCTTCCTTAGTCATGGAACGGAACAGAACAGAAAGCAAACAGTATAATCGGTAGACGGTAGGCAAGGCAAGGCAAAGCAAGGTACACTGTTTCGGTTTTCATTTTAACAAAACACAAAGTTCCTGACTAGCTGCTTGCTGGCTCGGCTCATTGATGCGTATCTTTATACGATGCGGCATTTTATTTTGTAATGCATTCGTAAGAAGCTTGAATAAATTCACGTATTTGATCCGTTAATTCGAATTTAACCTGGAGCTATACGGCACGGCAAAGGTCAAATGAATTTCTTTATTTTTTTTTTGATCTACATTCAGTATATTTTCTAATTTTCAGGCATTTTTATTTTTATATATAGAAAAATATAAAGTAAAATAAGTATTATAGCAATTAATATAGTGTCAGTTATTAATCGTTTTAATATTAAATAGAAATATATTTTTTATTAATCTCTAGATCCAGAGCCGGAATACTCTTTAAGATAAAAAGGCTATATAGCCTTCGGTCCCAAAGAATTACCGGCCCTTTGAATATTAATATTACTCTTTGTTTGTCAATATGTATATGAAATTTAAAATTTGTTTTCTTTATTGAATTATATAACACATTCTTAAATGTGCAATTGACTTACATTTATATAAAATAAAACTTATAATAACACCAAGTGCAAGACCGGATTTACGTGCAAGCGGAACAAGCACGTGCTTGTGGCCCCCAACCCAAGGGGGCTTCCGGTCAACCTTTTTTTTTGCATAATCATGATAGTAAACTATGAAAGACCTTTTTTTGCTTGATACATTTTTTTAAGTAGAGATAGGGGCCCCATCCCTACCTCGTGCTTGGGGGCCCCGCAAGCTGTAAATCCGGCCCTGACCAAGTGAACTTTATATCGGCCCAAAATTTTTTATAATTCAATTTTGTCATTGTCCTATTTCTGTCATTTTCGAAACTTATAACCTTGCTTTTCTTGAACTACTATCTGTAAATATTTCAATTCTTCCTCTACCTCTTACCTCTTTGTTTCCATAATGTTGTTTTGTTTGTTATTTACAATACTTTCTGTGCTATTGCGTTGTTTTGTATTGTTTACAATTGTTTGACAATTACGTCTTTGTTTCTTTTGTTTATAAAGTAGTGCTTCGTTACCGACGCGTTAGTAAGAACTTAATGTGTTAGTATGCTCAAATGCCGCTAAAAGGTCTTGGAGCATAATAAATAAATAACTATATTTTTATATCTGTTTATATTCTTATTTCTTTTCTTAAACTCTGTGTAAATTAAGGGTAAATTAAGAATAAAAGAGATGAAGAGAAAATGTATGTAAGAGACGTTAATTGTACTTTTGGCTCGAATGCGATTTATATGCATGCCGAAAATTGTAATGAAAGGGGTGGTATGCTATTTCTCTCGCACCCGTTATGTGAGCATTCGTGGTCCTTTTCGCATAATTATCCATGCGAATTTTGTGTTTCTTTTTTTAAACTGAGATCGGTAAAATTTGGCAAAGGGTAGAATTTTGGAATAAAGACATATTTTTGAGCCCACAAGAAGTGATTTTTTTGGAGCGTTGATTAGCGCAGTATACGTATTAAGATTCGAATTTTTGTTTCTAAATTCGTCCCGTACTGTGGGGATTTAAGACATACACTCGTGTTATTTTATTCGAGGCACAGTTTTGTGATTAGTAGCATCGATAAACTCCCGTTTGGAGATTTGGACAAACTCTGTGAAAGTATTCACCGCCGAACCGCAATTATCGCATTTCCGCGATTTGCAAAATCATTATCAGCCTTCGTGACCCAGTCGTCGTGTTATCCGAGTCGACACTTTTAACGTGGTCACTACACAACTCGATCTTAAAATCAACCGATCCACCAGTACTCTGAATATAAAGAATCTGTAAGCGTCATCCGAGAGACGAGATAAGTTTTTTGTGTAATTGGGTCAGTTTTATTTTGTGTATTTGCGTTTGGTTACCATCGCATCAGTTTTCTTCGTCATTCGTTTTCCGCTAAATTTCAACACTTAGACTTTGTATTGCCGCTATTTTGATTATTCTTTTAAATTCAGTTAATTCATTTTAATATTTTATGTAATTCTTTATTTATAATTTTAATTGTTAATTTATTGTAAACCTTCGTTCTTTATTTAACTCGCGTATATGTTTGTATTACCGTTTCCAATTTCGCCTACGTATTATAGTCACGAGATATCAGTTTGTCGTTTCACCGCGCTTTTATCTTATAATATCTTTTGGATAATTTATAGGCTAATTGATAGGCGAAGCTGAAAATCTGTGACGATTTTTAACTTACAAAAGAACTTAGGGCTATTTTAAAATAAATTGTTATTGAAATTTCAATTGTTGATATATCAAAAATTTAGATTTTTCGACACATTTAAAATTACTGCAACGTTATGATATTTGCGCTTATTGTTTAATTTATTTACTAATTAGAGCAGTTATTTAACAAAAAATTATCCTTATTGATAATTTGGTATTTACGTTAATGATTAACATTTAAATTCTTTTAAATTCACAAATGAAACTAATTTTGTTCATTTAGAGTTGTTGTGTTTTATTTCGTCTCCAAGTGTTTCTGAAATTTGTTTTTCATTTCGTATTCGTGATCGTCGTAATTGTTTTTTGTAGATTCACATTTTCGAGAACTGTCGAACTAGTTGTTACTCCGTTTCTGGAGCACAGGCACCATCACCATCCAAGAAAACAGTTATTTGTTGCACTGCACGATAAAAGTGTAGCAAATTTTCAATAACCTTAGTTTCATATGACCTTTAATCCGGTCGTGTCCATGTCCGGAATGAATGTTATTAAAATATATTTGTTAGAAAGACACGTTCTACCAAAATACAATATATATTTTAATTAATAAAATTTTTAATATTGTATTGCAAAAGTCAATTAGAAATTAATTACCAATAATTAATAATAGTAAAAAGTAAAATGCTTTGTACATTATTATATTTATGTATTTTGTTTCACAATGCTTTTGCCCTATCTATTATATTATTTTATTAAAATTATAAATTAATTTCGAGTTTCAGTAATCTGCTGATAAGTAAAACTGCGAAAACCGAATCCGTGAATTTTTGGATACAATTGTTTCAAATAAATAAACGAAACATAACATAGATACGTAATATTTGTTATAATATAATCGTCATTACAGATTTAGAATATTTAGTTTTTGATTTGATTTGACCTAGTTTTAGCAGACGTCTATTTAATGATCAGTAACGTAATCTATTCTCTCACAAAAAAAAAAAAATATCAGAAAATCGAAATGCCGTAAAAATACGAAGTGAATAGTAAATGAAATACTTAGATGATTGTTGTAAATATGTGGTTAAGTTAAAGTGCAGATGACGTTAGTGTGTGTGGATGCAATTTGGTAGTTCGTAGAGTTGGCGCGGTTAGTGCGGCGCGTTTGAATCCATCAAATCGTTCTTGCTACACATACTTTAATGGTAGCACGGCGCGGTGCCGCAGCGCAGCGCAGCGTAGGGGTAACCGTCCGCGATGTTTTGCAGCAAAGTAGTACGTGTATGATGACGCTAGTGTGCCGAAGTAGGGGGCAGGAAGGCAACAGCTTGCTCGATTCATGTATAAATGAAGCGGCGTCGGTTCGGCGGTCGACGGTTGGCGGTTGCAGTGAAGGGTGCAGATTTATGTGAGCGCCGCGGTGCGCGGCACGCGGCATGGAAGGGTTAATTTGAGGTAATCTGTCTGCCATTGCGCGGACAAGGCGTTCTACTCTGATAAACTAAATCCTACCGGCTAGTCCCGTTTCTACCGTATATCGTTAAAACATTGCGTTGCCTTGCATCTTTTTATCATCTAAAACATATTACCTACGTTGCCGTTGCCTTCGTTGCTGTTAGCTCCGTCCCCTCTTGCCTAACACACACACACACACACACACACATTTACAAAGAACGATCTACTCCAGAATACCATTAACGTCCACAAGGCGACAACCTAACGCACTATTATCTTACGTGAATTATATGCTCTGTTCAAGAAAATAACATTACTATTTTCGACCACAATAATTGTACATAGAAAAAATAAATGTATGCTTATGATTTTTATAATAAAGATAACAATATGGATATGGATCACTTTAGTATAATCTATAACATTGAAAATAGTATGGATTTAATAATTCAGTATATTTTTACTGTGTAGTGTAAAAAAAAGCATTTTATTTTATAGTGTTACATTTAATGTTATAGTTTTCTTTAAAAAATTGCAGGCAGTCGTTTATGCATTCACATATGGTATAGGTAAACATTCAATATAATGTATATATGTATGTTAAAAGCTTGAGCGATTTTTATATATATCTTTAAAAAATAATGAATTATAAATAGTTTTTAGTTTTGATTTTCAATCGGGCAACGGCATTTAAGGAATTATCAAAAAATAGTTTGTTTTTTTCTGATACAAATAGAGTCGATTTTACCAAACTTGATTGTCTAAGGGCGCTAAAATCTGGAATACTAGTCTTACTCATAAATAAATACAAAATCATTAAATCGTTTAAATTTTTAAATTTGAGTAAAATATTATTTATTATTTAATATGAAATAAATGTTATTTGAGTATAATAAATAAATATATTTAGTATTTTAATTTAATTTACATATTCTCAAAAAATAAAAGCAATTAAAATGACAAATCTGAATTTAGCGTAAAATTCAATATGTTTTATTTGAAATACAAAAGTTAATATAATTTCTAGTAAAACTGGGAACAATATTTTTATACAATTTATTTTATTTTATGGCTCTTATTAGTTTACTCTTGAGCATTTTTAAATTATGTCCTTTAAAGTGGCTTTAATTGCAGGAGCAGCCGGTATAAATGTAGTTATTTTTATGTGAATTTAAATAAAGGTATAGTAGAAAATAAATTTAATTTATATAAAATCTTAATATTTATGTGGGTACTTATATGAAATTTTAAAGAATAAACAGAAACTGTTTATTTTAATAAGATGCGGTAAAAGTTCAAGTTTCCTGGTTTGAAGATTTAGCTTCAAGTTTATCTTCAGGTTCACATTTTTAGTCCTTTTTCAGAGCTTACAATTATTTTTTAATGAAGATTACAAAAAATTGCAACTATTAAAGAAAAATTCAAAAATAATCAATATTCCTATTAATTCATATTCTATTTTAAGTACATGTCAAATGGAAGTGAAATGCGGCTAAAAAAAAAAAACAAAATAAAAAACATGATGAAGCATGTAATGAGTTGTGTTGTGAATGTCATAGACACGGGCACGGGTAGAAAGCACGGGCTTTAAACGGTGTTCAGTGCAACATGATACGGTGTCAGGGCATGGGATACATGTCAATCCTGCTAATGATACAACACGACCGCACCAAATTACAGCGAGGGCAAGGGGGTGCCGGGCCGTGCCGGCGGGAGGGTGGGGCCGCGGGGGTGGGGGGGGGCGCTGGCTAGCACGAACACGAGTTGAGTTGAGTTGAGTTGAGTTGAGATCGCTTTACTCTCTGCTCTACTCTGTTCGACACGGCTTCGCTCTGCTTTACTGAGTGGAGCCATATGGTGCGGATGAGAGTTAGTTTTCCCGTTTGTAATATTCCTAATGACGGAGCTGCCGCGCTTAGCCTCACAGCAGAATACGAGAGCGGGCACGGCACGGCACGGCACGGGCGAAGACGAGGGTTGCCATTGCCGATGTCGATACAGCCTGCAGCCAGCGAGCGACTAGGGCAAATCGTCGAATTACGGCCGTAAGCTGAACGGAACACTGTTTACATAATGAAGCGACACGTACATAGGTGTTATGTGGGTTCCGCTATCCACCATTTACCACCTTCGATTCTTAATGCAAACCAAACCTGTGATTCGGTTACCCGTTACTGCTTACCGATTACTTTACCGGTATTGTTATACAGCATTAGTATATTGTAACTTTGCAGATTATTTTTGGTTTTGTGCTATCAAATACCTTAATACAGTAGAATATTTCAGCGGGTAAAGTGCCAAGCCATCATTAGAGGTGTCGGAGCATGGGGGCATTTCCATGTTCTAGTATCCGAGATGCGACTTTGGTGTAGACCAGACCACATGCGCTTTACCCGTAAAACTGGATCATCTGCTTTCAATCACATATGTCGTGTGTGTGCAACGAATTCAGCCCAGCGGCTCAGTAATAGATATGTGGGAGGTGATCCAATGATCACCGGGTCGGAATTCGTCACGACCGGTTTAGAAGGTGGGCCATATATGGGATATGATATGGTTCACAGTCTATAACTAATACGAGTACTATGGGGAAAGGGAGCCCACCTGTTCAGGCTAACATAATTATTAAGTTTTTGTTCGTTTAAAAAAAAATCTATTTTTTATTCATATATATATATAATAATGGGCGTAACATTCAATTTTGAATAGGATGTTAAATAAAATTTATTTAAATTTAATAGGCAAGCTTTCGATTTATTTTAAATCTTCTTCATAATGCTTCTGAAACATATGGAAAGAATACTTACAATAACATAATGTCAATGTAATATATATATATATATATATATATATATATATATATATATATATATATATATATATATATATATATACAGTCGATTCCGCTTAATTGGGCCACCGCTTAATTGGGACAGCCGCTTATTTGGGCCAAATCTCAAAGAACAGAAACCAAACCAAGGAACCAACAGTAAATTTACATGTTTAATTGGGACAACATTTCGCTTAATTGGGACAGTAAATTTAAGATCACAGTATATATTATGTTACAAATATTCACAAGAAAAAATATTTACAAAAAATTTAATATGATACGCTTCATATCTTTTTGATTCACAACATGGAAAATTATATTTAAAGAACTAGCAAATATGTATCAATTAATTACATTAGTATCGCGCGCTGTGAACTTTTTTCCCAACACATTCATTCACGTATGAAGTACGGACCCACGCGCGCTCAAAGGTTAATGTTTACCCTCGCGTCGGCGTGGCGCGGCACCGGTCATTAAAGCTGTGAGAGTCTACCCTGCTGTCTCAATCGTTACGTATTCAGTTATGATTCAGTTACCACTACACCTCGCGCGTGGAAGGTTCGTTAAACTTACATTTTGTCGATTTTATTTTAAAAAAAATTGACTCTTGCGAAGATGCCAAGAAGTGATATGACAGTTTCTAGTAAAATTGCTTTGCTGGATAAAATAAAAAGCCAGCGAAGAAGCACTAAATCAATGGTTTTCGATTGTTAGTGGGCGAGGAATAAATATCAGCGGTCCAATATTGAAAGTGAAGTCAGAGGCGTTAGCTAAAAAACTGGGCCAGACTACAGACTACACTTGACATATTTTTGAATTGAATTAAAAATGTATGTATTTATTATTATTTTTGCTTAAAAGTTTATATTTTTTTGGTTATATATAGTTTATAGTTTTTTTCAAGAATTTATAAAATAAAATTATTGAAAGAAAAATATGGATTGCTTAATTTTATGTAAAATTCGGTTAATTGGGACAGCCGCTTAATTGGGCCAAAATGCCCTAGTCCCGATGTGTCCCAATTAAGCGGAATCGACTGTATAAATAATTTATTTATATACATTTACATTGACATAAATAAATTATTTAATTATACATTACATTGACATTGTTATTGTAAGTTTTCTTTCCATATGTTTTAGAGACCTTATGAAGAAGAATTGAATTAACTCGAAAGCTTGCCTATTAATATATATATATATATATATATATATATATATATATATATATATATATATGTGTGTTTTATTTAAAATTCCCGTTGCCAGTAATTCCAAATTTAATTGCAAGACAAAATTATATATGTATATATATTCTGCATAAGAACAAAACGAAACAATAATTAATTAAAGCTTAAATCAAAATATATTTGGGTCATTTGCAAATTTTCGTAATTCCTTGGCGAAACATGAGGCTATATGCTTGAGAAATTGATCATAAAATTTTATTAACAATTATATTGTGAATGATACTGGTAGTAGTTAACCTACACACGAACAAGAAACTGACAGCTTATAGTGGATTTTGAACTCTTCAAACACAGCCGATATTAGTTCAGTGGTAGTTTTTATATATCAAATAATATTTTATTTAGATTCTTGAGTAAGCTCGAAGCAAACTAGTGCGATTGCTTATATATATATATATATATATATATATATATATATATATATATATATATATATGTATAATATATAAAATACAATATAGTTGGCTTATAACATTAACCGAGCGCATCGGGCAGTCATACACACAATCAGATCTGTGCTTATGTATCTTAAATTTATGAATTAGATATAAAACAGCATATTTGTCACTATTAATTACAGTTATCAGTTTAACATTGTGATAAAATGGATACGTTAAATAAAATTGAAAATTTCAAAATAAGTGTTTTTTGTTTCAGAACTTCAAATAAGTTTTTATATTATAGATTTTAAAATTTCATAATGGCAGCAAAAAATACAATAGACGTATTGCAGCATAAACGTAAAAAAAAAACGCTTGATATATGTTTTGAGAAAGCATTTATAAATTGGAAATAAATTAGTTGAACTGCGTATGGATGGATTGAGGTGGCAAATTTGTTCGAATAAAACTGTAAGAGGTATGTATGTTGTTTGTGTAAATGGTGATATAAAAACGTGAAAGGCCTGTCGGAGCACGGAGCATATACATATATGTGATTGTGTTGGTGTTAAAGCCATTCTGCCACTCTACACCACTGTCAGCTAGCAATAAAATTTGATGTGAACATCAATTATTGAATTGTCAAAGTCGCCAATATTCGTTTTACGCGCGCGAGACAAACGGATGAACAGTGACCAGAGACCAGACAGAGGAGAGTGACAGGGGCATTCCGATCGCCTGATTCCAATTCCGAGGGGGTATGACTGTAGTCTCTGCGCCTTTGTATCCGACCCAGTTGCATACCGATGCATTTTATTAATCTGGTGCTGGGAATGGCGCGACGCGCATGTTAAATGTTAAAGCTTCTTTCTCTTCTCCTTCGTTTCTCAGTTGCTCGCGCTGCGCTGCCCGCTTCGCCGTTTTACAAGAATAAGAAGAGACATAAACCGGGACATAAATTTTGACTTACGGATCGTCCACTTTGAAGATCTATTACACATTGTAAAACATCATATTATATACCTGCTCTGTGCTGCGCTGCATCTTTTATGGCTTCATTGCCATATTGAATCGACATTTGTCTGCCTATGTGCTGCTGCTGGTGCTGTGTGTGTTTGTGTGTGTGTGTGTGTGTGTGTGTGTGTGTGTGTGTGTGTGTGTGTGTGTGTGTGTGTGTGTGTGTGTTGTTCCAGGGTCCTGTTCTATTCTTTACTCTGCACTCTGCATCACATCATGTTTCGTGGTGTTTTGTATTTCAACTTTGTATTGTGGGTTGTTGACGTGATGACACGTTCACTTGTTCTTTTCGTCTTTTTACTAACACGTTTCCCAAATAAATAACGGAGTCATTCCTCTTTTTACATTTCGTTTGGCTTTTACGTTAGGTTAGACGATATGCCATCATTATATAAAATCTACATATATTTTTACTATTTATTCATTTGGTTCATATTTTCTATTTGAATAGATATAATATATAATGAAAGATATATAATGATTTGAATAAAAATTATTTATAAATAACATATATTTTACAAAATAATCTAGATACAATGTACAATTTTTTAAACTATTTTATATGCATCAATATATGGGTCCGCGACATTTTGCCGCCGGACATTTTGCCACGGTACATTTTGCCACGGACGTTTTGTCGCCGCGACATTTTGCCGCCGGGATATTTTGCCGCCGGGACATTTTGCCGCCGGGACATTTTGCCGCCGGGACATTTTGCCGCCAGGCAAGTATTAGGCGTAGAAGACAAACACCTACAAACAACCTATTAACCTAACTTACCCTAACCTAACCTAACCCAACCAATATTTCATCGAATTATCTCTTCTTTTGTTTTCTACCGAAAGCTACGCCTAATACTTGCCTGGCGGCAAAATGTCCCGGCGGCAAAATGTCCCGGCAGCAAAATGTCGCGGCGGCAAAACGTCCGTGGCAAAATGTCCGTCGGCAAAACGGCGGCGGCAAAACGTCCAGGTTCCTCAATATATATAGCAGTCATTTTTTATCGGTTAGATAGAAATGTTTTGTTTCATAACTTATCATCTTGAAATGTTTCATAAAAAAATTAATCTTGTTCGAACAAAATTTGGACGAAAATGAAATGTGAAATCTATTATGAAATCTATTATGAAAATTACAAACACTATCAGTGTGATAGATTTATTTTAATTAATTATATTAATAAATTTGCAAGTAACCAGTTGACGCAAAATTGCGTAAGATATAAAAATATGACGATTTTTTGAATTAGTGTACAATAACGAGAAGACTATTAGGTGTCGCTAAGCTGTATGTAGTAAGAGTGAACCGGGATTGTAACATCTGATATTGTTAGAAATGAACTGGCCACATGTGCGAGCAAGCGAGCGAGCAGTGAGCGCCCAAATGAATTAAGTTTGACAATTAAGGTCGACTTGCAGAAATCTCAGTACTGCTAGTCAGCAACGACTAGGCAAAACTAAGCGAAGTTTTCCGTATTTCGTGAGACAGCGAGCGAGTGAGTTGGGCCGAGCTGTGTGTTGCCGTAGGCCGTTCGTTCGATTCCACTTGCAACTTACCAAGTTGCGAATAAAACTTTTCATTGCCTTTCAGCAGTCGATTGCATATCCCAGACAATACCCCTAGTTTTTTATATATTTTTTTTTTCCGTATCTTCAGTATCTCGTAAACGGACCACTTCTATATGGCTTTGTGCAAGTACACTCTCCAACATAAACATATATACATACATAGTTTGTAAATTTAAAAGCAAAGCATAAATTTTTATTGTTAAAAAAAATCATATTATATATCTTTATAATCTTTTGTATTTCAGTTTTTATTTCTTTTATACCTATATTAAAAATTGCTGAAATACTAACAAACTTAAAAGAAGCTGAAAAATTATTTTGAAATTGACAATTTTAAATATGTTAAATCCTTTAAAGAACTTTGATTAACCAACGAATAATAATTGAAAATTTTATTAATTTCTTTTAAATAATCACAATTGCACTTTATTATTGCATCAAGTTAATTTGAAGGTAACAACAAAAAACATTTTTAATTTTTAAAAATTTAAAATAATGGGCTCGTTGCACTCGGTAAAATTTACTATTTTAAAGCGAAATATTGAAAGATTATATAAAAACAATGCAATAACATATTTTTATAAAAATTTCGGAAACATAAGGATTTTTGCTCGTCACGCGTTTTGCTTTCTGTGAGTGACGTCAGAGTGTTTTTAGTCCGATATATTATGTACTATCATCTATCAATATATGTGTTTGTAGTTTATCGAACAGCGTTGCCATATGTTATGTTTACATTTTGAAATTTAAATTAAGATAAATATTATAATTGTGAAAAATTGTTTTATACCAATTATTATTATTATTATATTATAATTACGTTTCGTGAAAATGAACATAAATTTTCAAATGAAACACGTGGTTTTGATTTTGACATAACAGATGTAGGCAATACTGTTTTGTTTTTATCGCAAGAGGCGCTGAATACTTGTTCATAAACTAATAGGTGACGACGAGCAAATTCAAATTTGACATTGAACTTTATTCAATTTATTTTCTTATTTATTATAAATAATTTTGCTTTGAAACATATATTTACCTAGTTATTTTAATGTATATTTTTGATTTAAAGAAATTTAAAAACTCCATTGCTTTAGTTTTGTCAATAAGTTATTTTTTAATTTAAGATGATGAAAAAAAAATATTCAACGAACATATGTGAAATTTAGAAATAATTTTTTCTTATATGCATATTTCCTTTTTAAATTAATAAAATTTTTAAAATGCATTGAACCTAAAATTCAATTAGGTTTATCGTTGTTTTTGTGGTAAGTAATAATTTTATTTTTTATCTAAAAGTAAATTTGAACCGTTTGAACCGGAGCGGATCAGATTTGTGAACCAGTTTGCAAACTGTTTCAGTTTTATTTTGTGTAAAACCGAAACAAAAGCCGAACCGACAAAATATTAAAAACCGCAAACCGAACTGATTTAAATTTTTCTGCCGGTTTGCCACCTTGATTAATACTATGTACACACACATATGTGACAGAGGAATATTATTATAAGTATGTTTTTGTTAAATAAATTAACATTGCAACATTTAAAGTAATTAGTAACATTATTTTTATTTTTATTTTTTTTTACTAGCAATAGTATATAATCACAGAATGTATATAATATATATATATATATATATATATATATATATATATTCTGTAGTTAATTTAATATGATAAAACACAAAGATTATGATCGGACTAAAAGTTAGAGTTGGAGTCGGAGTCGACTAATTTTTGTCGACTCCACATCCCTGCTATTAAATAAAGTACATCGCACAAACGCAACCGCGTAACACATAATGTCATATACATATGTTATATATATATATATATATATATATATATATATATATATATGTAATGAACTAAATTTAATGGGAAGTTTGTCAAAAGGGGTTAGATGTTCATTTAAGATTCTATATCAAGCTTTCGGTCTTCTTCAAGATATGCTCTGTTGGAGAATTGAAAAACAAAACATAGGAAAAGGTGGTACAGCATTCATAAAATATTTTGCAGAACATAGAATTCATGTAGTCGATGATAAAATTGTAACAAAAAACACAGTGGTTAAAATTTTAATGATTTCACTACACAGATAAAAATGAGGATTTTCATATAACTAAGTAACTTGTAACTTAAAAAACAATATTACTAATCCATAATTTAATATAAAATAAATAACAATTGATTCGAACATCTAATAGGTACCTTTTGACTACCTTCTCATTAAATTCAATCCATTTTATTCTAGTCGTAATTTATAATATATATATATATATATATATATATATATATATATATATATATTTAGGTAATGTATCAATACGTTAAATATTTAAAAGTCAGTGCGTGTTTTAATATAGTGATACTGCAAGCACTAGTTGAGGATGGTCATGGATAAATAAAGTTGCTCCAAATACCGCTTATTTATTCCGTACGCAATTATAGTGATGTAATACAAGATCATAGTCAGGTAAAGCATTTAATTATTATATTGTTCGCGCTTTCGCAATATCAGTTAAAAATCGTCTATTACATTATCTTAGTTTAGCAAAATAAAAACCGCTCTCATACATTAGTTATTACTTCATGAGGTTGAAGTAATAGTCATTACATGTAAGTAGAATACTCTAATTTTTTTCTAGACAGTAGAAAAATGCATTTTCCATTTGAGATGAATAAATAATTTGCACGGTATTTTAACAACAGCGCTAACTTTACATTGATCACTAAACAGTACGACAGTGTGGTTAGATATGTCTACAATGTTCATAAACAAGTAACAACGGTTTGTACCGTTTAAGTATGCTATAGAGATAGACAAAAACATGCATTGCGATTGCGACTCGGTGTGACTCTGACTTGATTGGGCATAAAGCGGGCCTTACCGATCATTCGGAATGACATTCAGACCGAAAATTGACATTCTGATTTAAGGTGTAAGGTTAAGGCTGATGGATTGATGAATGGATTGACGGATTCCCAAATATTTTGAAATCCGAGCTTCAAACACGGGAAGTGGAGGAGAGACTAATAGTCTGAATGCTTCACTCATTGTCAGTCGCAAGGAGTATCTTAAATTTAATCTAAGCTAATCTCTCACGAACTAATATTGAATCTTTCTTATAACTGTATTTATTCTGGATAAATATGGTGTCAACATGGTGATCAACGTGTTAAAAAGATTTTCGATCATACGGTATTATTTTTGTAGTCATCTAAAGCATTAGTTGCTGAGATCTCAGTTTGTCTCAGTTGATCTCAGACTGTCAGTTTGACTAATAAGTGTAGGGACTTCATAATTGGAGTCAGGATAGACAGTCTGATTTTTTTAGTCAGACTGTCATTCCTGATTGACCGTGTAAGGCCCGCTTAAGGATAGTAGAAACCTTACTTCATAAAAAAATTAATTCTGTAAATACTGTGAAACGTAGGTCTACTCCTTACAAGGGTTGTTGCGCCACAGGTTATTATTATTGATTGTGATTGGTCAAAAAATGTTGAATAATGATTTTATACATTTTTTATTGGTCAAGTGGTGGTGTGAATAATGAATAAAATTATTTATCAGGAAACGCAAATACCATATAACGAATATATAGGTAATTTAATTGGAGTAGAGAAAATAAATATGTATAATCTTTTGTAATTGTTTTTAATATTAATATTTAAAATAAAAATACATCTATCAAAAATTAGGTTTCTCGATTTTAATTACAACTTTGTGTCAAACTATTTATGTAAGATTAGCATTGGGATTTATGTATATCTTGATTCCCGCTTAAATCACATTCGGCGAATGAGGATATAAAAACTGTATCCCCAAAATATGCATAGCTAAAGTCATGTGTTAATAAAAAAATATATTCCCCAAAGGGGATATTATCCTTGTAATACGAGCAAAACGACTTGACTATGTTTGACTTCGAATACATTGGAGGGGTGAATATTTTCAACACGATTTTATCATCTGAATTTTGTACATTTTAAAATACATTCGTTTCTTTAACAAAAACTAATACATTTACACTTTGTCTTATTGAATAAATTGAATTTTGAATTTTTATTTTGTTCAATAAGGCATTGTTTTCTTTATATATTTTATGTTTGTTCAAGTTCATAAATAGCTATGTTATGACTATAGACAAAGAGAATATATATATATATATATATATATATATATATATATATATATATAATATATACTCTTTGCTGTTCGTTCATTCTCTAAACAATGGTATACATATATAATTATCGTTTTTACTCAATATTGTAAATGTCAAATTATCGTAAAACATTTATGCTTTTCTATATATTTTATTTCTTTTTTGAATAACTTGAAACTATTATGTAGCGGTTAAATTTATTTCTTAAGAAACAATAAATATTAATGTTATAAATTTGAATACTACATTAGTAGTACAAGAATAATATTTATATTTGTATAGTATTTACTTGAATGTTCAACTTCCAGATATTATTATTATTTTAATAAAACAATTTAACGCTAGTAATAATATGTGATACTATTAGAATTAGCACATACCTATAATTTACATTTTTATCCCTTTGACCGAAAGGAAAAGTGGTATAGTATTTTATACGATCTTTGAAATATTATCGAAATTAAAAAATATATATTAATCTTTCATTTAGTCTCTAGATGACGAATTTGAACTTAGTTTGGGAAAGTGTATGTGTATGCGTCATACTCGCTCACTCGATCGTTCAAATTTTGGGATCGTATCTCTTCTTCATACGATTTGCATCAAAATTTTAGAATAGATTGTGTTGGTGTCAAAGATATGTATATAGTTTGTTTTTTTTTACAATATTGCCAACTATCTGTGAAAAAATTATTAGAGTTTTAAAACTTTGTTTTGGTTTTACTATTTATTCGAGACCCACAAAACTTAAATTTACTGTTGCATATTGTTACCAATTATTTTATTTCCGAGAATAAATATTAATTTTTTTTAAATTTGATTGAGGCTATACTATTTATCAGGATTTAATCAAATTTTCAGAAAATATTCACTTTGTTATTTACGACTTACTACATTGTAGAAAACAGAAATATTGTTATTATAATAATATCCGTACATGTAAATGACAATAAATTATTTGTAGAATAAATCGAGACAGTAAAGTGAAACAATTGATCTAATTAACAATATATATATATATATATATATATATCGGGAACAATCACAGATTGCTTAAATTAAATTAGATAAAAAATAATTAATAGGTCACCAGATATAAGCGAAAACTATTTTTTTTTTAAATCCAATACTTTTATCGTGAAATTGAAAGAAAAGTTAATGCTGGTTGTAAGGTTTTGTTTGTTTTGGGAACTATTTCTGGGAATGTAAATATTTCCAAAGACGCCCATTTGAGTACATTCAATGCTGTTTTGGTACCTATGTTGATATTTGGTAGTGAATATTGAGTTTGGCTGCAAAAAACATAAAAGAAAAATGACTACTGTGGAAATGAGATTTTTACGTGGGGTATGTGGTGTAAATAGGAGAAATCGCGTACGAATTAGATTAGTGTATGATGAATGTGAAAATGAAAAAAATGTTGTTGCACAAGTTGGTGGTAGTCAGTTAATATGGGTAGAACATCTTTAATCTAATGGATGTTTGCTTAAAAGACTTTATATGAATGTTTTTGAAGGTATACGTTTGCGTGGACGTCGTATGAGTAGTTGAAGTGATATGATTGAGACAGTGGTTTGTGTGAGGGAAAGTTTTCAAGTAGTAGGAATAGAAGAGTGTGTATGAGAGGTATTATGAATGTGTATAAAGCTAAAGTTGCTTGTCTGACCGCGTTACTTTATCAGCGAGACTACTGGAAGGCAGCATGAAAAATTCTACAATAAAATTTTATAATTGTTTTGAATTGATAAAGTAATACTGGAACCGTTTCTATTATAATATATATATATATATATATATATATATATATATAAGTCTGCATCATTTGGTCAAAATTTGTATTATTTGTTTTTTGAAAATTATTATTACGGGACTTTTTGGTGCTTATCTAAAAACTAAAAGTGTACCAATCAGAAATATCTATATCACTTCCGGTATAGGTCAAATTAACAACAATGAAAATTATTTCAGGTAAAGTTACTTTATTTGTAAAAATTTTGAAAAAAAGGTTTAAAATAACATTTTACGCTCCTGTACAAAATTTTAGTGTGCATAGCGAACTTGAATAAACATTTTTGAATGTTTCAAATTTGTAGCACTTATATTATTTCTATTTAAATAAGCGTTTTCTTCTTGTCTGATATAAATATTGTATTGCATATGATAAATTTGAGAAAATATAACAACTTTGCATTAAAGTGCTAACACCTATTTATGAAAAATTAATAAAATTTTCAATAACATTAACTGTGTGACAAATTTTAAGAAATATTGCATTTAGGCGAGTGATATTACTATATGTGAAAACATTTTTTACAAATAACTTTTTTCAAAATTATTTTTACCTGAATTTGTTTTCTATATTGTTTAATTTGACCTATAACAAAAGTAATATCAGTACTTTCGGCTAGTGCATTTTTAATCTTTAGCCAAGCAACAAAAAGTCCCGTAGTGATTATTTTCAAAAAGCAAGTAATAATTTTTTTCCCTTATAATGCGCACTTTTTGACGGACACTATATATCAGTCGTATAGATGCAAAACTCACTATTTGCAAATTTTAAGTTCTGAGATAATTGCAAAAAACTGTTATAGCTAAATGTAATTGTATATTGATGATAAAATCTTGTTACTAGATGGCAATACTTATTTAAAATCGTGAATCATTGGTTTTGTACATCATTAATTCATACAAAGTAACTGTTTGCTTTCCACCAATAAAATTTTTATTGGTGGAAAGCAAACAGTTACTTTTGCATCTAAACTATCAACGCAAGTAGTGAGTTTTGCATCCAACACGAAACTTTAAAGAGTGTTTCTCATATTGAATACTGAGTTTTTTTTTCTAACTAACCTAACTATCGTTAAAATAAAAATAAACACACAACTCTTGGTTTTTTGTTTCAAAATTATTATTTTATTAATACGATGTACATTTCGGCTTATTAGGCCATCATCAGGTGACGAAAATGTAATACAAAAAATTATACATTTCTAACTATATATAATAATACTTAAACTAAAACATAATTGTACTAGGGATGTTTTAGTTTAAGTATTAGTATATATAGTTACAAATGTATAATTTTTTGTATTACATTTTCGTCACCTGATGATGGCCTAATAAGCCGAAATGTACATCGTATTAATAAAATAATAATTTTGAAACAAAAAACCAAGAGTTGTGTGTTTATTTTTATTTTAATTTTAATTATGTTTCAACAAGTGCCTACAGCCGTGTCCATCCAAATTACTAACTATCGTATTCCTTGTAAAATTCTACGTCCAAATTTCGCATAATCTCATTTTTCACTTTTTGTTATATAGTGAGTTTTGCATCTATACGCCTCATATCAACAGTATAGTAACAAAATTTGATTTATTTCAAACTTTTGCTTCTTATAATAGTTGTAAATCATAATTTTATTTTCAATAGATACCTTCTTTTACATTGTATAGTTTTCTTACGCATTTTTTTTTAAATATATACTTATAATTAATCATGTATAAATAAACATATAGGTAACATGGGTAGCTTTAAATCAGTATGTGGTAGAAATATGATATCGTATCTAAAATAAAGTTATGTACATACAATAATCATTATGTCACGCATCCTTGTTTTACGCACTTCGGTTTGGGATAAACTTATGTGACGACATAGTTTGAATTTGTAGCATAGTAATGCGCAAGTAGAATAAAGCGCAACAAACGCAAGATAGCCGATTTGTAGAGGCAGCTCACGATTCAAGTTAAAGCCGTAGCAATCACCGAAAGCTATGTCCGAAGTCCGAGTATGCGAGCATAGTCCGCATAGCATGTTTTGGTATTGTTATTTGGATTTCTTATATATCTGCCGTATTCCCGCCTGACGTATTTATTTCTTTTCGACTGTCCGCCGACGTCCGTCCGACAGCTGCGTTTATCCTCCAACATATGTATTTACGTACTTTCAACCTTGTCACGTGATCACCACCAGTCAGCGGCGGATCGTGATCGCGGATCCCGGATCAACCTAATGCAATACTTAAACAAAAATTCGCTATCGTTTATTTATTATAGTAAAGTACATTTCATTGTCATTATCAGTTCGATTTTTAACTTTTCATTTTTTTAGAAAAATATGTACTATTCAAATGTTTTTAATATTACTTTTTTAAATGTGAACAGTTTTTCTTTTTTCTTTTTTTTGGAACAGCTAATGCAGTTTTCTTTATGAATTACAATTATATTAATTTTTATTTTATGTATCATTACAAAATATTTTCTCTATTAAAAAGAATATCAATTTACTAGAAAAAAACGAAACATTTTATATCGCAATATGCTTATGTTACAGATTTACATTATATTTTGCTAAAAAGTTACGTTACGTCAACTATTATTGTCAATTTTATACCTATAGATACGTTGGATAGTAAAAGTGTTGTTTATTTTTTTTTTTCGTTTTTAATTAAATTTAGAATTTTTTAAATTTTCATTCAAATAACAAATAATTATAATAATGTATTCAAATTCGTTTATCTATTAAAAATCACATCATTCATACTATAATTAATTGGGACATTTTTTTTAATAATGAATTTTTTATAACATTGATATACCCGTTATTATTAAAGGAGCAATTTTCATCGTAATATGACAAAATATAATAATTTTTTTTTTTCATTTCTAGAATGAGTAATTATTTTTAGAGCATGAATGTCTTGTTTTGTTTTTTTTTTAATACTAAATGGAAATATTGTGAAACTGTCATTTTTAATTAGTGACTGAGGAATTTTTATTATTTAAGACGCTAGTCTATAACTTAAAATAAATTATATTGCTCATTCAATAGAAAAGTGACATAAATGTAAATAATACAATTTTTCAGATGAAAAAATTTGAGATATTTTTAAATTATAGTTATTTATTTTATAATAATTACGCCTACTTCAGTTATATCATTAGCCATTGCATGTTTGTGTAGATCATTTTGGATGTGTTATTCTGTAATTAGTAATACAGGTATATATTTTTCGTTGTATTCGTTCAATATACCTATTGTTTATTGCATATGCGTAGTGTTTTTATTCGAATGCGGACGCTTTTTTTTGTGTGTTTACGTTTAATATTGTTAAGAATTTATGATAGTGATTTTAATTTAATTGCATTTATCTCTACATGTTTAATCAAAACTTTAGCTAGCGTGGCTATTCTATTTTCAGGTGACGATATGTATATAAATAAATACATAGTGAAAATTAGTGTAGTACGGTTCTGTACGAGAAAAAGTTTCCATTGTGAAATCATTAAATTAACAGATTACACGTGGAAAAGTGCGAAATCGGAACATTTGTTTTCTGCGGATTGCGTATCGCTAGGTAGCGTTAGAATAAACGGGCATTCTGGCATAGCTGCAGATTAGCATATGTTTTAGTGCGAGGCAGTGAGCAACGAAACGAGTAGGGGTCGTAACGTGTACTGATATATACACGCAGCAGAACGCAGCGCAAGCACGGTGAGAAAGACAGACTGTTTGTCCCCGATGTCACTTGTCAGCGGGGATAAAGAAAAACCTGCTACATTATATTGTTGCAAATATGTGTGCTTTATACGTGCTTTTTGCTCTCTTCTAACCATTCTGTTCAAATTGTGGCTACTAACAACTATTTTTTATATGAAAAAAAAAAAAAAATTTGAACAGTTATTGCTACTATCTACTTATTATTATAGTTTTTCTTTATTTGTTTAAGAAGCTTAACTTGCATGTACAAAGTTTTCGAAGGGTTTGTAAGGGTCGAGGTAGCCTGTGGACATGGAATTTACTAAATTGTTTTTGAAATAGGCGTGTTGTCTATATCAGTACTATCTAATTTTCTTAGCGATGATATCGTGTATGCTTAGTATTTCAAATATGACATTCAACGCTACATATAGCTATGTATATAAAAATCATTGTGCATGCAAGACATAGTTCTATCTTTTTGCTCATTGGTTACAATAGAATATGATTGTATATTTAAATTTTCTCTTAAATTAGTTCTTTAAAAGTTTGAATAAAGAAGAATTTAAAAATTCGGAAAATAAAAAATACCAACCATTATATAATTTTTTAAAATTAATTAATTAAAAAAAATCATTTTTTTTGCAATTATTGTACTCTTTTGGGTACATGGCGTGATTGTGTATGTATGTATGTATGTATGTAAAATTTATTATGTATTTTTCTACTATTTAAGTTATTTGTTAAAATTATTGAGAAATATTGTTTAAAATAACAAAATTATACGAATAAGTTACTTTCTAATTTTTAAATAAACTAAATGCATATTATTTTAACAAAAATAAAATTTTAATTTTAAGGTCAAATTAGAATTTTACTGTCAAAATATAATAACAAGCAATAAGCATATCATAAGCGATAAGCGTTTTTGAGTAAATGCTTACGCAGATGATAGTGGGCTATCTTTGTCTTTTACACATAATTGTTGGTACTACAAGTTCAGTTACTGGGTATACCAAGAGGAGTGTTTTGTTTTAGACAACCATAAAAATTCTTTCCAAAATTCTTGACGGTTTATATGTTCAGGAGACTTAGTGGGAGATAGGACTTACATTGTACCTGCATTCAAAATAAGTTCACTAGCTTGCTATATAATGTACCTGAAAACGAATTATTTAACTCAGAAAAGCTTAAAAGCACAACGCAACGTCCAGTTCACGAGCTACAATCAAGTTTTGGCTATTTTTTGATTACTTTTTAGGCAGAAAATACCTTAGTACCGGTTTTTTTTTTTTTAGTTTATTAAATTTTAATTTCGCTACTACATTATTTATCAGAATTTAATCAGATTTTTATGAAATTTTTTTCTAGTATCCACAGAAATACATAATTTTATTTTTGCACAATCTTGCCAACTTTCAGGGTAAAGGGGAAAGATTGATTATAAAATTTTATTTTATCTTTACTTTAGTCGATTTTAATAACAATTTTAGGAGAATTTTTTTAATGCGAACAAGAATTACAAAACTTTATTTTTTGTAGTGTTTAATGTTGTTTTTTGTTTAATAGTTTTATGTTTTTATTACAGTTTAATATTTAATATTTTTTTTGAGATACATACAAACTTGACATTGTTCCTATAAGTAGGTTTAAAATGTCAATACAATAACATGTAAAAATATTATTTGTTCGAAAAAATATCTTTTATTTTTAAATCGAAAACTGTTTTCATTCTGACGTAACTGTAAAACCGAACGGAAACAGTTTGGTTTGCGTGACGTGGTACTGGTTTGCCGATTGTAGTTTGGACGATTCGGCGGTTCGGGTAATCCTTGTGGGCCGGCAGTATTGAGCGCAGCGCGGTTTGCAAAGGATTTACAAGATGTAATTGGTTCAGCTGCTGCAGACACATTCGAATCATCAATAGCTCATCAGATTGTGCGGCCAACCTGACCCCTCCACCTTGCCACTGTACGCCAGCATCTCCCATCTTCCGTCTTTTTCTATAGAACACAGTATTGCTGCCGCTACTGTGATTTTACACTCGCCCCATTTATAAATCTTGTTTAACTGTCAACTCCCTTATGCGCTTTTCTCACTTACATATATTTTGTCATATTCCTAACAAATATTTGTATTTCAATTTATTGTTTATGGAATTATGTTTTACTCCTATTACATTTGTCTTTTAGTTTTTGTTTATTGACGAATATTAAATGATATTTTTATTTTGCTTAAAAAATTTAAACAAATATTTAGTATACATTATTCTAGTGGCGAAGCGAGGAGGGCGAGGGGGCGGTGCGCCCCGGGTGCCACCATTTTATGGGTGACACCATTCTCGAGATGACACATTTCACTAACTGAATTATTTTAATGAATTTGTGATTTAAACACATTTAATAATTTGTAGTTTTACTCTCAAAATCAGAAAAATATTTCTTTTTGTTTAGTGTATATTTACTATCTGATAGCAATAATATGTAATTTTAGCTTTAAAATGATATTTCTGCTATAGAAAATGTATTACTTTTCAGTATTCATGTGTATAATTTGAACAACTTATAAATTTCAATTTCCATTTGTCTATTTTACGAGTTACATAATTTAAAATTTATAGGGTTTCTAATTTTTTTTTACATCTAAGTATAGAGGTGACACCATTACCTCTGTCCCGGGTGACATCCACCTTAGTTACGCCACTGCATTATTCATATACTAGAACGCTGATTACCCATTTTTGTCTTAAATCTTTTATTAAAACCTGTACCATCTTGAGAAAAACATGTCTAAAGTACAAAAACGTTATTTAGTGCGAATATCTCAGATAAATACGAGTAGTATCCCAGTACATTATGCAGATACATTAGTTACCGCCATAGATAAGTGAAGGTTATCGCTTAACACACATTTTTCTATAAGTGCTTAAATTTTATTTCAAAATTGCTTCAGAAAATATTTTATTTAATTAGATATGCATATTTCCCGATTTAAGTAAAATATACGAGTTTATTAAGTAACTCGAAGTTTACGTACATACAATACATACATAACAATCACACCAAGTACCCATTAGGGTGCGACAAAAACTTTTTTTTATTCAAGCAGAATTTAATTTTTGCCAAATATTCCTAGCCAGGCACACAATTTTAACTTTATCTATATTTATGATACATCTCGTGCATGCTATTTTATTCTCACTACTTCGAAACATTTGCTCCCGCAAAACCACGGCTTCAAACTGGAACCGAATTGACAAATGAAAAATCTATTATTTTTGCTGGAACAAAAACAATATTTTTTTCGTTTCAAGACATTAACTATTTTATAAAATAATTATTAACAAATTTGTTTATTGGCTTATTTTACAATTTAACTCTTATGCTGGCTTTGCACGATGGGTTTTCTATTAAAAAAAATTGTTCAAACAGTTCTTTGTTTGCATTACACGATCCAATATTCGATTTTATATAGAAATTTGTTCAGTATATTTTATAAACGTTCGGGCTCAGTTTGTCCGAGAGAGTCTATATAAAAAATTTAGGAATTAGAACACGAAAACTGATGCGTAATGGTATTTGTAGCTACAAACTATTTAGTATTTATCATTTAGGTTAGGTTAAGTTATGTTATCATCAATTCATATTTTTATGTGTACAGTTTTTTTCAAAAATATCCTATTTTTGACTTTGCTAACTCACCATTAACAAGTAAAAAAAATGTACAAAGTATTACAACAGAAGCTTAATACTGAACAAGTAATTATTTGAAAAGTTTTGATGTATAAACAACTAATATTTTGTATTGTCTTCTCTCTATGGATATCAATATCAAGCAGTAGGTAACATGAACAATGTTTTTTAGTCAGAATTCCATGTTATAAACTTGTTACAACGTAATTGTGAATACATCAGAAATAAAAATTTTCTATTTAAAATCTTCGGAAGCGATAAATATGGTGATGACATGGACTTATTACAATCAAGTCAGTATTGGTAACATTTTAGATTTAAATAATATTTAGAAGTACATACATACATACATACATACATACACAATCACGCCATGTACCCAAAAGGGTGTGGCACAAACTCTTTTCAACATTCCGAAATCAGTCGCCTCTAAACATTCCTATCCAAACAAGCAACTTTCGCTTCATCCACATTCATAATTCTTCTCATACATGCTCTTCTATTCCTACTACTTGGAAACTTTCGTTCACGCAAAACACTCTCAATCATACCACTCCAGCTACTCATCGGACGTCCACGCAAACGAATACCATCAAAATCATTCAAATATATCTTTTTAACCAAACGTTCATTAGACATTCGCTCAACATGGCCGAACCATCTGTGTGTGTGTGTGTGTGTGTGTGTGTGTGTGTGTTTTGTGTGTATGTGTGTGTGTTTGTAGTGTAATAGTGTAGCTAGTTAAGAATTCTGGAAAATAATGTATGTATTATCAAAAATATGCGCAAATGAAGGATCATTTACAATTGTGTAATTTTAATTTGAGTTTAAATTACTATTTAATTGTTGAGTTTGTGCAGTGTAATACATATATAATTAAATCGTTTACATTATAATTTTAATATATACTTTGATTTTCCATTTTAAATTATATGTATACTATGTATACGTATGATAGGAGCATTATACTATTTAAAGAAAATTAAAATACCAAAAACAGTAAAACAATGGTGGGACTCAAATTGAAAGTTGAAATTTTAAAGTGAAAATTTGTTTGTACAAATAAAGTGTAATTACTCGTAATACGATACTAATTTTACAAATTGATTTGTTCAGATATGTGAAAATTTCTAAATAAATAAAAATGTTGTTTTAGGATATATATTTTTTTCTTCATATAATCACCAATACAAAATACGTTAAAAGCAATTTTCATGTAATATAAAAAATTAGAAATTATCGCACGTGGATAAAGAGCAATTTGAAAAAGCGCTGTAAAACTTGTTATATTTCAATTTTACGGCGATATTGGCAATGATGGCTTTGATGCCCAGAATGAAGAAATACGAAAGCAAAAGTATGTAATTTAAGCAAGTGGGTCAGGTCGGAATAGGATAGGATAGGATAGAATAAGATAATCTGAAAGTTTTGCGGGGTTCTCGGCGGGCATCCCATCCCGGCTGATCAAGTGCTTTGTGGTCGAATGTAAGCAGTTCTCAACCTCAACAACGGTTAGGCACCGCAAAGAGCCGGCCGGGATTGCGGTATGCGTAAAGATAAACCAACCAGTTAACAGGGATGACACAACCCGCCACAAGGATTATATTTTCACTACGAGATTATTGCATCAGATTTAAATCGAGTCGAGAATACTTTTGTCATGTTAATACTTGTAATATTTAAAAAGTCATTGTCACATCTGCTACAGGCCGCGCACTATAATACATGAATTAGATTCAATTTTCATCCTAATAAGTTTCTCAAAGATCTAACTGTTTATTAAAATAGATATATTTAATACATATAGTTTTAGTTCGAGATTTTGGTACATATGATTCAGAAAATGATTGAAACAGTTAGATATAAATAATATACGCATGATAAAACTTCTATGTCAAAATATTTGATATAGAGTAATTTCATAGAATAAATTTGTTGGGTAGCCTTTTAACTTAAAAAATGTTTGAAATATATTTACAGCAATTGAATGATTTTATCAGTATTTGAATTTATTCTATTAGTAATCCAAGTATTTGACTTCCATTTTATATGGGTAAATGGGTATATGGGTAAACCCATATATAGACCACTTTGACATTATCATATAAATGATAAGAAATAGGAATAAAAAAATTTTCACCGAAAGTTGGCAACATTGTATTTTGCTAATATATAATATTATAGGCGCTAAGGGTATCTTCTGTAAAAATTTGATTAAAATCGGATAAATAATGCGGGCATAACAAATTTTTAGAAAATTATTAATATTTTTTCGGAAAGTTTTATTAAAATACGGTGTTGCCGTATTTTAATAAAATTATAATTTATGTAGGCACTAGGAAAAACTTTTCTAAAAATTTGATCAAAATCGGATAAATAATGTAGCCACAATGAATTTTTTTAAATTTTAGTATTTTTTCTCTCGATAAGTTGGCAACACTGTATTTTGTTCAAACTGCATAATTTATGCGGGCAGGAGAATCTTTAGTGAAAATTTGAACAAAATCGGTTAAACAACATTTTAGTAATTTTTTTCTCAGAAAGTTGGCAACACTGTATATTATTAAAATTACGGAATGTATGTGGGCACTAGGGGAATCTTTCCTGAAAATTTGATCAAAATCGGATAGATAACGTAGTCACAATGAATTTTTAAAAACTTTAGTAATTTTTTTCTCGGAAAGTTGGCAACACTGTATTATATTAAAATTATGTAATTTATGTGGGCACTAGGGGAATCTTTCCTAAAAATTTGATCAAAATCGGATAAATAATGTAGCCACAATGAATTTTTAAAAACTTTAGTAATTTTTGTCTCGGAAAGTTGGCATCACTGGAAAAAACCAAAACCACATGACCACCTTGGGCACTAGACAAATTTATCCTGAAAATTTCATTAAAATCGGTTGAACCGTCTAGGAGGAGTTGCGATCACAAAATTTTGTCTGAGGACCGAGCGAGCGAGCGAGCGAGCTGACGACGCACATCCATACACCCGCACATAAACTAAATTCAGATTCGTCATCTAGAGGCTATATGATGGATTTCTATACAATTTTATTTTTTTTGAAAATGTTACAGACACCGTACCAAACGCTATACCACTTTTTCCTTGCAGTCA
This sequence comes from Clivina fossor, assembly GCA_963966155.1. NCBI lineage: Eukaryota > Metazoa > Arthropoda > Insecta > Coleoptera > Carabidae > Clivina > Clivina fossor. The sequence continues at coordinate 81,966,421 of OZ014550.1, forward strand.
AAGTGGTAAAAAATATTTAGTGCAACCCGCTTGCTGTTCCCTAACCCCCGAATCGAATATTGCATGTTTTTTTTATTTAATATATATATATATATATATATATATATATATATAATTTATACAAAAATTAAATTAACAATATTTGGCTATTTGACATGGTACGCGCGTCTTAGCAAATTATTATGTATATGCAGATCTTATTTAAATGTATTTAAAAGAGAAATAAAAATGGTGTGAAATAAATAAACGAATAAAAGTTTGAAATTCAACCACGTTAATTTGTGAAAACAATACGTAAATCTAGAAGGTTAAATGCTATTAGCCTGTTATCGCGTTGACAACCGATTACGGGGAAAACGCAACGTTTATGCAGAATGACGGATGGTCACGGTCAGTCACGTGAGCCATGAGTTAAAAGTGTCTCGTTCCGGAAAGATTCCCGAACTCGTTTACAATTCCGGATGAAAGGATTTAACGCCCCTCACGGAACAACTTGACGCTTCTAGTTGTCTCTCGACAACGAGATACAAATACATAGAACAGACGAAAACACAACTATGTCAACGAACTTAGATGAATGATGCAAAATATAATCTGACCTTATTTCTTTTACATATAATAATGTACATATTATTTGTTAGCTGAATTTGTTTACTTGCTAAGTACACTCGTATGTAGTTTTATTAACAAATTTTTGGGACTTGAGGTTCTTGATAACAATAAACGATTAATGATAGAATAGAACAAAATGTAAGCACACATTTTATTGACTAGAAGTATGTAAAAATACACAATAAATAAACAGTAATAAATTAACTAAACAAATCTAAAAATAAACATTATATTCCAGGGGTGGGCACACATGAGGCCTAAGAGAGCCGCAATCCGCTTTTTAATATTCTATAAAGAGCCATACACTAATTAATTTTTTTATTTAATATAATTGCATATTTTCACAAGTCACAATATAAAAACATAGAAAAATATCATTATAACATATAAACATAAAAATAAAACAATGAAAACGAAAATAATTATTTCAAAATTTTAGTAATTAAATTCAAATATAATAAAAATGAAATATAACAGAAATCTATATCATAAAAATATATTTACTAATGTGTCGTAAATATGTCACCCATCCTCTAAAACTTTATGGGAGCCGCACTTGACTCAGTGAAGAGCCGCATGCGGCTCTCGGAGCCGCATTTGCCCACCGTTGTTATATTCTGAAAATAATTACATATGTAATAATAGGGTCTTCCTGAAAAAAATTAATATAACCTTTTTGTGTCTTAACGTAAAGTTTATAACCTGCAATTAAACATCCCATAGAAAAAAACATTTTTTTTTAATTGCAACATGTCAATAAACAACATTCTATATCGTAAAATTTTCAAATTTTGTCACGTGACCGACGAAACGCGGTTATTGGCCGAGCGCTAATGTGACGTCATTACGCATGTTGGCAACAGGAGCGGCAAGGAAAATGATGAAAATTATTTTTTTACAAATAAACTGCACATAAATAAATTCTGAAATTAATACATAAGTACTATAATAACAATTAACAACATATATATTTTTTGACAATCAAAATAATAATAAACAAAGAAAATATTGACAATTAAATATTTGATTAAATTTTTTTATATGCTAATTCTGTCTGAATATAAATTTTTTATTAAATTATTAATTGTACATAAATTAGCTATTTATTCTAATAATTAGTTACCATAAATATATAGTATTAAACGAATAAATCGAATGTAAAATTATTCATTTTTGGATTCCCACCACCTGTCTGAATATAGCCGTTTGTTTGCCTTGCAATGGCCTTAACTGAAGATGACCACAGTGTGGTTGAAATATACATCTGATTTAGAAATAAATATATGAAGGAAAGATTTGTTTCAAAATTTTTAATTTATTAAAACTTCATGTACTCAACAATAAATAATAATATAGGAGTAATTAGTTAATAATTAAAAAAAATATTTAGTAAATCTTTAATGTCATATATTTAACAGTTAGAAAATATTTTGTATACAATTTTAAATATTTATAAATATGTACAATATTTTACAATAAAAATATATAGGAAATATTTTTAATTATTTAGTAAATATATTTAAATACTTAGTAAATGTTTTATAGATATTACAAAAAATATTTAAAAATATGTACAAAATATTTTCTAAAGATTATGCGCTATTAGGGTAATTTTATATATGAAAAATGTTGTTTTGGATTGGAACTCTCAAATCTATTTTGAGGTTATTTTATTACCAACGATGACAGCGAATTTTATATGTCGATCGATTTTCATCGATAAATCATCGAAAATAATAGTAAATTTTGTACTTACATTGAAATGGTCTTCACAACAATATAAGTGGGACGTCAGAGAGACACTCGCGGTATCACGTCGTATTTGTTGGAGCCATTTTTTTCGTACATCCCCCTCCCCTGTTGGGACGTTTATAAATAATTTATTCGGCTCGCGATGACTGCTGCTGTCGCACCCAGGCACAATGCAGTACTTATTTTTCGCCTTTTTTTGGCAAAACTGACATTTCTTTTGCTGGCTCCATTGTAAACAATGCTACAGCTGAGCGCCAACGTGCGTAGTGACGTCACATCAACATGGCGGTCTTTCCTGACTTTTTTAAATGCCGTTCATTTTAAAATCGTGTTTGCTCGTTACAACAACTTCTCTTGACAAAAAAATTAGTGACAATAATTTTTTTAATGTGCTTACAGTTCATTTTCAAGGTTTTTGAAAAACCGCGGAAGACCCCATTGTTCTACCTATATATACATATATATATATATATATATATATATATATATATATATATATATATTTATTTTTATTTTTATTTATGAGAGTGGTCCGGTATTCTTTGAGCTTGAAAATATTAACAAAAAAAAAAATGCTTGCGAACAAGGACGTGAAAACGATCATAAGAAAAAAATTGACAATCAAAATCAAAATCATATACACAAAATCTTAATTTCTTTGGCTTATTTGTGTAAAATTTGGATTTTCTAATTTAATTATTGTTATTATTGTTTTATTAAATATGTAATAAATCTTTCCGATAACAATATAAAAGAGTGTGTGTGAATTATCTTATTTCTCATTTCTTTATAAATTTGAAGATCATTCACGAGAAACTTTAAATAAATATTTTATGTACGTTCAGGTTTTAAATCTTGTGTTCAGTTTTAATGACTGTATCAACAAAATATATTTAAAGGGGGTTCGTGATAAAGAGAAGGTTAAGAACCGCTGTAGTAGTAGTAAAACTACCTCGATTCCAACTATGCATATACTGTGCAAATTGGATTTTTACTACCCGAACATATATGGTTCTATAATATATTTTCTCTAAGGGAATAGGATAATTTAGAACAACAGAATCAGTAAATTAAAAAAAAAAACATCCACCCAAGCTCGATAAAAAAATTTTCATTATTATTACCATATTTCTTCATATAAATTTAAAAATTATATTTGTTTAAACTTGCTAATAGATATTAACAAAAATTACTTTTAATTAACAGGCATGTTTTAACATGTCGTACCACTAAATTGTTCTCTGTTTTCATCACTTTGACTGCAAGGAAAATATGGTATGGTAATCGGTACGGTATCTGTAACATTTTCAAAATGTATATATATATATATATATATATATATATATATATATATATATATATATATATATAGTGTGATTCAGAAACAAACGGCATCATGTATATGGCGTGTTTCTCTCACCAAAATAAGAAGAAAAGTTCCTATAAACAGGGGTCCTTAAATGCAGCGTTACCAAGATACAGCGTGTTGAAAAATTTAATTTTCCTAACTCTTTTATTTTAGAATGTGATATAGTAGTTACAAATAAAAAGTATATTAAGGATCCCTGTTTATAGGAACTTCTCTTCTTATTTTGGTGAGAGAAGCACGCCATATACAGGATTCCGTTTGTTTCTGAATCACCCTGTATAGAAATCCTTCACATAGCCTCTAGATGACGAATCCGAATGAGAGTGTATGTGTGGGCGTCGTCAGCTCACTCTCTCGCTCGGTCGTCAGTCAAAATTTTGTGATCTTAACTGCTTTTAGACGGTTCAACCGATTTTAATGAAATTTTCAGGATAGTTGTATTGTTGCTACTACATTATTTATCCGATTTTAATCAAATGTTCAGAAAAGATTCCTCTGGCACTCACATAAATTATATAATTTTAATAAAATACAGTGTTGCAAACTTTTCGATAAAAAAATTACTGAAGTTTTAAAAAATTCGTTCTAACCACATTATTTATCCGATTTCAATAAAATTTTAACAAAAGATTCTTCTAATATGCCCACATAAATTATACAATTTTAATAAACTACGGTTTTGCTAACTTTCCGAGAAAAAATTACTAAAATTTTTAAAAATTCATTATGGCGACATTTTTTTATCTGTTTTAATCAAATTTTCACAAAAGATTTTCCTAGTGCCTAATTACAAAAAAAAATAAAATCCAACTTTGTTTTACTATTTATCCAGTTTAAAATAAATATTCATGGTTGAAAGAATTAAACAATTTAATTATTATATAATTTGCCAATTTTTTGGAAAACTATTCAAAATTTATTTTAAGCATACTGTTTGTGCGATTATTAAATCGCAGGATAGATTCTATTTTATGCATAATAATTACAAAATTTAATTTTTGAACAATTTTGCCAACTTTTGGTGAAATTTTATAAAAGAAAATTCTTATTTCTTATTATTTATGTGGTAATGTCAAAGTGGTCTATATTTGAATTTACCCATATATTCCTAATTTTGTTGAATTCATTTTTGGTTTGAGTTTACTAGCTGAAACGCTAACTAGTCAATCATTAGCGTTCATTGCGTATTTGTGCTTGATTTAAATTGATTAAATTTTTGTTTTAACATGAACCAAAATTTGGTACTGCTACATATTTATGTACCTATGTATATATTTTAGTTCTAGTAAAAAAATTAATAAAACTTTTTTTAAACATTACATTATGTTATTTAAATTAGAGGATCTGTGTTTATTTAAAATTGTTATTTTTATATTATTTATGAAAAAGAAATATTAGGGTTTGGGACATTTTACACATATTTATTTATATAATTTTTAATTAAATAAAACTAATCATTAAATAATAACTTCTATGATTCCATAATACAGTGATGGATTAAACGGGCTGGGAAGGGGGGTTTACTGGGCGTTCGCTCCGAGCCTCGTAAATGCGAGGAGCCTCGTGAGTGAATGATACTTGGCGAATTTTTAGAATAAAGTTGTCGAGATATTAAATTGATTTAAACGATTAAAGTTCATAAATGGTTTTTGCATTTACATACAAATTTAATTAAATGATTATAAAAGTGCCCATATAGTTTTACCGCCAAGACCCCTAATGTTGTTAATTCGCCAATGCCGTAATAATTGTTTTAAGTTAAAAAACAAATTATTAAAACTTTTAACAATTTCTGTAAATATACGGAGAGACGGCTAGGATATTTCTAAAGCCCAGGGCAAATAAATTGCGAGGTTTATTAAATCGATATTTTTTACTAAAAAAATGTATTATAAAGTAAAATCATATTATACAATGTATATAAATATTTATTACGATTTGAAAAAAAAAAGAAAATAGACTAAATAGACTAAAATGTTCTTGTAGCTTTTTCTTTAGTCAAATTTTCTATTAAAATAGAAAAGTCCATGGTTTTTGATAAATTGCATTCAATAGATACATGATAACGCAAGTACAAGTAGTGATAAAGTTCCAGACTTATTGTTGAGCATAAATAGTTTTCTATTAACTTCTAGATTATTCGAACACATCAATTTTAAATATTCTTGAATGCTAGTTGCTGTATTAAAACATAAAACAGTAAAAAATAATATTATAATTATATAATAATTTTGTAAGTGATAAAAGTAGAATTTTTCTTGTTTTGATACATTGAAGAATTTCTATTTTAGTTTATATTCAGTAGCGTACGTTCTGGACTCAAAACCCCGCGATGCCGTCAACCAAGGAGGCCCGTGAATCAAGATGATTTAAACACTAAAAAGATCTATATATTGTAATAAAAGGAATATATCGAATATTTACTCCACTACTAAATTGTTTCACTATAAATTGTTAAGTTTAGCAATATTTTTTCGAGAAGTATTGTGAAAAATATCGACTATATTAAAATTATATAAATTTTTTAATATTCTGCACTCATTCCCATACTGTAAGACACCATGGTAGGTATTTAGTTTGAGTTAAAATATAATTATATGTGACATATAGGTATATTTTTGCAGAATTTAAATATCTTGTTTTGATTTCGAGTTTTATTGAAAATTATGTAGCTACTATATTGATGTTTTAAAAAATGTTCTTTTTACGAACTGTTCATTTTAGAAAAGGGGGGGGGGGGACAAAATTTGTATTTACGCCACAATGTTTATATTATAATGTAATCTATGTAATAGTACACATAAACCGCCTGTGTAAAAATTACATACATACGATTTATATAATTTTTTCAATGTACTTTAAATATAATTAATTTTACAAATTTTTCTGATATAAACAAATGAAATGTTCCATATACTTTATGTAGAAGTTTGAATTAAGTTTAACATTAAAAATTGAAAAATAATGAATTCTAAATTTACAGTAAAAACGATAATGCTAGTATGGAAGTGTTTGAGAACTATGTGTATGAATTGCATAAATGGTTATATTAACATTTGAAACATATTCATCCACATTTAAGGAGCAATAGTTTTGCGTGAAAATTTCAATATATCTTGAGCGTCGGAGATGTACGTTAACAGTCTGTGGACTATGGACCGTCGACGTATTCACGATGTTTTATGTATGCAAAAGAGCGAATAGGAACGCAAATGCATCAGCGTTGAGCGTTTGGCATGTGTGAGGTTATGTGTTATCGTGCACACGAACACAAACATTTGTGGGCAATGATGTGCGCTACATTGCCTGTGGCGCGGCGCGGCGCGGCGCAGCGCAGCGCAGCGTCTCGCCGCCTCGCCGGACTCCTGCGGGTTGTGCGGCTGTTTAGAGGCGCTCGCCCGGAAACAATGAGCGAACTTTATTCTGAGACATTTGCCGCGTATTTCAATGGATTTGTTTTATATGACGCGCACATCATAAACTCTAGCCGTTATTGTTATTTTTGGCGGTGCTTCAGAACTATGCTGTATCTATATGTGATTGTTATGTTACAACGTCGACGTCAAACGCCGATTTTCAACCATAGAAATGCGTATGCGTGCCACGCACGTGCCACGCACTCATTGTCTTATGTGTGAGTTTCTTCCTTGTTTTGTTTAGTTTAACTGTTTGTGGTTTTTGAGGTCTACTACAATTTGTTCGCCGCTTTCAACTTTTATTGCCTCTAATTTGAGTTATGTTGTTTTTGTTATTTTTCTATTGTTTCTCTATTATCTTCTATTATTTTTCGCTATATTTTTAGAAACAAAGTAATTGCGACAACTGAACCTTTATTTTAAAATGTAAAATGCTTATTTTAAAAAAAATATATTAAATACATAATTTAACGCTAGTTAACGTACAAACCGTAGGCCTCAGAAAAATTTGGCCCCTTCATATATACAGTGTATTCGTATTCTTGTTATTCAATATGTTTATGCTATTTGAAATCTGTTTTGTTTTTGAATTACTTAACATATTCTTAAGTGTGCAACAGACTTATATTCCTAAAATAATACTTATAATAAATACAAAACAAAGTTTTATATCGGTCTAAAAAAATTATATCTTTACCATTTAGTATATTTCAAACTACTTTGTTTTAAAAAGCAAATGCAGCTTGGCCAACTAAAGCACTGATATTTAATTTTTACTCAATTTTTTTTTATCTAAAACTGTAAAATTTATATATTATTTGCATTCAGAAAAAATGATTTTTCTAGAAATGTATCAAATAATATTATGCTATTTAAAATAAGAAACTTAGGTATATTTAACCTTCTACTGGTGACGTACACTTTTTGTAACATAATTGGTGACGTGGTGCCATATTGACACCAAAAGTTTTCTTCTGATTACATGCCCGTTGGTTTGAAAATTTCTGAAATATTGTAAAGTATGATTTATTCCACATATCTTAACACCCTAGTATAACAAACTCCATGATATTTTTCCAAAATAAAAAATTATTTGATTAAAATAGAATATAAGGAAAAATATACTAAGAAAAACGGTGTTTTATAAAATTTTCCCTAATTATTTTAGTAATGAACATAAACAAAAAACATACAATTTTTTTAAAACATTATATATGATTGAATAATTAAAAAAATTGCCAAGGTTAAATAAGTAATTATAACTTAAAAAATGCAGGGCTTAAATATTCATAAAAATAAATATTTATTCTACACACTTTTTAGGCTAGTCTGTTGTAAAATCCTTTTGTAGCATTGGCTACTTTTTTGTTAATATCTCGGTTGGTCTTGAAATAAAAGCTATCGAACTCCATATTTTTGTAATCGTAATAAAATGTTCTATATAATATACACAGTGTTTCATCACAAATTTTAAAGTCGGCACTACTTCCAGTCAAACCGGAATCTCAAAATTGTTAAAAACATTCAACGCTAATACGTAATTTATTGTAATATCTACCTATCAAATTTCATTTCGATATCTCTAAAAACACCGGGGATATTTACTTGGTTCCACACATTTGCCCATCACTGTAATACTAACGTTAACGGTGACGTGGTGCCCAGATGAAATTTAATTTGCAAATAAAACAAAATTAACCGATTGAATTTTGGCAAAAACACTTGCACCGACGCAAAAGCAACTAACTTAAAAGTGGATGGAGCCACAAAGGCATAGTTTTAAATTTCTTCAACTGGCGTTAAATTTAAAATTACTTGGGGTCACAGTGGCACCACGTCACCAGTAGAAGGTTCATATTCTAAAAAGCCCTGATTGAATAAAAATAGTTTTATAATATCATTCATCACTTATGTTTGATCATAATTTGGAGCAAAACTGTTTAATTTAACCGACATTGTATCTCTTTATATAAAAAAGCATAGCAGTTGTGATCCGGTTACCATAAACTTATATATATATATATATATATATATATATATATATATATATATATAGATATATATATATATATATATATATATATATATATATATATATATATATATATATATATAGATATATATATATATATATATATATATATATATATATATATATATATATATATATATATATATATATAGATTATAAATTGTTTGAGTTCAACAACGAGCTTACGCTATCTGAATTTTTCAAACTATGTAATATTATATCTCACAAATTTGATATCTAAAGAATTTTCCGATTTGCTTATTCGAAATAAAAAATTTGTCAATAAGATACTATTTTCGTATTTCATATTCTAAAAATAGATTATATGAAACTGTGGCCAACTAAAATTAATTTTTTTACTGATATGATATTTTACCTTATCAAATCAAAAATAATATTAAAAACACATCTCAAAAAAGTTCAAATATTAAATTATTTGTGTATATTCTGTAATTGTGTAGAATGAGATATTCTCAGTCTATGTTTGTTGTAATGAAGTCGCTTGTCTTGTAATATTAAAACATAATTATTTAATATAATTTTACTGTTTAAATGTAATATGTATTTGTTTTTCATTAGTAACTCTGTGTTTTTCTGTTTTCAGTATTTCTAAAACACTGTAAGTACCTTTTCAATTTTACCTCTTCTAATTTTGATTCTGAAAAAATATTTTGTGTTTTTATATTTCTCGTAAAAAATCATACAAAAAATTGATAATTTAATAAATAAATTTTGTTTCTGTTTGTAAGATTTATAGAACTGCAAAATACTTTTTAACTAATATGATATTTATTTACTGTTTGACAAAAAAAAAACCACAATTGAAAAAATATATTTATGAAAAATGTTGTTTTTTAAAACACTTATTCAAACTCATTAAAAATACTAAAATTTGAGCACTTCATACAGGTTGATCATAAATTAGTGTTTTTTATTATGTTCAGGAAAAGATCATTGAAAATAGGAGATATCCAAAATATTAAAATATTTTTATATACAGGATAAAATCAAGTATCAAAATAACTCGCAAGTTATTATAAATAATAAAATGAATTTTGGTACATAAGTATTTATGCTGGTATTTGTATAAGCTATATAAGCTCTATAGCACTATAGAATCTTTTGTCTTTTTTTATCATAGGCATTTTCAATTTATTTAAAAAAGACAAATGATTCTACTAGTACTATAGATCTTATAGAATAATACAAAATTCCAGCATTAGATATATTCTGAATTTTATGTTGGTATTACCGTTCTTACCGCAACTTTCGATTTGACTAGAAATGCATTTAAATATTAAATGGAACATCCTATATAGATTTACATAATTAAATTATACGTTAAATTTGGAACAACAATAAACAAAAGGACGAACAACTAGATCTATTTTTGTTATTCATAATAAGTACAAACCATATTTAATTTTAAGTTACATTTTTTTTATAGGTAAATTAGCACCAAATCTAGACATATCGTACATCATTAATTTTCAAATTTAACGTACAATTCAAATATATAAAAATATAGAGTCCGGTCAAATTGAAAGTCGTGTAATAACGATAATATTTACATTTAATTTAGAATATATCTACATAAATATGTATTTATTTAAAATACCTAACTTGCGAGTTATTTTCTTGTTTCCATCTCGTATTTGCCCATCTCTGTATCATGTATAAAGACGATTATCAGTTGTTTTTTTTTTGCTATAAAATAATTTAATTATTTATTAGCATTAAATTTTTTTAAATGTTGTCATTTTTACCACTTTGATTGCAAGGAAAAGTGGTATAGTGTTTAGTATTGTGTCTATAACATTTTCAATTTTTTTAAATTTTTTTATAGAAATTTTTCATATGGTCTCTAGATGACGAATTTGAATTTAGTTTATGAGAGTGTGTGTGCGTGTGTCGATCGCACGCTCAAATTTTGTGATCGTATTTCTTCATAGATCATCTATTTCTATTCGATTTGCACCCAATTTTCAGGGTATGTTTTGTTAGTTTCCAAGAAGGGCATGTGGTTTGTTTCTCAGTGTTTTCGAGAAAAGAATTAAGTACTAAAGTTTTAAAAAAAATTTATTGTGGCTACATTATTTATCCGTAATTAACCAAAGTTTCTTCTTGTGCCCACAAAAATTATATAATTTTACTATATAATTTTACAACTGTACAGTGTTGCCAAAAAATTTTAAAATTTATTATATGCCTACATTTATTAATACGTGATTAACCAAATTTTTACAAATGATTTCCTAGTTTTCAGGATAAATTCTTCTGGCACATTCATAACAAATGTATAATTTTATTTAGCAGTGTTGCCAATTTTTGGAGTAAACCATTATTTCATTTTTAAATATTTTATTTTGGCTACATTATTTATTTCATTTCAATTAAATTTTCAGGTTAGATTCTCCTAATTTCAATAATAATTACATAATTTTATTTTTGCACAGTGTTAACCAAATAACCACTATAAAAAATATTAATATTTTATTTTATCCACATTTTATCCAGTTTCAACCAAATATTTAGATAAAAATTTTAAATGCTTCAAAGAATTAAATAATTTAATTATTATACTTCGGAAAAACTATTCAAAATTTATAACAAATTTACAGAATAAATTTTTTTATATGCTCAATAATTACCAAACTTATTTTTTGAACAGTGTTGCCAACTTTTGGTGAAAAATATAAAATTTTTATTATTATTTCTTAGTATTTATGTGATAATTTCAAAATGGTCTATATGTGGGTTTACCCATATGCTTCTAATCTTTTTATTAAAAAAAAATTGTTATTTTCTGTATATTTCAATAGCTTACTATTATTTGTAAAAAAAAATGCTTATAAGTTTGAAATAAAACACAATTTTTTAGAATTTTTCGGAATTTATAAATTTAAAATTTATTGTTTATTTAAACTGTAAATACTTGTGCTAGACAAAAGTTTTTATTGTTTATACTATTTGTTTGATGATACAGTAAACTTTTTTCTCATTAATTTTCAGAATTAAAATATTTAGTAACAAATTAATATATCTTTAAAATTAGGTGATATATTTTATTTCTAACCTATTTTGTTGACCAAATTAATGATATAAAATTACCAAAAATACACAAAAGGGTTTATAGTTTTTAATAATTACATTTTATAGTTATATACAAATATCTTATCTTGATGTTTTTTTTTTAATATATTATTACATAAAAAAATTGATTATTTTGTAACCAAGGACATAGACTAAAAGGGGAAATGGCATGGTGATAGGTGCGGTATATATATATATATATATATATATATATATATATATGTCCATAATTAATAAAAATTATACAGAAATTTTTAATATACTTCTTGGAGCTTAAATGACAAATTCGAACTTAGTTCGTGTAGATGTATGTATGTGTATGCATTGTTCACTATCTCGTTAAGTTGTCCGTCAAATTTTATGGCCGCAATTCCTTCCAGACAATTCAATCCGATTTTGATGAAATTTTCAGGATAGGTTTATTTAGTGACCAAAATGGTTATGTAGTTTATTTTTTTGCATTTATTAAAAAAAAAATATATTTTGCCTGCACTAGTTATTTACCAGAATTTAATAAAAAAATTTAGAAACTATTTCTTTAGTATTCATTAAAATTACATAATTTTACTTTTGTACAGTGTTGCCAACTTTCGGATAACAAAATTATTAAATTTTATTTTGACTGTTACTATTTATTCGCTGTAATAAATTTTTTAGAGCAGATTCTCTTAGTGTTTGCAAAATATAAATAATTTTCTTGTTGTCTACTTTCGGCTAAATATTAAAATTTTTAAATAGTTTATTTTAGCTACCCTATTTATGGTTTCAATCAAAATTTTATAATAAATTTTTAAATGTATACAATAATTATACAAAATTATATTTTTGTACAGTGTTGTTAACTTTTGAAGAAAAAAAAATATAAAAAATTTATTTTAATTATACTTTATTTGATATTAATCAAATTTTCATAAATATTTTTAATTAATTAGATATTACAAGGACCAGTGCGTATAGTAGTTCCATTTTTGAATAATAAGAAATATTTTATTATAAAATGAATATAATATTATTAAGAAAATCTAAATTTTGTACAGAAACTTACATTAGTTTATTTCATTTAGGTGAATATATTTAGGTAGTGATCGTATAAAAGTAAGAAGAGTTTTTATGTCGTATAATGAGAAAGTAAATTGGGTTTGGGCAGGCGAGATATGAACAAGTATTTCTAATGCTCTGTTGTCCGTCCGTTCGTTCGTCCGTCCGTCTGTTGTTTTTTGATCTCGTGTCGTCTGTCCACGTTAATCTTCGTTTCTTGTCACGTCCGGTGTGCGGCTGTGCGGTGTCCGTCACTTCGTGTTTGTCCACAAAACATCAATCCGAACTTCCACGGATATTACTAAACTTCCAAACGATCGCACGCGGCACTCCCTCCTATTCATTCTGATCGGATGGATTTCTCTTACTAACTAGTCTTCTAGACTAGACGACTTTACGTTCTACTTTTTCCACATATTTCAGATACACGACATACGGTGCAGTGCGCTTGTCTATTTCTTACTTAAGATTTAAAACGTAGGTATCTATAAGATTAATGTCATATAGTATATATGTAATTAGGATTAACGTTAAATACATTCATTAAAAATTTATTTCGTACACATCTGTTTCATTTTAGTAAGATAACTGTAAGAAATATTTAGTTCAAAATTTATATTTATAAACTATCTGTACAGGGTTGAGAAAAAGTTAAAATTTGGTTTATAATCAGTTGCTATTTGTTGTTCAGATACCCCCAGTTAGTTTTTAATTAAAATAGGATACATATGTATCGTAATTGGAAACACTATTTTGTATACAATAATGTGTTATTTATAAATTAATTCCTTTCCTTAAATTGATGACTGCATACCTGACAAAAGAAGATTAAATTAATTATATATATATATATACCGGGTGTCTACTTTTTTTTTGTTACATAGGGAATAAAATGCTAAAATTTTCATTTGGTGATAAATTTTCCCCTAATTATTATAGAACAAAAGTACAAATACAAAAGTTGTTTAGAATTCAAAAATGCATCAAATGATGCCAAATTTATCAATATAGGATGTTCTGATCAAGAATTAGAAGCAAATTAAAATTTCCATTTTTGCGCTCTTTACATCAAAGTGCCACGGAAATTAAACAAATAATTTCATTTCTTCTGGAGTTTGAGTTTGACAGATCGTATTTATTTTATTGTTACGTTCTGTATTATTATTATTATTATTATTATTATTATTATTATTGAAAATAATGAATAAACTTAATGTAAATGAAAAGCTATTAAGTATAAAAAGTATTAAGTATTTATTATTTATTACAATGAAAGGGTATTTTACTCGGCTGTACACTACGTACTAGCTGTGGTTTTAAATTGTGAATGTCTCCATTATAATTTTAAGTAATTGTTTAATTTATTTATTAACTTCAAGTTATAAAAACAATACATTTGAATTAGATGACTGGCATTATGCCTAATATATTTATTATAATAATTTAAACTTATCCCTGAGGATGCTGTAAGTTGTGCAGTGAAACGTCGGATAAGAGTTTAATAAATAGTAAATAGCTGAACTCCGTAAAACTTTCTTTATTTATTACAATATTCAATATACCTATAAAACAGAAAAATTCATGAATACAAGATATAGGAGAACAAAAACGAAACTAACAATTTAAATTAAATGTTCAAATAAATCGCCATTAACTGCCAAACAATAACCTAATCTGTTATAAAATTCGTGACGTACAGAGCTTAATTGTGTTTGTGTTATATTATTGCACTCTTCAACAATGGCATTTTTCAAATCAACAAGATTTTTGATATGTCGTTTATAAATTTTCTCCTTCAAATATGGCCATAAAAAGAAATCGCACGGTGCTAAATCGGGCGATCTAGCTGGCCAATTAATTGGACCACCTCTACCAATCCATGAATTTGGAAAACATTGATCCAAATATAATTTAATGTTGCAGCTGTAATGTGCCGGACATCCGTCTTGTTGATACCAGACAACATTATCTTGAGTTGCACACTCTTCTAACTGCGGACCAATATGATTTTGCAACATATCCAAATATTTTTCGTTGTTTAAATTATTTTCAATAAAAAATGGCCCAATTATACACCTGCCAAAAATTCCAGCCCATACATTAACTTTTTCTGGATATTGGGTACGTGTTGCTACCATTAAATGAGGATTTGTTTGGCTCCATATTCTAAAGTTTTGTGTATTAGGTTCGCCGTGTAAAGTAAACGTAGACTCGTCAGTAAAACAAATAGATTTCAAGAAGTTTCTGTCTAAATTGGATTTTTCCATAATAATGTTACTAAATTCGCTTCTAGCCATTTTATCCGCTTCAAATATCTCTTGGTGCGTGGAATATTTATAAGAATGATATTTTTCATTTTTTAGTACCTTATGTATTGTTGAAGGATGCAAATTTAATTCAGCACCAAGTTGACGCACACTAACATTTGGGTTTTCCGTTACACACAAAAGTATATTCAATGTATTTTCTTTAATTGCATTTTGATTTAAATTCTCCTCCTGATCTTCTGCGTTAATTTTTCTACAATTTTTACAACGTTTTAACACACTTCCAGTTTCTTCGAATTGTTTAATTATCCTACGAATAGTCATAGCGGAAGGTATGGGACGGTTTTCAAAGAAAGCGCTGAATAAATCTCTTACTCGTCGTATCGAATTTCCAGTAAAATACCATTTTACGCACTGAACTTTTTCATTTACCTTAAGTTTATTCATTATTTTCAATAATAATGATAATAATACAGAACGTAACAATAAAATAAATACGATCTGTCAAACTCAAACTCCAGAAGAAATGAAATTATTTGTTTAATTTCCATGGCACTTTGATGTAAAGAGCGCAAAAATGGAAATTTTAATTTGCTTCTAATTCTTGATCGGAACATCCTATATTGATAAATTTGGCATCATTTGATGCATTTTTGAATTCTAAACAACTTTTGTATTTGTACTTTTGTTCTATAATAATTAGGGGAAAATTTATCACCAAATGAAAATTTTAGCATTGTATTCCCTATGTAACAAAAAAAAAAGTAGACACCCGGTATATATATATATATATATATATATATATATATAGTCAGTTTCCCTTTTACCGTGAGGTGTAGGGAGTCATATTTATATTTTATGTATATTAAAGTACCTGGCGTTGCTTGGGTAAGTTTAATGCTTTTTAATTTGGATGCTATTTTTTTGCCAACAAAATTAGGATAATTACCAGTCTAATAACAGGAAAATATAATATACGACAAATATTTGAAATGTTATGTATTTTACTATTATTTTATTTATATACTATTTATTAATATTTACTTAACAATATGTAGACAAAAATTTAAGGTTAGCAGATTCTTAATTTTTAAATTATATAGTAAAAACTTATACAGTTTTTAGTCAATTTATATAGTTTACAGCGTTCGCCTGCGGCTTACGCTGCATTGTCTTAGTAAAAAAAAACATAACAACTATTAATAAAACTTCCATCAAAATCTGTTCAGTGGATCTCATACTACGAGGGTTGCATTTTATACTTCCGGACTGAGTAAACCTAGTGCTGCCATCTAGCAACTGACGTCTTTATCGTAAAGTTTGATATTTTTGACGGTATATGTACTCAGAACGTTACCTACAGTAACTTGAAAAATTTATTTCTTCCAAAAAATGCAATCAAATCGTGAATATTTGTGTGCGATTATTTTTTATAACTTTTGACGTGAATTACTTCAACAACAGTGCATCGATGAACTTAATTCGACTTTTGGCGATGAAGCCATCGTAAAGGTCGTCCAAAATCGGTTGTTTTCCCGGAAAACATTGATATTGTGCGTGAACTGATACTGCAAGATCGTCATGTGACTTAACGTGAGACTGAGGCATCCTTGGACATTAGCGGGTCATTAAAAAGATTTGTTCACGTTGGATCCCACATAATTTGATAATCGCTCAAAAAAAGATTCCAAAGGAATGATCAAAAAATACGATCGTGGTGCTTCAAAATATGTCTATTACTTCGTGACAAGTGACAAATCGTGGATCTAAGCGTACGAGCCGGAAAATAAACAGCAGTCGACTGTGTAGGTGAACCAAAGCACTTCGAAACAAATAGTTTCCTGTTTTTTTTTTTCGATAAAACTGGACATTTCTAAATGGTACAGAATCATTTGTTTGCCAGAAGTCTTCGAAGAAATAAGAAAAACCAACCGCTAAAAACGAATCATTCTCCACCACGACATTGCGAGCTCTCACACATCGGCTCGAACAAGTGACTTTTTGAGCACTCAAAACGTCGATTTGATGGGTCATCCACCATATAGTTCTGATTTGGCAGCCAATGACTTCGTTTTATTCTCTTACATCAAAAATAAATTGCGAGGTTAACGTTTTTCGATATCTAAAAAAGCGGTTGATGCGTTCAAAATGCATGAATGGAAAAAGTACTTCGGAAATTGGTTCAAACGCATGCAAAAGTGTATTGGTCTTCATGGAAAATATTTTGAAAAACAATAAAGCCATTTTTGATGATAAATATTTGTTTTTGTTCTCTACTTCAGAAATATAAAAGGCAATCCTTTATAAGCGAACAGAGTTTTTGACAAATTTTTAGTATTGTTTCATAGTAAAACCTTTGACAAACGATTCAATTTTCAATCTGTTCCATCGATCTCAAGTTATAATTTTTCATAATTTACATGGTCTTATAGTAAAACTTTCCTTGCAAAATGCTTCAAATATTAATAAAACTTCAACCAAAATTTTTTTCGCGGCCTTCCCATTTTTGGACCCGTTGTGCATCACTAATATACAAAGAACTTGAGGATGTCAAATTATAAGCAAATAAAATAAAATTATAAAATTGCTATGGTATTTGTAGGTTCACTAGTGTCCAAGATGGGCATGTGGTTTTATTTTTTCTAGTGTTGCCAACTTTCTCTGAATGAAAATGCAAATTTTAAAAAAAATTATTATAGCTACATTAGTTATTTGTGATTAACCAAATTTTCAAAAAAAATTTCGTAGTGCCCACATAAAATATATAATTTTACTACCGTACAGTGTTGCCAACTTCACGAGAAAAAATTTACCAAAATTTTTAAATTTAATTTTAGCTTTATCGTTTAACCGAAATTAATCAAATTTGCACAAAAGATTATCCTAGTGTCCAAAAAGTTATTTAATTTTACTACTGTATACAGTTGTCAATTTTCCCAGAAGAAGATTATTAAAATTTAAATAATTTAATTTTGGTTTTATTTTTTATTTGAAATTAATTAATTTTTTAAGTGTCCACAAAAATTATATAATTTTGCTGTCACACAGGGTTGCGAGCCAACTTTCCAAGAAAAAAAATACTAAAATTTTAAAAAATTTAATTATGGCTTTATTGTCCATTCGAAATTATTCAAATTTTAAGAATTTCCTAGTGTCCACAAAAATTATATAGTTTTACTACTGTACAGGGTTCCCAACTTTTTGAGAAAAATATACTAAAATTTGTATTATTTTGTTTTAGTTTCACTATTTATTCGATATTAATCAAGTTTTCAGTTTCTATCAATTTATTTATAATTATACCAATAATAATTATATAAATTTATTTTTGCACAGGGTTACCAACTTTTAAAAAAATAATAATATTTTATTTTAGCTAGATTTTATTCAGTTGTAAACAAATATTTATGCTTGATAGAATCAAATAATAATAATAATAATTATTATTATTATTATTATACAGTGTTGCCAATGTATTTTAAGCATACTGTTTGAACGATTTAAAACAAATTTTCAGGATAGATTATTATTTTATATGCATAATATATACAAAATTAAATTTTCAAACAGTTTTGCCACATTTTGGTGAAAAAATATAAAAAATATTTCTATTTCTTAGTATTTATGTGATAATTTCGAAGTGGTCCTATATATGGGTCTACCCATATACTTCTAATCTTTTTTTATGACAAATATGTTGTTGACACACGTCGAATAAAATATAAGTAATTAAAATGAATAAAAATTGAGATAATTTCGTAACATAATGGATATAAATTGAATGTGTCCCAACTGGAAGCGCAATCATAATTGATATTGAAAAGTGATAGATATAGTTGTACAAATAGCAATAGGTACATAGAGATTTGTTGTATCGAGAGATAGGTATGATGTAATAATCGAATAAACGTTCATTTATTAATTGCGTGCACCTAAAAAACTATCACTTGAATCTGATACGACATATTAATTAATTAATATTGCAACCGTAATACGTATACACACGGTGGTATTGAGTCGATATGCGCAATATGCGATATGTACCTACCTGATTCGTATCAGTAACATATGGCGCACTTCATCTAATCACCGTCATGACTGGCCACTTTGTTCGTGACGCGACGCTAACGAGCACGCTAAACGTTTCATGCTAACTTTAAGCGCACACTATATATATATATATATACATATATATATATATATATATATATATATATATATATATATATATATATATACACTTTAATCGCTTGCGGTATGCCTTTGGACAGTTTTATAAAGTTTTTATTCTTGGAATGAAATACTGCAGTATGTTGATCCAGATTTTATATTTTATTGGTTATTAGAATTATTTTCTTCTCATAATGAGAAACAAGAATGCAAGGTTTTTTTGAAATGCAATTGATACGTATAGGTAGAGGCAACTGCCATAGAGCACTCACTTAAAATGGTGACGGTTATTGTTTATTAAATATAGTTAATAAAAACCATATAACATGACATATCTTACTAAATTTTGAAAATATCTCTATAAATTATTTTTAATTATAAAATTTTTTTATAATTAAATAAAACGGCTTTAGGTTGTAGTTCTGTATTAATATTTATTAATAATCGACGTTTCGATGAACTGTAAAAATCATTTGTATCTTTTTTCTGCTGAAGACGTACGTTTAGTTCGTTAATAAATATTAATACAGAACTACAACCTAAAGCCGTTTTATTATAATATAATGAGTTCTGAAAGATTTTTGAAACTGTCATACTTATCTCGTACGTTATACAGATAAAATAATTTTTATCATTTTCTATTGTTGTAAAACATGATTATTTATATTAGTACATAGTTGTAAATGTTATTTCGGAACGCAGCCTTTACGATCTGCCTCAGATATTAAAATAGCTAAACTCGATCTTACAACTGATTAATTTTTATAGAAATTTATTCACGTGTTTAAAACGGTAAAATTTTTGAGGAGCAAATACAGGTAACCCTCCTACAACACGGTCTTGGAACCTATCTACCGTGTTATAGGAGGGTTACCTGTATTTAGATTTTTATTGATTTCTATTTTATTATACACTAATGCGACAAGTATGAAATTTGTTGACTTGATAATTCTGCAGATATATAGAATATAACAGATAAGATGACTCATATATATATATATATATATATACATATATATATATATAGGTATATATATACCAAATATTGAATATTCGGACATAAATTACAGCCGAATACCGAATATTTGGCGACCGAATACTTTTTTATACAGAGTATTTAATTTAAATGAGTTACTTTTGCAATCTTGAGAACTGTAAAGCCCCATTCAGACTGCCGTTTTAGTTTTTGCAGTAGCAGTAGCAGTAGTTGAAAATACATGTAAGCTTATGGGAATACAATGCGCGTGTGTGGTTTTTGTAGTAAGGAATAGCAGTAGTCGTAAGCAGTCAAACATTTGAACTAGCCAAACTTTCTGGTTAAAATTTTACATAGTCGTAGGAATTGACCAATCAGAGTTGAGTGAAAAGAGATAGCACTATTTTTATTTAGAAACGTCAAACAAACGTCAAATTCATAAAATATATTAAAATGGCGACTTTAGAAAGCAAAATTAATCAAATAATATT
This sequence comes from Clivina fossor, assembly GCA_963966155.1. NCBI lineage: Eukaryota > Metazoa > Arthropoda > Insecta > Coleoptera > Carabidae > Clivina > Clivina fossor. The sequence goes on from OZ014550.1 coordinate 81,987,637, forward strand.
TAATTATTATTAATATTATTATTATTATATTATATTATTATTATTATTATTATTATTTAATTATTTTATTTATTTATTTTGTGTCAAATGTGTCATTGCAGTACGCATGCGTATGTAAAAAATTCACTAGCATCACAAACCAGTGGGAATGGTCAAATAAGCTTACAACTACTGCTACTGCTACTGCAAAAACTAAAACAGCAGTCTGAATGAGGCTTAAGAGCTACGAGGTTGGTTAAATTAGTAAAGAAAAACCATATTATACGGGTATTTTAATATATAAAACAATTTTTAATTGTTTCATAATAGAGAAAAAGATATTTGTAAATTTTAAAATATTATAATATAATAATTAGTTTAGTTATATAATTTATAGTTTTAGAGATACACTGATTTTCTATGTTTCTACATAAAAAATTAGTTATTCTAGTTAGTCTGCATTTCTTAAAATAAAAAAAAAAGAAATATTACGAATATTTTATAAAATAAACTATTTATTCTTAATATAAAAATTGAAACATTATTAAAATTTTATTTTTCAATTTTAATTAAACTATTAATGTAATTGATATATTGTTTAATTTACTTATTGATTGATGTAAGTTCAATTTTTGATTGAATATAGAAATATTTAAATTGTATCTCTATGTATCAAAATATCGATATTAAATATCAATTATTGATATATCGATATTATCAATATTTTTTAAATATCAAATATCGGTATTGAAATTCCGATATTGTCCAGCCCTGAACATGATACATTTTGAATGTACAATAAATTTTAATAAAACTATTTTTGTAAAAATCTTATATTTCTCGCATTAAACATTGTCAATTTTTAACATATTAAAGCAATTTTAATGCTGAACATGCTGTAGCTATTATGGTTCTTTAGATCTCAATGGTGGTACCTGAATTTGGAATACATGGTATTAAAATATCATTGAAAAGTGTATTTTATAGACTTCAAACATATACATTTTTAAATTTTATTATACGTACTAATATAGTTAAAGTAAAAAATATATGTAAATTACAAACATATAGTATATTTTATTCATAATACTTTTAAAATTTATGGAAGTTTATTATATAACTAAACTCTTTTTAAATAAAAGTCTTCAAGATATAGTTCTGTATTCATTTTTATTAATAATCGACGTAACGACGTACTCTACGTATATCATCATCAGGAAAAATTATTCAAATAACATTACAGTAAATAAACAAGTTACTAGGTAACAAAACAAGTAACTAGATAATAAAATTTATGAACTTTTTTGTCAAATTAATATAAAAAATATTAATGTTTTATCTTATGTTGTGTAATTCATATTACAGAAGCTTATATACTTAACTTAAATTTGATAAATATATTATATAGTTTCAGAGAATTTTTAAGGTTTTTTTTGTTAATTATGTATTTTTTGCTATAATTCTATTATTACGTATTAGAAAGTTAAAAAATTATTTATTTATGAAAAACTTATAAAATACCCATTTTTATGACATTCATTTTATATATACGATCCAGTATGAAGGCACTGATTTAAATAAAAAAGTAACTTGTTTCTGTGTTTTGTTTGTTTATTATTTTTATCATTTGTATATTTTTCCTGATTGATGATATACGTTCATTATATCGAAATGTCAAATTTTAATTAAAAATTATACTTTTTTTATTTCAATTAAATACATTAATGTAGTTATTTGTTTTCAATCTTTGCTCCTTCTCGGAACATATTCTGCTGACGCCTCTGTCCGTGTATAATTAATGTTTAAAAACTGATAAATTTTATAACTATTATTAAAATAGGAAGCTTTACTGCAAAATTAGTATATTGAACAATAAATACAGCACGACAAAACATAACAAAATATTATTTATTTATTTGATTAATGAAGGTGAATACAACTAAAGATTTTGGTTGCACTCATTGCTAGATAGGTTGGATTAAAAGGTTAATTTTTTTTTCGTGAGAAAAACATTTTGTCATTTTCTTACTTTATTTTTCGTGTGAAACATTATTTGTTATGCATTATATTTTCCTGCCGAGAATTATAACAATTTCCTCGTAAAGCAAGCTTGTGCAAAAAAATACCACTCTTAAAAATTTAACTCAACATGGATCTTATATCGGTGTATAATTTCAGTTCGCAAGTTTCTAGGCTTCTAAGCTAAAGTTTAATTAAATTTATAACACGGTCAATATAATGTCAACGAAAATATTCTAAAACACAAAAATAAATTTATAAACATTAATTACTTTAAGACATTAACTACAATGATTAATAACTAATGGACGCCCTAACAATGCGGCAAATTCTCAGTAACGATCTAAAATCGTTCAATATGGATATGTGGTGTGTGTGTGTGGGTGTGTGTGTGTGTTGTAGAAAATGGCGAACAGGTATTCGACTTATAATGAACGAGCATTAATACCGGCAGCGCCTTGGAAACTAAGGTTCGAATTTTCAAGTTTGCATTTGAATAAAAGCCCCACAACGTAGCTAACTTACACTTTCTCGTACGTATAACTAGTAGTATTATTGGAATTACAATTAATCGGCAATAATACGCTAATTTGTTACTAATACAATAGATTTTGTATTCGCCTTGTCATATTCTCACGTTTCTCTTATCTCATAATTCAAATATTGTAAATTATTGTCAACATTCCTACCATAAATAATAGAAATTGTTTTTCTAAAAAAAAACGTCGTTTTATATTAATAAAAGATAATTTAACACTGAAATTATGATATTTAGTTTTGAATTTTATATATTTTTACTACTTTGACTAAAAGGAAAAGGGGTATAGTTCTCGGTACGGCGTCGCATCGCTAATATTTTCAAAAATTAAAAAAATATATATTGAAATCCTTCATAAAGCCTCTAGATGACGGATCTGAAATTAGTTTATTAAGATATATTGATGTGCCTGGTTCACTCGCTCCCTCGATCGTCCATATTTTGTGATCACAACTTTTCCTAAACCGTACATTCGCTTTGCACCAAATTTCCAGGGTAGGTTCAGTTAGTACCCAAGATGGGCATGTGGGTTTATTTTTGCTAGTGTAGCCAACTTCTCGAGAAAAGAATTATTAAAGTTTTTGAAAATGTGATATGGTTACATTAGTGATTAACTAAATTTTCATAAAAGTTTCTCCTATTGTCCATAAAAATTATATAATTTTACTACCGTACGCTATTGTCAACTTTTCGAGAAAAAAATTACTAAAATTTTAAATTTTTTTTATTTAGGTCATTTTATTTATCTGTAACATTTTACAAAATTAAAAAAAAATGTATAGAAATTTTTCATATTGCCTCTAGATGACGAATTCGAACTTAGTTTGTGAGGGTGAACGTGTGTGAATCGATAGCTCGTTCGCTTGTCAGTTAAAATTTTGTGATCGCAACTTCTCCTAGAAGGTTCAACCGACTTTAATGAAATTTTCAGGATAGACTTATTTAGTGCCCAAGATAGAACTTATCATAACTACATTATATATTCGATTTTAATCAAATTTTCACAAAAGGTTCTTCTAGTGCCCACACAAATTATACAATTTTACTAATGTATGAATATATATATTTCTATAATCCGTTAGAATATTTGAATTATTATTGTTTTTATTATAAAAAGTTTTCTATATGCTGTAATTAAGTCAATGACACTGATTTCTGATCGAAATTTTCGAGTTTGCTGCATATTAATTTTGTATGATTCCAGCATATGTACTTTTGTCTAGTTTTTTAAAATAAGGGAGATCAAATTGTCTGCACCTATCAAAAAAATAAAATATATCAAATAAATATAGTTTATATTTATTTATATCAAATATTTGAAAGTAATTTAAATATTACAATCTATTAATTGAAATAATTAAAGAAATGATTTAACTAATTTTATTATATTTTTTAAATTATACTAACAATAATATAAATAAAAACCGTAATAGAAATACATATATTTTTTACTTATATAATGTATTCTTGCAAATTAACATATATTTTTTTAATAATAATAATACTCAAAAATATTGAGATTTTAAATTTTTCCCAAAATTTCACATGATAATCAGTCATTGAATCGGCTGTTAAGCTATGCATCAATGACTGACCAGTTTTAACCGTAGACACGTGTTTCGGTCTTTAGGACCTCATCAGTACGGTGCTCTGATCAGTCGCTGAAAGGCGACTGATACCGGTGTTAGTTCTGGCTGCCTTATATGGCAAGTACTTTGAACCAATAACGGCGAGTAATAAATAAATACCACCAACGCCATCTACACAATAATGCGATAAACAAGTATAATACTAGGACATTGAACAAATAAATGTTCGTATTGTCATTGTGAAATTTAATATAATAATACTCAAAAATATTGAGATTTTAAATTTTTCCCCAAAATTTCACATGATAATCAGTCATTGAATCGGCTGTTAAGCTATGCATCAATGACTGGCCAGTTTTAACCGTAGACACGTGTTTCGGTCTTTAGGACCTCATCAGTACGGTGCTCTGATCAGTCGCTGAAAGGCGACTGATACCGGTGTTAGTTCTACGGTTAAAACTGGCCAGTCATTGATGCATAGCTTAACAGCCGATTCAATGACTAATTATTATGTGAAATTTTGGGAAAAATTTAAAATCTCAATATTTTTGAGTATTATTATATTAAATTTCACAATGACAATACGAACATTTATTTGTTCAATGTCCTAGTAATATATTTTTTTGCCTGTCCGATAAATTTATTTTTTTTTTGCCTTTTCTGTTACTGTTCTCTTACTGCACAAAATTTTTCTTTTGCTCAAACAATTAATAATTATTATTTTTTGGTCCCAACAGTAATAAGCGAAGTTTAAATTTAGTTCCAATAATTATAACCAGAGGCGCTAGATAAAATTTTGCTGTATAAAAAGGTTTTTTATCTCAATTTATATTATGTACTTGATAAAGAGCCACAAATATAAATATTTAAATAAATAATAAAAATAAAGACGAAAAATTATTGCATATGTGATTTTATAAACATATTGTATATAAAATTCTTTAGACCCATTGTGTATATAATTTTTTAAACACATTGTATATAAAATTCATTAAACCCATTGTATATATAATTCTTTAAACACATTGTTTTAATTAATACCGGTTTTCGTGTCTATCATACGAGCAGGACTAAACAAATGAATTAAAACATCCGAAAACCGAGCTTGTAATACCAGCTATTGTATATAAAAGTTTTCAGACACATTGTAATTGCTAAGTTACATTGCTGAGATACATTGCACATCCACATATAAAACACATATTGTATATAATTTGTTTTTAGTCACATCGTATATGATTGCACTGCACCGGAGCTCGGTGAAATAATACAGCTAAAGGGGGCACGTAGGTTTTTTTTAATGAAAAAGTAGCCCATTTTCAGGAATTATTTTTACTGTACAGGGAAGGCCTAAAGCAATGCGACTTTTTTCATCATGTAAATCGTTGTAAATTGACTTGTATGTCGGATTTTTTGGTCACGTCCCCTCTCCAAACTTCACCCCCCACTCCGCTTTTTGTAGGCCATGTCCGGAATTTAGAGGTATGTGGTTCCAGGAATTCCTCTGCACTGCTGCAAAAACCGTTTCGGATTATTGAACTTGAATATATTTCCCATCGTTTGACGTATCCTTTTTCGAAAATTCGATTTTTTCGCAAAATGGCGGACTCTTAAAAAAAAAGAAGTCAATTTCGACCCTTTTTTTTCTGCTTTCTTGGATGATAAAAAATTAAAAAAATAAACATTTTTTAAAAAGGATCCGTCAAACGATTCCAAATTCTATTATCTTTTTGCTGGCAAAAAATGAAACAGATCGGTTAATTTGTTCCAGAGATATCATTGGAACCGACAAAAAAAATCCAGTTCCAAGAAAAACGCATTTAAAGTTTCAAAGTATGTTATAATTTAGAAAAGTAAGTTTTTTTGCAACTTACATGTAATCATCAATTCCAGGGCCATATAATCATTCCTCCTGTTTATCCTGGGTGTCTGTTTTCCGGATTTTGATAATCTCTGCCGAATCCGTGCCTCTCGAGTCGAATGCTCCGTTCTTATTGCTGACTGGTGGCAGCGACGAAAGTCATATGATAGCGTACCTCACCTAAGCGAGTTCCGGAGTTACGCGACAAAAATCGCTGTAACTTTCTTAATTATTAAGATTTCGGAAAACGGTTTCGTGTTTTTAATTCTTAAAGGATATCTCTATAAGAATATGTAATAAAAAAATCGATTTTTTAAAGAAAAAAACCTACGTGCCCCCTTAAATATAGAAAAAAAAAACATACATTACTTGTATATAATGCTTAAAAAAATCGCATTAAAAATATAACAACAGACATAGATAGCTTTACAAAAACTGAATAATGTTTTTTTCCCAAAATGTTGGATTTCATCTTCTTAAACATGAAAATGTTGAAAATACTTCTCATTAATTAATTTAATTATTTTTAAATAAAATTTAATTTTTTTTTATAAATTGTAATATAAGAACTATTCTATAGAGTCTTCTAATATCTGTTTGAAATATTCATTATATTTTATGAACACAGTGTGATTAATTTAATTAGATAACCAGTTTTGTTCGCAATTTCGATTTAAGAAAAAGTGTCAGTTTGATTTAATTTTCGCTCATTTTGTTGTTCGGTTTACAGTATTGTTTAAAGTGATAACCTATATTTTAACAAATGTTATAAATACTAAAAAAAAACTATATCCACAAAATTTAAACATTTAAAACCAGCAATTATAATTTATATTTTAAAGTTTCTAAATAAATAGTACAAACTTTTCTAAGTGGAATGATATTTTTTCATTTAGGATTCCTGATTTGAATTTTATTGAACTAAATTTTGTTTGTCAGATTAGTGAAAATTAACAATATTAAATTAAATCAGCTTATTTAGGCTATACATCAATGATTGAGTAACTTGAGAAATTTTTGTGAAAAATCCCAACATTAGAATAATTATTATATTAATTTCACAGTACTGAACTTATGAACTTTTGTTCAATGTTATTATTTTCAATTTATACATTTTTTAACATTACATCAACTATTAAATTATACACTTTTACGTCTACTTTTTGAATACAGCTAAAATGTGTCAGAGTAAAACAAGAATTGTAGTTCTTGACATAAAGATTAATAATTAGCATCTGATTTGAATTTGAAATCAAAGGGATGAAGCAATGATTATAAACGAAAATATTTATATAAGATAATGAAGGGGGTAAAGTTTTACGATGACAATGACACAATGTCAAATAATAAAAGTAAGGAGAGTAGAACTCTACAGTCGATAACTCCAAATCCAGAGTATGAGTAGAAGAGCAAGCAAGGAATGCTTAAGGCCAAGCAGCGCGACGCGCTGTGTCGTTTCGGACTCTTGTGGTGTGTAATAGCGCGCGCAAAACACGGGTGGCCAGACGTTCCGGCGTCCCGCATCGTTTTATGAAGATATTAATTTCCAGATTGTCAAGTAGTGTTACAGTTATTATACTTACAAAGTAATAACTGGCTAGAAGATTACGAAAAGGCTGCGTTAAAGTGCGCGGCCCCTCAAATTAATTAATTAATTAAATGCTGGGTATAAACACCGCGTCGGGTTGCATCTCTTGAACATTTCGCGGCCGCCCCGTTTACCTCCCAGCATTGGGGCTCCGTTCCACTGTGCTGTGCGCTGTTCATGCTGCTGCTGCTGCTGCTGCTGCTGCTGTTACGGCCGCTGCCATCATTCTCTAATCATGAATCGTACTGCTCACTCGTTATTGTCTCACAATAGGGATTACGTACTATTCATTACTTCTTTCATTTCATGGATAAGTGTTACCTATAAAATGCTTCACTTCAGACTCACTCAAAATAATAATAAATTTATAAATTTGTAGGTAATTGCTATTACACAAAATGAAGAAAAATATTATGCATATAGAATGAGAGAAGAAAATTGGATCGTTATATTTTAATCAAGATTAGCGTATTAACTAATTTTTTTTTTAAATTTACTATAATTTATTATTGATTGAATGTACATGGTCATATATCTTGTTTTAAAAATAATATTTTTAACAGGTTCCATACAGTATTGACAAAATATACTAGTAAATCAATACAAAACCGATCAATTAGAGCCAATTACTTATAGATATAATGTTTCATAAAAAGAAATAACTAATTTTTATTAAATCAAGTGCCAAAATTATTGAAAAACTCAAAAATTACTTACCTCAGGCAGAGCGAAGAATATATGAATAAAGCAATTACATCTACCCATTATTCATATATTTTATTGAAAAATTTCTGATTGCGCCGAATGTAATTGAAAGTAGCGCGCGCCGTGTTGGTGTTACCTTAGTTGCCTGCGAAAGATTCTGTGATAAATATTTTCATACCAATTTCGAAATAAATAAAAATAATAATAAAATTTTTAGGGATTTTTATTATTATTTTAAAAAGGTATTATCTGAAAACGGATTGAGATATCGTAATTAAACAAGAATTACTATTTATGAGATGAAGCACATTATTTTCGATGTTCGATTCGTTTTGCTCATAATTTATTCTTCAAGCAAAAAATGTGCCTCAATTTATCAAATTTAGCGTTCTCTATGAGAAACATTAAAATTAGTTACATATTCTTATTTGTCATGTAAAAAAACGTAAAGCTTCCAACAATTTTAAAGTTGGTGCTATGAAAACTTTTAAAATTATTGAAAAATTTCAAACTTTGAGCATCCTGCATCTCTTAGGTAGTCATGTAAGCTCAGATTTAAATAAGTTTTAACTGTGCAGAAAATCATAGCAAAATTGCGCATTTCACAGATAGTCCAATTTTGCCCATACACTGTACAGTTTTTTTACTCATTTTAATGTGCAGTTAAATCGGAACAGGCATTCTTATGTATGATATTTTTCAATATAACTTACAAAAATTCTCCTGTTTACGACATATTTTACTACATAACTACATATTAACCACAAATTAATGATATTGTATCAATACAAATATCAAATAAATTGCAACAGCTAAACAGACGTTCTATTTCAATTGTGCAGTTATGAGTTGCCCAGTTATAAAAAATGTATCGGCTACAGATTTCATTCAGTCCATACTCACAATCAGTCCGAAATTCTGGATTGAACATCACTCCGGTTTATCCACACAAACACATATACTATACACACACACCCGCTACGGAATGACTGCAAAATTTCGGTTTGATGTAAAGTTAGAACTGTGCAACATTGCAACTGTGCAACTAGCAACATTTGTATAAGGAATATAGGGCTCAATGATCATATTTTGGTCTTTAGTTTATCTATTTATTATTCACTAAAAATTGCAAAAATTATATATGAACCTATATAAATAATTTTTAAACGTTTCTAAATCTCTCAAATTTATTGTAGGTACAAGTTTCTAATTAATTGTATTAATAAAATATTTTTTATTTATTTTACAAGCTTCCATTTATTCAAATTATTTGAATTTAAGTTGAAAGTTCAATTCGAAACAGTATTATACTATATTTGAGAAGATTACAGAAATTGACCAAAGCTGCTTCTGTTCAACCAATACTGTAGTTATAAATTTTTTTAGCGAAATTATTACGTAAACAAATTCAATCTAATGTTTATACAGTGTTTGAAAACATAATGCGCATTAATGAGCTACCTCTTTTACTGATAGCTCACGTGCACAGTAAAAGGTTTTCAATACACAATTTTTACTTGGTCAATATTAAAATATAACTCACAAAATATGTAGGATAGTTTATAATAAAATAATATAATATATTTTATATACGACGCGACGCCGATGCCTCTAAAGTTTACACACTATAGACACTGTAAAGTAACCAGCGCAGCGTTTCCAATATCAGTGATGCTGTTGAAATCAGATCAGATTTGTTATTATTTTATTATTAATTGTGTGTTAACATTTATCAGTTTGAATGAAAGGCATATTAAAGTAAAAATTAAAATTCTTTATTATTTTTAAGTGCAGATAATTTAATAATAAATATTACATTAAAATAAGACAATTATTTGAATTGTCAACACCGTTTATGGTTATTCACATTACTTACGTACGTACGTATTTGTCGCACTTTGCTCTAATCTGTAAATAGTGAACAAAAGTTGTATTTTAGTGTTTTTGCGGAATAAATTGGAATCTACTGTAACTGGTAATAAAAGTGATTAATAATCGTAAATAACATTTTTATGTTAGTGCAAATTACATTTGTTTATAAAACTTAACATATTCATATAAAAACATTTTTAGTTGTTAATGTAATTTGGGGTCGTAGATAAAATTTTGTATGCAATTTGTGAGTTAACTGGGTTTTATAACATTGGTTCGGATGTTTTCGAACCTCGCTACGCTTGGCACAAAATTTCAAAACTCATGTCATAAAACGCATCTTTACACACTTGTTACATAACTAACTAGTTACATAGCATAAATTTATAAAGTCATATAGCGTAAATTAGTTTTACTTTCATAATATTAGTTTGCTAAATGTTTTTTTTATTTGATTACAGCTATATTTCACATATGAATATTTGAAACATGTACATATCTGAAACATATACATTTTGTTAAAACTTCGAATCGTTATAAGTCTCAATTTTAAACATAAAATTAAGTATCGCTGAAAAAGTACGAATGTAAGAAAACCAATACCTATTAGTCTAGAAACTAGAACAGAAAATGAGGGATATTTTATAGATTAAGGATAGATAAGTTGTCGTATGCGGGCTTGTAGGTGGGGAATAGGTTACAACATTCTCTTTCTCTCTCTCTCTCTCGCTTGTTCTCTCTTTCTCTTTCTCTTGTTCTCTCTTTCTCTTGTTCTCTCCTCTTCCTCTTGTTCTCTCTTTCCCTCTCTCTCTCTCTATCAGACACACACATACACACACACACACATACACACATAGATACAGAACTATCTAACGTTTAAAGTCGTTCGTTTTATAACGGTAGCGTTTACAGGCAATCTGGCATTGGGTACACGCTTTTCGTTTCTTTTTCTTCCGCCGAAAGAAGACATCGTCTATTAACATGACAAATGCTAATATATTTCAACAGTCTTCGAGCGGATTTTGCTGCGGAAAACTGATATATTTTCGTACGGAAATCCTTATTGTTTGTCTTCGGGTTTAAAACATTCGCGGAAGAAACGCAACAATTTATTTTTATAACCCCCCATGCCCCATATCACTAGACTTAACACTGACTAAACGTTCACCGTTCACAGTTCCCCGTTCCCTGTTCCCCGTTTCCCGTTTCCCCATTTGGCTTCTAACCATTCAGTCGTCTCCAGTTTTTACCCTAACATATTATTCATTATAACTTAGACGTTAATGATAATTATTTTTACTTAAAATATTTTGTTTTGCAAATAATCTGCTTACTGTACTATTTTTGTACTGAAAATAGTCAAAACCAAATAACTGAATTCAAACTGTATCACTTTCAAATCAAAAATAACACTTACGTTGCAAGTATTGTATAAAAATTTAAATTAAATTTAATTTGTTAAATTGTATTTCGAAAAAAATAATTGAAATTTTAAGAAGATTATTAATTAAATTTCAAAATTAAAAAAAAAAGTACAAATAGATTTTGGAATTATTTGTTTTATTCATATATACGAAGTATTTTTATTAAAGTTTGTAAATGAAATACGGTATGTTTAAACATGCATAAAACTATTAGTTTTTTAATTTTTGAAATGTTACTGTTTTCTATTATTTTTTTTTAAATTGAAGTACAACTTATGTATTTAATATTTTACCTTTTTTTTCGATAATATAAAAGAAAAGATAGAAAAATTTGATATTATTAGGCCCGTTCTCAGAATAAACACTTTATCTAAAGGTGATCTTAAGCCGACAGAAATTAATAACAAAAAGTATATATAAAAAAAATAATTATTTATTGTAATAATAATTATACAAGTAGAATGTAAAATTGAAGCTTTTTGTTTTCAGTTAAAATGTTTGTTATGAAAACGGGTATTAGTTTTTAAATTTTATATCATATTTTGAATAAATGCATCACTATTAGCATATAATAACACGATTCACTACAAAAATGACAATGATTAAATTGTCTGTTTAAAATACTGAAACGAACCACAAATTTTATTTAAATTATTTTTGAATGACATTTGTAATTTTTAATTAACACAATTACATCATGTAATTAAAAATGATTTGGTCATGCACATGACAGACGAGCTACCAAATTTATCATATGTTAATAAAATCATCGAAACTAACATTTTGTTATTGTATTACTATATGAAATATAATTAGAAATCAAAATATTTTAAGATTGAAATATAATCGTTAGTTTATTTACATTATAAGTAAAACTAAATAATAGTCATGTACGTATGTAATAAAATTCAGCAATCTTCTATAATCTGAAATATCAATAAAAGCATAATAAAGGTAATAAGAGAATCCATATGATGACGAATATATGTTTCCACTTGATGTAGAAGGTGGAAGGAAGTAAAGTAAGCGTAACCGTAAGCCGTAACATAAAGTAAAGACGTTAAGTGTACATCCAGTACATCCTATAGCCGACGCGACGCGACGCGACGGGCAACGAAACGGGCGATGGGTGACGCGACGGCGACGGCGACGGTGTAAATTTCCAGTGGCGACAGCGGTGTGATGACTTAAGCCCGGTTTTATCCCCCTTTAGCCGGTTCTGATTTACGTTGGCTACATAGAGGGCAGGGGTCGACCAGGTCGGCCGGGCAATTAACAAGTTTAGCACGGCTAATCCCATGAATGATGTCCGCTTACGCTGACGGGAGCGGGTGTCCTCCGCACACGGGAAACGGGTAACGAGCGATGAACGATGAGACCTGATGCCTGCAGACTACAGGATCCTGCCTGCTGCTGATGCACAACAATGCACCGCACCGCACCCTCTTTGCTCACATATTTTTGCATTTCGTCAATTTCTTTGCAAACACTTCTTATTCATACAATCATTACAACAATAAGGTTTATTACATTTTATGATCGGTTTAGAGAGCATATTCTCCTCTTACACTATTTAAATCGGAATTGAGAATTATAAAATAGAGTACACATAGTATTATTTATTATGAAAATTAATATATTAATAATAATATGAAATTAATAATATTATGAAAATATATTTTAATTCAAATTATTAATAAAAATCATTTTATGTCTACATTTATATTATACTTAAAAACATAACGTTAAAAAGAAATTTGTACTAAAGTACGTCTCAATAAAAATGATAAATTTTATTGCACCATGTAATTAATAACACATCCATAATGTAAAATGCCACACGTAATATACCACAAAAAAAAATGTCTACAACTCAATACATACAATACGGATTTGACACACTTACATTGATAATTGTAAAATGTGACATTACTAGACGGAAACTATTGTTGTGTGTAGAATATTTTATTGTTGTGTGCAAGAATATTTTTATTTTTGCAAAATTACCAGTATTTTTTAAGAATTTTCGTATCTTTTCCATTGCGTTCGACCAAAATCGTATTTTGAGCACGTTTCTGTATATTCACTTAATATGTGATTCACTTTCGTAACAAATTTTATTCTTATGTAAACTTTTATTTTTTTGATATATTTCACTATTTTCATGTCACATAATAGTAATTCATTAAATTTCTATACATAGTTTATTAATTACTATGCAGTTAAAATTCCATAAGACATCAGACAAATAAATCATATATATATATATATATATATAATTAATGGAAAAATATCAATTTTGAGATACTTATTCTAATTTTAGTAAATAGTACAAGGTAAAATAATTAATGTACTACCAACTAAAACTATTCATAATTTTTCAGATTTTTAATAGAATTTTAGAAGAATTTAAAATCCTACTAACATCATACAAATTTAAAACATGATAAAATTTTGAAAAATATTTTTATGAACGTAAAAATAAAAAATATGCGAGTACTTTATTAGTAAATATGGAATATCGTAATCATACTCGTAACATTTGTGTACTTCTTTTAAAGGGGTTTCTAAACAATAAACACTTTTCAACTAGCATGCTTTTATATTATTTGCTTTTATGTTATATAATAAAATAATTTAAAGCTTGAGATTTAGCAATGATGAAAATATTAATAATTTTCCATATCTCAATATTTTTTGTTCGAATTTACAATTATAAAATCCTTAATTCGAGTTTTTCTTCTTCGGTCATCGTAATCATCATCATATTTGATATAACAGCCCTAAGAGAGCCTGGACCGCAAGTACGAAGTACTAGTTTCGTGATCATTCATCTAGACACTTCTTCGAAATTGCAAGTAGTGCGTTCGCAGCGACGTGTTCCGGCCAGTAATCTAAACTACTAATATTTTAAGACAAAAAGTTGATCAAACCGATGTATCCGATTCGATTTAATTAATGCCTAACCTTCTGGTATTTTTTTTTTAATTTTACGATCGTCGTAATACTAACATTATAAATTCTTTTTCTAATTTTGCAACAATATTCTAATTCTACATAAAAATGTCTTTTAAATCTACTACATATAAATCTTTCTCAACCATCGGCACATACTTAAATTATCAATAACTTTTTTTTTCGTCGAGCGAACGAAACACACATACATTCTCATAAACTAATGGATCTATTCGGTTCACGTCTCTAAGACCTATAACGTTACATAATGTTTTGTCATTTTCTACAAAAATTCCATTTACTAGAAAAAGTAAACAAAAATAAAACATTTTGTAACACTGTAGACCTTACGAATGTAAACCGAATAGATCCATACGTTTAAATTAAACATTAAGAAACTGTAAGCATATAGATAAATATAATTTTTATTTATTTTTGATGATGACGCTGAAAAGTATGTTTTTCCCTAATAATTGAAATGAAAGTTGGCAAATACATTTGATTAGTGTATAATTTATCTTCAGTATTAATTTATGTCCAAAAAACTAAGGTAAAATATAGTATGATATATAAAATATATTACAAAGTAAATCTGATTCATAAATTGCGCATAACATATTCGTAGTTACATAGGGATGGTTTGGTAACGAATTTATGTAATAATATTTTTAATTAAATTTCGGTAAAAATATTAATTTCGGCAATTATGTAAATTTTTTTCCATAGATAATTTCGAAATAATCGTGAATAATATGATAGAATGCAGATCGGGGGCGGATGGCGGGAGTTTGAGGGTCAGGCGTTTGTTAATCGTGAAATGTGCAGAGAATAAATAGCCTAGCCAATATGTAGATTTGCGTAAATGTTTTTCTGCTTCGGTTTTGGTGTTGAATTAGTGAAACAATTTTTAAATAATCTTCTGGTTGGTTTGTAATAAATTCGTGTGGATGAGTAACCGCACCAATGCCAATGCATAACATAATGAATGCATCATACAATAAGCGTAAGCGCGTTATGCACATATAAGTGCACAACATTTTCATATCCACATTCCAGCGCTTTGAACTTTGCGATACGGACACGGACGCCCGGCCCGGCCCGGCCCGGTTTGGCTCGGCTCGCTAAATTAATAATCATGCTGCCTGCCTGCCTGCTAGTGGGCTGTTGATGCTGTTGCTATACTGTTGCACCAACCTAAACCAATGCACGCACATACTCTATACTAAATCGATGCATTGATGCATTTCTATCCCCTCCCCTTACCCTCCCCCCATCCCTTAGATTAGATTCATACGACATCAGCTAATAGTTTACCTTGTACGATAATCAGTTACCGGCGAATTTTCCGACATTTCTTTTATTGTTTTCTCTTATAAACTGTTATCATAAATGTTATGAATATTTTATACTAACTAGCATCTATTGACTTATCTTTATACAAAATTAACCAAAAATTTAGAAACGGTTTTATAAAGCGAAAACTATTTATACTGTGACAATAAATTTTATTCATGCACATATTGGATATATTGAAATCTCTTATTATTTCATAGTTTTTATTATTATAGGTGCCAAGATCAATTCATAATTTAATATAAAATATTAATAAGATTTATAATAACAGTTTATATATATATATATATATATATATATATATATATATATATATATATATATATATAGTGTGTCCCGGGACGGACATGCTCACGATCAGTCGAAGTAAAATATTGGCAATAAGATGCCACTTCCGGAAGTCGACCCTAACTTCCTTATTTTATGTGGAATACCTACTTCATTTCTTTATTTTATCATTGAGAAAAAAATTCATTTAATACCTCATTATCATGGTTAAATTCTTACAAAACTAGATCTACAATTTATCAGAACAATTTAATGTAGTATTTGCTATGGGGATACTAATAGGTACTACACCACTTATTGTTAGTTGTGTTGAATAAAAAAAACTGTTATTTTGAAGGAAATTTTTATTTAAAATATTTTACATCCAGTATAATATAAAAACATTTTCGCTTAACTCGAAGTGATTATTACGTTAACAACATACTGAGTTTATGTGAATTTATGAAAAATTGACAAATTTTATCTAGTTTAAGTCAAAATACGGTTGTCTAATACATCTATTCTTTGCTTTTTACACTATTTTAATATTTTACATACATACATACATACATACACAATCACGCCATGTACCCAAAAGGGTGTGGCACAAACTCTTTTCATTATCCCAAAATCTCTTCTCCAAACATCCCTATTCAAACAAGCAACATTCGCTTCATCTATATTCATAATTCCTCTTATACATGCTTTTCTATTCCTACTACCACTCCAACGGACGTTCACGACTATTTTGTGCTTTGTCTAAAAACTAAAAATGCATTGTCCAGAAGTACTGATTCTACTTTCGATATTGGTTACATTCAACAATAATTTCAAATATTTTAGGATAACTTGCTTTATTTGTAAAAATTTTCAAAAAAGGTATTTGAAAAACTTTCAGAATAACATTTTAAACAAAACAAAACGAATATATAGGGATCGAAAATGTGTTTTTACAACTAAAGTAATTGTTTAATATGGCATAATCGAAAGTAATATCAACACTTCCGGCTGATGCATATTTCGTTTTTGGACAAGCACGAAATAGTCCAGAGATAATAATTTTCAAAAAAACAAATAACAATTTTTTTTTACATGTAATGAAGATTTTTTGCTGACACCTTATATATTTTTATATATTCATTGGCAGTAATTGAATTATAGTCGGTATTTAAAATTTAAACGGTTTTTACTTCCAACATAAAGTAAAGATTTCAAACTAAGAAATAATGATTTATTTTAGAAATAATGGGTAGTATTTTATAACTGTATTAGCTACTATTCAATTATATAGATGTAATAGACAAACAAAATAAGCATTGAGACAGGTAGCGGTAGTCTTACCGAATAATATCCATTCTCTACTTAAGGTTTAAGCTATAACTGTAAATAAAATGTTATAAATTTTTTTAATTGGTTTCATTAACTAAATTTAGCTGTAAACTAAACAAAATTAGTAATTTATTCTAATAGTAGACATGTCAGCATTGACTGGAGGTGTGACGAACACTGCAATATTAATATGGTAAACAATGCGTTTGTGAACATATTATTAAATATCGTATGTGTTTTTTTTTTTAATTACTATAAGAGCATAAATTCTGCTTTTAAGTAATAATTAATCACGCCATGTACCCAAAAGAGTGGCACAAACTCTTTCCACTATCCCGAAATCAGTTTCCTCCAGTTTATCCTTATCCAGAGAAGCAACTATAGCTTCATTCACAGTCATCTAATCTATCTCATAGCATGCTCTTTTATTCCTACTACTTGCAAACTTTTATTTTCCAACTAATCAGTGAACGTCAATAATAAAGTTATAAATAGTAATAATGAGCAACACTAGTATGTGTATATAGATTAGTTTCAACAATTATTTTGGGGGTGAGTGCGGGCAACTTTTTATTAATGCTATCAGCCAAAAATAAGTTTCAGTAAGCTGTTTAATGTCAATAATCTTTTCATGTATTACACTTGGTCCGGAATTCAGTTTTAAATTTTTTGTTGCTGAACATAATACGAGTTTTTTTATTTTATTTTTGCGTTATAAAGTTGAACTATTGAACAAATGTGCGTCCTTATTAAGGAGACCAAAATATATTGAGACAACATTGTGATGCATGAACTGAAAAAGTTTTTGTCTTGAAATATTTATATATTATAATTAGTATAATGACCGTGCTTCGCTACCGGATTAACTACTTTAAACCCATTTTAACTTAATTACAGTTTTTGGTCAATTTTTATCGTTTAGGCTCTAAACTTTAGAGCGTTCGCCTGCTACGCACGCTGCATTACCTCATAGGAGAATCTTTCTCGAAAAACGACTTAACTATTAATAAAAACCCCCATCAAAATTTGTGCCGTGGATGTCAAGTTATAAGCGAACAAAGTTTTAGATTAATTTTTATCATTTACAGCGTTCGTCTGCGATTCACGCTGCATTGCCCCGTAGTAAAACTTATTGAAAACGACACAATTTTCGCAAAATGTTCTGGTGGCCAACTTAACTAAAGTACAATGTTGCTAACTTTCCGGGGAAAAATATATACTAAATTTAATTAAAAATGTAATATGACTATCATTATTTAATCAAAATTAGTCAAATTTTTATAAAATATTATTTTAGTTATAATTTTATTGTTATAGAGCGGTGCCAACTGATGATGTCAAAGTGGTCTATATATGGGTTTTCCTATATACTGCTAATTTTATTTTAATAAGTACATACCTATTTGTGATTTGATGTGCCAAAAAATTGATATATACTACTTTCTACTGCAAAATGAAGGCGTATACGTATTCGTTGTATATTTTTTTTTTAGAAAATAATTTCGCTAATAATGTATTTTGAAATAATACCATTTACATAAACTTTAGGTTCAAAATTATTTTTAAGGGGTACTTGAAAAATAAGGAACACTTTAGGGAGTACGCTGTAAAAAAAAGGTTGAGAACCACTGTTATAAAGTAAAAACGGCAAGGCCTGGAAGAGAAATATACAGTATTTCATTTTTTACCATTTAATCGATTGTATATCTTATAAAAAAAAAAAAACAGTTTACAATGATCATCATGATAAAAAGTAACATTCTATTATATTTTATGAAGCGCCTAGGTTTTTTGGTTTACTGTATAATTGAGGATAAATTATATTGTACTTTTAAAATTAAAAAAATATTCCAAGGAAACACTTAAAAAAATTCGTGAAAACACATGAGCAATAATTTTATTGCTGTACTTAAAAATTTACTAGAACTAGAAATATGAAAATAGACCATGCTCAAAATAATTAGAGGATAATTAAATCATCGCTTTTGTTTTAATTTTGCATAATTAAATATTTATTTCTAATTCATGAATAACATGGTATGTGACTTAACACTTAATAATAATAATTTGACTATTTAAAAAATACTTGTATAAGTTACAAGTTCTAATATACATTATTAAATTAAAAATTTAACATATACTGTAAGATACTTTATTTAAAATAAAAACTGTACTGCTCTTTCAGGTAAAAATATTATATTTTTATAGATTATATTACAAATACATTGTTTTATACCCAAAAATTATTTTGAGTGAATTTTTTGTTAATGTTACCAATATTTACGATCGATTTAATAATAAACATTGTAACTAAAGAAAAGTTGATTTTAAGTTGACAAATGTATCATTTTATCGACAGTAATAATAGTTATGTTATTGAAAATTTAAAAAAACCACATTTTATTGATATCAATAATAATAATTAAGCCACTAAAATTATAAAATGGATGCGTATTTGTCGATTTAAGGTTGTTTTAAGATATTTAGTTATTAACTTATTATTGATATTACTAACAGCAAATACATATAAATGAATAAAATAGTAAATTTTTGTTTAATTTTTATGAAATAAGTTAAATTTCAATGGTATTTATTGTTATCCTATGCAGTACGAGCTATTTTTGAAGTTGCAACAGTGAAAACTCATGCATATAAAAAATATTGACCCGTATTCTTACCTCATTTATACATAAAAGTGATTTTTGCCAAAAGTGCTTTTGATGTTTACTTAAAATTATTTATTAAGCACTTTATAATAGTTTATTTAAATTTCATAATACCAAATATAATAAAAATGATCAAAAATAGAAAAACTATTTATATTTGATCAAAAACAAAAACAATAAATTATTTTGAAATTAATGATAAAAGCATTTTTTCACGAAAAAGTGAGGTGAGAATACGGATCATGGTTTTTATAATTTGGACTTTTAAATTCTTAACCGTATATTTACAGTTTTTGTAACGAAAGAGTTAGCCAATTTTTATATTCTTGCGTAAATAATTTTAATATACTTTTTAACAAATATTCTCGAAAGTTAAATTAATATACCTAAATCGTACCTATACATAGGTATATATATATATATATATCTTGAATGTTAAATAAATTTGAATGTTTCAGCAGTGAAGAAAAAGCGTGACCCGTCCTGCTGTCCAATATGCGGTATGGCAGTGTCACCTGGCGAGTTAGAATCCCACTTCTTGCATGAACTCGAGCGCCTCTACAAGTTGAGTAGTAGCAGAAACAGCGAATTGAGTGCGAAAAGTCGACGCCAGGATGTGCCACGTCCGCCTGCACATCCGGGCGATGCGGGACCTGATGGCCGCTGGGAGGTACTGTACTGAACTGATTGATTCATTTCATCTGCTCGGCTATTACTCGCCTTGAAAAATCATTTAACTCTTTCAAATGTTCTTGCTTCAAATGATTGACTAACAGTGTAGCTAGTGATCTTTAATATAATATGGACTGGAAACTGGGCGAATATTTTTATCACATACAATTTTATGTAACCAGCATACTGTGAACGACTCCCTATTTCTTTCTATTTTGGCTACCAAAATGTCAACCGTTGTCATTAAAATGTTTTCGTATTTTTATTTCATTGTTTGATTTCCTTTATTAATGTAAAACATAGTTTTTTTTTAATTTGGTAATGAAAAAGAATTAATTTCTTTCGAGGTTAGTAACTACTATCAAAGAGAATTATAATATATTATATTCTTTTTGCTACTATATATATAAAATAATAATAATAATATTAATATATGAGGCGTATAGATGCAAAACTCACTATATGACAAAAAGTGAAAAATGAGATTATGCGAAATTTGGACGTAGAATTTTGCAAGGAATACGATAGTTAGGTTAGTTAGAAAAAATACTCAGTATTTAATATGAGAAACACTCTTTAAAGTTTAGTGTTGGATGCAAAACTCACTACTTGCGTTGATAGTTTAGATGCAAAAGTAACTGTTTGCTTTCCACCAATAAAAATTTTATTGGTGGAAACCAAACAGTTACTTTGTATGAATTAATGATGTATAAAACCAATGATTTACGATTTTAAATAATTATTGCCATCTAGTAACAAGATTTTATCATCAAAATACAATTACACTACGCTATAACAGTTTTTTTTTGCAAATATCTCAACTTAAAATTTGCAAATAGTGAGTTTTGCATCTATACGACTCATATAATATATACAATTTTTAAAAATTAATATTTATTGAAAGAGAAAATAAACAATAAGAAAATGAAACATTATTAAACAATAATTTTGTCAATTTCGTATATTTTTTTAATGTTCGATTTTCGTTACTAATAAAATTTTTATGTAAAACAAAGTTTTTTTTTAATTTAGTTTATGACAAAAGGAATTAAATTCGTTAAAGGATAGTAAATAACACATGTAAAATAAAGTCAAATATAATTAATAAAATAAGTATAATTAAATCTTTGCACCATAATGATAAATAAAAATATTAAAAATAATCACTCGAAATTTATTCTGATTGATAAAAATCAAATATAAATTACTACTACACAGATGAAATAGCAATAAATAAGTTTGAAATTAACTATCCTTGAACTGTTTCTTTTCACAAGTTTGTGCAATTTGAACAGCACCCAGGACGGTGCGGTGCACGAACAATGAACGAAAAGGATAGCGATATCTTCATGCAGGGCCATTCCTAGGGTATATGCCCTTCTTGTGCAAGAGCAATTTTGCCGTCCTACCCCCTATTTATTAATTGAAATTTCTCTAAAATATTTTTTCTTAAATAAAATAAACAAATATGAAAAATATACATTTTAGATTTTATTACACTAACACTAAATATACAATAAGTATAAATTTTGTTTTTCTTGCTATTTTTAAAGCGAATTTTTTAAGCGATTTTAATTATTTTACTAGTATATATATATATATATATATATATATATATATATATATATATATATATATATATATACAGGGTGATTCAGACCACCCGTACCACCCAAATATCTCGCGTAAAACGGAACGAATCAAAAAAAAGAAAAAATACGTCCAAAAAGATTTCAAAAATTCTATTAATTGACACCAAATTCAAATTTTCCGCCCACCCCCTGGGGGGTGGAGGGGGGGGGTAGCTTTGTAAATTTAAATGGGGACGCCCATTTTTTATTGCAGATTCGGATTCCTAGATTCAAATAAAGAAGGTTTTGTCCGAAAATTTTTTTTTGATTCTTGAAAGATGGCGCTCAAATCGCAAAAAACGCTACTTTTTATTTTGACGATTTTTAATATTAGATGTGAGCCATAATGTAAAAGGGTGTTGTCATTTTAAGACATTATCACTATAAATCGTGTAAAATCAATACAAGCGCGCTTAAAATCATGTAAAATCGTTAAAATCGCCTGTGTGTGTGTGTGTGTGTGTGTGTATGATGGTGTGTGTGTGTGTGTGTGTGTGTAATATCGCAATCATATCATATCATTTGAGGGTGGTGAAGAGGGGGTGGGAAGCGGGGGGCATCAATAAGTTTAACTGAAAGCAGTAAATGTCTTAAAATGACAACACCCTTTTACATTATGGCTCACATCTAATATTAAAAATCGTCAAAATAAAAAGTAGCGTTTTTTGCGTTTTGAGCGCCATCTTTCAAGAATCAAAAAAAAATTTTCGGACAAAACCTTCTTTATTTGAATCTAGGAATCCGAATCTGCAATAAAAAATGGGGGTCCCCATTTAAATTTACAAAGCTACCCCCCCTCCACCCCCCAGGGGGTGGGCGGAAAATTTGAATTTGGTGTCAATTAATAGAATTTTTGAAATCTTTTTGGACGTATTTTTTCTTTTTTTGATTCGTTCCGTTTTACGCGAGATATTTGGGTGGTACGGGTGGTCTGAATCACCCTGTATATATATATATATATATATATATATATATATATATATATATATATATATACAGGGTGTTTCATTGGTAAACGGAAATACTTAAACGGTGAATAGAGGTCACCGAGGCGGTTCTAGAAATACCCCATTTATTGGACCTGACGGTCTTTGTAATCGAGATACAGGGTGTTTTATCTATTTTGCTTATTTCTTCCTGAGATCATAACTCTCGAACCACCCAGTATATTTTTTTGATATTTGGTACACGTGTTTCTCATTCAAAGCCCAAATGAGCCACTTACTATTCACAAGAAAAATCCAGGTCCGAATTAACAAAAAAATAGTTAGCAATTGTGACCTTGAAACAACACCCTGTATATTGAAATTTTCAAAATTTGTTTGCATATTTGAAAAGAGCACAAAAAACTAAATTAAAATGTGCACTTTAAATTTTTCAAATATATATATATATATATATATATATATATATATATATATATATATATATATATATATATATCTAATATATAAAATTCTTGTGTCACAGTTTTAGTGTTTATACTCCTCTGAAACGGCTTGACCGATTTTGATGAAATTTTATATGTATATTCAGTAGGTATGAGAATAGGTTTTTTAAGTAATTTTTATAATTTATTTTTCATTTTTTTGACAATTCTTTTTTTGGTTATTTTTTTATGGTGTGCCATTAAAAAATACATTTAGTCCTAAATTTTTACCCTCCTACCACCAACCCCTACTTTTTAATAGCATTTTATATTTTTTAACCCCAGTCGATAGCTGATCAATGGGGTTCTGTTTAGCCAAACTCAATAAAATAAAAATAAATAAACAAATATAAAAATAAATAAATTTGTAACTTTGGGAAGTTGTTGAGTACACTCCCACAAAGGATTCTAGGGCCCTGGGGGGCGTAGCCCCCCTCCCCTACGTTTTTTAAATTCCATGATATTAATTTTTAAGATTTGTGAAAAAACATGAGCGTAGTTTTAATTAAGAACGTAAGTCAGTCAACGTAAGTAAGTTATACTTATTTATGATATCACTTATACTCAGGGCCGTATTTAAGCATAGGCTACATAGGCTGCAGCCTATGGGCCCGCACCACAAAGGGGCCCGCACCACACGTTTCAAATTTAAAGTAAATAATTATTTAATCAATAACCTTTTAAGTATTTTACTTAAATTTTCATAAAACAGAATAACCCGCCTTGCAATCAGTGACAATACACTTCACTAGTACATATAGCTTCATTAGTACTAAGTGTTAGCGCAAAACCAATTAGCCACTAAGATTATTTGATATTTTCATTTCTAAGTTTATTATTTATTTTTTTTTAAATACTCTATTTCAATTAAATAAATATAAGTAAAATTTACTTGTTTGTTACATTCCTTTTTTATCTTGCATTTTCCTAACATGTTTATTTAAAATTATAAAATCACAACCCCCCCTCGTAAGGGCCCGCACCACAGGTTCAGCCTAGGGCCCTACAGATCCTAAATACGGCCCTGCTTATACTTATACTATAAATGAAAAATAAACATTTAAATATAAAAATTAGACTTATTGAAAAAGTTACAAACATATATTTCTATAACAATACAATATATCAACCTATTGTGCAAATTAAAATAAGTTTTCAGTTTTAATATGTAATTCTAAAATTTTCAAAATTGAAATTTATTATGAATACATACACAGTTACAAAATACTATTTCATAATTTTTTGTTACGGTTAATATATTAAAGCAAATCATATAATAAACAAATCAAACACTAATATTTATGAAAAAAATCTAAATCAAGAAACGTTTACTCCATACTCGCATTAATAGCTCTATTTATTTGATATTTACTTCGAAATTCCCAGTATTTCTTTTTTAAATATCTATATTACGAGTAGTTACGTAATTTTGTATTTTAATAGTGAATTCAGTGGTTTAGAATGTTTATTCTTAAAACTCTGTTCAAATTATATTTCTATTATTTCCAAAAATCTACCTAGTATAATATCGTAAGCCTCTGTTGGACCAACAAAATTTTAAATAATATTTAAACAAAAAGATGAAAACGAAACTAAACAAAGATTCGAATTGGTTTTCATGTTACTACTTTATAATGTTGATATAAAAATGTTTCAGTATACATAGAAGAGTACGTAATAATTCTGTTATTTTAGGAAAAGTATTAAGTTAAGGTAAATTGCTTACTTTTTTTTAATAACATATACTAAGATTACTACAAATAACTACGATCGCAAAAAATCACCTTTACCTATTTTTAGTAATATTATATATCAAAATTAGCACTGCTAGATATTACTAGTTCTATTTCTACTTTTGCAGTCTGAAGCTACAGTAATGATCCAAATTTTTTTTTGAGGCACACATATTTTTGTGAAACTAATATTTTTTGTACGGAAGGATAAAAATAATATTTTTAGTACTTCCTATTTATCTGTTTTACTAATTTATCCAAATAGTAATTTAATTATTTATGTATTTAAGTATTTACTAAAACATGGATTTCATAACACGAAAATAAAGTTTTGCAACTTTACATTCAATTTTTTTCAATATGATAAAAAAATTAAAATAAAACGGCTTTAGGTTATAGTTCTGTATTCATATTTATTTATAATCGACATACTCAATGTACATCTTCATCATTATTTCCTGATGAAAATGTACAGTGAGTAAATATTAATACAGAACTACAACCTAAAACTATTTTATTTTAATAGAATGAGTTCTGAAAGATTTTTTACTATGTACTATATAAAAAATGTTTCAAATAAAAAAATCTGATTCTTAAGCTACAACTTTGTCTATCTCTTACGAACGAAAAGTTTATCGCTTGCTAAAAATTTGTCTACATCTTGAAAAAAACTGTTCATATTTTTTTGTTTATTTTTTTAATTAATTTATTAAGAAAAATTAATTGTTGATTTGTTTATATATACTAACAATAATTAGATCATTATTTCTTGAAAAAACTTTATATCAATATCTCAATTAGTATATATGGTTAAAATGAGAGAAAATCTGTAATTGAAAAAAAAATCTGTAATAACTATTAACTAGCTCCTATTGCCTGCTACAAGAAATTGAAGAACCGGTGTACATAATTATGTCCAATTTATTGAAATTTACAAAAATTAAGAATAAAATACTGAAACTATTTAATTATGAATAACATTCAGACCAATCGAAATTTAAATTTTTTAAAAGAAATATTCGGGGGCCAGAGTATATTATTATATAGAGTATATGTATTATATAAAGAGGGTATTGCATTAGCAAAATGTGAAATAAAACTCAAAAATATTGTATATAAACGTAAGTAATATATATATATATATATATATATATATATATATATATATATATATATATATATATATATTAGGGTCTTCCTTAAGAGGGGTCAAAATTTTTTTTTCTCTTCTCACCCCTTAAATCGTCTCCAAATATGCTAAAAAAAATAATAAAAATACTCTCATATTTTTACTCGTTGGTTAAGTGGCCCCCCTAAGCCCATATGTATTTTGATAATGGAGCTCATAAGTGAATATTTTCATTAAATTAATATTTTCACTAAATCACGCTAGAAAAAAAAATAAAGGTATTTCACCTCGCTGAGTACAAATCTGAGGTCAAAATTGAGTTTTAATCATTTATAGATGGCGCCACTATGACAAAAAATGAATATTTACCGAGCTCCATATAGTTGGCGCCCCTTCTTCGCCAAAATTAATAAGAAAATATGCCATAATTTTGTGCTAATTATGTGCCAATTTTTTTCCACAATGAAAATTTTTGTGCTGCATTAGAAATTACAAAAAGCACAAAGTTATGCCATATTTTTTTTTTAAATTTTAACAACATAACAAAAATTTAGGCGCTAGCTTGATATATATCTAACGCCCCCACTTTTGCAATTATGTTTTTTCTAATTTCTAATGCAGCACAAAAATTTTCATTGTGGTACAAAATTATGGAGCTCGGTAAATATTCATTTTTTGTCATAGTGGCGCCATCTAGAAATGATTAATACTCAATTTTGACCTCAGATTTGTACTCAGCGAGGTGAAATTGCTTTACATTTTTTTCTGGCGTGATTTAGTGAAAACATTAATTTAATGAAAATATTCACTTATAAGCACGATTATCAAAATACATATGGGCTTAGGGGGAGCCATTTAACCAACGAGTAAAAATGTGGGAGTATTTTTATAATTTTTTTTAGCATATTTGGAAACGATTTAAGGGGTGAGAAAAGAAAAGAAAAAATTGACCCCTCTTAAGGGACACCCTAATATATATATATATATATATATATATATATATATATATATATATATATTTATATTAGTGTGGTTTTAAAAAAAAAATTTTATTCCATTTCCTAAAACTGTAAATGTTTAAAAAATGAGATTTGCAAAGTATCAGAATTTTCTGAGGTCCCTAAATGGTAAACGTATTTTGTGCAAAAAAAAACAAGCTTTTTTCTAACATCAGCGAAATTTTTACCCAAAAACAGCATGTTTTTTGCACAAAACACGTTTTCGGCACCACACGTTTCTTGACATCAGAAAATTCTGATACTTTGCAAATTTAATTTTTTTAACATTTACGACAGTTTTAGAGGATGGGACAAAATTTTTCTTTTTTTAAAACCACCCTAATATATATACTTTATATTTTCACTGAAAATTAAAAATGTTTAAAGCTTAAATCACTTTTATTCTCAAGGTCTAGATCAAAATTAAAATAATCTTTATTTGCAGACGTTTCAACGAATAAAAACAAATCGACAAGGTCGTTTACGAATAAAAATGCGAAAACGTAAAGCTGATGACTGCCCTATGTGTATTGGACGAGCACACAGAAGTCCTGAAGATCATGGAGAACAGTGCATGCGGAAGGTAATAGTTTTAATTTAAATTTAAAATTTTGTTCTAAAATAAGAAAATAGAAAATTTGGCATTGAATTGTTTTTAAATATTGTTATCTATCACGAGAGTGCTCAATCTTTTCATCAACCTAAAAAATTTCGAGATCGGCTTGATTACTTTTTCACTTTAATCGGCACAGGTAGTTTTGCAATCCGTTTGTTTAGGTAATCGACCGATCGATCGCGATTGCCGGGTTGAGGCGACTTGATCTATCACAAAATATATTTTTAAGGATATGTTACTGAAATGTAGAAAATAAATAACTATCCAATATATTTTTAAAATATATTAGACAAAATTAAAGACTTTATTGAATGATTTTTAACAAATTCTTTTATTTTTAAATTATCTTATGTTCTGTTATTTAGTTAAAATTAATGTAATTACATTTTTTGAGCTAACCGATTAATGAATCTTGCACTAGTACATCCAAATACTTGCATTTTTACGGTTGTGTTTTGTTTTAATTTAATGTTTTTTTTTATAATAATTCTATATTTCAAAAGATAGAAATAGAATATATATATATATATATATATATATATATATATATATATATATATATATATATATACCTATATTACAATTTACAAAAAATACTAAAGATGTTTGCGCTAAATTTATTAACGAATTAAAATGCTTACAATTTAGTGAAAATTAATAAGAAAATCATATTGATGTATAAGAATATAAATATAATGTATACAGGGTGTAACAGAATAACTATTCCTAATTTTCAGAAATGATAGAATGGACTTAGAGAAACATTTGTTATTAATAAACTAGTGTCCGGAAATTTCTCGGTGTCAAGATACACTAGATATCGTTAAAAACAATCTTAATCAAAACATCAAAGAGTAGTTAAGTTAAGGAACATTTTATTAGAAATAATAGCGCATTAAACTTTATAAAAATTGTTCGAAGTTACGACCACCATTTTCGATACACAAGTTGTAACGATGTACAATCGACTGCCGAAAAAAAAAAAAAAAAAAAAAGAAAAAAAAAATTTTCCGGACACTAGTTTATTAATAAAAAATGTTTCTTTATGTGCCCTCTATCATTTCTGAAAATTAGGAATAGTTATTCTGTTACACCCTGTATAATATGTCATTATTAGGGCGGCTCATCAATTGGAAACGATGAGGATGAAACAGTGGATGTCGAAGGAGATTCTGAATTTGAAGAGTGGTCTACAACCCAGAGACGTCTTCAATCTGGATCGTTAGCAACTGGTTTTAGTTGTGAGTAATTTTTGTATTCTTAAAAGGAATACATATAATAAAAATTCAATATGTTAAATAAACTAACAATATAAATTATTTTCATATAGCTACGCTAACATCCAATAGTAACACAAATGTACGAGATGTCGATAATGATAATCCAGAAAGTGAAGATTTAATTGTAGATGGCGATGAACCTGAAGATAGCCATTTTAGCGCATCGGATACAGTAGTTGTGATTGCAAGCACAGATGATAATTCCAAAGAGCAATGGTAGGTATTTACTGAAAATTTTCAGGTTAATAATCACTTTCTCAACAAAATATTAAAATTAAGAATGTATAATCTAATATGTTACACGTAACAAACAAACCAAATTTATCTGAAAAATGACCTTTTTAAAACAAAAAATACTGATTTGGCACACACGAACTTCATACAGATAATCGTAAAAACATTACTAGATTTGGCGCAAAACTATTGTTGTGTTAAACATTGTAATGTTGTATCTGTATATCTAGTACCAAATTCTTTAATTTAATGACCTTTTTATTAACGTACTTACAACTAACCTTTTTAACTAACCTAGTGCCAAATCCTTCCAATGCACTGACAAACTTTACTATTTTCTTCGGTACGTTTAAATGTATTATTTTATTTTAAAAGACAAATATATATATATATATATATATATATATATAAAAAATATATATATATAGTGACTTTTTAATATAAATTCTTATTAAAACGATTTTAATTTCATTGTATGTATTAAAAGCCACATTTCGCGTTATCTGTTTTAAATATTCTAGTCTTAGGCTAAGGCTAGGGCCTTTAGCCTGCCTTTACAGTTTTTTCCATTTGCCATTTCTTCTAGTATGGTTTTTACCAATCCTTCATGTATGATATTATGCCCAATCCATGAATTTTCTCTCTATTTCAAAGTTTTCCACAAATACGATTTTTTCTTCTATTCGTCTTAATACTTCCTCATTTGTTACTTTATCTGTAACATAATGTGAACTTTAAATTTGATTATTGCAAATGTTTGAAGAAGTGCAAGAAAGGCAATGTACATCACCAGATTTGCTAGGAATTGCATATTCAATCAAAGAAATATTAAGTTTCACAAATCACGTAACAAATTTTACAAATATGAATTATATATATATATATATATATGTATATTTATATATATATATATATATATATATATATATATATGTATATTTATATATATATATATATATATATATATATATATATTGTATATACTGTTTGTCTTAAAAACGCCAGTAGTTTAGATTACTGGTAAATCAACGATCTGGAAACAAATACTCAATATTTGCAGTCAAGGCTCTCAGAGGGCTATTGATAATATATACTTAGTAAAAAAAAATGTTTTTATTAGTCCTAAATTCTATTTTACACTAAATATATTAGAATAAAGCAAAAAATTACTAAAATTTTAGTGTATGTAATAAACAGTTTGGTTTTGTTTGAAACGCTTGAAGAAAAAATCGTATCTCTCACTCCTAGTTAAATGGCCATTTTGTGTTACGTTCAGATTGTTTGGCTTCTGCAGCAAATATTCAATAAGTTCAGTATAATAAAGATCGCTTTCTACTTCTCAGTATTGTTATTATCTAGATGAGAAAATAGATATCAAAAGAAAAGTTTATCATAATGGATAATTAGATAATTAGTATTAATTTAATTTTTTTACATTTTTAATTATCAAAATACATGTACAGAATGCTATATCAATTGGTAATAGATAGCACTAAAATACGTAACAGATTTTGAAAAATCATAATAGATTCTAAAAATGTGTATTTAAGGGGTAAAATTTTTAAGAATTTTTGTACTGTAAACATAAGAAGGAAAATAGAATTAAAGGTGAATTCAGAGATTGAATTTTTTTACATTAAGTACTTATAAATATGCCTGTCCGTAACAAATGTTTTACGAAAGAGCCAATGATCTGTTTTTATTCATACGGAATTCGTCACGGACAGACATATTTAGTAGGTACTTGTTGTACGTACTTACTGTAAAATTGTCAATCTTTGTATCCACATTAAGTCGAAAGAAAAGTGTGGTAATAAATAAAAAGTATTTAATTAGTATTATTTTATTTATATTATGTAAATAATAATAAAAATAATAATCATTATTACCCAACGCAAAATTCATTTCAATTATACAGTAACTTTTAGTACAAAAAAAAAACGAATGAAAATATTGAAAAATATACATTTTATAAATTAAAATAACAGCAATAATAATTACATTGCTTGCACGTGTCCTTTGAAATTGCGTGGCTCTTGAACTTGATCAAGTTGCCTTTCAGCAACTGATCAAAGCACCATACTGACGAGGTCCTAAAGACCGAAACACGTGTCTATGGTTAATCTGGCCAGTCATTGATGCATAGCTTAACAGCCGATTCAATGACTGAGTAACTTGTGAAATTTTGAGAAAATGTCTCAACTTTAGAATATTATAACCACGCTTATATTTGAATGCACTAAAAAGAGGAAAATAATTTTTTTCCTGGTTATCCAAAAATTTTAGAAAGAGAAGGGTGACTTGATGACTGAATGTAATGTATATATTGATGGTGCACGCTTAGAGCAGGTAGATGAATTTTTGTATTGGGGTAGTTTGCTGTCTAGAGATGGCCGTTTTGATCGTGAAATTGAAAGGAGGGTAAATGCTGGTTGTAAGGTTTTGGGTGCTTTGGGAACTTTTGCTAGGAATATAAATGTTTCCAAAGAAGCCCGTTTGAGTATATACAATGCAGTTTTTGTGCCTACGTTGATGTATGGTACTGTTGTGGAAATGAGATTTTTACGTGGGGTATGTGGTGTAAATAGGAGAGATCGGATACGAAATAGATTAGTGTATGATGAGTGTGAAATTGAAAAAAATGTTGTAGCAAAAGTTGGTGTTAGTCAGTTAAGATGGTTCGGACATGTTGAGCGAATGTCTAATGAACGTTTGGTTAAAAAGATTTATTTGAATGATTTTGAAGGTATACGTTTGCGTGGACGTCCGATGAGTAGTTGGCGTCGTATAATTGAGAGTGGCTTGCGTGAGCGAAATTTTCCAAGTAGTAGGAATAAAAGAGTAGGAATTATGAATGTGGATGAAGTGAAAGTTGCTTGTTTGGATAGGAATGTTTGGAGGCGACTGATTTCGGGATGATGAAAAAAGTTTGTGCCACACCCTTTTGGGTACATGGCGTGATTGTGTATGTATGTATGTAAATAAAAGCGTGGAGCGCTTAATCTTTAGAGTGCGATCCGAGAGCACTATGTGAAGTTTTTTTTTAATATTGTGTTGTCTCCTGGAATAAAACTACATGCAAAATTTCAGTGAGATCAGATGATAGGAAGTGGTCTAAAAATTGGTTACAAGATTTGACCGTGACAACAGAGTGAGCTAATACAAGCGTGGTAATAAGAATATTTTATATTATACAATGATTATAATTACAATTAACGAAAAAGAAAGAAGCAACAGACCTGATATGAAAATAAAATACTTTAGTCAAATATAATTCTTTTATATATATTTTTAAATTTATAAAGATTTATGTCAAAAATATCTAAATTAATTGTACAAATTACAATGATTTTCTATTATTTACAGCTGAAACGTTAAAATTAATTTGATTTAATATTTCTTTTATTTCGAAATAATTATTTACAATTTTATAAAGAAATATCAATGTATGTTTATTTTTTCGTCTTTCAAATGATATATAATTAAATTCCCTAAGTAGATGAGCATAATTTAATGATGTAAACTCATGGTACCTCTTAAAAAAACAATATTTCAAAAATTTATAATGATTGTTTTCTATGTTATTGCTCATGTACTTAAATGAATAATGCCATATCACAGATTGATATTGTAACTTAGAGCTCAGAAATAAAAAAAATAAATTTGTAAAGCATGTAATATTACTAAATTCTTTACAGTTTCTAAACATGAAACTTAGCATTTTGTATGCTTTACAAACAATATAATCTAAATGTGTTTCAAACGATAATTTAGCATCAAAAATTACAGCTAAATCTTTTATTTCTGATATTCTTGATAATTCAGTATCGCCCATTTTTTAATCATAAGTAGCAGAATTTATTTTTTAGTACCTATATGTTGTAACATTACATTGGTATAGTCAAAATTTAATTCATTAGAAATAGATCAATCTATCAATCAATCGATCAATCAATCATTATCCGAATCAATGATTTTATATATTTTAATGTTATCAGCATATAATAAAATATTTGAATACTTTACGCAGTTTTTTTTTTATATTATTGACGAATAAAATGAATAGCAAAGGATCAGGGATCGATCCTTGTCGAACTCCACTGGTAGGGTGACCACCTTTTTATTTCAACTGACCCGGAGATTTTGATTATTGGAAGGAGGGGTAGTAGAAAACTCAATAAAAACTCAAAACTCAATAAAATTATTTTAATTTGTATACAATCATAAAATTTTGAAATTTGTTGCAAAGCTTATACATTAAACTAAATAATATATTGATTTGACTATATATTTATCGTAATAAACCTTGAACAAATAAATGTTTATATTATCATTGTGAAATTTAATATAATAATACTCAAAAATATTGAGATTTTATATTTTTCCTAAAATTTCACAAGCTCAGTCATTGAATCGGCTTGTTAGGCTATGCATCAATGACTGGCCAATTTAACCGCAGACACGTGTTTCGATCTTTAGGATCCCGTCAGTATGGTGCTTTGATCAGTGTCGGGAAGACACTGATGCAGATGTGAAATTTTGGGAAAAATATAAAATCTCAATATTTTGAGTATTATTATATTAAATTTCACAATGATAATATGAACATTTATTTGTTCAAGGTTTAATACTATAATTGCTTATTGCATTATTGTATAGATGGCCTTGGTGGTATTTATTGCTACTCTTCGTTATCGTTTTAAAGTACTCGACTTAAACGCCAACCAGCATTAACATCTGCATCAGTGTCTTTCCGACACTGTTTAAAGCACCATACTGACTAGATCCTAAAGAGCGAAACACGTGTCTATGGTTAAACTGGCCAGTCATTGATGCATAGCCTAACAAGCCGATTCAATGACTGAGTAAAATTTTGGGAAAAATATAAAATCTCAATACTTTGAGTATTATTATATATTTATCACTGATCATAGTAATGGCTTACTTATTTTTTAATTTTAACTTTTTTTAACTAAACCGGAGACTCCGGATGAAAACCGGAGAGGTGGTCACCCTATCCACTAGTGACAGTCAAAATATTAAAAAAAGCGCTTTTCCATTGGACATATTGTATTTTATCAATCAATCAAATATCACTTAATTTTTTTTTATAAAAATGATATCAAAACCAAAAAAAAAGTTTTACTTATCAAGTAAGATATTGTGACTGATTTTGTCAAAGGCCTTTGAAAAGTCAAAATATATTGTGTCAACTTGTTTATTTTTGTCCAAAGCATATAATATTGTGATTGAGAAACATATAAAGATTGCTGGGGGTAGATCTTTTTTTTTTTAACAAAGCCATGTTGTTCAGACATAATTAAATTTTTAACATGAGTAAAAGTATGTTGATGTAAAGTATATTCGAAACATTTAGATATATTAAACAGTAAAGAAATGCCTCTGTATTTTAATATACAGTAGAACCCGGATTATCCGTGCGCGCATTATCCGGGCGGCGGATTCTCCGTGCGGCATTTTTAAAATGTCTTCCGTGCGCGGATTATCCGTGGCTGACGGCCAGAGTTTGGCGCATGAACGCTGAATGCACCGTGCAGGCGTTCGTCTCAGGGAATACCCGAGTTCGGCTCGGAAAATCCCCCGTTTATGTGTTTACTTATTATTTTCGCCAACTGCCGACCGACTCGTTAGATAAACGTAAACAGACATATGTACATACATATATATATATATATATATATATATATATATATGTATATATATATATATATATATATATCGTGCAATGTACGTTTATACATTATGTATTAATATTAAAACTGTAATTTTGTGTTACATGAATGTAGTATCACGGTTCTTTTCTTCGTTTGACCCATGTATTTGTTTGAATAAATTATTAAAAAAATAAAAATAAGGTCTTTGGATTATCCGTGTTTTCGATTATCCGGCGAAGGCTCGGTCCCGGCTGGCCCGGATAATCGAGGTTCTACTGTAATTTATTTGGAATTTGCTTTAAATATGGAACAAATTTAGCAATCTTCTATGCTGTTGGAAACGTATGATTTTTAAGGTTAATATTAAAAATTTGCATGAATGGATTTTTCAAATGCTTTACTGATGATATAACATCAGCTGAATTTATATAACTAGTTGTTATAGTTAGGTGGATTGTTTTATGACGGTAGAGTTTGAGCTGAAGCATTGTAAACACTTTTTAAAAAGTCTGCAAAAGCTTGATATATATCTTGTAAATTAAAATATTCAGAATCATTATGTAACAGTGGAATAAGAAACATTGATTTATATTGTTTGTTTTTAACAAATTTTCAAAAATTTTGTGGATCATTATTAATTAAAATTTCAGTCTGAAAAATATAATTTTGAAAACAACATTTTACTTCATTTTAATTAGTTTTCTAAGAATATTGTATTGTACACATGTATCAAATATATTCAGAATAAAATTAATGAACAGTATTATTGTGGTATTATCAACATTTTCAGAAAAGTTTTCAAATTTTTGTTTAACATTTTTTAAAGAATAATACAAAAGTATAAATTAGCTTTTCTAAAATTATACCGAATAGAATGCGCCGTATTAGCTATTTTTAATTTAAGATTATTTAGATTAACAGATATAAATAGATGATTTAAATCAATGTTAACTAAACTATCAGTAATTTTAGAAACACTTCACATTTCTGTTGTTAAAATTAAGTCTAAAATTTTGCCATAAGAATTATAAGTTTTGTTAAACTGTTTCAAATTTCAAACTTCAAAAAATCAGCATAACTCTCAACTAGATTATTTACAACTTTATTTTCATTTATAAATTTATATATATATATATATATATATATATATATATATATATATATATATATATATCAGGAATATTAAAAGCACCAATTATCAATATTTTGTGATTTTGAGTAATGAAAAGCTGTTCAATATAGTCACAAAAATGTTTATGTTTTAGTAAGCTTAAATTTAGAGGAATGTTTACTAGAAAAACTAATTAAAAATTGAATATTTAAATGTAACTTGATTGTCACTCAGTCAATTTCAATTTTTTCACAGTTCCAGAACATTTCACATGCAACATACTCTCTGGACACTGCTAAAAGTACAACACCACCGAGATTTATGCACAACATTTCAGTCTTTTCGAAAAACATTATATTATTTACATATCACCAAATAGTTTGGAATTTTCAACATTAGTTGATAACTACGTTTCGCAGTCAGTGCAATAAATTTATAATCACTAACACAAACATTGTTGTAAAACTCATTTACTTTTGAATTCAGTCCACATACGTTTTGACAATGTAAATAGTATAAATGATCAGAAGCGTTTAGTTTTTTGATGCATTGTCTGTAATTTTAAGTACACCTTTGATATATTTTATTGTAAGAGATTTTTCATCCTCTTCGGTTTATCGATTCATCTCTTACCGAGGTTTTTTTAAGTTTTTTACGTTACAATATGGTTTTATCAAATGTAATTGATAAATTACCAAATTTCGTATTTGCTTTTAAGTATTTACTTTGTGCAGAGATTGCTAAAAAAAATTGAGACAGTTTAAAATATCTTTAATAGGTCAGTATTTATCTGTATAGAATTGTTTTCTAACCGAATAGTTTTAATGTTATTTCGATCAACATTTGCTTTTAATAGAATGCTAATTACTTCACTAGCAATATAATAGTCATAAATTTAATAGTAACGTTTTTATTTCGTTTATTTTTTGTATTAATTCTTCATGATCAATGTCTACTTTTTTGTCTTTAATGATATTAATATCAGTCTCCAAATTTTCATATTTTTTTATAAATATCAGACATTTATTGTTTTAAGACAGTATTTTCTTGTATTACTATATCCAGTATCCAAAATTAGTTCACTAGATACATGAAATTTACGAAAAAATTCACCAAAATGTGTGTAATTTCAAGCTGCACACACCAATACAAAAAATATTTTAAAGTTTAAATTTGAAACTACTTAAAAAAGTTAAAAAAACTGCTAGCTTTACTGCGGGGCTGTAAATATTTACTATCACATTATATATATATATATATATATATATATATATATATATATATATATATATATAAAGGATGTTCGTTTGATAAGTTGACATAACCGATTAAACCTTTATAGTTTTAACGAAGAATCTTAATCTGCAATATCCCATTAATGGTTTTAAGCTGCCCTCACCCCTAGAGATAGGAGGGGAATTAATCATATGCAATAAAAAATGGGGATTCCTATTTAAGATCTCAAAGTTACCCCCATTTCTCTCTAAAGGAGTGGGCGGAAGCCTTCTAATTTTAGCAAGAGAGAATGAAAAAATGAAAAAATGCAGATAAAAGGTTAATATTTATAATGGGGTTATAAATATTAACTTTTATATGCGATTTTCGTGCGACGCTTATTTTTCGAGATATTTCTATGTCTTCACATGAATCGACCAGCCGACATAATCAATATAAGAAACTGATGAGTTATAAAAAGAATTAAATTTCATAAATATTTTTTTTAAATATTTTATACAATTTCTTATGTAAAACTAATAAAAAAATTCTAATACTTTTTTTTATCATTTAATATTAACGAGTTATAAATAATCAAGTTAACTTATGAGTAATGAACCTTGAACAAATAAATGTGCATATTGTCATTGTGAAATTTAATATAATAATACTCAAAAATATTGAGATTTTATATTTTTTCCAAAATTTCACAAATTACTCAGTCATTGAATCGACTTGCTAGGCTATGCATCAAAGACTGGCCAGTTTAACCGTAGACACGTGTTTCGGTCTTTAGGACCTCATCAGTACGGTGCTTTGATTAGTGTTTATTGTGTACTGATGAGTTAAAAAAATATACATAACAATTAAATATGGACTAAATATGTATCAGGGGTACAAAAGTGTAAATTTTGGCGAGTGAAAATTTTGTCGGAACCCTTAAATCAAGATTTCTATTTACTAGCGAAAAGAAATTATATTTTCAGGCCATATATACGTAATTGGTACACAAATTTAATAAACCAAATATAATTTGATAATATAAACATTTAAATTAAACTTAAAATTCAAAATTGATGCCACTTTACAAAAGATTGATTTCCAAAACAGGCAGCGTTGGATTTTTTCTCAATAATTACATATATATATATATATATATATATATATATATATATATATATATATATATATATATTTAGATACGTATTTACGTCTGAGATGATCATAATTGCTACGTTAACATGATAAAAAATTTGAAAGCTGTTAATAGGGCTTTCAAAGCTTTTATGGACCAGTATTGAAAATGCATTTTTTTGCAACCCATTCGCTTGTAATTCCTATTTTACTTTTTTAATTATTTTTTGTTCAATATATAAACAAAGTAAAGGATTGTGTATGAGAAATATCATGAATATGAATGAAGCAAAAATAGTTTGTCTGGATAGGAAAATTTGGCGGAAACTAATTTCTGCTTGAATGATGGGAAGAGTTTGTGCTACACTTTTACGGGTACATGACGTGATTGTGCATGTATGAATATCTGTTAAACAGATCAATTCAATATTTCTGTTAAGAAATATATAAATTATTCTTATATTTTAATATTTAACGCAAACAACCCGAAATCAGCTTGCGACCCACCAGTAGGTCGCGAAGTTTATTAAAAATCAAAAAATGCATGATTTTTTTCTGTATAAATATTTATTATTAAAACCTGAAATGTGTGAAAATAGATTTATATTTCAATAGAAAATAAATCAGATATAAAGTATATTTTTTAATTGCTGCATAATCTGTGGTTTCCTAAAATATTGTGGGAGGGGGAAGGGGAAGCCTGGCTGCAGCCCAGTCAGCCACTTTTAATCTGCCATTGAGCTGTGTCTATTGTGCACAATGAATAAGGCAAGCCTGTTTATAAATGAAAATGAAAAATAAGTGAGTAGGGCAAATTTATTGCAAAAAATTTATCGCAGGAAAAATTGATTTCAAGAAAAAAATTCATTGCAAAGACAATTATCGCAATTTCATATTTATTATTATTTATTATTTAGTATATTTATTTTACGGTTATATAATGTATTTACTTCAAACTTTACATACGGTTACTTTTACACATTTTATGAATATAAATTACAAAAATTTCGTATGGAAATTATATTTACAATAATAAAACTTATTTAGAAAATTAATTTTTACTTATTTGTTATAGGTAAAATGAACTGGTTGTACGTGATAAATACAGTGGGGTTTACTGCAAGTGAAGTTCATTTAAGAGGTTAATTTGTTAATGTTTAGAGAAGTGTAAGCCACTTGAATTTTTTTTGGTTGGTTTTATTGTTAAACATTAATTATTACAGTATCCGGTACTAATTATATAAGCATAGATAAATTTGCATTTTCCTGTGATGAATTTTCCTTGCGATTAATTTTCCTGCGATGCCTTTTATCTTGCAATGAATTTTTCCTGCTATAACTTTTCTTACCATCAATTTTCCTTGCGACTCATTTTTCATAAACCAATAATAGGTATAATAGTCAAATATTTTTTCACTTTAAACTTACAATTCTTAATTCAAAGTATATTTTACTTTAAATTTGTTAGTTCTAAACTGAATAAATTAGTTAACTATAGGTAACTAGATTAACAGCTGTCTTCAAAACGCCTCATTGGTTGGTTAATTGACAATCTTATTGCCTAGTTAACTTATTGTTCAGTTTACAACGTTTTATTCAGCTGGTTCTTAGAAATATTTAACCTTTTAATTGTAAATATCTAGCAAAAATACAGAAAAAAATTATTCGATATGAGTAAAGGTTAAAGAAAAAGTTAAATATGTATTGTAAAAAATTGAAAATATGTAAATACAGTACCTATGTAAAAGAAGCTACATTTTGACATTAATATTTTAATTTGATCAAAAATGACTTTATTTGTGTAGGGTACTGGGTGGGTACTGTTTCAAAATTAGTAGAGAAATAGGAATAAAATTTGGTGCAATTGTAGAAAAATGTTGTGACCACAAAGTCTCAATATAAGTACGAGTATATCGTTAGTTTTTGCGCTTTGTTGACACGCATCTTTGTTAATTCAAAGTTCATGTTCAATTGAAAAACTAAATAAAAATTGTCTATAAATTTTAAATGTTATGATTAATTTTACAATTACAATTAACTAATTTGCAATATTTTAGTGCGGACGGAGTCCAATCACAGGTCGCAACTTCAAGTGGCGATGTTGAAGTCAAGGTTGAAAGTGGTCAGCATTGTGACAGTAACGTTTCAACTTCGGATGCTGAACCCAGTAGTCGTGCGCAAGTTTTGGAAGAACTAAAAAGTCGTATACGTCAATTAGAAGCTGAGGCTGGAGGTGATGCTACTACCAGTACAGATTCGGACGATTTTAAGTGCTTAATATGTCTGGTAATTAAGATTCTTCTTATAATAAAAATTATAATGATAATAAATTTTTTGTTATATATATATATATATTTATTTATTTAAAAAGATATAGTTTGCTTTTCCTAATGAATTACACTTTTTATTTTAAAAACAAATTTTTATTTTGAATTTTCGACCAAGCGATTGTGGCCCAATTGAGTATGATTTAAGTTTTATTTTTTTAAATTTCGTAAATTATACTGAAGAGGACCACAGTCTATTGATCGAAAATTCAAAATAAAAAATTATTTTTAAAATAAAAACTGTGATTCAATAGAAAAACCAAACTACATCTATATATATATATATATATATATATATATATATATATATATATAAATAAATATATATATATATATATATATAAATAAATATATAAATATATATATATATATATATATATATATATATATATATATATATAGGATTTAATAAATATACAATAGAGATATCGAATAAATATAAAATGTTTATTAAATATTAAATGAAATACATAAAATGAGTAAGTTATTAATATATAAATAAAAGTAATCGCGTCGTAGGTTGTTTGATAGAGCACTTCGTGTGTGACCGTCGTTCACTACTCTTATCGCGTCGTTCGTCGTCGGTAGCTCGTACAACACTATATGTCTTAGCTTGTCGACTTCTAGTTCACAACTAACTCTCCTCACCACGTAGCCCACTAGCCACCGCTAGCAGCGCCCTACATATATATATATATATATATATATATATATATATATATATATATATATATAGATATATATATATATATATACCGGGTGTAGAAATGAAATGTGAACCATAGGGATTTCAATGTTATTTTTTAAATACGGCTGTATCTCTTTCCCTATTGACTTTAGAGCAAATATTTAATTACAAAACTAGTTCAAAATGTGAAAATACATGGTATAAAGTCATTTTTTTTACATAAATATTAATATTTTACGATATACAGGGTTAACCACTAAAAATGAGCTATAACATTGGGATCTCTGAAACTATAAGAGATACGAATTTGGTTAAATTAGACAAAAGTTGCCTCACTAAGGGATGAATTTAGAAATTTTTTACTTAGCTATAAAACTTAATACACATGTGTTTATATCGTTATAAAGAAAAAAAAATATTGTACTTAACAGTCTCACAGCCTACTTAGAACCCCATATGAAACTTGAAAATTACTGTAAATTTTTCGAAAACAAAACGAGATATAAAAATTTTGAGAACTGCTCCAAATTGCTTGTTAAAAAATGCCTAAATAACGTGCAAGTTAAAATTTTGCATGAGTTTAAATAAATAAGTAATAATTGAAAACTGAAATTGGCCAAATTTACATTTTTGATTACATCTAGTCACCAGCGCATTTTTTCGAAAAAACAAAAGCATTTCTAAATTCATCCCTTAGTGAGGCTACTTTTATCTAATTTAACCAAAATCGTATCTCTTATAGTTTCGGAGATCCCAATGTTACGGCTCATTTTTTTAGTGGTTAACCCTGTATATCGTAAAATATTAATATTTATGTAAGAAAATTGACTTTATACCATGCATTTTCACATTTTGAACAAGTTTTGTATTTAAATATTTGCTCTAAAGTCCATAGGGAAAGAGATACAGCCGTATTTAAAAAATAACATTGAAATCCCTATGGTTCACATTTTATTTCTACACCCGGTATATATATATATATATATATATATATATATATATATATTGTAACGAAACCTCGGCTTCGGTGCGTTATTTTAGTT
The DNA here is from genome assembly GCA_963966155.1 of Clivina fossor. Classification (NCBI taxonomy): domain Eukaryota; kingdom Metazoa; phylum Arthropoda; class Insecta; order Coleoptera; family Carabidae; genus Clivina; species Clivina fossor. The sequence continues at coordinate 82,030,697 of OZ014550.1, forward strand.
CTCATTTTTATTTCCGGATATCGGGCGCCAATCTCGTACTTCCTGCAACCTGTAATACGGGAAAAAGGGAACGGATTGCAGATAGCTCAGTCGCGTTTGTCCGGGGTTCATAAACACGTTTAATGGAAGATACACAATTGTATACGTAATTAAAAGAACACAGTTTGAAATACTAACAACACAAATTTTATTTTAAAAAAATTTTATCAAAAGAAATTATTAAATTATAAATTATAAATTAATCTAATTACAACAGTAACAATCAAGAAATTTCCAACAAAGATTTAATAAACTACAGTTCCGTGCTGACCGACTGATATATTTTTTTTTAAAACCAGAAATATAATTCAACACCGTTCTATCTGTCCACGAAACTAGATCCAATCTGACTGTCCGAAAAATTAAATTTTATACTGACTGCTGAATTTTTCTAAGTCCGAAAAATTAATTCAAATTTTTTCTAAGTTTCAAAAAAAATTTAAAACTGACGCCCGAATTTTTCTAAGTCCGAAAAATTAATTCAAAATTTTTTCTAAGTTTCAAAAAAAATTTAAAACAGACGACCGAATTCTCTAAGTCCGTAAAATCGTAAATCTGGGGCCGGGAACCAGCCACCGAGTGAGTTCGCTCAGATGCTAAGCAAACTCCCCTTCCCCTGGGTCCGGACACCGGTCAACCAGGGAAGGTTTGTCGGTCTCGACGCGAAACCGAATGTCTTTTTAAGCTACGAATCTTCCCTTTTATAGGCGACAATTCGTTAAAACTAGTTATAACCGCTTGCAGCGCGCTGTCTCACTCGTATTGCGAGAGAGCGCGTCAGTTCTTCTTAATATTGTTAAAAACGAAACTCGGCCGGTCGTAACTATACGCGCAAACAGATGTCTCTACTCATACCGTACGGAGAAAAAAAATAATATTTACTAACAGCTGACCTTCGCACAAAAAAACATTAAAAACATCGGACATGACTGAACATCGCTATGAGATAATTTCGTTCTTTTTATTATATTATAACAAAATAATTCAAATTTTAATTTATCGAAGAACGTTTAATTGACGAACTTAAAATATAGAAAAATGAAATTTTGACCGTTATTATCTCATAGTGAGTTTTACAATTTTGTACAATTATACAACCCAGATTACATGCTAATCTAAATAAACTTAAATATATGTGTCGTACGCGAAGCGTATCGTCACAATATATATATATATATATATATATATATATATATATATATATATATATATGAGTAATTGGATTATGGGTGTAGCAGTCAATTTGGAACAAGATGTTAAATGAAACTCATTTTAGTTTAGTAGGCAAGCTTTCGAATTTATTTTAATCCTTCCTCAAATCCTCTGGAAAAACATATGAACAAATACTGTAAACTCTATGGAGAAACCAATTTTTGTTTGTAAAACAATTTAAATGTCAAATTTTAGTAAAAACTATAAAACATTAGAAAATGTCACATTTAATATAAATAAAAACAAAACACAAACAATTTTTTTTTAACTTACAAAACTAACAGAGTTATGTTACAAGTTTTTAAAAACCATGTGATCTAATACATCCAAGTACGAATTAGTAAATAAATTAAGAATTTGTTTGTAACACAAAGAAATATAATAACAAACATATAACTTAATGCACGTTTTTTTAATTATAAATGTCGTTATTAAAGTATTTTGAGCGATTATGTAAATATTCATACATTTATAGAAATAGTCAAACAAAATTATTATGTGGAAAAACAGCACTAGCTGTCAAAACAATAAACTACGTTTTTTTATATATATTTACAAATTGAAGTTTTTTAACCAAAATTTAATTTTAGTATGGTGCGTTTTTTTTATAATTATATAAACCAAAATTAGACAAAACAATGAAACCGTAACCAAAAAGAAAAAAAATTTTTGTTTATTATAATATTTAAAACTAAAAAATTAATGTAATTAACAAAAAGAAATTAATAAAAGAGATTCTAAAATGTTTGAAAACAAACCAATAAGCCAGAAAAAAACCAAATATAATAAAAACAGAAACAAACGTAAAAATTTGAATGAAATATTCAGTTATCTGTTATAAAAAGAGAAATTACTGGATACAATATAAGAGTAGTAAATTGTCATAAATTAAAGTTAAGTTTCTAATATCTGATCTTTTGTTCATTAAACTATCATTAATTTTTATGTGGACCATTTCTAAGAAGGCACGTTTAAAATCATTTATTTCAGTGCATAAAACCTCCGGATGGTCGAAATCAATGCTATGGTTTGTTTCTTTTACACCCATAATCCAATTACTCATAAATATCTTACCAGTCATTATCTAAACCTTCGTATATATATATATATAAACATAAAGTAGTACGAATGTATTTCAAAAAGTCACCATTTATAGAAATACTTCATTCAATGATATGAATTTCGAGAAAATCTTTTTGCAGAGCAATTGTTGATTCGGTCTCAAGGCTTATTTAGAAATAAACAAAACTTGTGAGCATGAACATTTTTATATTATATTTCAAAAACTATAGAGTTTTTGGACGTAAAACAAAAACTAATGTTAATCAGGTTACTAAATCTTTCGTAAAAAAAAAATCAAAAATGTGGAAGCACTCCATTATAACAAAAATTAATATAAAAGAACACAAAACAATATACAATTTTCAGAAATTATAAATGTTTACATTTATTTACATGTTTATTTAAAAAATCATAAATGCTATATTTCGAATTCAGGATTGCTACTGTTTTTGCTGTTCATTGAACATTTCAAATTAATACCATTTTCTACTTATTTCATTGTCGATATTATTTGTATTACCTGTGAAATTTGTTTTTAGTGCTTTGGTTTTCTTATCTTTATCTTTATATTCTTTTAATTCTGTATTTCTCATAATGTTAGATTAATTATTTTTTTCTCATGCAATTTCTAACATTTTTTGATATTAAAAACTTATATTTTTAAAACTTAATATACATAATATCAATACTGTATATATCCTTAAGGCTCATTCAGACTACTCTACTTATTCCAAAATTAGTGTTATGTTTCAGCGTAGAGTAAGTAGATACTTCTGAGCAGTGGCGTAACCAAGGAGGGGGGGGGGTTAGGGGGGGGGGTAACCCCCCCCCAAGAACCTGAATTACCAAAAACATACGTTTGTGAAATATGAAATATGTTATTTTACTTTTATTTTTATAAAAATAATTTTTATTGCTCTTTATTTTTTATACAAATTATAGTATTATCTTTATTGATTAATATTATATCATTTTTTAGTACCCCCCCCCCCCATGACAAGTTTTTGACTACGCCACTGCTTCTGAGCCAAAGTACTTGTGAACTTATGAAAAATAACACAAATGTGCGGTTATAGTTTTATCATTGTTTGTTGATTTGTTATTGTAGTCAAAAATTGAGATTATTAATATCTTTTAATCTATTTTGATTTTATTTTCAACTAATAGATAATGCAGTTCAGTGCCAGTAGCATTACGACTAAAACGTGAAACTAATTTTGAGATAAAAATACGGAAATATAAATGAGGCTCTATATCTATACTATACCTTTATGCTCGTAGGTACCTAACCAATCCATTGTCATTTCTCTCGTTAGAGTGAAAAGTCGATCAAATAGTAGACCGTTGTGACCTGTGCCTGGATTTTATAACAAAATCAAAATCTTGTTCGTATTCGAAAAATACAATAAACCAAATATAGATTTCCAACGACTAACAATAAACTAAAATTTAGCCATACTGAATCGGAAGCATTCCAACTGTTATACAAAGTTTTATTTGGCACCAAGCAAAATGCTATTGTTTGCATATCAATATATATTTTGATACATTGAAACTATTCGTATTCACATTGTTTAAGCATTGTATTTTCTATTCAGTTTTGTTTATGAACAAGACCTAGATTTTACAGTGGTTTAAAGTTTTCTTTTTGTTAGTGTATATATGGATAATATTTTCACATAAACCGATATAATTCGGAATTAAATAGTGGCTCATAGATAGAGGTTGGAGGTGGTTCTGTAATGAAAATATATGTCTTATGATCGGCAAAAAAAAAAATACGCGCCACTTGAAAAATGAGAAAAATTACCGATTTTCAAATAAGTATAACTCGACCAATTTTGAACTAAATTGAATGAATTTTTTGTACGAAAAAATTTGAGATTTTGTCTTTATGGTCATGCAAAATATGTCCCATTTGAACCATTCCGCTCCCCACCACACCACCGCAGAAAAAAACATGTTTTGACTTTAAAAAACTTTAAAAAACTGTTCATTTGTTAACATTAGTAAACTACGTTCAATTTTTTATTAAATTTATTTTTTAATTGTATTTCAGTATTTAAATTTAAATGAAATATGCATAAATATTAGATTTTTATTAAAATATACATATTTTTTTAATTTTTGCATACCTATGTTACTATAAAATATAAAAAGAACTTTTAACCAAATGTCAATATAAGAAATCGAGATAAATCTTCAATCGAAAGCAAGTTATTGTTTATGATAATATTAGGTATATTATATCATTTTTATCATAAAATTATTTCAATTTGAAATGTCTTTTTGTTATGAATTTCGCATAAGTGTATAACAAAAATTGTAGTAGGTATAACGAACAGGTATTTTAATGACGGTTTTTTTAATATTTTGACTAATAACGTTTTAATGAAATATTTTTTTCATTTACCGGACAACACAAAACCTGTGTTTTTTATTTGCAAATAAACTTTGAGACAAATAATTATCATGAAATATTTTATTCTTAAATCAGAGTTTTTGAGAACGCACTTTATATAATAAATTAAAATACAATCTTACTTTGACTCACTTTATATAAAGAATAAATTAAATTAAAATCAGTTATCTAATATTTGAAATAGGTACACAAATCCATCTAATAATAAATTTACAAAATAATAAATAAAATATTCTTTTTATCAACAATAAAACTTTTTCTAATATAAATATCAACATATGTTCTTCAAATTTACATTTAATGAAATTGCAAATAATATTGTCTGACATAAAACTACAATTTAACTAATCCGAATTTATTTAACTTTTTGATTAAGTAAAACTATAGCAACTAAATTATTTGTTTTTAAATATTAAAAAAATCTATACAGTTTTTATACATAATAAAAAAACATCTACGCTGATACTAAAAGTTCGATTTTTGGGTGTCTTAATTCATCTGTGCTCTTATGACAAGATAGGTTTATCTTAAAACCAGTATAGTAACCTTTCTATAACATGGTAGATAGGTTCCAAGAAAACGGCGTGTTATGTGAAACCGTGTTATATGAGTCCCAGAGCCAATAGAAAAAAGGGAGTTAGGTTCCAAAAATTAAAACACATATGTACATATATTTTTTAAGATTCATAGAAATAACTCCAATTTTAAAATGTACCTGAGAGATAAAAAGTTATTTTTGTCATTTTTACAGAAGACTCGAAAAACGAAAAATTACATAGTTTTTTTGATGTTTATGTCGGCATAAGTTAATTAACATTACTATAGGGAGCTATTTTTAAGAAAATAGTCGTACAGATTAAAATTGAGACAGTTACAGACACATTATGTTAGCACATGCAGGTGATTATGAACTTACTACTGTTTGTCTCTTATGTAAAAGACAGGTAAAAGTAAAACGAAAAGTCGTAGTAGACAAAAACTTCTTTAATAACAAACAAACTTTTTTTTAAAATAGAACGAAACCGTGTTGTTGGAAATCGTGTTATAGGATGGCTGGTGCATTTAAGCGAAACGTGTTAGAACGAAACCGTGTTATCGGATACCGTGTTGTAGGAGGGTTACCTGTATTAGTAAAGATCGATTTTAAAACCGAGCTTGTGATGACAGCTCTAAAGTGTAAATTTTATTATTTGATCAATAAAATAAAATAATTTCCCTTAAATCACAAACAAAAATTTAAGAAGCTTTATCTCTTGCTACTGATGATGTAAGCTTACCTCTGGAAATACGTATTTACCTTTTTTTAAAATTATTGTTTGTGGCTGAAGGGAAAATATTTTATTTTATTAAGTTTTCGCCACAGTAAGAACATATTTTAATTTATTTTCATTCGATCAACATTGCAGATATATGTAACTAAACTAAATTTCTTTGTTTTTTTTTTTATAGGAACACTATAAAAAACCAGTTATCTCAACAATATGCTGGCATGTGCATTGTGAAGAATGTTGGCTACATACTTTGGTAAATATTTTATTATATTTTGCGCAATTACTAATTAACAAATTAACAAAATATGTTTTCTTTTCAGGGTACCAAAAAAGTTTGTCCTCAATGTAGTATGATAATTACACCTTCTGATTTGAGACGAATTTTCATGTGATAAGGATATAACAATTAATCCATAACTTAAATCATACATATTTATGCAACACGTTTTTTCATTCTATTTGAGGCTGTATATATATATATATATATATATATATATATATATATATATTTATATATATATATATATATATATATATATATATATATAAATATATATATATATATATATATATAAATATATATATATATATATATATATATATATATATATATATAAATATATATATATATATATATATATATATATATATATATAAATATATATATATATATATATATATATATATATATATAAATTATCATAAAATGCGATGTGTGGTTTTATATATAATCGTACAATTATATATCTTTTCACACATTAAATATTTGTTATTTTTTGTTCATATCAAGCACATGTATAACATATTAAATAAGATTGTATAAATGTGTGTACAGAAAAAATGTATGTAGATTATAATATAAATATCTCATATAAATTCTATGTAAAAATAGTACATAAGCAATAAATGTTCAATGTAAATCAAATTGTTTTTATTAAATATCTGATCAAAGAAATTAAATACAAATTTAACTGAATTATTTATTCCTATCTGAATGACAATCAAATACGATTCTTTAACATACGTTAAACACTTCTTTCGTAAAACTGCAACAAGCTTAGTCTGAAAATTGTCATGCATTTTGCACAATATATTAGAATTGGATGAGTAGTATCATTTAATGAGTATTTTAAAAATTTGTTAGAATTTATAAATTATGTGCGTTTCATCTATAAAATTTATAATTTAGAGAATTAAATTTTTGATCTTTACTTAGGTTCATACATTTATGTCTCTCCTAACGAAATTTTATATCTTTTTTTAAAAAATAGTAAACAAATTTTTAAGTTATATTATATTTTAAATGTTTGTAATTTAAATTTGCATATTAAATATTTGTGAAGAAGTGCAACAAATGCAATGTACCTCGCCAGATTTGCATATTATATATGTATATATATATATACAGGGTGATTTGTAAGTAATTGGAAATATTTTAACTGGAGTATCCTGGGCTCAGAATATGAAGATTTGACCCAAAACACTTAGATAAAATGTGGCTAGTTACTGAGCTACAGGGTGTTTTATTTAAAAATTTAAAAACGATTTTTGCCCAGTACTTAAAAACTATTTGACGTATCCTTATCATACTTGGCAGAAAGTGTAGGTACCGTACACCATACTAAATTATGTTAAACAAAAGTTTCTGGCTAGTGCCAGTGGCGTACAACAGGGGCAAGTGAGAAGTTGATCCCTCCTAAATTCTACGCCACTGGCGGAATTGTCATTTTAGCACAATTTTTAGATTCTCCAATACTTTCTGTGTAAAAACATGAAAACAGATCTTTTAGGTCATGAAATATTTTTGAAAAATTGATTGATATAAATCAGAGCTGGACAAGTACTGGCTAAAAAGTACTCAAGTACATACAAAAGTACTTGTTTAATTTTATTTTTTATATAAATATACTTAATTGTGGTAATATTTAAATAATATTATATATAGAAAATTGTGTAGTAGGGTACTTTTCGATAGAGAAAACCTGTAAAAAATCAGTGTAAATTTACATTTTTATTGTGATTTTATAAATTATTAGTAAATTTTCAAAACAATTATACAATTACAACGAAAAATATAGTAAAATTATTATGATTATAATGCAAATTTACACTGATTTTTTACAGTGTACATAACGTAAACACATCTCAAAATATAAAAAATTTCAAAAATCATGTCAATAAGTGCGTAATAGCTCTGAAATTATAACTAATAATATTTTTGCATAAAATACAAAAAAAAATATATAATAAATATAAACATAAATAAATTTAAACATAATTCTTTTATATCATTAAAAAATACTTGATACAATACCTAAGTACTTTTACTTTAATAAATACTTAAGTACTTTGTTAATACTTTAATATTTTCTACGGTACTTAAGCACACATTTTAAGTATGAGTACTTGTAACTCAAGTAGCAAGTACTTAAGTACTTAATTAGTGCCCCAGCTCTGATCTAAATAAACATTGCTCATTTCTATAATTTGAACAATTTCACAAATAACAAAGTAAATTTTGCAATATTTTCGTAAATACTAAAAATATGTACTATTACATCTAATATAATCTAATTCGCATATTTTTTTACAAACGTCACTTTTGAAACATTCTCACAGTTTATTCAATAATGAATAAAATTTCGAATTAAAAAGAAACTATAGAAACCATTTCTGATTGACAAAAATCAATATTTATTTTCGAAAAGAAACCTGAAATTTTATTCAAAATAAACAATTTTTTTGTTTGATTGCAAAGATTAAACATATAACAATAATTAATAGTGACGCAAGTAAAGAAAAAAATAACAGAATTTTCACCAAGATGACTTAATTACAAGAGAGATTTGGCAATAATGCAAAAATTTATCGGGTCAATATTGTTTAAGTTGGGTAAAAAATCTTTCAGAACTCATTATATTAAAATAAAACTTATAATCAACGTTTCGACGAACTCAACGTCTGTTTTCATTAGGAAAAATGATACAAATGATAATTATACAGTAAATAATAGTACAGGTTACTGGACGTAACAAATCAATAACTAAATTCTAAATTTTTTTATAACTTTGTAATTAATGGAAGCCAAATAAATATAAACCTATAAATTTACTTATTTTGTTACCCAGTAACTTGTTTCTATGTTCTGTTTATTTACTGTAAATGTCATTGGTATCAGTTTTCCTGCTGCGAGGACGTACGTTGAGTTCGTCGAAATGTCGAATATTAATACAGAACTTGTAAGCTAAAGCAGTTTTATTTAATAATCTGTCAAAAATGACAATACTTTTGATATTTCCAATTTTGCTGAAAAATATAATATGTAATTTGTAATCAAATATTTGTTGGATAAAATGGCGTAACCTGTCTTTTATTAAGTCACCTTGATTTTAGCAACAATTAATTTGTTCTTAAAAAGGTTGGGAAGAGGAGGAGATTTAAAATTAGAATTTTTTATGCAACAAAAGCGTTTTTCATAATATTCTAAAATTTATTTTCATATTATTACGGTACGTCTGTTTTTTTTTTTTAATTTTCAATTTTGTAGCTTACTATAGCACTACATGAATTTATTTATATTATGTAATAATGTCTAGATTTAAAAACGACACTGAATTTAGCAAGATCTAGTTTTATTTTTATTTCAAATTTATTTCCTATGTACAGTGTTGTAGTTGTAGAATAGTTATGGTTCATCTCCATAGAACATCAGAATATTCACGTCATCATTTTAACGAATGAATAAACAAAAAAAAATACTAAAATATTTCAAAAATTCCACTAATTATTACATATTTATAAATAAAATTTATTTAAAAATCGACTAACTTTATGAATTTTTTTCTACGAAACTATAAACAATATCAAATCGCGGTGTTTACCACTTTGACTGCAAGGAAAAGTGGTATAGCGTTTGCTACGGTGTCTGTAACATTTTCAAAAAAAAAAAAAAAAATTGAGTATAAAAATCCTTCATATAGCCTGTAGATGACGAATCTGAACTTAGTTTATGTGGGTGTATGGATGTGCGTCGGCAGCTCGCTCGATCGTCGGACAAAATTTTGTGGCCGCAACTCCTCCTAGACGGTTCAACCGATTTTAATGAAATTTTCAGGATAAATTCGTCTAGTGCCCAAGAGGATCATGTGGTTCTGGTTTTTTCCAGTGATGCCAACTTTTCGAGAAAAATATTACTAAAGTTTTTAAAAATTCATTGTGGCTACATTATTTATCCGATTTTGATTAAATTTTCAGGAAAGATTCCCCTAGTGCCCACATAAATTTCGTAATTTTAATAAAAATACAGTGTTGCCAACTTTCCGAAAAAAAAATTACTAAAATTTTTAAAAATTTATTACGACCATGTTGTTTATCATTTATGTGATAATGTCAAAGTGGTCTATATATGGGTTTACCCATATACTTCTAATCTTGTTTAATTTAATGTTGATGTCAGAGAAAATTATTGTAACAGATAGATTTTTTTTTCTAATTTTTTTTCCTGATATAATAAATATAAGACTAACGCGATTGATGTTACATGTAATAAACTTCTAACGGCTACAGTTCCGTTAGAAAGCATATTCGGACATATGTTTATTTTAAGTTTTTTAATTAGATTACTCATAAGAATCATCCGGTGTAGTTTTTCCCCGACGTCATAAATTACCACCTTGTATAATAACATTCTTTTAAAATTGTTTTATTAAGCAGATTTGTATTTTTCGAGATAAATAATTCTTTTTAGTTTTCACATTAAACAATTTTTTTTTTTTTTTGATGGGTGAATTGTTGAATAATGTCTAAAGTCTATGGAGATAAACCATATAGTAATTTATTCATTACTCAATTATACATAAGAAATATAATTTGAGAAAGTGCAATAATGAATATTTATTGCAAACTGTATAGTCACATGCGGTAATCCTTTACAGCTAAGTATTTTTTTTATCTAATTTCATTATTATTATTATTATTAACATAGTAAAAAATCTTTCAGAACTCATTATATTAAAATAAAACTGCTTCAGGTTTAAGTTTTTGTATTAATATTTATTAATAATATTAATAATAAACAGAACATAGAAATAAGTTTTTTTAGTTCATAAAATTTATAGATTTTTTTTTAATTAATAAAGGCATTAAGTTAAATAAAATTTGTCTTCCATTAATTAAAAATCTATAAATTTTATGTTCTTCTTTAGTAACTTGTTTCTATGTTCTGTTTATTTACTGTAAATGTCATTTGTATCAGTTTTCCTGATGAAGACGGACGTTAAGTTCGTTGAGTACATTAATACAAAACTTAAATCTAAAGCCCGTTTTATTTTATTATTAATTCAAAGAACGTTTTGTTTTTGGACAATTTGGCATTTCGACCAAAAAATTTCATAATAAATTTTACCCAAAAAAACCATTTTTTACTTCACTGGTCCCATGATGTTTTTTTTGGATTTAAAAATAAATATATATATATATATATATATATATATATATATATATATATAAATGGTGCAGAGCTGTCCTACCAATTTTCATGTTTGAAAAATTTCAAAATTTCCTCAAAACAACATGTTTTCACTTTTATTTTATATCTAATAACATAAACATTTTTATTCAAACTTTTTTTTTGTCTTAAGATAGGATAATTTATTTTTCTTGTCGCTTCATGAAAATTCTATATTATGTTATCAGAAAATTTTTGTATCATTTTCTTTGATGATGAAGACGTGTACATTGAGTACGTTGGATTATTAATAAATATTAATACAAAACTTAAAAACTAAAGCCGATTTATTTTAATATAAATTAAAATATATATATATGACATTTCAATTTGCGGGACAGTATCATGTAAACAGTGGCGTAACTAGGATTTGGCGGCTCCCCCCCCCCCCCGCAAAACAAAATGTTGGCCCCGATAAACTTTTGAAAATTCAATGATTAGGTACAAGGAAAAAAGTAATAACAGCAATATTTTTTATAATTTTTCTTAAAGGTAAAAAAAATAACAAAAATATATAATAAATCATATACTTAATATAAAATTAAGTTAAATATCAGTTCTTCGGGCTTTTTTATTAGCAAAATCCGTTATAAGAGTTTTTAAATTTAAATTTTCTGCTGCATGATGTTCTATTGCCAAAAGAGCGAGATTACTTAATCTATCTTGATTCATGCTGTTTCTAAGATATGATTTAATTATTTTCAATTTGCTGAAGGATCTTTCTGCTGTACTCACAGTGACAGGAATGCTTAAAAATAGTAATAAGGCAGTGCAAACTTCACATAAATCACTTTCTATAAAGGAATAATTGATTAAAATAATATCTGTCATTTCCTGTATAGTTGTATTGGTATTAATGTCATTTTTAAGAAAATATACCGCATTAATTAATTGCATCGGAAAATTTTCTGATAAATCATTGCGATAATGTTTTTGTAATTCTGTTGCCGACTTTAGAAGTTCTTTTTCTGATAATGTTAGCAATGTTTTTGGCCTTAAAAATCCAAAAAGATTTGCAATTTTTAACATTCCTTTAAATCTATTTTTAATTTGTGAATTGATTATGTCAACTGTTTTATAAAAAACATCGACTTTAAATTTATATTCGGCATTAACAAAATCGTAATCATCACATAATTCATCAAATTGACGTTTTTTTTTTGATTTTCTTGTACCTTTAAACTCGGGTATTATTTCCCATTTTTTGCAAATACTTTCAGATTCGGATTTTATTTCACTATATTTTGACCTAAAATTATTTAAATTAGTTTTTACTGTCTCTAACACAGTTACTGCTTCATCTAATGCTAAATTCTTTTTTTGTAATATTTTTGACGCGTAATTAATTTCGGATAATAAATGATGTAATAAATTACATACAAATTCAAATTCAAACGAAGTGATTTCTTTTTTAATCCTAAATGCTTCTGATTGTTCAGATTTTTTTTCACTTTTTAATTAAATATCTGTCAATGCTTTAATGACAACCAAAAATCTTAATTTTATTGCTCTTATTGAATTTATTCTTGATGACCATCTAGTAGGATTTAATTCTTTTAAAGTTGTAATTGATTGACCAGTAAATTGTGCTAAAAGATCCCATCTATTAATACTTAAACCGAAAAAATTGTAGACGTCTTGTAAAATTACAAAAAAATTATCAATATATCTGCAACCAGAAACTGCGTCATTTATAACTAAGTTTAAATTATGAGTAGCACAGTGTACATATGCTGCAAGTGGTTGTATTGTTTTTATTTTAGTTTGAACTCCATTGTATATACCACTCATTACACTAGCCCCATCGTAACCTTGGCCACGACATTTTTTAATATCTATACTTAAATGTTCCAATATGGATAATATTTGACTACTCATTCGAGTGGCACTGTGATCTTTTGTACTGAAGAAACCTATAAAAGATTCTTTAATAAAAAAAGCCCGTAGTTTCTGATTCCTCATTTCGCAATAACTAAACATATCTTATAATTATACTCATTTGATCTACTTTATTTATGTCTTACGTAGTGTTACATATTATTGCAAAGAATGGTGATGCATTTATTTCGTTAATTATAGAATTTAGTAAATGTTGTCCTAAGCAAGAAATCAATTCATTTTGAATAGTAGGACTAAGATATTTTATTGTTCCCTTTGGTTTATTTACAACTTGTTTCATCACCTCATCGTATTTTGCAAGCAGCATTACTTGAGAGAGAAAATTACCATTATAGTCATTTCCTGTTTGTTCCCTGTGTCCCCGGAATGCCAGTGAATTTTTTGACAACAATAATATTATATTAAATAATCTTTCTAAAACTCGTTCCCAAAAAGACGCTTCAATTGCTATTAGATTTTCCCTTTCTTTGTCAATAGTCTTATTTTTCTTCCAATAATCATAAATTTTACAAGCTGTAATGTGTTTTTGTGAATTTGAATGAATTTTAATCTCTTTAGAAAGACCTTGCCAGTCTCTAACTCCTGTACGCCATTGTTCATGTTTGCTATCGGAAAATAACCAGCATGGTTCGCAATAAGTAGCATCGAGAATTAAGGAATAACAAAGCCAGAATCTATTAATATTTCCATATTTATACGCGCAGTAATAATAACTTTCTGAAAAATGTTTATTATTTTGTAATGGATCCTTTTTAAATGGTCCTTTGGGTTTACAAGGAGCAGAAAGAATAATAAGTCTCTTTATTTTGTCGGTTAAAATTTTGTCTTTATAGTAACCCATGTCAGTTACGGTTTCATTTAAAGTAACAGATTCATCGAATTTTTCTGCCTCCATTTCGGTCCTTGGTCTTGATTGTATTTGAATGGTAGAAGAATATTTTAGAATATTACAAATAGCGACGACAAGGATTAACTTGTTTACAATTATTTTTAATTATTTTCTTTTTATTAGTTTACACTAAGGTCGGATTTAGAATCAACTGAGAACAAGAACGTAAACGGCTAATATTAGCACCGTAAAAGTTGAATTTTATTATGAAAGTTGAACGACCTCTCGAATTGATTTTAGTATATAAGATGACAGGAAAAAGGTCACATAAAAATGCTCTAGTTTGTTAGCATGCGACTAGTTTCGGTATATTCATACCGAATGAATATACCGGAAGGTATGCTGAATATACCGAAACTAGTCGCATGCTAACAAACTAGAGCATTTTTATGTGACCTTTTTCCTGTCATCTTATATACTAAAATTGAATTTTATTGTTCTGCATCAACTTGTGTAGAAATTGTTCTCTTTTCCAGTTGATTGTAAATTTAGCGTAAGGCTTACTACATATTACTCTTTAGATCTTCGAACAAGTGAATGGATGATAGATAGTTTTAATATTCTGTGACATGTTAACGAAATATATTAATTGTATTATTGAAAGAAACTACATTTTGATTCAAATAAGAAGTACACATCTTTTTTTTAATTGCGTTAAAAACTTTATTTATAAGTTCTGTTACTTACAAAAAAATTCAAATTATATGTTTTCCAACAGATTTACATTATTTAAATATAATTGTAATTAGTTCAGTTCAGGCAAGTTGATTAATTACCAAAATGATTTTATTTTGCTTGGGATAATATTTTGTATTGGTTCCCAGTTAACTCACTGATGAAGTTAACGATGCTTTATGCAACTTGGTCCTAATAGATTTTTAATGAGCATTTGTTTATTATATCTTGCAATGAATTATGTATGAAAGGCATTTGAAATTTACTTTGTTTACATTATTCGTTTGTATTCAGTTTGAATTTGTTTTAATCAGAGATATAGAGTCGGGAATTTATTTGGAGACAATTTTTTTCTAGTGATAATTTTTCTTATTTTTTTTTTTAAACATTAATCTTACATAATTTTGTTTATTTAACATTGGCTCATAGTTTTTAAAATACTTTTAGATAAAAGTGCATATATTTAAAATTATTTATTTAAAAAATATTTTAGGATTGTTTTTAGTGTTATTTATAAAAATAGGTTATATTTCTTTAAGTAAAAATTAATTTTGAAATTATGACTGCTTTTAACTAAAAAGGGCTATAAATACGGACCATTTTCTTCGCTTAAAATCTAGAGTTGAATTCAAGTAGAAGTAAGAGTCAAATACAAAAATAAAGTCAGAATTGGAAGATGATTTTGTTAACTATATCTCTGATTTAGTTTTATTATTCTTGTCTTTTTAAATATTGAAGATATTATTTTTGTACCCTGACAGGCTGGTATAAATTTTAGTTTATAACTAATACTTGTTTAAAAAAAAAATACCACATTTATAAAATCAGAATTAAATAAAAAATTCAAAAATTTAGCTTTTTTTTTTAATTTGTTATACAGTGTTATACCAAATGGTTTCACACATTATAAGTTTTCCTTTAAAATGTAATGAAAATCGTAAAAATTTATATACTTATTTTTAAAATAAAATTGTTTATGCATATATCAATAATTTTGATGTTTTTGTTTTAATAAACACATTAGCTCGTATTATCACCCCACTTTTTCATGAAAAAATGCTTTTATCATTAATTTCAAAATAACTTTGCTTCTATTTTTCATCAAATGTAAATAGTTTTTCTATTTTTGATCATTTTTATTATATTCACTTAAATTAAGCTATTATAAAGTGCTTAATAAATAATTTTAAGTAAACATTAAAAATACTTTTTGACAAAAATCACTTTAAAAATGAGGTGAGAATACGGGCCAAATCGTTGCAGTATTTCATTGACAAACTATTGGACAAACGAATTAAGGACGACACAAAGTAAGCTATGAAAAAAATTGAACAAATTTTAATATATAATTGTTTAATAAATAAATATTTTATTGTGCATTTCAGACCTAGTGCAACTGATTGAAAATTGGTCAAGCATTTTGTGAAAAATTTGCATTTTACTTTGAAGGTATTTATGGTTTTATACACATTTAAACATTTTTAAATTTAAATAATGTTATATGTTTAATTATTAATTTAAATGAGAGAAGAAAAAAACGCGAAAATATTGAGGTTAATATGTATTTCGAATTTGTAATATACAGTATTTTTATAATAGTATTTTTTTAAGTTAATATTTAAATTTATCTGTATTTATTTGCGGTTTTAAAAAATATCTTTTCGACAACATATGTATTGTTGTTGGTCAGTGATAACTGCTATTGGCATAGTATAGGTTCTTCGATCGTATAAAATTTGTATGTTTTGGACAGGATAAGATAATAAAATCGTTATAAAAATAAAATCAAATAATTTTCTGCAACCATTGATTACTACAACTTAATATATTTTTCAACATAATTACGATGTAGTATACGAAATTTTACACTATTCCTTTTTTTTCACTCGGCTCACTGAAAAAAATATATTTTTACTACAATTTTAGAACATACCATTATTTATTCTATTTTTAATTCGAGAAATTGGTTTTTTTTTGATAATAACTTTTTCCTACTAGCAAATAATATAAACAAATTAATACCTATTACTTTTTGAACTTGACTCGGAATTTCACTCATCTGACAACTATTAAAAAATTGTCATTACTTGATAATGTTAATAAATTTGTGAATTAACTTTCTCTAATTAAAATTATTCATTTATTTTCAAAAATTATAGTTTGAAAATCTGTTTTACGCGAATATTTAAAACTAAGTACTAATATAAGTATTTTTTTATTTTCTTATCAATATAGAAATGTATAATGATATAAAAATCTATCTCGATGAAGAATCCCGGAAAAAGAAAGAAGAAACGAAAGTTGGTAGTGGTCGTTCATCACGAAAGTTAAATTCTTCTATTTCTTTGGAAGGTACAGGAAACTCTAGTAACAAACCAGGAATGATAAATGAGAACAAGTCAAAAAAACCCAAAATGGATAAGAAAGTGAAAGAAACCGCAACTAAAAAGGATGCCAACGATAAAAATAGTGGTAAGAAAAAGATTGAGAATAAAGGTTTATTCTCAATCTTCTTCTTACCACTATTCTTTCTTTCAGGTGAAAGAATTTTAGGGGCATCCAATATGTCTGGTCAAATCAAGTACCTCATCAAATGGAAAGACTCAGATGATGCAGATCTTGTGCCTTCTTTGGAAGCTGTGAAAAAATGTCCTAAAGCTGTTGCTGAATTTTACGAATATTTAGTATTCCACTAAAAACAGAGATTAACTTGTTTACTATTATTTTTAATTATTTTTCTTTTTATTATAATATGTTCATTTTTTTGTATTAGAAACTAGTTATAATAAAACTTAAATATATTTTTCTTTAGATCTGCAAATAAATGAATAGATGATTGATGGTTTTAATATTCACTGATATGTTAACAGATATATTATGTAATATGTAATATTATGATGTTGTAATAAATTAAATTTTGATTTAAATAATAATACATTTCTTTTTAACTCTGTATTAAAAACTTCATTTATTTAAACTTATGTTACTTATAACAACATACAAATTATTATAATGTTTTCCAACAGGTTTACATTATTTAAATAGAATTGTAATAAGTTCAGGTAAGTTGATGTTCAATTACCAAAATACATTTTTTTCTTGGGATCATGTTTTGTGTTGGTTGTATTATCTGAATTCTTGAAACAAAATAAATATTTGATTATATTAATTATTATGGTTCTCTAAACTCATTGATTAGATTAACAATGCTTTATACTACTGGACCTCAATTTTGTTATTTCAAAAACGGCTGGGAATTTCGCAAAAATAACAAAATTTTCCGCGTTTCACAAATACTATTCAATTATGGCCGTACTACAACATATCCAAAAATCAATCCCCTACGACACCCCCTTATTAATTAAGTCAACCCTCAAAACTGTGATAAAAAGTTAACAAATTTGTGTGTAGAAATTCGAAAAAATTCGTTGCATTTAAAGTTGAGACTTTTTCACGAAACTGCATCAGGCAAACGTGTTTATTGGCAAACTGAAATAGATTTTTTTCATAATAACTTTTGTCATGTTCTACTTTTCTCAGAAAATATATACTTTTAATGAAATTATATCAGGCAAGCATATGATTGTATCGGCAAACAAAAATTGACTTTTGTCTGGAAGTCAAACTTTTATATATTATGATAAAATTTTATAATTTTTTTTGCAACATTATTATCACAGAATTGCATTAAATGAATACACGTACAAATATTTTAAGCTGTTTGAAATACAACGTTTTTGTTGAATGTTTATTGTTAATTAACATCTATTAGATTAGTTAGATATAACAAAAAAAATCGCATATTAATTGTTGTAGTGCAATAATAGTAAACGGGTAGATGACACTAATTATTGTGTTTATATGATAAAATAAATAAAATTGTAAAATTGGATTGTTGAAAATTGGTGACGAAACTTATGTCACAAAATGTAGAATTAGGGTAAATAATAATAAGCATTAAATAAGTACCTACTATAGTATTTATTTACGTTTTGTATATGAATCAATCCCATTTTACAAACATTTAGATGTTTAGGTGAATTAAATAAATGTGTTAAAAAATAGAGATTATAGTATATTATTTGAAATTGTGATTCCATAATTACAAATAAAATTTAAGAACTATAAAAACATCACTTGATTTAAATAATTTAGTGTAAAAACGAATTTAACAACATATAATGTACATACTTAATTAAAATGTAAGCCATCTATTTATTATGAATATTTATACTACACATAAATACACTGATATTGCTGCTAGTTTATATTACAATCAAATATAGAAATGAACAGAATCCCACCCACAGGACATTTCAAATGAACTTATATAAGTATATACTGTATGACTCAATAGTAAAATTATTCAGATACAGACAACTACTGATAAGAAATTAACAAATATTTACACCAGAAAATTTACATTTTGCTTTGCATTTAAATGTTATACATATGTAACATAAACTAACTTCTTAGATCGCTCTAATCAAAATGACTTTATTATTTGCAAACTGTTCGCATTCGCAATCAAAAACAATTTGAAAATATCCGAATTTTGCAGATAATAAAACTGTCTCTGATTGCTATGAAACACACTCATTTAGATAGATATATTTCTTGTTCTTGTCAAATAATTTGCAATGTGCACATGCACCAGTCAACGTGTACTATATACTCAATATATTTTTGTTTTTTCGTTATTTTTATTTTATTTTATAGATTTATTTCTATAGGTCACGATATGTTATGTACATAAGTACATAATAAAGATGTAAATACGTAGGTACATAAAAACATCATAGTAATATGTATATGAAAGTTACAAGCTTTACGAATGAAAAATTTCAATCCACGTAAACACAAACCGTGATTGTGACACCACTAATCGTAAAACAGAGCGCATTCAAATTCATTTAAAAGAAATGAACTGAACGCTATGCTATATATTTATGTTATGTAATGTTAATGTAAAATGTATATTATAATAAGTATTTATATGTATGTATGTATGTATATTGTAGAATTTTAATAAATAGTTAATATATTTATTTATATCACTATATCAAACTTTTTATAATGCCAAAACTGTACGCAAACAACCATAAGCCAATTTGAAAGTAACATTAATTAAATCTATAATATAACAAATTCATTACATAAGGAATAAAATACCGTAAACAGAAACGTAAAAATAACATAATAAAATACAATCAACTCATGGAATGATAAAACAATCATATAAATTTACATTTTTATCAAATTATAACTAAAATACTTTGTTGTTAGACTCTGAGGAATCGTGAATATCTTCCAACACGTGAATATTTACACAATAGAATACATTTAATTAAACTACAGCATATTAGCACCCTAATAGTTATTTATAGATAACTTCTGCAAATAAACAATTTTTATTTTGAAAATTTTTCATTTCATTTTATCCGTCCTATTATTATTATACAGTCTGTTTCAAACTAGAATCTTAAAAATCAATTATTCATATAAATTTCAATTATTGTTTCAATTTATTTTATTAATAATATTTTTCAAATATGATTTTGAATTGAAAAATTTTATTACATATCTTTTTTATAAAAGAATAAAATTTGATAATTATATAAAAAAAAAAAAACAATAATTTTAAAACAATCACTTTTCGATTAAAAAACTATAAGCATTTACAAGTATGTGATATTTTAAGATTGTAATGTGACATTTGAAGTTTGTTAACAGTTTTGGAAAACAGACTGTATGGAATAAAACTGAGCAGAAATGATGAAAATATTAATTATGAAAAATATTGCAAAAGATGTTTGATTCAAATCAAATAATAACCACATTGTACATCAATTTATAATCATTATTCTATAATATGATGACTTAATAATTACACTAAAATTACTCTTCTAAAATTCATTATTGATTGAATGGACAGAAATGATTTCTATTTGGACAATTATATTGATTATAATACCACATACATATTTTCAATGACTCACAGATGATGGCTTATATGGACAAAAATACAACCTTTTCATTATTTATTTATTACTTAAAGACTAGATGACGATTGCGAAATTAAAAAACAAAACAAAATAAATCATAATCATTATACAGTTAGAAAATAGAATTTCTAATGGAATGCTCATTGCTAATGCTCGAAAATCACCACTTCAAAAAACTAAATAAAAAGATTAAGAAAATCAAGCATACAGCCTGTGAAAATGATTCAATTTATTATAGTACGTTTTCTATTTTCTACACACACATTATTTTGAATATTTATCACTGAACCGCTAAACCTACTACTAAGAAACTACTAAAAAGCTCTTATTAAAAACTGGAAAATATTCCGCTATATCTGTCTAGTCTAGAACAAATCTAAAAAAGGTTTTTTTATCATTTTATTTCGAATTTAGAAAAAACAATAGATGTGTATGTGTTTTCATGAAATACAAAACAATATTTACTTAAAATTATTCATTCTAAAAGAAAAGATTTGTTCCACAGTAACCAAGTTAAAATTTTACATTCAAAAGTGTACATAAAAAAATTATTAAAAATTTGATAAAAACAAAACAAAACATAAATAAATAAAAACTTAAAATTATATTTATATAAAACATATTTTCAATTACAAACGTGCGTAATAGTCACTCAAATTGAAAGTATTACATAATTTAATATTGTTGGAACAAATCTAGTATATTTATTAAAATTAATATTTATATTTGGTCCAATTACACAGAAATAAAAACAAAAACAGGCTTCTGTAAAAATAACTCTCTTCAAATTATTATAAGAAATAATTAGGAGAGCTATCTATCTCTATTTGATTACGCACTATCTTGGCTAGTTTATCAGGTCTCCGTAACAGACAAAGAAATATTCTTTGTGTCTACTTACGTAGCAATCAATGCAGTTCTATTGAAACTAAGAAAAAAGTAATTACAAATATTATAATAAAGGAAAATGAAACGAATGGTTAGCAAAATTAATATATTTCTTATAAATAATAATAATAGTTATAATAATAATAGAAGTAATAAATAATAATAATAATAATAATAAAAACTAATAATAATAAAAAATAATTATAAAAAAAATTAATAATAATTATAATTAAAAATAATAATAATTAAATCTAATACTAATACTAATACTAATAATAAACATAAACAAACTACAAATAAAACATTATTTTTTTGTTTAAGTTAATTAGTGTTTCCAGGGTTTCCAGATGCTAAAAAGTAAAATATTTTTAATAATAATAAGAATTAATTATATAAATACACTTACTAATTTTATATCCACTCTCTTCCCCCGAATTCCTTCGGTTCGCCCTCCAAAAAATATTTTAGAGTCCCCTCATTCTAAAAATGATAAGTAAATGTAATTTTTTTTAAATATTTCGTTTGGTGTTTTTCTGAACAATTGCAACACTTGCTTATTACAACACTTTACTTATTACATCTATTTTTGAAACTATTTCAAGCAATTAAATAAATTAGACATCAATTTTCAAAAAATAAAATTTATTATAAAATATAAAAAATAGTAGTACATAAATATATATATATATATATATATATATATATATATATATATATATATACAGGGTGATTTATTAGTAATTGGAAATATTTTATCTGGAGTATCCTGGGCTCATAATATGAAGATTTAACCCAAATCACTTAGATAAAATGTGGCTCCTTACTGAGCTACAGGGTGCTTTATTTAAATACAAGAAATTGTAATTTATTTATACATAATAACTAGTTTTAAAAATATATATTAATAATAATATTAAATAATATAAATAAAAGTGCAAAAATCAACAAACGTAAGATTCACCTACGGTTACATGATAATCGTAAAATCACCTAATTTACAATACGAGATGTTTTTAAGTATTTTACAATTTCTTCGAGATAAAGGGACAACACATTTTTTACCTAACGATCCAAGGATGCATGCCTGAGCATGCGCATTTTTCACTTATTTTGAAATGTCAAAAACGCCAAAAAACTATTATATTTTGTGCCAATTTTTATATTTCGTTGTTTGTTGCGATTAGAATTTTATAATTATATTGGTTTTTCGTTTTAATTAGTGTTGTTTACAGCAAAATAAATAATATGGAAGAAGATTTAATGTCTGAAGTTGAAAGAGGTATATTACGAATTTCAAATATGAATTCTCAACGGAAAAAATCAGCTACAGAATTTTGTAAAGAAAATAATTTAGAAGACTGTTTAAAATATATAACACAGGTAATTTTTCAAATTAATTATAGAGAATATTTTTATTACAAAATTTATATTACAGGAATTCGATGATTTGGATGTTTCTCATATGGTTGAACCATTTGATCTGTCTAATAAAGCATCATTGATAAACATTGTAATTCAGTTAGTAAATAGTAGTGTTGCTTTAATACAATTGTATAAAGATATTCAAATACATCAAAACGACGATCTTGAAAAACATGCCAGATTATCAAATGATGTACATCAATCAATGGTATTAGATTTTAATTATTTAAAAAATATGCAAATATAATATATATATATTGTTTTTGTTTAGAAAACTATAGAATCGTTACGGAAAGATATTGCAAATAAAGACAAACAACTTTTAATGGATAAAGAACAAAGTTGCTTAAATAGATTAGAAAATACTGAATTGAAAAACAAAGTGGATCTTGCTGAAAAAGAAATTACTTTAATGCAGAAAGAAAGTATAGCAGAAAAAGTGAGACATGAGCATGAAATACAGAAAGTATTAGCTGAAAGTAAACGTTTGGAAAACAAATTTACAAAAAATTGTGGCGAATACATATCACAAGAAGGCCAGGATATTTCCGTTATCGATAATTACAAGAAGAATGAAGAAAATCATTTGAAAATTATTAGTCAATTAGAGAAAAATAATCATGAGCTTTTAGAAGAAATATTAGCTTTAAAAGGGGAATTATGTACTTCAAATTTCTTGTAAAGATCGTTCAAATAAATAGTGTTTTTTTGCTATGTATTTATTGAAAAATACGACTGGTAATAATTCATAAATTATTGTTGTTTCTATGTTACGTTAGGTTGCTTCATTAAATTTGTATTTCTTATGTATTAATGTTAATGAAATAAAGTTTTATTTTATTAATAATTTTTATATATTTTTTCATTTATATAATTTTTATCCTGCTGCTATGACGGTAAATAAATTTTTGTTTATAAATTAAAATAGAAGAAAATTACTTGCATTCAATGCGCTATTTCAATATTGCAATATTGCAATCGAATTAACGAAAATGCTTTTGAATTATGAAAGTGATAGTTCGACTTGAACAAATTCGACAATCTGCCCTTTGAATGAATCTAGGATTGATAAATATTTAGAACAATGTGTAAAATTACATTTGGCAAACGTACGTATTAACAAATATTAAATTTAATTCAAAATATATTATATTAATATGACTTGATATGTTGCACATTTTTACGTTTTGTAGAAAATTACAAGCGAAAATGCTTGGGATTTGCACATTATCGATTGCATGAAAATGAAAATGAAAAAAAAAGAATTATCTACTAATGATCCAAACGTATGCATGGGTTTGGAGATTAGTTCTAAAGTTCATGGCTTGCGTGTTGATAGTCTTCATAAAGACGTATTGGAATTAGCTAGAAATTTGCGTAAATATGATGAAAATCCATCTTGCTCACAACAAGAAAATTTCGGTAAATAAGTGCTTATAATTAACAATTTTGGTATCTAATTTTCAATTTTTTGTTATCGAACAGATAACAATGTTGGTGGTAACAGCCCTATTCTAAGAAATAAAAATGTACAACTACTAAAAATCACAATTATTTGTATACTATGGAATCAGATCAATTTTTTTAAAGCATTTGAGACTACCACAACGAAACATTCTACTTTACTGATGACAAATGTAATATCTGTAAGTTCATATAGCTTCTAATGGTATATTCTAGAGCATATGATTTGAAATGGTGGACAAAAGTCAAACTATCAATTTGATTTATATAGTGTATAAAAATATAAAATAGATTATAATTGATTTATGAAAGTGAACACAAGAAAATGTAGCAATAATGGAATATAGAAATTATAGGCCAAAATTGTATGCGATACTTTTGTAAATAATAAAAATTTAACAAGTTTAATTGCGTTTGTCTTTAATTTGTAGCAGGCTATTTTCCAGTTAATTAAAATCTGTTTTTCGTTTTTTGCACTATAAATTTGGCGCGTGTTGTGAAAAACCTTCCACTGATTAATGCTGCAATATTTGTGTTTTTTTTTTTAAATAATCCAGTCAGTTTTATTGTACATAATTATTTAAATAAATTGATTTAGTAGGATAGTATGTGATTGATTTGAGATTAATTATACTACATGTCGCTGTAATACGACAATATTCAACTCATTTATTATTTGACACAAATGTAATTCATTTCTGGATTAGAACAAGAGCTTAACAGAAAATTAATTAGCAAATGCTTATAAATAAAACATGAAGATCTAATTTGTTAATTATTATGCAGTTAATACTGAATGCTTTATGAAATTTATAAAATTTGTACAAGCGATTATGTCAGAAAACAGACCATATACGAATTTTGTCGTCATAAGTTACATTTTCTTAAATATTAGACAAAATTTTAAATTAAAATATTTATATGTATTTATTATCACTTAACAAAATTAAAAAAAAATTAAAAAGTATATAATTAAAACAATGTTTTTAAAATATTAGTGAGTTTATTTCAACAGTTGATCAATGAAAATCAGTATACTGACTGAATTGTACGATGTCGGTAACATTGACAAAAATTAATAAAAATTTTACAAAATAGATAAAGTATCCAAACTTAATTTGTGTTAGTGTATGGTTGTGCGTTGTAATCTTGCTTGCTAAATATGTGAGTCAAGATTTTGTGATCGTAATTCTAATTAGACTATGTCACCGATTTTGAGTTGGTTTGTTTAAATCAAATTTTCAGGAACGACTTTTCTAGTGTTCATAAAAATTATTAAATTTATTTTTGCACAATGTTGTCAAAGGTACATATAAACTACACGCGGCGCAGGGCCGTATTTAAGCATAGGCTACATAAGCTGCAGCCTATGGGCCCGCACCACAAAAGGGCCCGCACCACACGTTTTAAATTTAAAGTAAATAATTGTTTAATCAATAACCTTTTAAGTATTTTACTTAAATTTTCATAAAACAGAATAACCCGACTTGCAACCAGTGACAATACACTTCACTAGTACATACAGCTTCATTAGTACTAAGTGTTAGCGCAAAACCAATTAGCAATTAAGATTATTTGATATTTTCATTTCTAAGTTTATTATTTATTTTTTTAAATACTCTATTTCAATTAAATAAATATAAGTAAAATTTACTTGTTTGTTACATTCCTTTTTTATCTTGCATTTTCCTAACATGTTTATTTAAAACTATAAAATCACAACCCCCCCCCTCGTAAGGGCCCGCACCCCAGGTTCAGCCTAGGGCCCTACAGATCCTAAATACGGCCCTGACGCGGCGGTTGGATTTTAATCTCTTACCGAAATTTTGCATAGCAAAACTGCACGCCGATTATTTCTAAAGAGATTAAGAGATTAAAATTTCAACCTAAACCAGATAAGAATCAGATGACTACGTGTCAATAATTTGTATATATTTATTATTACATAAGTTACAGCTATCAATAAAACTATGTTCTCCATATATTTTTTCTTATTTAATACACCATTAGTAATAGACCTTGAACAAATAAATGTTCGTATTGTCATTGTGAAATTTAATATAATAATACTCAAGAATATTGAGATTTTATATTTTTCCCAAAATTTCACAAGATACTCAGTCATTGAATCGGCTGTTAAGCTATGCATCAATGACTGGCCAGTTTAACCGTAGACACGTGTTTCGGTCTTTAGGACCTCATCAGTACGGTGCTGTGATCAGTTGCTGTGAGGCAACTGATAACCGATGTTAATTCTGGCTGCCTTTTATAGCAAGTACTTCAAAGCGATAACGATGAGAAGTAAATAAATACCACCAACGCCATCTATACAATAATGCGATAAGCAATTATAGTAATAGACCTTGAACAATACAATACGACATTTATTTGTTCAAGGACATTTTTTTTTGTAATTTGTTTTAATGATCTATTGAATGAAATATCAAAACCAAATTTTATTTACAAATTTCTAAATTAGAATATCAATTTGTATCGTAAAATATGATAATATTTATTAATAATTATTTTACATAAATTAACATTTCAGTTTTTTTAATATTATCAGGACTAACTTTATTAATTGAACTAAAATAAAATTTCAATACAATTTGTGTTTATTAAATACGATATTCTGTTAACAAATACATCTAAATATTTTTATCTAACTATTATGTATTATTTAAATCGAAAAAGATGTAGTTTAGATGTTGCCAATTTTTAATAAACTTAATGAAGGAACATTTTGTATTAAAAAAGCAATATTTTTTATTAATTAAAATATAAATAATTTAAAAATGAAAATACATTTTATGGTTTGTAAGGAGCGTATTGGAGTTAAATTAAAAAAAAAATTATTATAGTCTTACTTCATAATGCCCGCTGCTAATTTATAAGAATCATTTAAAAGATTTATTTTTGGCAATTAAAATGTCAGAAAATATAATAAAATTTTTGGTATATTGAAAAGTTTATTAAAATATACAACAGATCATAAATACATACATACACAATCACGCCATATAGCCGTAAAGGTGTGGCACAAATTCTTTTCATTTAAGCAGAAATTAGTTTTTTCCAAGAAAAACTATTTTTACTTCATCTAGAATTATGAAACTTCTCATATAGTATTAATTGTGACTTTCTATCAACTCATTGAACACCTACGCAAACGTATACCTTCAATATTACTCACATATATTATATATTTTGTTAACAAAACGTTTATTAGACATTTGTTCAACGTTGCCAAACCATTGATTAACATCAACTTTTGCAACAGCATTGCATACACTTTTCATACACTAAATTATTTTCACTTTCAATTCCGTTTAGCTACAAAACATACTCTACGCAAAAATCTCATTTCAACAGAACAAAACACATCGTCATACATCAATGTAAACATTAATGCTGCATTGTACGAGTATATAATTAAATAGGTTTTTGTAGATACATTTACATTTCTAGCGAATATATCCAAAGCACCCAAAATCTTGTAACCAGCATTTAGTCACTTTTCAATCTTTTGGTCAAAGCGGTCATCTTTTGCCAACCAACTACCCCCAATACAACAAACACATCTACTTGCTTTAAAGGCACAGATCAGTTACATTTATATATCACCCTTCTCAAATACTAATATGCACTTATCAACATTTAACACAATATTCATATTTATTTCTACTACAACATTAATTATCAATCATCTTTCTTAATTGGTTTTTAGATGCAGCTGAAATAACCAAGTCATTAGCATATTTGTTAAAGCAAGTACAACGCTAACATCAATATGTACATCATTAGCATCACGCACATAGATTTTTAAAGAAGAATGAGACATTACATAGTCCTGTTTTACACCAAAATCTATACAATCATTCAAACAACCATTAACTAGTACAAAAAGCAAACAACCTCGAAAGTCATTAAGTTTAGAGATCTAATTTTTTGAATAAAAATTTTGCTAAATAATTTATCGGGTACATTCAAAAAAGTAATCACACAAAAATTGAAATAATCACTTGAATTGCTTTTACCTTAAATAAAGAACAAATAATAACTCGTTTTTAGTCATTAGGAACTACACAATTCTTTAAGCGTAAACAAAAGACTTTTATACTCTCATAATACATTTTATTTATAATTCTATCCGGACTGGGAAACTTAAAATTCTTTGCATGCATTATTGTGTCATTTACTACCACTATTTATACCACCATATATATATATATATATATATATATATATATATATATATATATATATATATATATATATAAATTTATAATTCACCATTTACATTCTACCAGAACAGTTCCTTATTCGTATTGAAATAATTCTTGAGCTTCTTACTAAAAAATTTTGTTTCAGTTGTTTTTTGCAATTACGTAAAATTCGTTTAATACATATATTTTTTTTCTTATATTCACGTAGACGTTTATCACGCAAACAACCAGGCAAATCTGTAACACACAAAAATCTCAAATAAGTTTTTTTTTTTAACAATTATTTCTTTAATCTGATCATTTCATTCAAACAAAAATGTAATTTTTGTTCACCGGATATTTCTTTTGCATACTAATGAAGTATTTTGTACTTAAAATCACTTTAAACTTTATTCACATCTCAATTAAGGATAGATTCGCACGCAGGATTAGTTTTATTTATCATATGATCAAACACATTTATGGCATTATCACATTGAGGAACACTAGGTTTCACACAAAACTTAAACCGACATACAACCAAATAATTATTATTTGTATCATATTCAGCATCACGCTTAACACGTGATCGACAACTATATATATATATATATATATATATATATATATATATATATATATATATATATATATATATATATATATATATAAACATATAAATATAAGAAAACTTATGTTTGAGTAAGGTATTAGACGACATTACTTTTTAAGCAAAAAGATAACACTCTCTCACCATTATTGTTCACACGACTATCTCCAAATCTAAGTACTAATAATATTATCAGATATTTGTACTTTGTTTTACACTAACCAAACCATTTCTATCACCACTTCATCTCATAATTAATTTTTTACCAGAATCAGCCGAGTTAGTCATGCCGTTCAATTCATTCCAATCCGTTGGTCCATAAACAGATACACTATGCAAGCCTAATTTTAATCGTAACTAATGATTTTTCAATTAAATACAACCGTAAATCTTTACAAATGATTCCATTCATTTACTTATATGTAGATTAACATCTGAACGAATTAAAAGAAAAGAACAGTAGTTTGATGTATCCGATTGATTAACAATTATGAAAAAAATTATGAAAAAAATTCAGGTTAACTTATTTTACTTGTGAAAATTTTTGAAAAAAGTTAATTTGTTTAGCTTGTTTTCTAGTAATGTTTCTTTTCTTTAAAAACTCAATGATATTGTCATCCCATGTCTGGTTCGGTCTGCCCCTTTCTCGGTTGCATAAAACATTGTTAACTCTTTCGTTAACTTACCAACTGATTAATGAATGAGGTATTTTAAAGAGAGTTGATAATTAGTTGCTTGGTTAACTCATTGATTTAGTTATCAACGTTTTATGCAATAGGCTCTGTATCTTAGATACTTTGCACATATCGTCAGTCGATTTCTTGTTTGATCCATATCGCAAAACCTTACTTTCCAGAAAACGATGTTTAAAGTTTCTGAATTAAATGGTTTATGGAACAAACAAGAAATCGACTAACGATATGTTTAAATCAAATACATACTTTCTTAAGTAAAATTTTGATAAGTTATCATTAGATTGATTTACAATGTAATAAAAACTTTGACATCTCTTATTGGAGAGGGGACATTTTAATATAAAAATCCTGTTCATGTAAAAGTAGGTTTTATTTTATTTTGAAAAAACTACGAGAGATCAAAGTTTTATTAGTGTAACAGTAAATGCATAAGTTTAATATCTAGTTATCATAACTGTCCATATGAACATATTTATCAGGAGTATGTCTTACAGCCAGGGATGCTTAAGTAACCCTTCGATCGCAAAGGCAAAACAGAGCCGATCTTTAAGCATGGTACCAACTGAATTAACGAAATACCCTAACGCTAATCATAAGTTAGAAACAAAATTACAGGATGATAATACATTAAAGATAATAAAAATACAAATTTACAAATAAAGGGCTTTAAATTAAAATTACTTGTATCTATGTTAGGTTTGTTTATTATATTTGTCATTTGTATTTATGTTCCTGACGATGATTTACGTGTAATGAATCACACTGTCGAATTATAATTAAAATATTATAGAACTTTAACCTTTTATTTCTATATAAATAATTTTTAATAAAAATTATATACAGAACTTAATATATTAACGACTACACACCTCGCGAAGGTAGTGATTGCGATATGAAATGCCTACTACACGTTTTATCAAAATATCTAAAATTCGATGTAAAATATTACGAAGATATAACTTGCAGCACTTGTACGTCGCGAATGTAAGTATGATCATATATTTTGTATAAAATAAACACCACATTATTAAATTTTTAACCGCTTTTTTTTTAAAAAAAATACGGTTTTCCGACAAGCTTGATATGAAGTATTTCTAGCTATATCGACTTCATGACAGGAACTTGACACTTTGCAGAATCGTTTATATTACACGCAGCGGCTGTATATCGTATTAGAGTTGTTATTAATTTTCTTATTTCTAATTTTCTATTTCTTGGATCTTCGATTACTTCACAAAAAGCTTGAATAAACCAAGATCCAGAGTTAACGTCACAAAATGATACATATCCTACAAATCATAAATAAAGCTATAATTTTAATTTGTGTTGATGTGAAATTTATTGAATTATTTTAGAAGAATATTTTTCCAAACAAAGAAAAAAAATTAAACTGACTAGGTAAGTTTTAATATCTGCTGAAAGATTGAAAAACTAGCGCATCTTTGGTGATAAGTACATCATATTAAGACATAATTAAATCTAGAGGTAAAAATCAACTGCTAAAAATTTCAGATAGATATTTTAAATTTTGATGTTTGTCTCGTTTATTTTCCCTTGAATACGAATTTATTTGTTGAAAATGTGTGAAGAAGTGTAAAAAAAATATACACGATGTCAGAAAATGCATATTTGACCAATGAAACATTAATTATTGTCATATATCACGTACCAAATATTAATACATATTTACTGATCGTTAGGTAAGGTATGGTGGTAAGGTATGTATTTTAGTGATTTATTTTTAGTTTAATTTCTTTCGGAACACTGAAAGAAAAGAAAACTAATATGATACTTGGAAAAGAATGCTTTTTTTGGGATCGCTTTCAACTCGTCATAACATACGTAATATACTATTACCGTTAAATGTACTGTATAGAATCAAAAAATCCGGATCATTTGGAGCAAGTGTTGTTAAATTTGATTTTCTTTTTTCGCCTATTTTGAAATCTGGATGAATATTTTCAAAATTTGTATTCATTTCATTTCCTCGTAGTTTAACAGTGTAGCCTGCATCTCGTTTTGCACCACGACAAGCATTAATAAAAAATAATTTCGGTTTTCCTTTCAACGTTGCACATTTTTTCGGTAGAAATGTTTTCCATAGTTCTACAATACGATACCGTTTATTTTTAGCGTGTAAATAATTACTTTTACCATGAGTCATAATAAACATCATAAAACAATCGTCATTGCTGTAATCTCGATTGCGCACTATACAAAAATAATCATGTTATAAGTTATGATAATTTTATTTTATCATATGATTCAAAATAAAACGTTTTCGGAATATTTTTTATAAAATAAAATAACTTTCAATTGTAATTATGTTAATTTCAGAAATATCCAGTTTCTTAAATAACGATAACATAATTATAGTTTCTAAAACCGTTTTTATACTGAATTATACAGACAGAATCACGCCATATACTCAAAAGTTTGTTGCTGTTTCGACTATGCCGCGAAATTACTTTCTGCCAAATATTTCTATCCAATCAAGCAACTTTTGCTTCATCCACGTTCAAGATACTTTTCATATATGCTTTTCTATTCCTACCACTTGGAAACATTTGCTCATACAAAACATTCTCAATCATACCACTTCATCTATTCACGTTCACGTTCACGCAGACGTGTAAATATCACTCACATAAATTATTTTAGCCATCCGTTCATTAGGCATTCGTTCATATTATTCCAATATCACACTATTCATACACTAATCTATTTCGTACCCGATTCCTACTAGTTACACCACATACCCCACACGTAAGAAGTATAAAAGGATGGGTTTTATGACATGAGTTCGTTAATAATATCAGAACAATTTCTATTTCATTATTTTAATTAATTTGTTTACGAAAAATATCAACAAGTAACATCGCAAAAACACAAAAATGCAACTTTTATTCATTAATTACTGGTTTATTATTATATATATTTATAAAGTAGCTAGCTTTGAAAAAAATGAATAATGTTTTTACGCCGAAATATTGAATTTTGTCTTCTGAAAAATGTCAAAATGAAATGAAAATGATGAAAATACCTCTCGTACAGCATGCCTGTAGTATTTATCCAGAAAACGTGTGTTTATTTGTTGATATTTTTCTTAAACAAATTAATTGAAATAATACAATGGAATCTATAGAAGAATTTTCTGTTATTGTAAATTTGTCTAGATGTTTTTAGTAGTTCATGTTATAAAACTCATCTTTGCACACATATCGCATAAATAACTATTATGAAATTGAAATAAAATAAAATTTTTAACACATTTTCAAATTTTCTACAAGTACAAGTTTGTTTCAATAAATATTAATTTTTATAAAAAAAATTTTTTTAATTATATTATATAACATCTATGTATAATTTTAATGATTTTATTTTATAGAAAATGTATGATCATACTTACATTCGCGAAGTACACGTTTCATTCTGCTGTAAGTCAAATCTTCGTAATATTTTACACCCAATTTTAGATATTTTGATAAAACGTGTCGTAGGCATTTTACATCGCAATCACTAACTTTGCGAGGTGTGTAGCCGGTAATATAATAATGGTTGAAAATTACTGCTACACCGCCGTTTCTATGATGCATTAAATTGAATTTTTTTTAATAATGCTTGTATATTAAAATCGCTATAAAACAAAAAAATATATATCTGACATTTTATTACTACAATTATTTTCATTTAACTAGGTAATAATTAATTTAAAACTCATTTTTGGTAATTGTGAAGTAAAAGTTTATTTACATTTAAAATATAACACTTGATCTCGTCTTCATAAACTTTACAATTAATAGAAAGTTTGTGAAGATGAAATCAAATGTTATATTTTAAATTTAAATAGGTACTTAATAATTTATTATTGTACTCAAAACTAACGATTATTTTACTATTTACTACTTACTAATTATGAATGATTTTACACAAATAAATTGCATATCAAATAATAAATTAATTCTTCTATTTTTATTTAAAGTGAAAAAAATTATTATATATATATATATATATATATATATATATATATATTTGTGTGAGTGTGTGTGTGTGTGTGTGTGTGTGTGTGTGTGTGTGTGTGTGTGTGTATATTAAAAATTAAACAGAACTTCAAATCAACGTAATTTTATCCCACTCGCTAAATAATTACTTGCTGCTATAATAATTATTGTTTCTTGTAAAACTGTATTTATTAATTGTATTTTTAATTGCTGTGCTGTTTGGTAAATAAAATAAAAAATATATTGTAGTCAATAAATAATATATGTATGACATTAAAATAAATCGGCTTTAGGTTACAGTTTATTAATAATCGACTTTTTATTTTAATATAATGAATTCTGAAAATTTTTTTACTATTTAAAACAAAATTCTATGATATTTAAATCACATATAAAACGAAAAAGGAATAATTTTAAAGTGTACTTTCGAATACCTCATGTATAAATTATCCATTTACAAATTATCTATTTATTTGGAATATATATATATATATATATATATATATATATATATATATATATATATATATATATATATATATATATATATACAGGGTGTTCGTTCGCTTGGTTGATATAGGGCAATAACATGGGATTTCGATAATATGCAGAATACTACTTTCTGAAGTAAAATTCGAAGAAATATTTAGAATACTTTTCGATAAGGAATAAAAAGTTATATAATTTGGTTTTAGTTTTAATTTGCTAGCATGTATCGTTTGGGCGCTAGAATTTTTTTTAAATGTTTTTTAGAATTTTCAATAATTTTTCCTGCTAAATCAATATGAGTTAGAGAAAAATATTACTTAGCTATTATGTAGCTAATTTTTTTCTCTATTTTACTTAATTTTTTCAGATTTTTTTGAGCAAATTTTGAAGAAAGTCTTATTTCGAAAAAAAAACTTTTTTCAAAATTTGCTCAAAAAAATCTGAAAAAATTCAGTAAAATAGAGAAAAAAATTAGCTACATAATAGCTAAGTAATATTTTTCTCTAACTCATATTGATTTAGCAGGAAAAATTATTGAAAATTCTAAAAAACATTTAAAAAAAATTCTAGCGCCCAAACGATACATGCTAGCAAATTAATACTAAAACCAAATTATATAACTTTTTATTCCTTATCGAAAAGTATTCTAAGTATTTCTTCGAATTTTACTTCAGAAAGTAGTATTCTGCATATTATCGAAATCCCATGTTATTGCCCTATATCAACCAAGCGAACGAACACCCTGTATATATATATATATATATATATATATATATATATATATATATATATAGATAGATATAATATTAAATATATTCATAACTATTTAATATAACCATAATAATTATATGAATATCGGGTCATTTATAAATGACTATAAAATTAAAGTAAAAACTATTATGGCTATATTAAAAAATAGAAAATTTTCGAATGAATGAAAACAGATCTTTGGTTCATTCGTAAATTATGCATCACGGATAGGCATACTTATAAGTACTTAAAGTAAAATTTTCAATTTCTAAATGCGGTTTTAATTAGATTTATAAAATTCATTGTACGTTTAAAGGTTTATAAAACAATTTTAATTCTAAATATAATATTCATTTGTTACAAAAGTTGTTTCACAAATATTTGTACGAATATAATAATAATAAATTTTATTTTAGCTACTATATAAGCTACATCATATTATAACAAAGAAAATATAATACAATAATATAAATAATTGCTACATGTATGCTGATAGAATCAAGAAAATCGTGAAATTATACTTTTAAATACAACTTCATTTTTTTGTTTAAATTCCTGTACAGTATTACAATTTTTAACATTTTCCGGCAAGCTATTGTACGTACTCTATCAATCACTTATAAAACAAATTATTTGCTGAACTAGCTTTATTTGTTTTAGAAATATAAAAAATTGCTAGCATTTCTTGTATCATAACATGTGTATCATACACTTGATTATAAAATAATGTATGGTTTTCAAACATTTATACTTACATTGTAGGATTCAGTTTGATCATATTGCTGAAATCAGCAATAAATTCCCATATTTCTCTTGGATGCGTTTTCGCTATGCGAATTTCCTCTCTATAAGTAAATTTGCGAGGTCGCAACCAAAAATAAGCCAAGACATCAGTTAATAATATAAGAGCAACACGTTTTATTTTCCATTTCAGCACCTGCATTTTGTTCTGTAACAATAACATTGTTCTAAACTCAGTTTTTCAATTTAAATCTATATACGAAAATTAAATTTTAAATAATCTATTTTATGTTTGAAATATTAACAAATCCTCACCGATTATTCTGCATAGAAAATGAGCACGTACATAACTTTTATAGAAGATAAAATAATCAGGATCGCAACATCCTGACTAGATAAAACAAATATTTGAATTTTACTTACTTGTTGAAAATTATACTTCCCCAAAAGTAACTTTACAAATCATACAACTTAGTTTTTGAAAATTTCCATAGTTCCTAAGCCAGAAACATTTTAACCTGTCAGTAATTCTAACCTACAAACTCAGCTGTCAACAATTTACTGCACAACTAATGTTGCGCATACTGCATTCCGAATAGCATTGCTAAGTTCACACTACTCTGAATATAAAACTTGTAGCAAAGACTAATTATTTTATAGTCTATAGTTTATATTTTTATAATGTTTGAATTTTTGAAGCATTTTTAAAATAAGAATTATATTACAATTTAATTTAGACGCATAGTGTATGTACCAACATCATTAATACTGAATTTATTTTTGTAAAGTTGGCAGTGAAATGTTCTGACTCAATTTCTGTGTACTGTATGCGACAAAATTATCTAACCTCGTTATTGTCCCATGATTACCAGTTTATTACTAGTATATTATATTAAAATATTTGTGTAAAAACTATAAAAACTAATATAAAACTACACAGTTCATATAATAATAACATAAAAATGTTAATATTTGGAAAACTTTGTCGTTTATGCACGACTGATAAAGATCTCGCATCAACGTTGAATAATTTCGATTCAGATAACATAATTTTATTGGACAAATTAAATCTAATTGCACCAGAACTTGTAAGTACAATAATTACAAATTTAATTCTCTTATTTTATATTTAAATGTTTTTTCAGCTAAACGAAAATAGCAGTTTACCAAATGGCATATGTCAAACATGTATTACTCAATTGAATCAAGCCTACACATTTATAAAGAAATGCTTTTGGTCACAAGAAATTCTAAATCAATATTTAGAACAATTACAAAATGGACAAAATATAGAACAATGCACAAATTTGAAAATTGTAGTGAACAATATAATCAATTATGATAATATATCGGAAAATGCTGTGAAAATATCCAATCTTTTACATCCAGAATATGTTTATAAATCGGATTCTGTAGAACAAGAAAACATTATTGAGGATAATGATGGTTCCGGATTTACTCAAGTAAATTTTGAAGATAAACTTAAAGTGGAAGGTATAGATATGAATCAGTTTCTTCCAAATGAAATCATCAATGAAGGTTGCAACAATTCGATTGATATACAAACTACCACAAGTGAAAAAAATGAAGTAGAATGTTTAATTGATTTTAAAAATGAAGCGATTGAAGAACAACGCCTTTCTCAAACTAATATTAATGATTACAAATCTATCGTAGTAAAATACGAAGATGAAATTACAATAGAAAAACACGAGATTGAAAGTTGTCTTACAGATTTACCCACCATTACAGAGCAAAGTGAAATTAATTCAATTGATTTCAGTTCTCAAGTAAATTTTGAAGATGAAATTAAAGTAGAAGAAATAGAAACGAATCATTTTCTTCCAAGTGATAAAACGGAAATTATCACTGAAGGTTGCAACAACTCAGTTGATATACAAACAACCGCAAGTGTAAAAGAAGAGTTAGAATGTTTAATTGAAGACACAATTGATTTTAAAAATGAAACGATTGAGGAACAACGTCTTTGTGAAACTAATATTAATGATTATGAATCTACCACAGTAAAATACGAAGATGAAATTACAATAGAAAAACACGAGATTAAAAGTTCTATTACAGATTTACCTACCACTATAGAGCAAAATGAATTTTACGGGTTTCATTCTCTTGATTACAGTTTGGCAAATAAATTTCAAGTGAAATATGATGTTATATTAAAACGTTTTTGCGACAATACGAACAAATTTCTTAGCGATTTCCAAAATAATATAATCGAAAAACAAGCCAATGAAACAAACGATGCGATTTATTTAGAAAATTCCAGAACCGACAAACATATGAAAAACGATGTTGACAACTTGGAAGATATTGCTGTTCATAGAACATTGAAAGACAGTACAAATGTAAAAGTGAATATTCGAACACGCGCAATTAAAGCGCCGCATAAAACCAGAACGGGTAAGAAAACTCATCAAAATCAATCAAAATTAACAAGACAAATTTGTAAAGATAAAAAACGTCACGAATGTAAACTATGTGGTAAAGGTTTTCATAAACTTTCTGAATTAACAATACATATCCGTTCACATACAGGTGAAAAACCTTATCCATGTAAAATATGCAATAAAAATTTTACTAGAAAAACAGATTTAAAAAGACATATTCGGATACATACAGGCGAAAAACCATTTCACTGTCAAACTTGTAAGAAAACGTTTACTCAAAAAATTAGTTTAACAACACATCTTCGGACACATTCAGGCGAAAAACCATTTCACTGTCAAACTTGTAAGAAAACATTTACTCAAAAAATTCAATTAACAACACATATTCAGACACATTCAGGAGAAAAAACATTTCACTGTCAAACTTGTAAGAAAACATTTACTAGAAAAGATAGTTTAAAAAGACATATTCGGACACATTTAGGCGAAAAACCATTTCACTGTCAAACTTGTAAGAAATCATTTACTCAAAAAATTAGTTTAACAACACATCTTCGGACACATTCAGGCGAAAAACCATTTCACTGTCAAACTTGTAAGAAAACATTTGCTCAAAAAATTCAATTAACAACACATATTCAGACACATTCAGGAGAAAAACCATTTCACTGTCAAACTTGTAAGAAAACATTCACTAGAAAAGATAGTTTAAAAAGACATATTCGGACACATATAGCCGAATAACCGTTTCAGTGTACAACTTGTAAGAAAACATTTACTCGAAATGAATCGTTAATAAAACATATTCGAAGACATAAATTTGTTAATTTTTATATTTTTTAATTTCCATTTAATTCCTTTGACGTGTATATTTTATATATAAATAAATATATTATACCTACAAGTATTATTTTATTTGTTTGCCTTACAATTCGAATTAATACATCTTTGTAAAAGCACTATTATTTGTGATATATTTCAAAGTTTCACAAATTTTAACATTTTAACATTTGATATACTTTCAAATTTATTTATTTTTTACTAAGAATTATTTTTGATATTTTTTATTATAATTTTTAGATTTAATATCAGTAACGCCATTTGTTAGCAATATTTTTAATTCATATTTCTATATTGGTCACATAAAAGTTGATTTATAAATAAAATCGCTTATTAGTTGAAATAACAGCAAGTTTGGTCGAAATATTAAATAATTGCGATTTGAAATTTATTTCTACATGATGTAAGGTTTCGTGTCACCAGAGTCACCCAGAATTATTTTGTACTTCTGCTCCGAAGAGGCAAGTAACAAGAATCAAGAAATTTCTTTTGATAATATGCTCACAAAGGGCAATTTTTTTGAATAAAAATTATGTAAACATTTAAAAATATTATTCAAATACCAGTACTTTAACATATTTACATCGTTTTACAATTCATATAATTTCTATTATTTTTTAAAATAAGCTTTGATTGATTCATATAATAAAAATTTAAATAATATAAAAATAATTTAAAAAAAAAATATATATAATAATTATATTTTTGTATATATATATATATATATATATATATATATATATATATATATATATATATATATATATATATACAGGGTGTAACAGAATAACTATTCCTAATTTTAACTGGAGTATCCTGGGCTCAGAATATGAAGATTTAATGCAAATCACTGAGATAAAATGTGGCTCCTTACTGAGCTACAGGGTGTTTTATATAAAAATTTAAAAACGATTTTTGCCCAGTACTTTAAAACTATTTGACGTATCTTTATCATACTTGGCAGGAAATGTAGGTACCGTACACCATATTAAATTATGTTAAATAAAAGTTTTTGGCTACTGCCAGTGGCGTACAACAGGGGCAAGTGAGAGGTTGATCCTTCCTAAATTCTACGCCACTGGCGGAATTGTCATTTTAGCACAATTTTTCGATTCTCCAATACTTGCTGTGTAAAAAACATACTCTTCTTTTGTAACGATAAAGTCACTGTTTTTCGAGATATTTAAAGTTAAACATAAGCTGCACCCTTGGG
Source organism: Clivina fossor (assembly GCA_963966155.1). Taxonomy (NCBI): domain Eukaryota; kingdom Metazoa; phylum Arthropoda; class Insecta; order Coleoptera; family Carabidae; genus Clivina; species Clivina fossor. Next base: position 82,071,403 of record OZ014550.1, read on the forward strand.
ATTTTTTCAAAATTTGCTCAAAAAAATCTGAAAAAATTCAGTAAAATAGAGAAAAAAATTGGCTACATAATATCTAAGTAACTTTTTATTTAACTCATTTTGGTTTAGCTGGAAAAATTATTGAAAATTAATATTTTTTGCATTTTATTTTTTTTATTTTCAATAATTTTTACAGCCAAATCAGAATGAGTTAGAGAAAAAAGTTACTTATTTATTATGTAGCTAATTTTTTTCTCTATTTTACTGAATTTTTTCAGATTTTTTTGAGCAAATTTTGAAAAAATCCCAAAGGCGCAGCTTATGTTTAACTTTAAATATCTCGAAAAACAGTGACTTTATCGTTACAAAAAAAAAGTATGTTTTTTACACAGCAAGTATTGGAGAATCGAAAAATTGTGCTAAAATGACAATTCCGCCAGTGACGTAGAATTTAGGAAGGATCAACCTCTCACTTGCCCCTGTTGTACGCCACTGGCAGTAGCCAAAAACTTTTATTTAACATAATTTAATATGGTGTACGGTACCTACATTTCCTGCCAAGTATGATAAGGATACGTCAAATAGTTTTAAAGTACTGGGCAAAAATCGTTTTTAAATTTTTATATAAAACACCCTGTAGCTCAGTAAGGAGCCACATTTTATCTCAGTGATTTGCATTAAATCTTCATATTCTGAGCCCAGGATACTCCAGTTAAAATTAGGAATAGTTATTCTGTTACACCCTGTATATATAAGCAGAGCAAAAGCACTACTGAGAAGACCTGAAGATGGCACATGAGACTGTGCCGAAACGTCGTCATCAAAATCGACATATATACATATAGTAAAGTTAAATGTGGAAATGAGATTTTTACGTGGGATATGTGGTGTAAATAGGAGAGATCGGGTACGAAATAGATTAGTGTATGATGAGTGTGAAATTGAAAAACTAATGTTGTAGCAAAAGTTGCGCCGTGTTAGAGTCAGTTAAGACGGTTCGGACATGTTGAGCGAATGTCTAATGAACGTTTGCAGTTAAAAAGATTTATTTGAATGATTTTGATGGTAGACGTTTGCAGGTGGACGTCCGATGAGTAGTTGGAGTGGTATGATTGTGAGAATGGTTTGTGTGAGCGAAGGTTTCCAAGTAGTAGGAATAAATGAGCATGTATGAGAGGAATTATGAATGTGGATTAAGCGAAAGTTGCTTGTTTGGATAGGAATGTTTGGAGGCGATTGATTTCGGGATGATGAAAAGAGTTTGTGCCACATCCTTTTCGGTACATGGCGTGATTGTGTATGTATGTATGTATGTATGTGTGCATAACTTACAACTGAAGTAAACTTCTAACGAATAGAAACCATGTTTAAGCAGAATACATTCAAGCTCCTATTTAAATATATTGGATGTACATTTTTTTTAAATAAATAAGTAATTGGTTATATATTTTAATTGGCATATATTTCACAATTTTATCGAAACATTGGCAAATCAACGTCATAATTTTGTCTAATACTACAATAAGCATTGATATCATTAACAAAGCACATTTAAATATATAAACACATGCAAACGGCAAAAATATTAAGATTAACAAAAAGTTCTGGGAGATAATTTTAATATAGATCTTATTACTAATTTTAATTCTGAAGTAAATATAAGCATAATAATAAATTCTTAAAATATTCATACTAGCAAGATCACAAATTTAACGAATTGCAAAAGTAACCGTATGCAATTTCTTAACAATCATATCAATGCAATCTTTTCATGATAACAAGTTATCAAGGAATATACCTAACAAGATTAGAAGTATATGGATAAACCCATATATAGACTAAACCCATACCATAGGCCACTTTGTCATCACATAAATGCTAAAAAATAGGAATAAATTTTTTTATATTGTTTCACAAAAATTTGGCAGCTTTAATCAAAAATTACATCTTGAAAATTTGTTTTAAATTGTACACACAGTATATAAAATAAATTTTGAATAGTTTTTTATTTAAATTTAATTAAATTTTCAAAAAGATTCTATAATTATATACTTTCCGAGAAAAAATTAAAAAAATTTTGAAAATTTAATTTTGGCTTTACTATTTATCCAGTTTTAAATATATATATATATATATATATATGCTTGAAAGGATTAAACAATTTATAAAAACTCATTGTGGGTAGGTTATCCTATTCTAAATAGTATTTTCTCTCTGTAGTTGCGCATGCGCGAACAAAACATAACATAATTAGCAGTGATTCTCAAATAGTTATCTATGAGTATTCATTATCATTTTGCAAGTCGTCTCGAATACTCCGAAAAATATAATTATTTCGTTGTTTAATTTGCGATTTTTACTTGTTTGTGATAAATTAAATAAATTAATTAGCAGTATTAGACAAAATTACCAAACATAACATTTTGAGAACTGATCGAAGAGAGAGAGACAGATATACTATGAACTGTGCGGGTTGCATAACTGCGGACTAATTTTTCCTCACAGTTTCAGCAGTACATGTTAGACACCAAAAGACAATTTTCTAACAAATTAGCTTTATTTAAAAGACAACAATTTAATAGAAAATTTATTACCAAATTATACAGGGTGATTTATAACGTCGTGGATAAACTACACCGGATGATTCCTATGAGTAATCTAAATAAAAAACTTTAAATAAACATATGTCCGAAAATGCTTTCTAACGGAACTGTAGCCGTTAGAAACAACATCAATCGCGTTAGCTTTATTTATTATATCAAGAAAAAAATCAAAGAAAAAAACAAAAAATAAATAAATAAATAATAAATAATAATAAATAAATAATAATAATAATGCGGGCTATTCCTGGAGGGAAGTGTAAACCGACCAACAGGGCCGAACAGGAAGACCATCTATTCCCAAAAAATTACATACACATAATGTTATATAATAATGAAATGTATATGTTTGTATAGTGTATTTTTCTCATCAAATTTATTGTATTACTTAACTTAACGGTCGTGAACAAAAATTGTAACCTTTTTAAAAGTGAATAAAGAAATAATAATAATAATAAATAAATAATAATAATAAATAAATAATAAATAAACTTCTAACATGTAATAAACTTCTAACGGCTACAGTACCGTTAGAAAGCATTTTCGGACATATGTTTATTTGAAGTTTTTTATTTAGATTACTCATAGGAATCATCCGGTGTAGTTTATCCACGACGTCATAAATCACCCTGTATATTGATATAAAATTTAAATTGCAATATGATCTACTGTGGAGAAAATTTTAAACAAATAGAATTTTAAAGAAATATGCTTATTTTATATTAATGCTTATTTTATTAATTAGCTGATGTTGATGGAAGTTTACCTTCTAAAATACGAATTTAGCTATACTTTAAATGTTTAAATTAATGATGCGGTATTGGATTTTATAAAATTCTATTTGTTTTGATATAAAATTTGTTAAAATATGTTGTTTTTTTTAAATATAATTTTTTTAAGTTTATCTAAAAAAATATTATTTTCTTCTGAATTTATAATATTTTGTTTTTAAATATGTATTTAAATTTATAAATGAAAAAAATAAAACGGCTTTTGGTTGTAGATCTGTATTAATATTTATTAATAATTCTATGAACTCACCGTATACGTCTTCATCTAGATAAAAGTTACAAATAACCTATAACAGTAAAGAGAGCTAAATTTTATTTAAATTAGTGCCTTAAAGACTTTTTACTATTTATAAATGCAACTTTTCTATCTTTGCTATTTAAATACATTCAAATGGTAAATCCCAAAAGATAGCTGCCCGTTCCATTCAAGGCTTCACTTTATTTGTCTATATTATCACTATACCTACTCTAGTATATATTTCCTCTATGTATTCTTTACTATGAAGTCATAACATACTTTTGAACAAAATTCGTCAGTGTTGACCATAACATTCAAATATTTAATTTTTGTACGACTATACAACAGAAAATTAGACTTTTCGGTCTGATATGATGAATAACATTTCAAAATAGTTATAATATGATAATTGTTGCAACGACGATAACTCGTCAGATATTTCAAATGCAATTTTGTAATTGGTCACAAATTGTTGAATAATAAACTTATGAAATTTAGATTGGTAAAAAAATATTGTGTAGTACCTAAGTCAAAAACTTACTAGTGCGAGTAATGAATATCAATAAATGTATTATTTAACAAAAAACATAGAAAAACATTGCTTATTTCATTTAAAAACATATTTTTTACTTTTTACATTTTTGTTATTGTATTTTACTATTATAACAAATTATATAAGTGTTATTGTGTAAATTAAATATAATAAAATTTCAAATTTAAGGGGGTAGTACACTCTGCAAGTTTCAAAAAATCGATTTTTTTATTTTGGCTTAAAAAATTCTATGGAGTATCTACTTTATGGTAAACTTTACCCAAAGTTCATGAGACACTCCGTTCCAAAATGACAGGCCGAAAAGCGAAGCCGTGTAGCACACTGAAGGTATGTAAACGAATTTGATGAAAAACTGGACAAACTTCAATTGCGATTATCTCGAGACCATGTTTTCAAAGTTGGCGGACATCATAACTCAGAAACGGTTCGTCCGATTTGAACGCGGTTTAAATTTTTGAATTCTACACAATTTTTTCTGTCATCGTACGTAGCCGTTTTTCTTTATCTTAAAAAATGGCTCTTCGGTGCAAGCTTTTATGTCTATTTTTGCGTCCGAAAACCTGATTTTTTTTTTAAAACGTTGTCAATTTTTCATTTTTCAACATAATCAAAAAATCCTACGTACGATCACAGGAAATTTATTGGAGATTAAGGGAAAAATATCGATTTTGTTCGAGCTCCAACGGTGCGGCCTCTATGATGTCCGCCGATCAGCAGGTTGCCATCGGAGGTGCCACGCTGCACCTGGTGTAGCGGCCGAAGGAGTTGCCCAATGTAGGCCAAAAAATTAATTTTTGTAGCCGAAGAACGGTAAAATAAACATATGTATTCCATTTTTGTCATACATTTATAGTTATCTTTAAAAAAAATCCCGAAAATCACCTTTTTTTCAGGCCGACAGAGTGTACTACCCCCTTAAAGGAAAATGAGAAATAAGTGTTTAATACACACCACACACCACACTCGTATTACATTTTTATCAAAAGTCATACATACACATATACGATAGTATTTCTTCAAGTGTTCACGAACCTCTTGTAAGAGCGTCGCCGTCGGAAACCTTAGCTATCCGTAGATCATAAGTTAAAAACTGCTGATTTAAACAATATTATGCTTCTTACATACAGTAATAAATCAAAAATAAAAGTTAATCTTATCAACTTTAAAATAAGTTTTTAAAGAGCTTGTTTCACATGAGTGGACTTAAGCAATCCTCGTACATGTGACGAGTTCACAGATCGCTATGCCGAAAGACGAGCGAATATTAATTAAAAAAAAAAAAAAAAACTTGTTTCACAAAATACGTTGACGTGGGCTTAAGAAACTTGACTTTTTGTTAAATATATTTTTTGTTAATAAAATGTGAAATCAAAAATAAAGTGAAATATGCTAAAGTAAATTACATAAATTGATCAATATTTTGGTGCCTATCCTATTATTATGCTAGATGCAGGCGCAAGCTTCGTATATGCGTAAAGTCAGCGTCAATTATGGTTGTGTATAATTTACAAATAAATTTAATTACGAAATTTAATAATGTATGTATGTGACCTAAAATGAGCAGTTTTATTTAAATCGGTGCATCGCTACATCAACATGTTAAATTTGATTAATTTTAACCTTTTGCACTTTACATCAAAATTTCAATCACCTACCAGCAACTCCACGCCATTTTTTATGAACACTAAAAATTAAAAGTATAAATTTTTTTAAGAAAATTTTACAATGCGTTTACATAGATTATATTCTTCTTCTTCTTTCTTTAACTCCTAATTGGAGCATAGGGCGCCGGCCCCGAAGCGTTTCATAGCTAGTGTTTGAATAGTTTGTGTACTAGACAAACGCATTTTTCATGTAATTTATCTTCCGTAGTCGTGTGTTCTATTCTGCATTACTTACTTCTTTTATTAATTTTATCCAGTTCTCTCTATTTATCGTAGTTTGTTTTTAGCTGCTTTCCATGTTGTGTTTATTCTTTTTAATTCTTTATTTACGTTTCTCTTCAAGGTAAATACTAAATGGTCTTCCGTTATTCTCTTTCCGGCAAAGTTGAAATCGAGTGCCTGTTTTGCAATGTTATCTGAGATTTTTCTTAATGTGTGACCTATCCTTCTCCATTTCTATATTTTAATTGTTGTTTCTATTTTTATTCTTCTGTTGTTCTTAAGAGCTCCTCATTCGTTATTTTATTAGGCCAAAAGATTTTGCAGTTTATCCAAAGTTTATATTACATTTATATATTTTATTACCTTTCTGTTACGTTACAACAATACAAAAAAATAATTAATAATTAATTAATTAATAATTAACTAATTAATAATCAGCTTCACTTTCATCTGCTACAGCATCAAAATCAAGAAAATTGCCATTTTGAAGTTTAAAATCTAATTCACTTTCACTACTTTCAAAATCCATTTCTATTATTTATTATTTATTCTATTATTATTTAAGGAAAACAAATATTTAATAACTAAACCAAACTGCACACTTACTGCAGAAAAATACATAAAAAGTAATATGTGGGGAATTCTCGAAAAATATGTCTATTTGTTGTTTAGGTCACCGTATAGCGTATAGGTTAATCTTAGTATGGCACCATATACCTGCCTACGTGTCAGCTTGGTTTTTAGTTGTTTTAGTTAATTTGTTTATTCCTGCTCGTATGTTGTCTTCAAAAAAATATATTCAATTGTTGTACAATTTTATTTTTTATTTGCAATTTAAAATTTATATAAAAAATGGGAAATATATAAATGCACTTGAATTAAAATAGACACTTGGTTAGTTTGGATACTTTCCACTATAAATTAGATACTTTGCACTTGGTACAACCTAAACTTTAATTCGAATAATTTGCACTATAAATTTGAATAATTTGCACTATAAACGCTACGAAACCCTATCATCTGCGCCACTGTTGACTTAGGGTCTGTTGGCTTAGGGTAGATTAAGTTAGGTTTAAATTGTTTAGTTATGTTAATATTCAATATCTCATCGGCGCAAATGATAGGTATCGAATTGGCGTAAATGATTGACACAGTCCCCAAAGTGGAAAGTATCCGTTTTTATAGTGAAAAGTATCCGTTTTATAGGGATAATATTTTTTTTGTGCATTATGTTTTTTTAAAGTTAAAATATTTTTTTTAAATTGAATAAATTTAATTATAGTGGAATTATTTTTTTTTTGTGCAATATATTTGTTTACAGTGCAAATTGTTTTTATCAAAGTGAATATGATCTAAATTAAAGTGAATATATTCTAAATTATAGTGCAGTTACTTCCAACCCATAAAAAATTGCGTACTTATGACGTAAGAGAAGAATACCAATGAAACCAAGCTATACTTTACATTTCTGATATAATTTAGACAACTTATTTGAGTTTACACTTTTGCAGTTATGTTTTTGTAAGAAGATTTTTGAAGCATTTTTTCAAATTGATTTGTCACAATAAACATTTATTTTTAATAAAATAAAAAACTTTTGTAACTTTGAAAATTTCACTTTAATACACAAATATTGTGACTGCAGTTTCGACAAACATTGTCATTACCAAACTGGATACAGTGTGTCTCCGGATTGAGTTCACTATAGGTGTAATCGGCAAAAAAAAATTCAGAATTTTATTTTCATGTTTTGGGATTCCGCCCTGCTTTGTCTGAAAACAATTTTAAGCATATTCTTAGTTTTTAAAAAATCAAGGCGGCTATGAAAAATGTAGAAAACTATTTTATATTCAGGTGAAGTGCCTTTTTGAACAATAATACGGCATAATGTTCTTGAGAAAAGTTGTTCAGAATAAGAAATAATGGCTCTGTGCAAAATTTCAAAAAGATCAGTTTTAAAAAAAAAATGTGTCTGGCCAAAATGCCGACTGGCCAAAACGCCGACCGAGGACACTACGTATTTGCGCAAGCTAATCGTTGTTACTAATAGATATTTTCCATGAGATTGATGTATTGACAGATTTTACTCATCCCAACGTTTTGGCTTGTGCAATCGTCAACCTTTTGTTTATTTAGCTTGCGCAAATGCGAATGAACTGTCGGCGTAGTGTCCTCGGTCCGCGTTGTGTCCAGTCGGCGTTTTGGCCAGACACATTTTTTTTTTAAAACTGATCTTTTTGAAATTTTGCACAGAGTCATTATTTCATATTCTGAACAACTTTTCACAAGAACATTATCAAGTATTATTGACCAAAAAAGCACTTTACCTGAATATAAAATGGGTTTTTACATTTTTCATGGCCACCTTAATTTTTAAAAAACTAAAAATATGTTTGAAATTGTTTTCAGACAAAGTAGAGCGGAATCCCAATACATAAAAATGAGATTCTGAAATTTTTTGCTGATTACACCTATAGTGAACTCAATCCGGGGACACTCTGTAGGTATATTACATCAAAAAATTTTCCTTTTATGTAGGATTACAACCAGGTAGTACCTAACTTATATGCTAGTATTGACAAATTTTAGGAAAACCGTAATTAAATTTGTCACTATACCTCCTTGTAATCCTATATAAAGGGAAAACTTTAATGTAATATATACAGTTTGATAATGACAATGTTTGTGAAAACTTCAGTCACAATATTTGTGTAATAAAGTGAAATTTTCAAAGTTAAAAAAGTTTTTTATTTTATTTTAATATTAAGTTTCACGAAGTAACGGCTAAAAGTTAATTTTTCATTCATTTTTAGATCGCAATATTTGGAATATACATACAATATATACATATTTCTATTTTAGATAATAGAATGAAATAAAATAATTGAAATAATGAAATTTAATTACAGTGGACAGACCCATTACTATAACTTTCCATAAAACGTATACAAGTATATGTATATACTTTAATCTAACAGAGACTTACAATTCCTTAGTTTTTTTTATGTTATTCTACCTTTCAAAAGAGGTGATACGTATTTATTTTGAAATGTGCCATATAATCTTGAAAAAATAGTTTAGTTTTAAAAAAATTGAATTTATACGTCATTGGTCATTCTATCGATGTAGTTCTACACCAATATAGTTAGAGAATAAATACAAATAAATAGACGTAACAAAATATGAGTAGCGTTGCGAACACAACATACGCGTTTTAAATTGCTAGTAACAAAAAGAAATACTTTTTAAATTGTATACCTACGTCTTAAAATTACAATCATACTAAACAAGTCGCTACACAGTAAAAACAATTAATACTTTCAAATAGAATACACCCCACTGTCTTACTGATGAGAGACCTATTGTATTAGTAATTTCCAATAGCATCTCAAATATTAGGTGACGCATAAAACGATACAATGCAATGTAACGTCACGAAAAAATGAAAAAAATCGTTTATTTTGACAATAAATAAACAAATAATTAAAAACTCATAATATTATTTAATGAAAATTGTTAATAAGTAAGAAATATTAATTAAAATATTTTAATTTTATAATAGTATGTCAAATTAAATACGTCTGTCTAATAAATAATTATTAATATTAATGTCAAAAGATAAACTTTTGTTCTTGTGTCCTGAACCTGCGTTATGATTAATTATAATGTTATTAAAAATAATTATTACATTTAAATTTCAAATGTGAAAATATTCTAATCAATTTTGTTTTCGATTTTTGTCTCTGCATCATCTTTATCATTGATAAATTTGTAGTCATCCACAACTTCACCAAAATTATCCGAATGGTAACTTTTTGAATCTTGTGTTACATCTGAATAATTATCTCCGAACAAATGATCAAAGTTAAATAATTTATTTATTTCATAATCTAATTCAGATGAATCAGCAGTCGATGAAATACTATTATCTTCTACTTCAATATGTTCATCATGTGTCTCTTCTTTTTCACTTTCATTGTGAACAACCACTGAACTCTCATAATTATGATTTGACTGCACATCTAAAAGATTCGTTTTTACATAGTCATTTATTGTGTTTATACTGTTTGCTTGTTCTGCCTCAAAATCCAAATTTGTATTAGAAGCATTTGTATTAGAAGCATCCGGAGTTGGTATTTTTGAATTTGTACTTATGCTATTTAGTCTACTTCGAATTCCTCTTTTGCAAAACTTGACGCATCCTCCTAACCACTCGGAGAGCAGAGAGGCACCTCCACAAACAAAACCAAAAGCAAGCAGTAAAAACATACCTACGGTATCTTGCAAAGTTAATGCACGATCTTCTGCGCTTTGGTCTCGAACTTTACCAATCGAATTTGCCTAAATCATATAAATTATCTATATGAGTGACATGTGTTTCAGTTGTAAAAGTTGCAAAAGTAAGTGTAACTTAGTTAAGACGATCTTGAAAGAATGCCTGATGAACGTTTGGTGAAAAAAAATAATGTAAGTGATAATGAAATTGTACAATTACGTGAACATTTGATGAGCAAGTGGGTTGGTATGATTGAGTGTTTTGTAAAAATAAATGTTTCCAAATGGTAAGAATAACAAGATTGGAAGGTGTAAACCCATATATAGACCACTTTGACATTTCTCGGAAAGTTGGCAACACTGTATTTTGATAATATTATAATTTATGTGGGCACTAGGAAAAACTTTTCTGAAAATTTGATCAAAATCGAATAAATAATGTAACCACAATGAATTTTTAAAAAATTTTGTGATTTTTTCTCGATAAGTTGGCAACACTGTATTTTGTTAAAATTGCATAATTTATTTAGGCACTAGGAGAATCTTTTATGAAAATTTGATTAAAATCGGTTAAATAAAGTAGTCATGATGAATTTTTTTTAAATTTTAGTAATTTTTTTCTCGGAAAGTTGGCAAAACTGTATTTTGTTAAAATTACATAAATTATATGAATACTAAGAGAATCTTTTGTGAAAATTTGAGTAAAATCGGTTAAATAACATGGCCATAATAAATTTTTAAAAACTTTAGTAATTTTTTTTTCCGGAAAGTTGGCAACACTGGATATTAATAAAATTATATAATTAATGGGAGCATTAGGGAAATCTTTTCTGAAAATTTGATCAAAATCGGATAAATAACGTAGCCAATATGATTCTTTAAAAACTTTAGTAATTTTTTTCTCGGAAAGTTGGCATCATTGGAAAAAATAAAACCACATAACCATTTTGGGTGCTAGACAAATTTATCTTGAAAATTTCATTAAAATCGGTTGAACCGTCTAAGAGGAGTTGCGATCACAAAATTTTGACTTACGACCGAGCGAGCGAGCTGACGACGCACATCCATACACCCACATAAACTAAGTTCGGATTCGTCATCTAGAGGCTATATGAAGGATTTCTATACAATTTTTTTTTTGAAAATGTTACAGACACCGTACCTAACGCAGTCAAAGTGGTAAAAAGGTGTCATGAAAATGGATGATATTAGTATCCATATATGTATTTCAAAATTAATAAAAATCTTTATACATTGCTATATAATTTAATGCAAATTAATGACCAATATTTCATTTGTAAGTTGATCAAATATTTTTTTTATATCAATATTTAAAAAAAAAATAATATATATATATATATATATATATATATATATATATATAAGTGAGAATTAATGGTTGTAATGAAACAATATCACTAAGATCTGTTGTCAACTCGGTAGCTCAGTGGTAAAGCGTTCACCCGGCAAGTGAAGAGTCCCTGGTTCGATCCCAGGTCGAGGTAGATATGTGTTTTTTCATTTTCAATTTAATAATTATTTCATGCTTATATTTGATATTCTCTGATATATGGAAACTGAACTAAAAATACATTAGTCGGAAGCGCTGATATTACTTACGGTATACCTAAGTCAAATGAAACATTTAAACTTACATTGTTTGCAAAAATTTCAAAAATATATTTGAAAAAAGAAATTTTATTTCCATAGCTGATTTAAATAATAAATTTTTTTTTATAAATACGTATAGGTAAATTGAATGTTTCCAATTTAAAGCACTGATATTCATAAATATTCATTATTTCTATTTAAATAAGTATCTTATTTTTATTTGACATAATTTATATTGAATATGATAAATCTGAGAAATATAACAACTTTGCATTAAAGTGGTAACGTCTATTTATGAAAAATTATTTAATTTTCAATAACATTTAATTGCGTGAGAAAATTTAAATAATAATATCAAAGTTAAATAATGATTAATTATTAAAAATACACATATACCTATACAAAATATAAATAAATTAGAAATTACGATTAAAAAAAATATATTTACAAAAACTTGTTTCGTATTTTGAATGTTGTTCTAAAAATTTTTCAAATAATTTTCTTATAAAGTAACTGTAAGTACTGAAAATTTTTTCCTAATTATTTAATTTGACTTAGAGCGCGGAAGTGATATCAGTACGTACTTCCAGCTAATGTGTTTTTAGTTATTAGACACATACATATCAAACAGTCCCGTAACAATAATTATTTTTGGCGGAAAGTGTATTATTTATTAAATAGCTATTTACCTGCAACATTTTTCCACTAGATGATCTCATAACATCAAAGTCAACATCATTTTTCATTTTAATTGTAAGACCACTTTGAAACGATCTCATAACGGCATTATTGATAATATTTTTATATACCGAATTTTTTGGAAAAGCCATACTAACAGAAAATGGAACAAAACATTCTTTACTAATGTGTAATACAGATTTTTTCTTACTAAAAAAATAAAAATAATTGTTGTTATTTGCTTTGTTACTAATACGAATACCTATGTATGATCATACGTTGTTGTATAATTTGTCCTTATAATAAAATCTAATTGATCTCGTGAACCTAAAAATGCATAAGGCCACAGCCAAGCTTGGGTAATATTTTTTAATCCGGATTGTACATCAGTTAAAAATTCTATATTCTTAAAGAGTTTATTAATTTTTTCATCTGTAGAATTTTCAAACCAATTTTGCCAGCCACCTTTGTCTGCAATTATGTTTAGCGTATTATTTAAATGCTAAAAATTTAAAATAGTATGTAGGTACTTACCAAGTGTTCCTAATTGAAATCGTCCACTAATTAGTTGGTCAGGTGTATCTACAGTTTTTGGAAGAATAGGTAAAGTAACAAAAGCTATAATTGACCCAGTATAGCAAGCTGATACTATTATTGTGAATACCCAATACCAACCTAAATAAATAACATTAATATTTGATTAATTGACCAATTAACCTATACAATATTGTTTATAAAATATGTAATTAAAAAATAGGTATGTAAAGTTCTTAAATAATTTGTAAAATAATTATAAACAAAATTAATCGTGTTTATAGGCGGATTGAAATTAGTCTAATAAGGCTATATAGCCCTCGGCCTTCAAATTTTAGAAGGTCAATGTAAAACATCTTTTATGTACCAATATGCCAAAAATTATTTATGAAAAACTATTAACAGAAAACTTTCCAAATCGATAATTTTGAAGATGACAAATTTTGGAGGAGCGACAAATTTTGAGGGAGGGATAGCAAATTTTGGGAAGTGGCAAATTTTAACAAGCTTAGCTTATAATTTGTATATATTAGATCTCATAAACATATGGTTTCATATGATGCATTTCTATTAATTTCTACTGTTGATTTATTCATTTGACTACAGTCGATTCCGCTTAATTGGGCCACCGCTTAATTGGGGCAGCCGCTTATTTGGGCCAAATCTCAAAGAACAGAAACCAAACCAAGGAACCAACAGTAAATTTACATGTTTAATTGGGACAACATTCCGCTTAATTGGGAGAGTAAATTTAAGATTACAGTACATATTATGTTACAAATATTGACAAGAAAAAATATTTACAAAGAATTTAATATGATACGCTTCATATTTTTTGATTCACAAGATGGAAAATTATATTTAAAAAACTAGCAAATATGTATCAATTAATTACATTAGTATCGCACGCTGTGAACTTTATTCCCAACACATTCATTCACTATTTTGTAGAAGTGAAATGTTACAAAAACAAAAGACAGACTACACTTGACATATTTTTGTATTGAATTAAAAATGTATGTACCTATTTATTATTTTATTTTGGAATTTATTATTATTTTTTCTTAAAAGTTTATATTTTTTGGTTATATGTAGTTTATAGTTTTGTCCAAGAATTTATAAAATAAAATTATTGAAAGAAAAATATGGATTGTTTAATTTTATGTAAAATTCGCTTAATTAAGGCAGCCGCTTAATTGGGCCAAAATGCTCTAGTCCCGATGTGTCCCAATTAAGCGGAATCGACTGTATTCCATATTATTTCATACGCCAAGCAGCAGAAGTATAATGTTGTAAACATAACGTGCTTGAGAACCATAGAATCGTTTAGAATTAGATGCCAAATAGATGCCATATAAATTTTTTAAATTTTACGACTAAAACCACCATACTTTTAGACAAATCGAGCATAAATGTAATTGTATTCGGATTTATTGTTATTCTTCTAAAATTAGTAATAATAATAAAATCGAGCGGTATAATATCTATAGTCTAACGGCGGCAGCATTATTAATCCGCCCTCTACTATATACTATTTTTAACATGTTCTTTTTATACAATTCCCATTATAAACTGTAAAGCAAAACTCTTCTTTTTATAAGTAATCATTATATCATATCATATATATATATATATATATATATATATATATATATGTATATAATTATATATATATGTATATAATTATATACAATCATGTCATGTACCCAAAAGTGAGGTATAAACCCTTTCCATTATTCCGAAATTTCCGCCAAACATTTCTATTCAAGCAAGTAATGATACGTCAAATAGTTTTAAAGTACAGGGCAAAAATCGTTTTTAAATTTTTATATAAAACACCCTGTAGCTCAGTAAGGAGCCATATTTTATCTCAGTGATTTGCATTAAATCTTCATATTCTGAGCCCAGGATACTCCAGTTAAAATCAGGAATAGTTATTCTGTTACACCCTGTATATTCATTAGACATTCGTTCAACATGGCCAGTCCATCTTAACTGACTAACACCAACTAATTTCACACTCTTCATACACTAATCTATTTCATACCCAATTCCTTCTAGTTGCACCACATACCCCACGCAAAAATCTCATTTTCACAGCAGTTATTTTTCTTTTAAGTGACCTATAGATTTTTTAAAACTAATAATGCATCACTATAATTTTGATTTGGTCTCCAAGTTACTCTCGTGTAAGTAATTTAAAATTTAGAAACAGATCTCTACTACCTATCACTGTCCTAATTTCATCTGCCACAATTACAATCTCCGAAACTATTAATGAAACTTTTTGCGCACATTCACATGATTGGTGATTATCTCAGATTGCTAGTAGAACATGTCCAGAAATATTAATTGTTCAATCGATAGTTATAAAAAAATTTATTTTCAATATCTAATTGCAATTTGCAATATGATCTACTGTGGCGTAAAATTAAACAAAAAAGAATTTGGAAAATTCCTAATTAATTTGCTACTGCTGATGGAAGCCCAGTTTTCGAAAATAATAGTATTAGCATTACATTTTATTAATTTTGTAGTAATATTCACCATCGTTATATTTTGATAGAAAAAAGTTTCAAATAAATAAAGTAGATAATTATAAAAGTTTAACGTAATGAAATATATTAATTAAAAAATTAAATTAAATCGAATACTTAATCATATTTGAAAATACCTATAAACATCCTCGTCGACGTCTTTTTTGTATTACTCCATGAATCTTTACCGGTAAAAGTAAAACAGTTTGTAAATGTGCCGAAAACATACCAAAACATATTTTCCATTTCCTCTGGTCGTTTGATTAAGTGTGAAAGCGTTAAACGATCAGAATATGCAATTGGAAATATTGCAAACATGTATGTAAGTGTTAAAGCTAACCACACAGTCCAATGGAAAGGTCCCAGAATAGCGCGGAATCTAATTAAAAAAAAAGTGTTTATATTATTATTAACCATATGTGCGAATTATAGAATTGTATACTTTGGTAGAGCTGTTGACGTCAGTGATATAAATGCAGCACAATCTTGTGAATGGCCATGCGAAATTTCAAAAGCATCAGTTCTTTGCGCGGTTAAATATATTCCAGCAAGTCCAATATTAACTTTTCCTTCTTTTACAATTTTTGTTACCGCATCTCCAGGTCTATAAATAATAAATTTATGTATAAAAATATACATATATTTATATAATATGTAGTTAGGTACTAAATTATACCCTAGTACATCAATTCCCTTTGCTTCTTGAAATTCTACTGTAAAATTCAATATATCAGCTACAAATTTTATTAATCGAATTTCTAAACCATCCCATTTAACATTATCACGATTCTCCAATCCTCTAAAAATTATTTATATATTATACATGTATTTTCTGCTATATAAAAATTTACCTTTTTATAACATATGGAGGTTGTTCCGCAACAGCAATAATAAATCTATGTCCAGCAAAACCTTCAACCATTTTTTTCGGAAAAATTGGCATTTTGGTATTTGTCAATTTATTTTTGTACCAAGACATTAATATACGAGGTTTACTAGAACCCAAACCATCTACATACATTTGATGTGTATACAAAATATATGGAATTTCCTGCAAGTGTTAATATATAAATTAATATTGCATGTAATATGATGATTTATTAAAAAAATTAATTGATTTTTGAAACAGATTCGCATATTTTACATAAAACAAATTGTTTGTAAATGTAAACATACATTGCCTCCTCCTCTGCCTAACTGTTCTGATTTGCATATAATAAGAAGATTAACAAAATTTTGAGCAACATCACTGCTTAGAAATTCATGAACACGCCATTGAGATGATCTTGATATAATAACAACTTTATTTTCACGTTGCCTTCCAATAATTTCTTGAATTTTCATAACATCTTTCAAGAACAACATATAACTAAGGCATTTATCTGATGTTGCTTGTTTGAATTCATTCATTATAGCTAAGTATTTGTCAATTCTGCCATGAATATATGGTGATGGAAAATCTTTAAAAAGTTTTTCTAGAATTATTTTGTCTATGTCTTCAGCAGATGAATCATATATTATCATAACAGTACAATTATCCAAATTATTCGCAACGGTATGCAGTAGTTCAACTAATGAAGCTAACTGATAATTTATCTCGTTCGATTTACCAAAAAATGCATCAGCCCATTTTTCAGATTGAGGTTTCTCATGTTCTTTTTGCAAAGCTCGTTTTATTAGTGTTGTATTTTCATTATTCAATTTTGCAGACAATGTAAAAAATTGTAAGATAAATATTATAATCCAATACATACCGTAAATCGTCTGAGGATTAAAAAGTTTCATATTACACTAGTAAAAACATATTTACTTCTTCTTTTATTTGCCATATATTGTTCCGTATTAATGGACATTTTAATTAGTTATTACTTGCATGCAGCTTTATGATTTCTCTTTTTCGTTTTTTAACTTATATCTCATATGAATAAATAATTTCAATTATAACAAAATGTCAAATTATTTTTAGTACAAAATATCAATATACATCTAATTCAATATGAATAATGCGTTTTAATTATGAATACACCAATACCTCACTTCGCGTCGTGGTTACGTTCCAAAAAAACACGACGCAAATTGAAACGACGCAAAGTGAATTATGATTTTCTATAGCAAACCATGTAAAGATCGAAGATAGGTTCCAAGGTTACAAAAATACTACTTTTTACTACTTTGACTGCAAGGAAAAAGTAGTATAGCGTTTGGTAAGGTGTCTGTAACATTTTCAAAAAAAAAAAAAATTGTATAGAAATCCTTCATATAGCCTGTAGATGACGAATCTGAACTTAGTTTATGTGGGTGTATGGATGTGCGTCGTCAGCTCGCTCGCTCGCTCGCTCGGTCCTCAGACAAAATTTTGTGATCGCAACTCCTCCTAGACGGTTCAACCGATTTTAATGAAATTTTCAGGATAAATTTTTATAGTGCCCAAGATGGTCATGTGGTTTTGGTTTTTTTCAGTGATGCCAACTTTCCGAGAAAAAAATGACTAAAGTTTTTAAAAATTCATTGTGGCTACATTATTTATCCGATTTTGATCAAATTTTCAGGAAAGATTCCCCTAGTACCCGCATACATTACGTAATTTTAATATAATACAGTGTTGCCAACTTTCCGAGAAAAAAATTACTAAAATTTTTAAAAATTTATTACGGCCATGTTGTTTAACTGATTTTGTTCAAATTTTCACAAAAGATTCTTCTGGTATCCATATAAATTAAATAATTTCAACAAAGTACAGTGTTGCCAGCTTTCTGAGAAAAAAATTACTAAAATTTTTAAAAATTTATTGCGGCCATGTTGTTTAACCGATTTTGTTCAAATTTTCACAAAAGATTCTTCTGATATTCATATAAATTAGATAATTTTAACAAAGTACAGTGTTGCCAACTTTCTGAGAAAAAAATTACTAAAATTTTTAAAAATTTATTACGGCCATGTTGTTTAACCGATTTATGTGATAATGTCAAAGTAGTCTATATATGGGTTTATCCATATACTTTTAATCTTGTTATATATGCAGTAATATGGTGATTCGGAAACAGCCACCGAGGTGGAAGTATCCGAAAAAACGCTAAAATTTAAAATCTCCACCACGGAGGGCACGCTGACATCAGGTAGGAAAAGTTACCCGGATTCGGGTAAGGGTAGCAGAGAAAAAGCGCAACAGTTGAATTATGTAGAGGTCGATCGGGCTGTACAGGCTGAGAAACGACGCATCCTATCCGGGGCGCACAGCTTCGATCAACGTGCACTCGACGAACACACGCGTCGCTATTTTATGGGCGGCGGACGAAGAATTTCGCACGACGAACACGGATTGCGACACGCGGCCGACGTTATTGACGAATCGGCCGCATTGGAACGGCTACGTGCGAAACGAAATTCATCTCATGCCGTGATCAGTCATATGAATGTGAATGTGAATGTATGTATTGTGACAGTAGTAGGCCGTGTGAAAAAAATGAAAAAAATAGTGAAGCGAGTAAACAAAATATTGTTTTGACAGATCGCGCGATGGACGAAGTCGAACGTAATACACCACGCGAACCATCCATTGAGAATGCGCAGGGATCGGGCGACGACACGTGCAAACCATCATTGGAATGTGAGGAAACTGCGCAAGATGGCGATGCCGGCGATATGACACTTGACAGCCGAAGTTTCGAAGGTGATCAAAAATCAACCGACGAACAAATATCGCCGAATAATGGTAACCGATCATTTTTATCATTTATATATTGTTTTGACAGATCGCGCGATGGACGAAGTCGAACGTAATATACCACGAGAACCATCCATTGAGAATGCGCAAGGATCGGGCGACGACACGTGCAAACCATCATTGGAATGTGAAGAAACTGCGCAAGATGGCGATGCCGGCGATATGACACTTGACAGCCGAAGTTTCGAAGGTGATCAAAAATCAACCGACGAACAAATATCGCCGAATAATGGTAACCGATCATTTTTATCATTTATATATTGTTTTGACAGATCGCGCGATGGACGAAGTCGAACGTAATACACCACGAGAACCATCCATTGAGAATGTGCAAGGATCGGGCGACGACAAGTGCAAACCATCATTGGAATGTGAGGAAACTGCGCAAGATGGCGATGCCGGCGATATGACACTTGACAGCCGAAGTTTCGAAGGTGATCAAAAATCAACCGACGAACAAATATCGCCGAATAATGGTAACCGATCAATTTTATCGCGTCTGAAACAATTCACCGATCGTTTGGGGCTGTGTATCCGTAATCTGCTATCGTTGAACGGCACTAGAATGACTTTACCCATACGATATCGCTACGATGACGATAGACGTGCAAGTACACTGCCCAAGGTGTCGAAACTGGGCAGTGGCAACAAGAAATGTTGGCTTCAACGTCTCACTATGGGAAAATATCGCGCGGCGAACAGCTTGGACAGATTCCCCCCATCGTCACCGGTGAAGAATGCCAACTCGACTCGGGTAAATGTTGGTACGTCGACAACTACAGCCGCCTCTCCGTCCTGCAGCAATTCGCGCAGAGATCATGTATAATTATTTTTTTTTTGTCTTTCAAATTGTATGTATTGACTTTTGATTTTCACAAATAAATATCAAATTTTCTATTTAACATTGTTTTGTTTGCGTTTATAAATTTTCTAAGAGCATACTTTACAACGATAAATTTATTTTAATAGTTTATTTTAATAGTTTAAGGGGTTACCGTTAGTCGGGATCGTAGTTTTGAGGTTATTTTTGACAATTAATTTCTTCGAAAATATACATTCTATTAAAACAACAATTAGTACGTTTAGAAGCTTTATTCATGTACTTTATTTTCCAATTTTTATGTTTAAAAATGTTGAATAATCGTCATTCTCCGGGAGCGCCTTTCAGCAGAAGGGGGGTGTGCGGTGGACAGGATAACTCGAAAACCGCTTATCCGAAACAAATGAAACCAATTGAACTCAATAATACATTGAATAAACTTGCCCTTGAACGAAGGAAATTAATTTATATTTGCTTGTAAACAAAGCAGCGACCGTCTGAACTAAACGACTTTTTTTTTGGCTCTTTCAATGTGCCTAAAAAATATTTATTTTGATCAGAAATAAAAATCCATTGTTCAAGGGCAAGACAATTTTATCAGCTACAATTTTCCAAAGTTTTTCGGAGAAAAACGGCTTTAAAGTTTTGGAATGAAATAAAATGTATTTAACATTCATATCGACTTGTAACTTTGACATCGTAAATTTTAACTTCTCTGTTAATTAATTATAAGATTTTCTGTGTATATTTTCTTGTAAACAATGCTCTTTTTACTACTTTGACTGCAAGGAAAAAGTAGTATAGCGTTTGGTACGGTGTCTGTAACATTTTCAAAAAAAAAAAAAAATTGTCTAGAAATCTTTCATATAGCCTGTAGATGACGAATCTAAACTTAGTTTATGTGGGTGTATGGATGTGCGTCGTCAGCTCGCTCGCTCGGTCGTAAGTCAAAATTTTGTGGCCGCAACTCCTCCTAGACGGTTCAACCGATTTTAATGAAATTTTCAGGATAAATTTGACTAGTGCCCAAGATTGTCATGTGATTTTGTTTGTTTCCAGTTATGCCAACTTTCCGAGAAAAAAATTACTAAAGTTTTTTAAAATTCATATTGGCTACGTTATTTATCCGATTTTGATCAAATTTTTAGAAAAGATTTCCCTAATGCTCCCATTAATTACATAATTTTATTAATATTCAGTGTTGCCAACTTTCCGAGAAAAAAATTACTAAAGTTTTAGAAATTTTATTATGGCCATGTTATTTAACCGATTTTACTCAAATTTTTACAAAAGATTCTCCTAGTATTCATATAATTTATGTAATTTTAACAAAATACAGTGTTGCCAACTTTCCGAGAAAAAAATTAGTAAAATTTTTAAAAATTTATTTTGACCATTATATTTAACCGATTTTAATCAAATTTTCATAAATCTTTTCTTAGTGCCTAAATAAATTATGCAATTTTAACAAAATACAGTGTTGCCAACTTATCGAAAAAAAAATTACAAAATTTTTTAAAACTCATTGTGGCTACATTATTTATTCGATTTTGATCAAATTTTCAGAAAAGTATCTCCTAGTGCCCACATAAATTATAATATTATTAAAATACAGTGTTGCCAACTTTCCGAGAAATGTCAAAGTAGTCTATATATGGGTTTACCCATATACTTCTAATCTTGTTAAAAAGAAAATTGAGCAAAGTAAACATTTAAAAAACAAAAATAATATAAAATTTTATTTTATTCAATTTAATAAGAGATAATAAAAATACAAAACGTAGATAATCACAAATTATATTTTGTTTCTTAAATGATTATTCTTAATTTGAAATTCCCGCAACATCTGTTTGCATTATTTTCTATCTCTTAAATGAGGCTTCACCTTATTGCCAATTCACAAAATGTGTTCCTAGTTTCGATCTGTTTATTGATATTCGTTCGAACAAGTGAGATTTACTCTTTTGATGGCATGGCGCAATTAGAAACAAAAGTCGTGCCATCTTTTAAAAAAAAAAGAAAATTTCAAAAAATTAAAAAAAATAATTAAAGACTGGAACCCAAAACAACGCAACTTCGAAAATCTAACGACGCACAGTGAAAATTAGTACTAATTCAGCAGCGACGCAACTTCGAAAAAACGCAAAACGAAACGACGCAAAGCGAGGTATTGGTGTAATTTTATTTATATAAAATCATATATTGTTTAATATAGGTATACTATCATACAAATACGTAACAATTACAATGATGATTAAATACGATTTAGTGAATCTATTGAATATTATTAATATCACAAGTTTATATTTAATATGTTAAAAGTCGAAATTCTAAATGAAAAAATTACATCATCTGACGAGAATCAAACCCACAATCTCTAGCTCTTTTGAGATGTTCTGTATGTATTATGAATTATTAAGGTGAAATATAAAAATAAAACTCTTTATATAATTTTTATTGCAATATTTATTACTATTCACAAACAGACGATACAAAATTTAAAAACTTACAGATGTTTATGTGTAAATATAGTGCCTGAGATTGAAAGGAAAATAATAATAATAATAAAAATGTTAGTGAAACTATAGGATCCCTTTTTATGAAATGAAACAAGACAAACGAAATCTGCTACACGATGTATGAATATCGAAATGCAATAATTTATAAAATAATGTATTCTAAACTTCGTGTGAGCAGTTTACCTATGTCTTATTGTTTCCATTTTACATTGTGGCGCCCTTATTATAATTATCCAAAAAACAGACTAGCAGTATTTCGATAGTTTTAATCTGAAAAATCTGTTAAAACCATTAGTGACTATAAATATGTAAAATTCGATAATTTAAATACAGGTACGTTAGAAAATAATCAGTTATAGTCGTAGTAGTTCTCTTAATAATCGAGCATAAAATTGAAGTAGTAATTTTCGTAACGTCGCGTCGGTGAGAAATAAATTTAAAAATTGAAAGGTAAGAAAGATTTATGATGTGGCCACTAATTCATATATTGTTTTTTGAATGATAAAATCCGGCGGAACCCTAATGTATCATATGATGATAAATTCGTACACAAAATACACAATACAACAATAATAATAAATTTCTCGAAAACATAACACAATTAGTGACGACTAAAAAAATACATTCACTGTTGTTCACTTAGTCCCGTTTCCTCTAAATAAATTTTATATTATTAATTATACTAATAAATGGTGCCATTTCAATATTTGTATATGTACTATAAACATACAAACATTTAAATTATATGTTTTCCATATGAATAAACAGTAATTTTATTTTTAACTTCAAGTAATCGCTATTAACTATGAACCGAAAACATATAATGAATACAAGTGTTTGACAGAAATCGTTTACTTTTAGACCAATAATTATCTGACATCACAAATATACATCCATATTTTTTAGACTTTTATATACCAAATAACAATATCTAATTTTAGAATAAAAACATATCGTCAAGTTTTTCACTTGAATCTAATTTATATGTATAATAAATATACAATGTTTTCATTTATCATTTTTATTTATTTTTTTTTTTTAAATATATTTTGAGTAGAATATTTCTATAAATATGTTATGCTTTTCATCTTTTGTGTAGCAGCACATGTGCAATTTTTAGAACGATTTAAGAACCACCAGCATATTTATTTTTGATTTTCTTTCACAAATTGTTATCTGTCTCATATTTAATTTTGTTTCGTAGGTATGTTATTTACTCGTTTTTAAAATGTGCTTTACATTTTATTGCTACAATTTATCATAACTTACACGTGACACATAAATATTTTATTTAAATATACCGTTGAGCCACTGAGTCAGTACTGCAGACAATATACAGTGTCTGCCAAAAGGTCAGCATAGCATAAGAAAACATTATTATTTGTTGACTGATATCACTTCGGTTCCGGTATAGATCAAATTCAACAATAATGAAAACAAATCAATTAAGCTTATTTTATGTTTTAGGCCCATATACAAATTATCCGTTTAAAAAATATAAAATAATTTTTTTCAAACGTTTTCAAATCGCAATTTTTTTATTTATTCAAAAAACAATGGGTGTTTTTAGCAATAATATCACTCGCCCGCATTATTACTTAATATTTATGACGACACAGTTAAATGTTATTGACAATTTTATTAATTTTTCATAAATACGTATTACTACTTTATTGGAAAGTTGTATAGTTCCCCAAATTCATCATATTCAACATAAAATTTATGTCAGATAAGAAGAAAACATCCATTTAAATAGAAATAATGTATATTTATCCAAATTTTATTGATAGTTTTTGGTATAAGTGCTACAAATTTGAAACATTTAGTTTACTTACATGTATTGAAAACAATGGTCCGTATTCTCACCTAACTTTTTAAAGTAAATTTTATCAAAAGTACTTTTGACGTTTACTTAAAATTACTTATTAAGCAATTTTAATTAGTTTCTTTAAATTTCATAATATAAAATATAAGAAAATATATCAAAAATAGTAATACTATTCATATTTGATAAGTGGTAGAAATAAAAATTTATTTTAAAGCAAGAAGTGGAAATACAGGCCAATATTTGAATAGGACCTAAAATGTTATTTTAAAACTTTTTTCAAAATGTTTACAAATAAAGTTGCTTTACCAGAAATATTTTTCATTATTGTTTAATTTGATCTATACCGGAACTGATATCAATACTTTCGACTAGTGTATTTCTAATTTCTAGACAAGCATGAAAAAGTCCCGTAATAATAACTTTCAAAAAAAAATACTAACAGTTTTTTCCATATGATGCAGGCTTTTTGGCGGACACTATATATACAATTCTTATTCCACATTCTCTCTTACTCACACAAATTTTAACGAAATAATTATTTAAATATGAATAAAATATATGACAATATATAAAAAATGAAAACAATTCTGTACAATATACATTGCAAAATAGTATTTACTACATTTTAAACAAACTAAAATACAGTTGAACATAATTATAAAAGAGATAAAAAAGATTACTTTACGGACAAAATCTAGAATAATTCTGTTAAGTACAAACGTAAATAAAATTAGTGATGCCAATTTTTATTTTTGTGCTAACTTTATATTTGCAATTATTATATAATTTAATAAAAAAAAGTTTGGTTTCTTTCTAATATATAAATATGGTAATTCATTTATTAAGAAATATTTACAACATTGTGTGATGTATGTCGTATTTATTTAATATTATCATTATTATTTTTGTTTTATTTTTTTTGTTTTTTTGAAAATAACTGTATATATCTTCCTTTTTTTGGTTTTTGTTGTATATTACTATCTGATATGAAAATGTGCAACTATTATAATTAAATGATGATCAATTCAACTATTGTATGTACATCATGAAAAATTAAGATTACAAAAATAAATAAATGGGTAGGTAACATTCAAGGATGGGCATTTATGCGTAAAAAAAGTATATATTACGTTTACGTGTAAAAATACATAAAAAATGTAAAATATGTAAAAAACGAAAATAATGTAAAATTTTAGTTTTTTATTACGCCACTATAGCTTTTTGTTTACGTTTGTCAAACTTGTGATAAATGATATATATATCCTTTTTTTTTTCATCTTATACATTTTTTACGTGAAAAAGACGTAAATTTGTTTAAATTGTTTGTAAATAAAAAAATAGCTTTTTACGAATAAAAAATGATGTATAATACATTATGTATTATACGTGCCCATCCCTGGTAACATAACATCGACATCATGTAATAGGTAAGTTAGAAAATTTGTACGGACATGACGCAAATTGAAATTTTGATATATTTCATTTGAAAATTTAGAAATGTCTCGTGGTACATAAATCGTACTCTCACTGCACTGTACAGATAAATGACAGACAGACAATGTGTTGTGTTTATTTATTGAAGAATAAAAAGTGACAATTTTTTTTTTTTGGCAATTGTCATGTCTACAAAGAAAAATTCAAATATTTACTCACAAGTTCAGACCTATGAAAAAGAGTATAAAAGTACCGAGAAATATGTACGAACATTATAAAAATAAAAAGCAAGCGAAGAAAAATAGAAATTCCCCGCATCCATCCGGTTTAGTATTACTAGGCATAGTATGAAACACTTTTACGTACCGGATACAAGTCCCAAATGTTCTATCGTATATATAATATATATAAATATATATATAAATGATAACAATCATATACGTATGTATGCATGTATTTATGTATGTATGTATGTATGTATGTATGCATTTATGTATTTATGTATGTATGTATGTATGTATGTATGTATGTATGTATGTATGTATGTATGTATGTGTTTGAGTGTGTATCATATCGTACTTGGCTAAAAGTGAACTGACTAGGGCAAGAAAGGGACATTATCATCGTCATTATTTAGATATCTAAACAAATAGTAAAAGTTCGTCGTTTCATGTGCTCAATACTTACAAAACTCTGTTTGGTATTCTTTATCAATATTATTATAATATATATATATATATATTTATAAAGATAAATTCATTCATAAAATTCCATCACAAAAAGTGTCCTCACCATTCTGTTTTATTTTTTGTTTGTTTGTGTATATCGAATTATATATCTATTTATTTATTTATTTTATTTATATTTAATATGTAGTTTGAATTAAAATATGAATTGTTTTGTTACTGTGTGTGTGTGTATGTATGGTGTGTGTGTGTGTGTGTGTGTATGGTGTGTGTGTGTGTGTGTATGGTGTGTGTGTGTGTGTGTGTGTGTATGTATGGTGTGTGTGTATGTGTGTATGGTGTGTGTGTGTGTGTGTGTGTATGTGTGTGTTTTTTTTGTATTGTTTTGTTATAATAATGAATATCTAAGTATAATGTAAATTTAGTTCATGACTAGGCACAGTCCGTGCATATCAGCTAATCACATGAAATATACACATGTGTACGGACCGGCTTAAAGGTGGTGGGGGTGGTGATGGTGGTGACGGCGGCGGCGGCGGTGGTAGTGGTTGTAGTGGTGCTAGCATTGGCGTTTATCATTGCCATTGTCGCTGTATTACGGCGCGCCCTCAATAAACAGGCGTGCTCTCAGGCATCCGTTTCACCACCCTTCAGCCGTAATCGAGCAAAATCCTCGAATATTATGTCGTCGTCGTGATCTTGATTGTTCTCCACATCTCTGTTATCAAATAAAACACACGTCAATTAATAATACAGTTACAATATTCAAACCAATCAATCAATCTACTCAAATATCGTATTCTTCTGTTTTATATGGTCATATATTCAAGTTAAAATTTAGGTTATTTTCTAGTATTGGGAACGGGTTAATAACAGTTTTCATTAAAAACTTAACTTAACCAAATTTTATTTTTTAATGAGATCACCCGTAATTTCTGATTTTTATATACAAATGATAAACGCAATCATAGTCAATCATAACACTTTAAGATGTAAAATAATAATCTTATAATTTCTTGTCTCACTAATTATTTTAGGTAAAAAAGCTTGAAATATGTTGTAGAGTATAAAATTTGCATCAAAGTCAATGAACTAAATTAATTTTACATTCTTTATAACAGTAGAAAAAAATTATATATGAAAACATCGAAAATTATCGAAAACATAACTATAGCCATCGAAAAAAACAAAAAAAAAAAACATAAATATTTCAAGCGAATGTTTCCACAATACATATACAAATGTTGTAACAATATACAACAGTCTTTTTGGATTGCACCGAATCAAAAGAAATCTGCATCTGCGCTGAATGCATTCAAAACAAAATCCAGAAGTCTATCACTGCTTGCTTACAAGCACTGAAAGAACTGGTAGAACACGACATTGTCACGATAGTAATATTGGTGCGCCGGCGCCGGGACAGGACATCAGGCCATTGAAGTCTGATCTTCTTGTAACAGAAGGTACTGGGTTCAACCAAATAAAAAACAATACAGTTTGATAATTAGTTCCATACATACTTTGTCGATCGATATACTAATTTTGTCATAAAGTTTCTCATTTTTATCGTGTTATATTATTTGTTGTTCAATATATTAATTTTATCGTGAATTATTCCATTTCTCTCGTGTCATATTTACCGTTTGATATACTAACGTTGGCGTACATTTATGTATTTCACACACATATTAGGTATTGAGGAGAGAGAGGATTTCTATTAGAAATCCTTCATATAGCCGCCAAATGACAAATCTGAATTTAATTTATGAAAGTGTATATGTATGCGTTGTAAGCTCGCTCGTTGGATCGGCATGACAAATTTTGTGATCGCAACTCCTCTTAAACCGATTTCATCGATCTTAATAAAATTTTCAAAATAAGTTTATTTAATGTCCAAAAAGGACATATGATTTTATTTTTCTACAATTTTACCAAATTTCCGAGAAAAATTACTAAAGTTTTTGAAAGTTTATTACGGCTTCATTATTTATCCAAGATTAATAAAATTTTCACAAAAAGATTCTCCTGGTACCCACAAAAATTACGTAAGTTTACTATTATATAGTGCTACAAACTTTATGACAAAATGATTACCAAAATTTGATGTTGATTTTCCTAAAAAAATATTTAGAATTTACCTTAGGTATATTGTAAATCCAATTTCAAATAAATTTTCAGGATAGATTTTTTATTTGCAAAATAATTACAAAATTTTATTTTTGAAGTGTTGTCAACTTTTGTAGAAAAAAAAATGTATATATTTTTTTAGTATTTATATGATAATGTTAAAATGGTCTATATATGGGTTTACCCATATGCTTCTAATCTTGTTTATTATAACTTTTTTGTTTGTGAAAATATAAATAATATTTTTGTAAATTTATTGTAGATTTAATTTATTTTATTAAATTATTTTGCTTATTACAACTTTGATCGAAAGAAAAAGGGGTACAATTCCCAGTACGGTGTCTGTAGCATTTTCAATGAGATTAGAAGCATATGGGCTATTTCGACATCATCAGTTGGCAATGTACAACAATAAAATTATAGAATTTTGAGAGTACTAAAAGAATATTTTGTAAAAGTTCGACTAATTTTGAATAAATAATGTAACCATAATATATATTTTTTTAATTTTGTAATTTTTTTCTCGAAAAGTTAACAATATTGTACTTTAATAAAGTTATGTAATTTATATGGATACTAAGAGAATCTTCTATGAAAATTTGGTTAATCACGGATAAATAGTGTAGAAATAATATATTTTTAAAAACTTTAGTATTTTTTTTTGGAAAGTTGGCAACACTGTGTTTTAGTAAAATTCTGTAATTTATGTGGGCGCCAAGAAAATTCTTTGTGATAATTTGGTTATCATGGATAAATAATAATTTTTTTAAACTTTAGTACTTTTTTCTCGAAAAGTTGGTAACAATAAACTTTAGTATATTTATATAATTTAAGTGGGTATCATTTATAAAAATTTGGTTAATTACGGATAAATAATATATATATTTTTAAATTATTATTTTAATAATTTTTTCTTGAAAAGTTAGCAACAGTGAACATTTGTAAAACTATATAATTTATGTGGACACCAAAAAAACTTTTGTAAAAATTTGATTAATTACGGATAAATAAATTTTTTAAAATTTTAGTAATTTTTCTCGGAATATTAGCAATACTAAACTTCAGTAAAACTATATATAGTTTATGTGGACACCAAAAAACTTTTATGAAAATTTGCTTAATTACAAATAAATAATATAATCATAATAATTTCTACAAAACTTTAGTATTTTTTCTCGGAAAGTTGGCAACACTGTATTTTACTAAAATTATATAATTTATGTGGGAACTAAGAGAATCTTTTGTGAAAAGTTGATTCAAATAGGATAAATAATGTACCCATAATGAATTTTTAAAACCGTTCATATTTTTTTACTAGGAAAGTTAGCAACATATTTACATGCTCATCTTGGGCACTAACGAGACATATCCGAAAAATTTGCTGCAAATCGAATTAATGATCTAGGAATAGATACGATCACAATATTCAAACGAGTGAGCGAACGACGCCGACGCACACATACACCCTCATAAACCAAGTTTAGATTCATCATCTGGAAGGCTATATAGAAGATTTCTATAGAATTTTTTTAAAATTTTCATAATCTTACAGACGCTGAACATTATATCACTTTTCTTTTTTAATTAATATATATATATATATATATATATATATATATATATATATACACATATATAATATAGAAATCCTTCATATAGCCTCTAGATGACGACGAATTTGAACTTAGATTTTAACGGTGCACGGATGTGCGTTGTTCGTTGGCTAGATCGTTCAAAATTTTGTCATTTTAGACCGTTCATTCGATTTGCATCAAATCTTTAGAGTAAGGCTCAATTTGTACTCAAGGTGGCATGTGGATTTATTTTTTTCAGTGTTGCCAACTTTCCGAAAGAAAATTACTAAAGTTTAAAAACAAATACATATAACGATTTAGCGATTAACCAAAATTTCAGTGTCTATATAAATTATAGAATTTTAATATCGAACAGTGTTGCCAACTTTCCAAAAAAAATTTAAATTTAAAATTGTTTTAGTTTCATTGTTTATTTAAGATTAATCAAAGTTTCAGAAAAGATTCTTCTAGTGTGTAATTTATATATTATACATTATTGCTAAATTTTTTATTTAGGCTAAAACATCAAACATCACCGTCTTGGTTCCTTTGATGTTAAAAAAAATCGTCCGATAAAAGTTATGTTGAAAGACAAAAATATGGTGCACGAATTAATACGTGGTGCAAATAAACTAAAAAAAGCAACAAAATTTTCTGACATACGAATCTCGTTCGATCGCACAAAACGGCAAATGAATTTTTATAAGAATGTCAAAGATGAGTTGGAGACAAGAAAAACAATGGTGACAAAGATATCGCTATTAAATATATTAACAACATACCCAAAATTGTGTCTTTAAACTAACTACGTCCAACAAATTCAAAGAACAGATATTTCATTATGAACAGGACAAGTTTTTACATCTGTACTACCAAAATGTTCGAGGAATTAACACAAAATTAAGATCAGTGTATTGTGGCTTATGTGACTATGAATTTGATATTGTGTGTTTGACCGAAACCTGGTTAAGTGAAAGTGTTACTAGCAGTGAATTTATGCCTCAAGAATACAGATGTGATCGACGTTTTGAACACTTGAATCTATCTAGAGTGGAGCATTATTGATTGCAATTAGAAATGAGTTTCAGTCAACAGCGATCTCATTCGATAACATAACAAATGCTACACCCAACATCGATGTGGTAGGATGTAAATTTACATACTTTTCAAAAACAATTATAGTTATTGTTATATATATTCAACCAAATGCAAGTTTATTAACCTTTGAAATATTTTTTGATTTATTAACTAATTGTGATATACTCTATGATAACAATGTTGTAATAATTGGAGACTTTAATATTAGTACGTTTATAGATACAAATATCAATGACAGTAAATATAAAATAATTAATAATTTTTTAATTTTGTGAATATGCAACAAATTAATTTTATTGTCAACAATAACAATAAACTATTGGATTTAATTATAACTAATATTAACAATAATGATTGTAATATATTAAAAAGTGATTTTAAGCTTGTAACAGCGGACACTTATCATCCGCCTATAGAAATGTATATTACGATGCCGAAAGATCACAAATCAAATTTTTCACAAGTTAGCGAAAAGCGAAGAAATGAAATTCAATTTCAAGAAAGCTAATTTTAATAATTTATATGCAGATATTTTAAATGCAAATTGGTCTAAAGTGTTAAAATGTAAAAAAGTTGATGATGCATTAACTGTCTTCTATGAAATTATATATGATTGTTTTCGTAAAAACGTACCAACAAACAATACAAATAAGAATAAAAAAAATAAAAAGTATCCATTTTGGTTTAATAAAAAAAATAATTAATTTAATCAAAAATAAACATAAAGTTAGGAAAAAATATCTTGCTCACAAATGTAATAAATCTAAAGTTGAATTCGTACGTCTACGTAAATTAATAAAATCTGAAATTGACGTTGCATATAAAAAATATATTCAAAACACAGAAATAAATTTATGTAATGATGTTAAACAGTTTTGGTTATACTATCAAAATGTTATTTATGATAATCCACAGTCTATTGTAGATGTTTTTGGAACATACTTTAGTAGTGTATATAAAAAATCAACACCAAATTATTTATATTTACAGAATGAAAACCAAAATTGTTTATATTCAAACAATGTATTGTCAAATATAACTGAATCTGATATCGTAAACGCAGCAAAAAAATTGAAAAATAAAACAACAGCTGATACGGATCAGGTACCATCATTTATAATTAAGGATTGTATTCTTGCATTAAGCTTTCCATTGTGTCATATATTTAATTTAATAATAAAAACATGTGACTTTCCAGTATTGTGGAAAACTGTAAGAGTATGTCCTATTTTGAAAAAAGGTGATGCTGCTAACATCGAAAATTATAGAGGCGTGTCTATTCTTTGTAATTTCTCGAAATTATTCGAAATAATATTGCACACTCACTTGTACAATTCGGTTAAAAACATAATAACTAACGAACAGCATGGTTTTATGGAGAAAAGTTCAACGATTACCAATTTAGCAGTTTTCTCACAATATGTATCAGAAGTACTTGATAGTGGAGGTCAAGTAGACTGTATTTACACAGGCATACAAAAAGCTTTTGATCAAATTGATTTTTATGTCTTACTTAATAAGCTTGGTCTCTGCGGTATTCACGAAAATTTAATCAAATTAATAGAATCTTATTTAACAAACAGACATCAATTCATAACTTACAATGGTTATAAATCTAGCTCCTTCACTGTTACTTCCGGGGTCCCTCAAGGATCCAATATAGCTCCTTTACTATTTGCAATATTTATAAATGATTTATGTAATGAATTACAATCTCACACGTTAGTATTTGCTGATGATCTAAAAATATTTAGGCGTGTTGATACAATTACCGATTGTTTGCACTTAGAAAATGATCTCGATATTATTAGTAATTGGTGTATTCAAAACAAATTGCAATTAAATGTTAATAAATGCCAAATTTTATCCTACATACGCAAAAAACGGAGCTAATTTGTGATTATCAAATAAATGATTTGGGTGTTACTTTTGACAAAAAATTCACATTTTACAATCATATAAATAATATAATAAAATCTGCCACAATCGCGTTAGGTTTCATAATTAGAAATTTCAAAGATTTCTATGATATTGACGTGGTAAAAATGTTGTATTACAGTTATGTACGATCCAAATTGAAATATGGATCATTGATTTGGTTTCCTGTTTATAATCACTTTATATACGAATTAGAATCAGTACAAAGGAAATTTTTGAAATGTATTACTTTTAGAATGGATAAAGTATATTCACAGCAGAGAGCTGATCATGATATGTTACTAAGTTGGCTTTGAATCATTGAATCAGAGACGAATTAAAACTAGTTTAGTTATGTTGTACAAATTGCTGCACAATATGGTAGACTGTCCTAGCTTACTTGAAAAACTTAATTTTTCTGTTCCAAGACTTTCATCTCGTTCTACGCTAATGTTTTATTGCGATTCTTCGAGAACAAATATTTTATATACGGCACCAGTTAACATAATGTGCAGAAATTTTAACAATTATTTAACTGATTTTGATATTTTTCACGAAAATTTATATTCATTAATTAATAGCTTAAATAATTAAGTTAACAAATAATATATTTGTATATGTATTAACATTATTGTATGTATATAAACTGATTTTTTTTTTATATGGATCTTGTCCTGTAATTGGTTGTATAACTGTTGGGCAATAAAGTCATTATTATTATTATAATTATGAGAAGTCAATCCAATTTTTGGAAAATATTCATTCAGTCTTCATAAGAATTTCAAAAATATATTTTATGCTGTGTTGCCGAATTTATTTATTTAAATTTTTAATATTTTATTTTGGCTATACTATTTATCCGATTTTATTCAAATTTTCAGAATAAATTCTTCTGACACATCCATAACAAATGTATAATTTTATTTAGCAAAGTGTTGCCAATTTTAAAAATAAAAATTTACTTAATATTTTAATATTTTATTTTAATCAAATTTTCAGATTAGATTCTCTTAGTTTCAATAAAAATTATATATTTTTATTTTTGCACAGTGGTGCCAAATTAAAAAAATATTACTCCTAATATTTTATTTCAGTTACATTTTATCCAGTTTTTAAATATTATTA
This sequence comes from Clivina fossor, assembly GCA_963966155.1. Classification (NCBI taxonomy): domain Eukaryota; kingdom Metazoa; phylum Arthropoda; class Insecta; order Coleoptera; family Carabidae; genus Clivina; species Clivina fossor. The sequence goes on from OZ014550.1 coordinate 82,105,937, forward strand.
TGCTTGAAAAATTAATTAATTTAATTATTATACAGTGTTGCTAATTATTCTAAATTTATCTTAAGCATATTGTTTGTATGATTTAAAACAAATTTTCGGAATAGATTCTTTTATATGCCTAATAATTACAAAATTTAATTTTTGAACAGTGTTGCTAACTTTTGGTGAAAAAAATATAAAAATTTTATTCCCATTTCTTAGTATTTATGTAATTATCAAAGTGCTCCTCATATGAGTTTACTCATATACATCTTTGTATTTATTCGATGTTGTTTTTCTGGGCGTCATCGTCAGCCAATTGTAGAGTTTGAGTGCCAAGCAGCGATTTTGCGCTCTACTGTTACGCTCGAAATTTGCCAGCGCTCTAGCAAACTTGGATTCGGTCGATGCCCGACTATACGGCTACCGTTCCGTTTTAAGTAAAAATAAAATTGGAGTAATTATTACACTTTGTACGTGTATACCTTTTTATTCTTATAAACAGGAGTGTGGAGACGCTTCAAAATTTAGCGACTCCGGCTCCGGCTCCGACACCAGGTTCCGATTAAATCCAGCTCCGACTCTAGCTTCGCCTCCAGTATCGAATTAAATCCAGCTCCGACTCCGACTCAAACAACGACTCCAACCTCCAACCCCGACTCCGGTCCAATACAAAAATATATGATCATAAATTTAACTTCCTACTTGACAAGACAAGACAAGACAAGGGGAAGCGAATGATTTGATCGATCTGTGTATATTTTGTTCATTATTACTGAGTGTAGGCATATTAAGTTGCCTATGCTGCAAAAAAGGGGAATTACCGGAGAGAGCCTACCTAAAACGACTCCGTCTCCGACTCTTCACTAATGACAAAAAAAAACTCCGACTTTGACTCCGACTCTCCACTAATGAGAAAAAAGACTCCGACTCCAACTCCGGCTCCTGTAAAAATCACCGACTCCATGACTTACGACTCCGACTCTGACTCCGGCTCCACAGCCCTGCTTATAAACAACGATTACTATAATAATATAATTGGACGGGGAAACAGCAAAAACCTGTGGCACTCAAACGGTTAAATGGTGAATAATTTTATTAATATTCATCATTTAAAAATGTATATAATACATATTAGGTCACTATTTTTGTGTTGATCAGTATTTTAAATAGATGATCAGAATTTATAATAAAATATCAGTAAATAACATAAATGACCCGTATTGCACTAATCAGTAAAAAAATTGTCAGGACTTTAAATAGTTGGTTAGTATTTATAATATAATATCAGTATAGCAGTATGGTCAGTATGGCAGATGTCAGTTTGGATTGGATACACATTGACTATTGATAAACGATTAACTGCTAACTTTTTTATAAACAATTAACTACTAACCTTGTCACTTTACCTAACCTAGTATAAAATTATTCAAACGCATTGAAGTTTTATAGACGACTTACTATTAACTTTTTTACTTAATCTAGTACCAAACCTTTTAAATGTAGTGACTTTTTATAAAAGATTTACAACTAACTTTTCTACATAACGTAATACCGAATTCTTCCAATAATAAAATAGTTTAGTAAATAATAAAAAACGCTAAAAATTTGATTTGTTATCATATCAACAAACAAACAACAATAATTATTAAAACTAATTATTAAAATTGATAATACAATAATATGAAGTCAACTTTTTACTATCATCATACATATATTATATATAGTTCATTAGAAACAAACAAGAAAAGAACATCTTCTATATCACTGACAAGCAACCATATCTAGGTGTCCATTGCCGATTTAGATGACCTTCGGGTATTCAAGTAGAACAGTAAAAACTAAGCGACACGTATTGTTTTTATCGTCAACCGTCAAGGTTTAAAGGCCACCCCACACCCCACCCTTCCCCTCCCCTCCCCAAGTTTAAACTATGCAACCTAAAACAAGTGTAAATGTACGAACACTTTATTTTTTTAAGACCTACCCACCGGATGGTGGTATTCGATGGTATTTTGAGGGGGTAACTTTGAAATCTTTAATGGGAATCCCCGTATTTTATTGCAGATTCGAATTCTCCAGAAAAAAATACATGAATTTCACCTACAATTAACTCCCCTACCCTCTATGGGTTGGAGACAGTTTTAAAATCTTAAATGGAAATCACAATTTTTACAGATTAAGATTCTATATCTATCAAGGTTTTAATCGAAACATTTTTTTAGAATCTTTGTAGATGGCACTGCATTCGATTTCATTTAAGATTTTAAAACTGCCCCCCACTCATAGAGGGGAAGGAGGTTATTTGTAGGTGAAATTATTGAATTTTTTCTGGAGAATTCAAATCTGCAATAAAAAATGAAGATTCCCATTTAAGATTTCAAAATTACCCCTTTGTCCCCCTTAAAAGTAAATGGCCAACCTCAAAAATATTAATTTTTGCAAAAATTTTTCGTACATTTCGTATTTTTCGAGATATTTCGATATTTTCACTTAAATCGATCACCCGACATAATCAATATTAGAAATTTAGAAGTTAAGAAAAGAATTAAGAATTATTTTTTATTAATATGTTATAGAATTTCTTATGTAAAACAAATAAAAACACAATAATACTTTTTTCTATTATTTAATATTAACGAGTTATAAATAATCAACTTTACATATGAGTTCATATGAGTTTCTCTATAAGGGGTAGATGATCCCTTAAAACAATAAATAATTTAAAAAATTTAAAACACGTCAATTTTATTTTTAATTGAACCATCTTAATATAAAAAAAAGTTTGGAAAAAAATTACTTAACAATTAAATATGGAGTAAAATATATGTCAGGGGTACAAAAGGGTAACTTTACAAATCGTATAGAAACACTAATACCATCGGTGGATAGCTCTTAAAAAAAGAAGGTATTCCGTACAGTTACACTTTTATTTTGGGCTGCCTAATTTTCGAGAAAAACAATAAAATAAATTTTACTCTAAACTTGGAGGGGGAGGGGTTAATTTTTACCCTCTAAACCTTGACGGTTGCCGATAAACAAAAAAAATAGGTGTCGTTTAATTTTTAGTGTTCTACTTGAATATCAAAACTCTTTAAATCGGCGATGGACACCTTAATATGGTTGCTTGTAAGAAATATAATATTATGGAAAATATGAAATTTGTAAAAGTTTTTAGAAATGAACTGGCAACTTACGCGTCCAACTGAATCAAATTTGTATCAACTGGAACATTGTAATTTGTTTCCTTTGGACAATGAGAAGGAGATGGTTTAGTTGTTGGTGGTAATGGTTCTTCTTCAGGTTTGGGATGCATCAAAATAAATGGTAATTCAGCCACCAAGTCTCTACAACAATATATTTATTATTAATTTCATTAAATTTTTAAGCAATTTTCATTTGAATAAAACTGGATACATTTCAATTTCACTTACCCACCGAGAGGTCCCAAACATAATTTCACTTTTACTTTGTACTGAACTATAATACCAAGATTTTCCCGTTGGGACGGATCTGCCACTCTGCAAGTACAAAATTCATGTTATATAAACAATTCAAAAGAATTAATATAGAATGATATATTGCATTTGTGAGTTAATAAAGCATGAAGTGAATAGAATGATAAGTTGTGTGGTAACATGCAAGCAAGATGAACATTCAACGTAGGTTAGGTTAGAGAAAAACATATCATAAACAATACATTCAAAGCCAATAAGGATAAGGTCGCCAAGCACAAGGTACACAGACTATGTGTTTTTTTTTTTCTTTTTACATTTTAACATTTACATCATTTGACTTTCATTTATTTATATTATTTGTTTTGCACTATCCAGAACCCGCCCGATACATATACACTCTCCGAATTTTTCAATGATGTACAAATATATACCAAGCAAATAAGCGTATTTGTATATAAAATTATGAATTTTTCGTTAAATAATTTATTGTTTATACAGTACAAATAAGACAGACCTCCTACTCTCTAGACAGAGCAATATGTCTTTATTAAAATTATATAAATGTGTAATATTTAATATCTGCAATAGTGTAAGATGAGATGGAGGCCTGATAAATACATGTTATGTAGGTAAGCAGACAGAAACTAGTGTACAAATAACACTAGAATGGCAAAAATATAACGCAGCCCATACAGATAAAAGATGAATTACTTATAATCATACTGGATGTGCATTGTGCACACACTTACAAAGTGCTTGAGGCTAAGTTAGTATCTTCGTGTTTTAACTGTCCGTCCAAGGCGAGACCCCACTTATCCTTATTATTGGCCAGGAGAGGTGTCAGCATGAATACTTTGCTCAGTGTGAAGCCAGGACCTACTGGACATCCCTCTCTACCAATCCAATCCGATCAGACAAAACAAAACCACAAGCACACACTTTAGTTACAACTCAAAGCTATCGTCTACATAAACAACAAAATCATTTAACAATTTTTTCTAAATTAAAATTACGCCTGAAATGAATTCTGCTTCAATATTATCGTCAAGGGTCGCGCTGTCAAGATGAGATACGCTAAGGCTGGTTTCTTTTTACTCCCACATATCTGGCGCACCGCGTCGCGCGTTATTTTATATTATTGTGCATGCCACGGTATATGGAGCGCGCGGGAACAATTTACAAATCATAGTAATATAATAACAAGAAAGAGCAATAGATAAATATAAAACACAATAACCACCAGAAGTGAAAACAACGCCTGTATATATATATATATATATATATATATATATATATATATATATATATATGTATATATATATATATATATATATGTGTGTGTGTGTGTGTGTGTGTGTAAAAGTGTGTGTGTGTCATTTTTTCGAATCATGCACTCAAGATTTAAGTAGATATTACAAATGGAAAATAGATAAGGTAAAATCATAAATCAAATCAAAATGGTCAACTTGGAAGGGACTGGTAGAATAGGAATGCAAAATCAACTAGATCTAGAACTAGCAAAACAGTCGCGATGCCTTGTACGGCGACTGAAATATAAGGTTTAGCTGGATTAGGACTCAATTTGGATCACAAATAGACTATTTTAGAATTAATAGCACAGATCAGTTGAATTACTTCAGAAGCAATTTATTAACAATTTATATAAGATAATTGTAAATAGAAGCATCGCAAACAAATTTAAGATAAAAAGACATCTGCAACAGTCATTCAAAATGTACCCCTTCCATAAATGTATAAAACGTGGTACGCAGGTCTTTTTATACTTTGTTCAGTTTTAAAATTAACAAATTGTTTTTTATAATATTTTAAATACTATCTGCTGCATATTTTGACTGGAAATAAATCAATTGCTCTTAGGATCAGCAGTAGGTCTGCGGCTATTTAACCATAAAATAATCTAGTTGTAGGAGAAAGTAAATGATGAAGAGTGATGCCAGAACCAGAGCCGAACTCACATTGTCGACGAGGCTAAGTTAGTATCTTCATGTTTCAGTTGTCCGTCTAACGCCAATCCTCTTTTATCTTTGTTGTTCGCCAATAGAGGTCTGACCGAGTAAACTTTAGACATAGTGAAGCCAGGGGACACGGGACAACCTGCTCTGTAACGTACTCTTTATAACAACTCAACATATATGCTCGACTGGCCAACATAAATCATCAGATTCAGATCAATGTAGTAAATGATTGATATAGGTACATGAATTTGTAATTAGTAACGAATAGAATAGAATTGTCGTTCTGAACTCACATTGTGTGGAGTCGAGCCGAGTCGAGCTGATTGATATTCTAACAAAACACAAATGACACAAAAACATTTTTAATGTAGGCGTGTCTTTAAACACTTACTCGCTCTCTGCTTCGGCAACCGTACACTTGTACTGTGCAGTGGAAAACAAACAAATGTCGGCAAACTGGCGCACGGACACCTTGATCTTTTTAACGGTACGGTTCGAGTTGTTCGCTATATGGACGTTGACCGAGATATTCTCACCATGGTGGTACAGTTCTTTATCGAGCGATGCCTCCAAATGCAATTTGTTCGGACTCATGACAAATTCTTTGCTCACTTCGACGGACGGCTGTTCACCCTGTTTACTTGGCGCATACATGATTTTTCGTATCGCTAGACGCACCGAATTGCGTTTATGTGGTTTGTCATCTTGTGTTTCGCCAACAAACGTTTTCAGTTCGTAATCGACACCGCATGGTTTTCCATTGTCACCCGGCGCCGGTTGCAACGTTACCGATGCCGGACAGTGTGGTGGTAATTCGAAATAAAATGGATACGCATTTGGGCCCAATTTCTTAATTAAACGCTCTTGTAATCGTGTTAGTGGTCGTTTACTGGCTGACGAATCTTGTGGAAAAATCTGTTCGGCTGCTAAATACAAATCCTTTCGGAATGTTAAACCCAGTACATCCAGATCTTCTCTACCGTATCGAAACGCAGCTAAAACATGACCAAATACTTTTCGTTCCTTTACATAATCGGAGTCTATTAGGACAACACCATCTAAAACACACACACACACAGATAGGTACAATATATCAAAGTGTAGGTATGTATCTATAGGTACAAAAGAGCCAATCGCTCTATTTCTTGCTAAATTTCAACATACCAATCGGATCGACGTGAGATATATGGTCTACGAAATCTCTTTTGCCTAGATATACTGTTATCTTGCCATTTGGTGAGCTTTTCTTAAAAACTCTGCAATCAAGCATACGTATATGCATGTATAAATAATTTGAATATAAATACGAGTGAGTGAGTGAGTGGTGAGTGAATGAATGAATGAGCATATATGAAAAAAGAGTAGAAAAATTATTTTGTTTACCTAGTAGCCTGTCTTTTGCTACTGGCATCATCCATATCGGGATCGGGACTGGATGGCGCCAGTGCGACCGATGGATTGCTCGCCAATGCTTCTAGCGTGGCCACCACGGGGCTTTGCAGGGGTGAACTCACCCCTTCCGCGCCTATCTGAAATATTTATTATTATTATTATTGTTATTATCATCATCATTATCATTATCATTATATTATTAATATTATTATTATTATGGTTCTCTTTCACAGTGTTAACTTGTGTGGATTATATAACATCCGAGGTCACACCGTGACCTAAAGGATTGTTATATCTTTTAGTTTACATGAGAGTCCTGCGTAGTATGTAAGCAGTGCCTAAAATGGCAGTTCTTTGAATAAGGGCGAAATTGTGTTTTCCCGGTATTTGTTCGACATAGTTTTTGTACTGTTGACTTACATACCCTGTTGCTCCTACTATAATTGGTATCATCACCACCTGTTTATTCCACATGTTTTTTAATTCTATTATTAAGTCTTTATATTTTAATTGTTTTTCTATTTCCTTTTTATTTATATTGCTATTATTATTATTATTATTATTATTATTGTTATTATACATGCAATTTATTCATCATATTTTCTAAATTTTATTTTACTCGAAAAATCAGCAAGTTTACTTCTTAAATTCAAATATGGTAACCGACACAGATTTTGATTTTTCAAATGACAGCGTATCACTATTTTAACAATATTCCGAACCCAATATAATTAACGAGAAAAATAAACATAATTTTTTTAATTGATATAATTAAACTAATAAACAGTAAATAATGTTCGGATGTATTATTATTGTATTTACTATCTCATTATTAATTTGAAATTTAATATGTCGGAATACGGTAAATAATAAATTGTTCAGTAATGTTTAAACATAGTTTATTATATTTATAAAATGTATTTTGCAAAATTATAATAATTTTTACGCTACATGAGAAAATTAACCAATTATTAATTAATATATAATTGATAAAAGAATATAAAACTGCTATATAAATTATTACAAAAAGATCGTATTTAAATATAAAAATATTGATATTGGCAAAGTGGTGAAAGAATAAAGTAATTTCCATTTAAAATAACGTTGGTATGCAAAATTAATGTAAAAACGGAAAATATAAAAACGATTTTAATGAAGAAACAACAGAACGAAAAGAACAGAACAGAACGCAAATGGATATTTTGTACGACCAACGTTGAAGTCGCGTAGGCGGCCGCTTAAGTTAGGCGATGCGATATTGTGATAGTGAAAAAGCAAAGCAGCAAAGTGACAACATTTGAGGTTAAAGCACGCAACTTTATTATCTGAGCCAGGGCACCAAGACCAGGACCAGGACCAGGACCAGGGCCAGGGCCAGGAAATCAAATTATTATGTCTAACGACGTGAAACGGTGCACCATAGTAAAATTGAGTTATATTCCAAAATCGTTGGCTGTTGGTGTTCCTTCCGTCGTGCCGTTTTCCGTTATCAGTGTTTATATCGTTGCGATGTTTGTCGAACAAGAACGGGAAAGGTAAAGAGATCGAGAACGGCAAAGAGAATGACAACAGAACAAAACTCTACGCTCAATTTTTCCTCTGTGACGGATCGCTAGCCAGCTAGCTCCAACTTAGAACGCACGAATAACAGTCTCGAAACTCACTACTCCGCTTTCTCTAATTATAGTTCCGAACTAATTTGTTAACCTTTATTATTATTATTATTATTATTACTTATTACTTATTACATAATTCTCCATTTTTTATTTATGTAAAACAGACTGGCGTCATGTGCTACCTGCTACATTATCGTTGGTTGTAAAAATGTATTATACCGGGTGACCCATTTTAATTAATCCACTGGAATATCTCGATAAATTGTGTCGTACAAAAAAATGTTCCGAATAAAAGTTTAATGGTTTTGGGAGGGCCATCTGATCCTGTCAATTTTTTTTCACTTTGTCAGTCAACTTTGATATCTTAAATAGGAACCACTATTTTTTATTACAAATTCGGATTCTACATACAAAATTATGAATATTTTATTCGAACAATTTTTTTGAATTCGTGATAGATAAGCGCTGTAATCGCAAAAACAAAATGTGGAAAAAACGGGATCTACGAGGTACCGTGAGTCTTTGTATGGCAAAGCAAAACAAAACAAAACTTTTGAAAAAGACCGTTTGGCGAAAATCAAAACAAACAGCCTGACAACAATCAAAACATTACTGTGGATCCCGTTTTTTTTTTCAACTTGATTAATTTTATTTATGCGACTACAGCGCTATTACGAATTCAAACAAATTGTTTGAATAAAATCTTCATAATTTTTTATGTAGAATGCAAATCTGTAATAAAAATAGAGGTTCCCATTTAAAATATCAAAGTTGCCTCCTCCCCCGCTCCTGGTGGTGAAAAAAATTTGACAGAATCAGATGGCCCCCCTCAAAACCATTAAACTTTTTATTCGAAACATTTTTTGTACGACACATATTTGTCGAGATATTCCAGTGGATAAATTAAAATGGGTCACCCGGTATATATATATATATATATATATATATATATATATATATATATATATATATATATATATATATATATATTATTAAAATTGTTTTTATTTGAAGTTTTTGTTTATGAAAATTATATTTCCGAATTAACTGATCATTTGCTGATTAGTTAACAAGATGTCATCATGACGTCTTTTATTGCATTTTATTAGAAAAATGATAATTTGCTTATTTAGTGTCATGTTTAATATAATGTCAATACAATAGTAATGGGGATCATTTAAGAAAACACAGTAAATACTTTTAGTAGTAGTGTGTTTGCTTGAAAAATTAAAGACTGATGTATTCAAATTTGTATGGCTTAAATAACAGCGACAACAACTTAAAATTCATTGTAAACTACATGTATATTAAAATTATCCGTCTTCATGAGTTCTGTTTACGGTTATGGTTGATGTGACGTCAGATCAATCAGACTAAACGATCGTGATAGCCTTTGGTTAGCAACCAGATTCAAGAGTCAAACTGCGCATGCGTTGATGTTTCAATAATAAAATTTGTGGATTTAATAAATTTAATATTTTGTAACCTGTTACATCATATAAATGCAAAAATATCCGGATGTTTTTAATTTTTTTATCTGTCAGCAGTGAGGTTACAGTATTCAGTGCCTAAGTTTTCTTATTGTTTTGTTAATTATTATAGTTAAATATTGTTTTATTTATCTATTATTAGTGTTTTATTTGATATTTATTATTGTATTAAAAATTTGTTTCTATAATGTCGTGGACTCGCGATCAAGTTTGTGCATTGATAGATCGGTATAAAAATTATGAATGTTTGTTCATATTCGACCAACTTTAATAAAAATTTAAATTGTTTATTTGACAAACGTAAAAAAATTCTGCATGATAAAGGATCTTCAATACGTAATTCTTTATTTAACAGATTAAGAACAACTCTTCGTTCTGTTAACCAGTTTCTGCATCAAAATATCTTCCTATTTTTTCGCTTTTTTATTAATGATGCAAATAATAATAACAATTTTAAATTAGTTTCTTGCTGCATATCTATTTGTATAAATATAACCTTTGCGATGTCGATGTCAGTGGACAGATCATAAACATAACCTACTAGTATCAATTGACAGATCACAAATAACAACGTACGCATGCTCAAATGCTTAAAAAAGCCAAAAATAATGCACTAGTGGCATACAGGCAGATAAAATTGAACCACCCTATGCCATAAGGGCACAAACTCGTGAGCGACTGCCGAGCGGTTTTACAGGTAGTGGGAATTTCATGAAAAATGATATTGTTCAAAATTAGTAACCTCTTGCTTTTTCACGCACTGTGACTTTCGAATGAAAAAAGTATCGAGGGATTTTCACTACCGACAAACTTATAGCGACAAAGTTGTTCGCTACAATTCAAGAAAGATTTTTACCAAATTTCAGTTTAAAATAATGGTAACAGCCCAAGTTACGCTCATTTGTTTACATCGGCGCGCCCCGCGTCGCGCCGCCGCCGTCTCACGCAGGTTCGAGCGTGCTTGCAACAATCAGTATTTTTGTTAGCCACGCGTTAGATGTTTTGTGAATCACAATTAAAAATATTGTTATTAACTAATAAAATTGTTTAAAATGAGCTATAAAATGAGATGTGTAGTTTCGTTCAACCAATGTATTTTATTTCATTTATTTTGGATAAAATTAAGATTTTACCCAAACAATCAAACAATTACTAACAAGACAAAGATAAACCAGCCAAATCAAAGTTTAAATCAATCCAATAAACGATTTTTGGATAGGATTGCGCCGGCCGTCAAACGCGCCGCAATACACGCTTTTTCCGCGCAGCGCGCCGATGTAAACAAATGAGCGTAACTTGGGCTAACATTATTTTAACCTGAAAATTGGCAAAAATTTTCCTTGAACTGTACCGAACAACTTTGTCGCTACAAGTATGTCGGTAGTGAAAATTCCCTCGATACTTTTTTCATTCGAAAGTCACAGTGCGTGAAAAAGCAAGAGGGTTACTAATTAATTAGTTATTGGTGTTCCATTACACTTTTTGGCAAAAAGTTTTATCAATTCTGCATCGCTAACTCAAACCCTGTTTAGCAAACAAAGTTGCAATAAAATCTGTTCATATTTACCCGAGATTTCGCGAGTTGAGTCGGAAAAAACCTACTGAATTAGGTCTTTCTAAAATTCCGGTTTTGAATTTTTATTTCATTAACCGTAGTAGTAAACAAAAAAGTTTAATATGAAAAGATGCGCATTTTTATTCTACACAATGGGGTATTTTTAAAAATAAATTTTGAACAATTTCATTTTTCATGAAATTCCCACTACCTGTAAAACCGCTCGGCAGTCGTTCACGGGTTTGTGCCCTTATTGCATCGGGTGGTTCAATTATATGCATAAAAAAATCTGCATTTTCATGCGCATTATTATGTGCATTTTAATGCACAAAAATGGATCGTGTCATACGGGTTTAACGAACTAGATATGAATATGATAAATAATTACTGTTTTTTTTTTTTACCGAAAAACTCAGTTCAGATCAGCAAATATCAGTAACCTTGAAATAATAGCTGTTTCATTTGTCGTCTCGTAATTGAGTTCGAAGTGAGTGAATTGCTTCCCCCCTTACCGATACTGAGTTTGATATTTAGCTAGTGCTTTGCTGAGATTCAAGTGAGCGCACATGCGCAATTCAAATTTCCCTAGTTTAAAATTTGATAACATGTTTGATACGTTGACATTTATATTTGAGTATTTTATTGTGAAGTCAAACAATAGATATCCGGCGAGTCGCAATAAATTATCAACGAAAATAATCCAAATACATCTAATATTTTAGGTTATATCATATGTGGAACTTAAATTTTAAATGTCACTTTCAAATAAATTGTTTTATTTATTAATACAACTCACTCAACAAAATTCATCTCAGCTCAGCTCATTTACAAGATTTACTGATCTGAGTGGAATGTAAAAAAAAACACAGCTAATATAATATAGAAAATAAAAGTATATCACAAACAAACAAAAAACTACAAAAGCGATATAAATATGTGTGTGAGAGCTGAAACGAGAACCAACCGTTTTATGTGCACAATCCTAGACGTTGCATACAAAACATTACGTATAGAGTTGTAAAACTAAACGAAAAAGCATCGTCTTTTCAAGATGCTCATATTAGTTCAATTTACGTAATAAGTTGATAACTACTTATACAAGCAGCAGTCGTTTTGCTACTTATTATTTGGTAATTTTATTATGTCTTATCTACGACAGTGTAATCGACAATTTTTAAATGAATTTGTAGAATTTTATAAAATGTTCCCAGGTTCACGAAAGGTGAAGTCCAAGGAGTATAAAGACAGAGACAAGAACAATTAGTCCTGTGAAATTCTCGTTTAAAAATATGAAGCTAATAGTAAAACTTCATCTAGCTTGAACTCAGAACTCAGATCATGTTCAAATAATTGATACGGTTATATTAAAAACGAAATCGTTTGAACACACTCTAGTTTCTAGCGTTTTTACCACTGTCTAAAACTATGCGCACAAAATATAAAAAAAAAAAAACTGCGCCTCTAGCCCCAGCTTTATTTTATTTAACTGCTTACTATACGAGTGTACAAGTACCGTGCTGACTTGACTAACATGAACAAGAAATAAAAATTATTATTCGTTAATTAATTAATTGAATCACAAAAAAATAGTGAATAAATTTAAACCACCATAATACATACTCGTATATTATCAATTATATAATTTGACATATAAACACAAAATAACCACAAGCCATATTGGTATATTAACCACATGTAGATATTTATATTTCTAGAAATGAATGGAAATTAATTACACAGAACTCTGGAATCTATGCAATATTAATGAACTAATATTGTCCAAATTAATGTGAAACGACCACTTAAAATTTTAATCATCTGATTCACTACATATATGTATCTATTATTCAAGTAGTTGATTAAATTAAAATTTTGTCATATCAAGATTCATAATTTAAATTATAAATAATAAAATGTTTAAGTAAATGCTAAATTCTGTATTTAAGTCAATAAATTAAATTCATTTTGCATGCTTGGTAACAGTAGCAATTAGATATGAAAATATCGAAAATACAGAAAATTGATACAGAAAAATAGAGAAATGTTTTTCGTTTTAACTGTCTCAATAATTTAATATCATTTCTATTCAGAACTAGAAATATTTTTATAAAATAAAAGAATATTTTAGTTTTATGCCCAGTTTAATAAACAATAGAGAAAATTAAGTAAGGAAAGTAAATACGTTTTTTTCTATAGTAACTCTACTACGAGGTACGCTTGGTAACTTACTTGAGTGAACAAATTAACCGAATAAATTACTTGCGCAAATGTCATGGTATCAAATTTTACTATAGAAGTAATCAAGTTCATAAGCTATAAATTTTATTTCAGTATTATATCCAGAATATCATCTATTTTTAACAAATTCTATTTGTCAAATCCTGTGTAGTTTTTGCCTCTTGTCACGAATTTATCCATGTGAAAATTCTCAGTCAATAAATCTCTCAATAGTTATTTAATTTAATTGTTTCTTTGTGAAATAACAAAGTAATTTTACTTGTTTATTAAATTTGCTTGTAAAATAGTCACTTTATAAATTACTTTGGTATTTATGAACCCAAGAATTAGTCATGTAATTTACTTAATAATAAATAATACGTTTATTTTTATTTCATCTTACGTAATATATTACTTTAAAAAAATGAATAAAAAAACTAAATATTAAATTTCTTATTAGAAAATGCTCTTTAAAAAAAATTAGAAAATTTTTATGGCAGGTTGAAAACAAAAGAGTTACAGTAACAGAGACAAAAAAAATCTAGTTTCAATCTCATTTTAAAGATGGCGACCGAATGGAAACATCCCCAGAAGCAGAAACTCAGTTTTACACTTACGGCTAATCTAAACCCCTTCCGAAACCCAGAAAAAAATCGCATTTTATTCAAAATGCACAGTCTCATGTCAGATTGACTAAACTAGTAAATATTTACAAATTTGTTTATTGCGACAGATGAAATAATGACAAATATGGGTTTATTTTTCTGCATTATTCCATGGCTAATGGTTATTTTAAAGGTAATTTTCTATATTTTTTTATTTAATTTGTAGGATTACAAGACATGCAAAATTAATCTACATTATTGATTTAGATATTGAGTCTTATGCTCTGTATTTACAACAGTTCTGTCTAAAATAATTAGGAAAGCAAAAAATTACGAAAATAAAGCAAAAATACACGATTCAATATGGTTGATTTAGGTGATTTAGGTATAATAACCGTGTATTTTTATCATTCAACAAAAGTGTCAACCATATTGAACACTGAAAAAAGTTGTTAAGTTTCATTTAAATGTCTTTCATCTATGTAAACTTTTAGGTGAAGAATATATTTCATTTATTCAATATGTTTACTCTTTCTATAGCTCTTGAACTAACCACTGCTTGACATAATAAATATCTCTACTATAAATTATTAATGTTGTGTTTTTTTTTTTAAATCGTATTTATCGAAATCAGATTATCTTTTGAGAATATTCAAAAGCGTTTTTTAAAAAATCTGCAATGTATTATAGAACAAGATCTTATCCTGAAATTGGAATTGCACAAATCTTCAATATTTTTCGTTATTCTCGCTCGAAAGTACAAGATCTTGTCACTTCGTAATTTTCCTATTTAAAATATTAAATTACAAGATCGATTGCAGTTTCTCGTAGAGGAAGTGCATTCTACAAACCTACAGCAAGAACAAACAGTATTCTAATTTTCACCGATGTATCAGATGGTGGATATCTATCAGACTGTGAAGTACAAAAGCATTGATATCTTCAACTGTACATCGAATGATATTAGTGTGAAAATGTTTAGTTGAAATATTTAATTTCTTTATTAATCTTTGTATATATCCTTTAAATAGGCAAGTATGCCTTTTTGATATTATTATTTAAATAAATCAAAATTAAAACCCATATTCTTAACAGGAATTACAAAAGTTTCTACTTTTATTCAAATTTATAGAATCATCTGAAAGATTCATCTAAATTGACAGGTTTATACACGCGCGTTAAACGTTCAAGGTTGTGTTCAATCGTAGTTCGATATCGTCTAACGTTTGCTGTGATAATAATTCTCTATGTATTATCTATGCTGTGTTTTTTGACATATGTATTTAAAATTGAAAACTGTTATCAATTCCTTTAGAACATGTATTGAATCAATCAAATTTTATTAAAATTGAACCATGTATTTCCGCCTTAAGCTTTACATCTTAAATTTCTATGATCTAGAGTCGCGATCACCATCTTTATATACTTTATTTATGCGAGCAAGTTCTATTATATTGCCACAAATATTTAAACGAAATTTAAATATATAAACTTCGTAAACTACCCTTAAAACCATAAAATAATAGAAAAAACCATTAATAATAATTACTTTACTCTAAGTAATTTCAGTAATGAATTGATCCACAGACCTGACATTATTTGTATTTTTATACTTGTGAGTAGCTTCTGGTAAAGTCATTTTCAGAGAAATTTTAGCACCTGAGATAAATCTCAAAATTGCGCCCCCAAATTTTTTCTAGATAATTAAATGTAAAGAATAATAGGAAAAAAAAGTAGAATATTTGACCATAAAAAAAAAAAAAAACTTTATGCATGAGTTCCATACATATTTACCACGATTGTAAATAAAAAAAGTTGATTTTTACAAGCATCAAATTTTGACATTCTGCTGCCAAAATTGCGTGACAATTATTTTTCAATGCACTCTTTTGATGTCTGAATTTATATAACGTTAGCGTAAAATAATGACATGTTACGGTCCAACAAAATAATTGAAATAAAGTTTTTACAAAATATTTATTTTTCTATTGCTTCATCTCTCTTCATCTCACACATTTTTATATATTTTCTAATTGAATATTAAATAAAATATGAATTTTAAAAAATATTATATTACGTTACAATTAAATTAAATTTAATCTTGCGCCCATTGTCATTTGTCATCTGAGGCAACTGCCTCACTCGCCGCGCCGCGCGGCACCTTCCACTGCACTGATTTCTAGTATATTTAAATTTTGTTTTTATATATATATATATATATATATATATATATATATATATATATAATTTTAATCAGTTCATTAAAACTCTCAGCAATTTTTTAACGAGAAATAAGAAGCATATTTTCTTTTTCGTTTACTACATTTTGTTTGAGTGGACCTTAGACTGCAGTCAAAACCTAATATCGTATATAATTTTTTAACAAATTGCTATTTTCTAATGTAAAATCGAAACAAACTAACGTAAGATATAAATATTTTTTTTTTGTATTTCTTTTACGTAGTAATATAGATAATAACCACAAATATTGTCACTGCATAGGTATATATAAATAATGCCAGACTGAAATGAAACACTACAATACTTTTTTAACGCTTTATACATTTTTTCACTATTACAATATTTTTATATGTATTTATTGTAAATTTCACAAAATTTAAGAAGATGCTATTACTAATTAATTTTTAAATTTTTATGATTTTTATTGAAACAGATTTTTTTCAAAATTTGATTATGTCAAAGTTAAATTGGCAACAAATATACAATACAATGGAGTCACTGTTGTTTTGGTAAACATAATTGGCTGATACTACACGCTCGGTTTCAAAATTAGTTTTAACTAATACCGGTTTTAAGATAAGGCAACTGACATAATAGCAAAACTAAACAAATGAATTAAAAACACCCAGAAACCGAGCGAGTAGTATTGTGACAACGTTTAATTATTTTTGTAGTGAATAAAAATTTATTTAGAAGAATAAAAATAAAATGTAAATAAAAACTCTAACAAACACAAAGTCAAAGGTAAAATTTATGAGGAAGATCTCAGAACCTTTTTAGATCAAAACAGGAGTAAGACAGGGGATGGACTTTCCCCACTACTCTTCAACTGTGTGCTGGAGAAAGTAGTGAGAGAATGGAGGAATAAAATGGAGGAGGAAGGAATTCCTAAAGTAAGAATAGGAAGAAGAATAACCTGGAAATTGACTGTCTGGCTTTCGCAGACGACCTGGCAGTGCTGGCAGAAAACATGGAAGACGCAAGAAGACAAATCAATATACCAAAAGAGACAGCAGAGAAGGCTGGACTGCAAATATCATATAAAAAGACGGAATACATGACCAACAGAAAAGATGCGCCAAGACAAATCACAACAAAGTATGGGAAAATCAAGAGAGTTAACAAGTCCAAATACCTGGGAGAAATAATTCAACCAAACGCCCTTAACAAAGAAGCAGTTCTAGCAAGGGCAAGAAAAATGGAACTGGCATTTCAGTTGACAAAAATATATATAATAAGAAGTCAATATCTATGAACGTAAAACTAAGAGTGAAGGTCAGAGGTTTCAAGGGTTTTCAAGAAAAAGCAAAAAAAAAGACAGGAGCAAAATGGACGGAAGAAAGAAAGAAACAACATGGAGAAAGAATGAAAGAGTACTGGAAGAAACGAAAGAAGGGAGAAAAAACAATCATGAAAAGTTATTTCACGTGGTCCATAGTAGGCCAAAATCGATAAAAGAAGAAAGAAGAAAATGAGAAATAAACGATGCAATAATTTATACATATCCGGTTTTAAAATGCAACTTGGAAATAAGTTATAAAGTTGAAATTTAGCACAGGAGCTGTGCAATACTACCATAATGATGGAAAAAATTTATGCACACTAATTTCAATTTCAACTTCGATCTAAACTACAACCACAATTTCACTTAACAGATAAATATGCATTATCATATGTACCCATGCTTGCATTCAACTATAATTTCATCTTAAACTTCACTTGACTTAAAAGATAACCAACTTTTATCTTTTATAGTTTAGATGAAATTGACGCATGCGCAGTGGCATTAAACTTTCTCACAATCACAACAAAGTCAAACGTTGATGATATTTTCTGTTTAAATACTAATTCGATGTAAATAAAAATATCAAAATGTATATTAATAATTTCATATTAATTATTCCCAGAAATATTAAACGAATCCATTTTAAGGAAAATTTATAACAGCGTAAATCTTAAAAAGTGTGACTGATGTTATTCACATAATAGAATCAGTGTGTATTGCGCATGTGTTAGTTAGACTTATCTATATTGCATGAATGCTACATTTTATCGATAGTTATAATTTAGACTTAAGTTGTAATTTAGATTGAAGTTGAAGGTAAAATTGGTCTGCATGAATCCGGCATAAGTGTGCGTGAACCGCAAGCGAATGCTGTAAAAGCTTATAACTAACTTGACATCCATTGAACAGATTTAGATGGGAGTTTTATTAATAGTTGTGTCTTTCGAGAAAGGTAAACAATAAAAATTGAATAAAAACTCTATTCACTTATAACTTAATATCCACGAAACAAATTTTGATGGGAGTTTAATAGTTGAGTCGTTTTTCGAGAAAGGTTTTACTATGGGACAATGCATGTAAATATGAAAATTGATTAAAAACTCTGTTCGCTCATAACTTGTCATCTACGGAACCGATTTTGATGAGAGTTTTAGTAATAGTTGAGTTGTCTTTCGAAAAAGATTCACTATAAGACAATGCAGCGTGAGTAGCAGGCAAATGCTGTTAACGATAAAAATTTACCAAAAATTGCAATTAAGTTAAAATGGGGTTAAAGTAGTGAACACCGTATTTGGGCAAACTTTTTTATATTTCTGTTATCATGTTTTTAAGGAAAAATCTATAGTGCGAATGCGTGCCATAGGTTGCAGACTAATATTAAATAATAAAACCGACGCTAGTTGAGACTTGAAAAAGTAAACCAATCAATGTATTGCTTAATTTACATTAACAACTATGCGATATTTTCTATAAACAAAATGTGTGTAAAACTGACGTGGAAAAATAAGAATAAATATTTCCACATTAATCTCTGACAATCCATTTCATCTTTATGTCCGCAAAGTTACAAAATCTTGTTCACTAAATTTCATTTAATAAGCAAATCAAACGTAGGATTATGTACCATTTTTTTTTAATGTAAAATAATTTTTAAAATCTAATATAATACCGATACTATTAAATCGACAAATAATACATTGCCGTCTAAAATTTTGATAATTATAAAATAATATACGTATAATGCTACATAAATTAAAAAATAATTCGACGATATTTATTATGAATTAATTTTTAATTCTTATCTCCCCCCAATAGATGTAAGACAAAATGCGATAACAAACTTCAACCTGTTCCATACCAAAGAATTTTAACTGTGATCAATATTTTATAGTATTAAGTTTTATTTTTTGTTTATAATTCATTTGACGTTAATTAGTATCATTGACTTCAATAAGTTTCATTTCGTCATTTTAAATTAAATAAATAACTTAATTAAAAATTACATATAAAATTGATTTTAAATTACTTTATAAAATAAGTGTATGTAAAAATTTCTTGGCACATAAAAAAAGGAAATATTTAATTTACACATTTATTTAACAATGTAAAAAAAAAATACAATAGAATTAAATTTTTATGAAAGTAGAACATTTAGCGTAAAGTTCTAAAGTAAAAAATGCGAATTAAGATAAAATGCCTGTTTATTTTTCCATCTTACAAATTAAAAAAAAAATTGTATTTAATAATCAGCGAAGATTGACGTCTTTTGTCTAAAAACACAGCAAACGTAATTTAGAAATCATAACTCTTTTATTTTCATTATTTAATAAAGTATGAATTCTGTTGAATTTAGAATTACAAACACAAGATTTTAAATTAAAGCTAAAGAATTTACTGTTGGTTAGACAGACAATGTGAGTTAGCCACATTTCTCATTTATTCTAATAAAAAATTATGCAACGTTTTTGATAAGATTAAAAAAATCAAAATTTATTTATATGTGATCTCAACTATAAATGCCAAATTTTTTCTAGTGTTATAAATTTATTTAGAACTAGCTGGCCCGGCAAACGTTGTCTTGCCTTTATTTTAATGTGTATATTAAATTTTTTATGAATTTTTTTTGTATT
This sequence comes from Clivina fossor, assembly GCA_963966155.1. NCBI lineage: Eukaryota > Metazoa > Arthropoda > Insecta > Coleoptera > Carabidae > Clivina > Clivina fossor. The sequence continues at coordinate 82,126,381 of OZ014550.1, forward strand.
ACAAAAAAAAATCAATTTCATTTCTCATATTATAATTATTTCAATTTATTTGGAATCAATTTCTTTCACACTTTTCTATATTTTTCCTAGGGCCCCCCCGGAAGAGGGGGCTACGCCTCCCCCCGGGGGGGGGGCTACGCCCCCCAGGGCCCTAGAATCCTTTGCGGGAGTGTACTCAACAACTTCCCAAAGTTACAAATTTATTTATTTATTTATTTATTTTTATTTTATTGAGTTTGGCTAAACGGAACCCCATTGATCAGCTATCGACCGGGGTTAAAAAATATAAAATGCTATTAAAAAGTAGGGGTTGGTGGTAGGAGGGTAAAAATTTAGGAGTAAATGTATTTTTTAATGGCACACCATAAAAAAATAACCAAAAAAAAAATTGTCCAAAAAATAAATTTTTTTTTTAGGGTGAGCCACCCTTAACACTTAGGGGTATAAAAATTAGTTATAAACCTATTCTCATACCTACTGAATATACATATAAAATTTCATCAAAATCGGTCAAGCCGTTTCGGAGGAGTATAAACAGTAAAACTGTGACACAAGAATTTTATATATTAGATATGTAATTATTTATTGTCAAAAAACATTAAAATTTCTACAACTTTTTATATCTCTTATTAGCGTTTAAATAAGAGTGTTAATGAGTTGTAATCCGGTTATTGCAGTTAATGGAGCGATCTAAGAAACTGAATCTGCCTGGTAGCAAATATTTGTCTATCGATTAAAAAAAAATTTAAAACAAACTGGAATGTAGTGGATTGATTGATCACTAGTTTTATTTTCAATCAAAAATGCAGTAAATTTTACTTTCCTTAATAGGTCATAAATCAAATTTAAAATATTAAATTCATAATAAACTTCTTTAACCTTATTCAATTTAAGGTGAGAAAAACTAAAAAATCTGTAGCAAAAAACTATTTGTTTAATTGAAATAAATTTTTCTTGTTCATTACACATCAATATAATTAATAAGTTTTAAATATATTTTTGAAATATATATAATTTGCTTGCTGGTTGTATGTTCGGTAGGTATGTGAAATTGAAAAATACGATAATATAATTTTTCCCAAAGATATTTTCTATTATGTGACGTAAAGATATTTCAAAATACCAACAAGTTTAAAACACATGGTGTTTTAAATAAAAAGCGATTAAATGTCTTGAAAACAAAGTGAAAAAAATTAAAAAATTGTAAGTCACATCACATGATAGCCAATATTAATATGATAAGAAAGACTATGAACTACATAAAATTCTGTTAAATAGTATAGTATTTAAATAGTATTTGATGATTTTGAGAAAACACAACAGAAGGTTTCAATTTTATAAATTTTATTATATTTTGACGGTGTCATCTAATAGGTGTCCAAATTATTATTACTTTTGTTTCAGTTATTTATTAACTGTTATTTAAATTTGAAGAAAGGATATCGAAAACACAGTCTTCTATTACGGAAGTTATTTATAAATTATTAAAAAAACTCGATGTTTCGTGCTGATCACAGCACTTCCTCAGGAGAATTTGATATAAAATTATAAATTATGATAAAAAGCAGAATAAACTAGTTTTCAAATATATGTATTAAAAATATGAAGATCTTTTTTTCTTTTAACCTATATTTAAAAGTAGTAAGAATAGTAATGGTAAATGTTTATTAGCAAATTTTAATATTTTAAATTTTTAAAAACATGTTCAGTGCCGCGTCAGAAAGTTTAAAATTTAAAATATCCATATATTTGAAAAACTCATTTTTTTCAAACTACATTAATTGTAAAAAATACTGTATATTAATGAGGAATAAATATATGTGCCTATATTTTCCAAATTTTTAATAACTATATCAACGGTGGGCAAATGCGGCTCCGAGAGCCGCATGCGGCTCTTCACTAAGTCAAGTGCGGCTCCCATTAAAGTTTTAGAGAATGGGTGACATATTTAGTTGACCAATCAACATCTTACAGAATTTCTGCGGACAGCATTAACTAATTTTACACCAAATTTTAAAAATTTGACCAAAGATTGTCCTTAGATTTTATTAGTAAATATATTTTTATGATATAGATTTCTGTTATATTTCATTTTTATTATATTTGAATTTTATTATTAAAATTTTGGAATAATTACTATCTTTTCCATTGTTATATTTTTATGTTTATATGTTATAATGATATTTTGTCTATGTTTTTATATTGTCACTTGTGAAAATATGCAATTTTATTAAATAAAAAAATTTGTGTATGGCTCTTTATAGAATATTCAAAACCGAATTGCGGCTCCCTTAGGCCTCATGTGTGCCCACCCCTGAACTATATTATATAAAATTATTAATTAAACACTATTTTTTTTTTTTCAAAGAAATCTATATTTCATGTGAAGCATGAGATATTGTATAATTATTAGACCCATAAAAATAGACCCATATAAATTAATTTTGATTATTCATAATCACCGGTTATTATGTATACTGCAACATATATAATAAAATGTAAATATCGTTTTCAAAAACTAGAACCGATTTCTTTTTGTAACTAATATTGTAACTCCTTAAATATGTTAGTGATGCTTTTAATATATTACTGATATAACACTATTGATGATAGTTTTGAATTAAATAGTGACAATACACATAACGGCTTATACTGATGGTCAAAATTTATAAATAAATAAAAACATTTGTGTAAATAAATAAGCCTCATCAAAAATTAATCTCTTTAAACCCATGTCTTAGGTAACTGTCAATTATTTAAATTGAAACTAGAAATTGGTTTGTAACTTTCCGAATTTTTTTTTCCAGATTTCGAAAGAATTATCTTAAAATCAAATCTAAAACGGAAAGATATTATTAGATTATATACCTTAATATTAATCTACCAATGTCTTTTAAAATAGTATGGCGTCAAGTGAACTAATCTAAATAAGCGTACGTTGCCACTGAATGCTATGTAATACTAGACTATGTTATACGTCGATTAAGCTAGCAGACATATTTTGGCAGAATGACTTGAAATTAGTCTCAATATTTTAGGCTCTTTATGGGCTATTTTAGGCCCCAAACGCCAAATTTTAGGCTCCAGCCGTTTTTCCAAAAATTTGATGTCTGCCAGCTTCTTCGCAAAGTTAGCAGAATCTAGAAAACGATACCAAAAACAATCGCAATATGACTTTCTAACATTTGTTAATTATGGGCTATTTATGGGCTTCATTTTCAATGAAATTTTTTTTTTATTATTATATTTTTTAAATAGAATAGAATGAAAATTTAGGTTTCCTTTTTTTGTTCAAACTGTAAATACGAAAAATCGAAGATTTTTATATGTGCTTTATAATTATATTATGACATAAATACATGATAGATATATTGTTTAAATTTGTTGCGCATAACGCACAACAAGCTTTTAACTTTATTATTATCATTATTTTTATATTAAAAACTTGCAATTTTTTCTCAATTTTTTATTAAATTGTTAATATTATCTTTATCATTATATAAAAGAATAAAATAAATCTAATGTACTCATGACAATATCATTGTAGCGTGTAATGCAGGCTTTGACATTTAGTTTGCAAATTTTCCGTAGGTGGTAAGCACTATCCTGAAATTTTTTTTATGAGAAAATTATATAATTAAACAATAATCAAAATCTGTTCAAACGATAATTAAATAAAAAAAAACAATCTTTTTAATAGTATAATAGTATTATAAAGCACATATAAAAATTTTCGATTTTTCGTATTAAAATTTTCATTTTATTCTTTTTCAAAAAATTTAATAATAAGAAAAAATAATTTTGCATTGAAAATGGAGCCTATAAATAGCCCATAATTAACAAATGTTAGAAAGTCATATTGCGATTGTTTTTGATATCGTTTTTCGGAATTCTGCTAACTTTGCGGAGAAGCTGGCAGACATCAAATTTTTGGAAAAACGGCTGGAGCCTAAAATTTGGTGTTTAAGGCCTAAAATAGCCCATAAAGAGCCTAAAATATTGAGACTAATTTCAAGTCATTCTGCCAAAATATATCTGCTAGCTTCATCGACATCTATGTTATGCTGTAAAATAAACATGATAATATAAGGTGATACATTAAAAATTGCATGTAAGTGCCATCTGTAAGTAAAGGTCATTTTTGATTAAATATCCAATCATAAATTGCCTTTATGCTATTGGTATTAATGACCATTTAAGAAAAAATATTCAATAAAATGATCTATACTTATATAGATGCATTACCCTTTTATATATCAAGCTACTGGTAGCAATACAATGCAACGCAATGCAATGATGTTAATCAAACAAATTTAAATTTATAGCGTAGAATCTCTTAACTAGCAAGCGATAATGGATACTGAAAATTAATAAACGCAATAAAAAAAGGTGCTTCCTTGTGAGATCAACGATATAAAAATTATCATAACAGAGATATGATAAACATATTGTGAAAGAAATCACTATACAAAATTCAATCTGCTCTCATTAATTTTGCGAATCCATATTTTTCTTTTTTTTTTAATAACTATACAGAGGTGTAACTAAGATTTTGGCGATCTTGGCAAAAAAAAAATATTTGCCCCTTTTTCATAAATATTAAATACATATTGAATTCTCATTCGTTTTCCGCAAGTTTTATGATTTATCTGAAATTGTGTTAAAAATAGAAGATTTTCTATATCCATTATTTAAATAATGTAAATGTTTTTTACAATGAACGTTCAATCTTAGGTTCAATGGTATTGCCCTTCAAATACTAGCGCCCTTAGCAATTGCCCTGATGCTCGCCCAATGTCTAGTTATTATACGCTACTATATCTGTATTTTAATCCGAAAAAATTTCATTAACCAATAATTACATTACAATCACATGACCATTTTTCAACAAACTACAACTGCTACCTGAATTTGGTGAATGTGGTGAATGAATATACATCTGTTTTTATGGCACGCACTGACAAGACATCGCATCGCATCGCATCGCATCGCATCGCATCGCATCGCATCGCATCGCATCGCATCGCCTAGTATAGCATAGCATAGAAGAAGCATAGCTGAGCATGCAGTTGGAATGTATATACTAATGCTTGAAATACTAATGCTTGAAGATGTATTCCCATAAAACAATGCTTACCTCAATTATTTTGCTACCGTACACTTTCAAATGTCATCTGAATGAGCGCATTCAACTTTTATGAGAAATTCTAAAACAGCTATCTGTTTTAATATCGTATTTATGTGATTCTTCAGCAATCTGAAAGGAAGAAAATTTTAACAATTTTGAACTAATGTGTGTTCATTTACTCTACTAAACTTATAATATAATTACTAACTGAGATATGAATGAACAAACATTACTTTTTCATCAAACCTTAGGTATAGTATTATCAAAGTTTCTAGTTTGAACAGCTTCATTCTTTTTAAAAAGCGACAAGGTTTTTATTTGCTAATTTTAAACATCTACGTTTTTATATGATATGATAAAATAAATATTTATCATACAGTTACCAACAATTTATAAACATTATTATATACCTAGATCATATAAATAATATTTTAAATATGAGTCAGTTCCGTTCCAAACTTTTCATACAAACTGTCTCAAAAAATTATTGCAAATAATTATTTAAATAAAAAACAATTTAATATACCACGTTTTTAACACGAACTAAAAAGTATAAAATAATTTCTCCTAGCCCCATACAGATTTATAACCCCATACAAAAATACGTGCAGCGCATGCAATAGATAATAGTAAGGAGTGTAGGGAGTAGCTGTCGTTGCTCCACGTTTTTCTATATATGGTTATAAATCTGTATGAGGCTAGGAGAAATTATTTTATACTTTTTACTCCGTGTTAAAAACGTGGTATATTAATTTTTTTTATTTAAATAATTATTTTCTACTTTTCAGTTTTGTTTAACTTTAACCTAATTAATTAATTTAATTAATTTAAATTTATTTATAATTTTATTAATTATAATTAATTAAGTTAATTAATTAACTTTAATTTAATATTTCTAATATTATTAATTAATCAATTAATTAATTAACTAATTAATTAGTTAATATTGCATTGCCATCCAGTTCTGAGCTGTTTCAAGTCTCTAGCTCATTGGGAAGTTAGTTTAAAATTGGAAAATTTGTACAGAGCAAACAAACAAACAAACCAACACACAGACAAGAAAGCGAGTTAATAAAAACGTGTTAAAATACATTAAATATAGTTTAAATAGAAGCGCCAAAAGAATTTTAAAAAAAATGAATATATAAAGCTCTCAAAAAGAAAAAAGTTCTTAAAATTTTCACTGAAATTTGATCAATTTCAAACAAACGCGTATGTGAGTGTATGTCGTTTTGACGTCTACAAACTGTTTTTCCAACTTACATTCTCTATTTTATTTATAATTATTAATTACTAGTATATTTACTATCATTTACATTATTCAAATATATTTTCTTGTTTTTACATATAAACTGTTGTACGTAAAACATTATAAAATATTGTTTTATTTATTTTTTATAAAACCTTTTTTCTCATTTCATATGAAGTTCATATAAAATTCTCAAATATTTTTTTCAAAAAACATTTGTTAATTTTATACAATATATGCATGTTTTTTTTTTCAATATAAACATTAATTAATCTTGAAGTATCAAAATTAAAAACTGTAACCGTTACAATAATATAAAAATTAATTCAAAAGCATTAATAATTATTTTTACTGCATATTTTATTTGCGGTATTAAACTTCATAAAAAAGTAAATTACAATCAAAAAGAAAAAATATATGCATAATATATATATATATATATATATATATATATATATATATATATATATATATGTAATAATAATGTATGTATGTAATAATTAGAGCATTTGTTTTCTATATAAATTTTGTTCATTCTCATTGTTTATATAATTATAATTATGAAGAAAAAATACGTAAATATAAATTTTGTACATTTTCATAAATTAAATACGAACAAAATGCGAAGTAAATTTGTTCCCCAACATTTTTGTAAGAAAAAAAATATTAATTTTTGCTACATTTTGTGTACGAAAACATGACACTGCAATACAATATGTGCAAAAATTCGTTATGTGGTAATAGATTTTACATATAGCATAATTTATTTACATAAAATTTATTTAATTTTACAATTTTTTATTATAAATTACTAAAATTAAACTTTTACAAAAATATAGCCAAGTAACATGTGTTTATTTACAAAGATGTAAACAAAATTCAGTACAATTTTCAGTAATTAAAAAACTATGAATAAAAGGATATCTTGAAAAAAGTAATAAGAAAATTGAATTCTTTTGTTTATAAAGTTATGAAAAATTGTGAATATTTTAAGAAAGATTTCAATATCACATGAATAAAATGCTAGAACCGAGTAAAAATGTGTGTGCGAATAGACCAACTGAAATTTCGTCAAATAATTTATCGTAGTGCGCGCAAAGTATAGACATGGACGCTTAACGAATATAGAATGAACTAACGTACAACGCCAATAGAACGTACATCAAACATTAAAATACTCACAGAATATCTGGATTTAAGGGCACCTATTATATCAACAAGTCTCGTCGCGTCGCGTCGCGCACACGCCTCAGTAACTCAGCAGAGACAAAAGTCGAAAACAAATCGAGTACGACTAGCACTAAATACACTTACAGTCGATGTAGCTCAACAGGTTAGGATAGCACTGCGAGACAGTAAGAGCGAATAGCGACAATCGCGACTGTAGTCAACATTGTTAGTCGAGTCGACTCGACTCGAGCGAGTCGTTGTTATCGAAGAACAACGGACAATAAACAGCGCGGAAACGAGGATTGCTTGGCGTGCGTGTTGAGCGAAACCCAGAGCAAAAGCCAACCAAGCCAGTTGAGGGTTCGTGTGATGTGTCTAGCTTGAGTGAGCGTAGCGTTTTCATGCAGTCAGAATAAGCGAGCGAGTGAGCGAGCGGACTGCGATTCGGAATTGGACTCTGCTGATAGCAGAGCAGAGCAGAGCAGAGCAGAGCAGACCAGACCAGAGCAGAGCAGAGCAGAGCAGAGCAGAGCAGAGCAGAGCAGAGCAGAGCAGAGCAGAGCAGAGCAGAGCAGAAAGTTAGATTTATACTTTTCAGTTCCGTACCGTACCGTACTTGGTCGTAGTTATTAAACCAATATAATCAAATGCAATCATTTATAATTTGACGTAGCAGGCAGTAGCTGACCGTAGCAACCGTAGCTAGCAACGGCTAGCTACGGCCAGCCAATAAGCAACAAGACAACTTGAGTTTGCACATGCGCATTGTACGTTTTCAGAATGTTTGACATATCGTCGCTGTCAAGTTAAAATCTGCTATGTTGTTTTTCAACAATTTTTCAGGAGCTGCAAAAAACTATGTAATTTTTATTATTTGAAAAGGACATTTAAATTCTCCACATAGCAGATTTTGACTTGACAACGACAATATATTTTATAGGTTCGTCTATTTCTATTAATAGGTCTTGTTTTATATCGACGAGATCTCTTCGTCATTACCTGTAATGCAGCAGCACATAGCAAAAGACTCGTAGCGCCCAATAAACACTGCTCTTTTGTTAACATTTTTGTAACAATACAACAACAACGAAACAAACAAAGAGAATGAATTTGTTGGTTATAATATGTGGGTCATTTAAAAAAAAAAATTGTGTTCAGTAACGTATATTAATTTTTGTTATAAAAATATATTTTAAAATATATAGGCACACAAATAAATTATATAATGTATTTGCAAATATTTGAATCAATTTTTAGTAATTTATAAAATATTTTTTAAATTTTTAAGTGAATCTATAGGTAATAATAATTGATTGGAAAATTGAACTTATGTTGTTTAAATGAAACCCATGAAATATATGTCAAACATTCAAAAAAACAGACAATGCGCATGTGCGAATTCACGTTGCCTATTCACTGATTGGCTGGCCGTAGCTGCCGTACCTAAAAAGTTAAAATATTTCAACTTTGGTACGGTTTAACTACGGCCAACTACGTCAACTACGTTTGCTGCGTCAAACTATGAATAAACACATTTGATTGTACAGGTTTAACTTAGGTACGGTACGGTACGGTACGTTCGACTATAAATGTACCTGAATAGATCCACTGAGCACGTCGCGCCGTACGCTGTACGCCGCACCGAGCACGCATGCAAACGCTGAACGCGCAACACGACGCAACGCGACGCGACGCAACTGCGCGGAACGGAACACCAGAATATTCGTGCTATATGGATGATGCTTATACAGCTACGTATATTATAATATATACCATGTATACACACACAGACACACACCAAATACCCTACCCTGTCTGTATACCAGCAATTTGCAACCTTTTTATTCTTCATCTCTTCCATCTATCTTTTAACGATGTTTTGTGTCAATGTTACCAAATGAGGTGGGTACCTCACTATACCTCATACTTATTTTAACCATTCATTTCCAATTTTTTATTTCATAAATATTTTATGGCACTATGTTTAGCAATAGAAATTTCTGTTTTAATTTAATATACTTAAATAACAAATGTTACCAACACAAATTATTATATTTAAGATATTTTGCTGATTTTTTTATAAATAAAACTTTCATATTGAATCTGCTTTTATTCCTAATTAACACAAAATTTATAACGGTCCGTCAACTGATTTATAAATCTGGTTCGCTTCAGTTCAGTTATACCCTATATTTTTTTTACAAAAGAACTGAAGAAAATACCCATTTTTGTTAATGATTTGATAGCAAAATAACACACAAATTTATAAGAATTATGTGTATTAATTAATAAACTATATTTTCCAATATAGCATATTACTAAAAATCACTTCAAATCTATAAATTGAGTTGAAAATACATCAAAAACGTTCTGTTGTAAATAAGCGCCCCTTTTTTCGATTATTTTATATTACAAACGAATTAAATAGGTTACATTAAAAATAAGTATGAAAGACAAGTTTTTGCATGAAATCAATTTGCCTTGATTTTATTATCGTAAACTATAGTATATTATTCAATAAAGATGAAATTTGCAACACGAACCATAATAGGTGAGTGCCGAAAAGTAAGTTATAGACATAACGTACGAGTAGAATACTGTATTTTTAAAAAACTATACAACAGAACTTTTAGGTCTGACATGAATGGCATTTGAAAATAATTATAAATTGACAATTATAGGGTATCTTAACAACAACGCTTATTTATGGATTACCTATTTACGACTGTGTAGTTAAGACTTTGAAGAGTTGTGATTGATCAATTAATGAATACATACACACACAATCACGCCATGTACCCATATAGGTGTGGCACAAACTCTTTTCATCATTCCGAAATCAGTCGCCTCCAAACATTCCTATCCAAACAAGCAACTTTCGCTTCAACCACATTCATAATTCCTCTCATACATGTTCTTTTATTCCTACTACTTGGAAACTTTCGCTCACGTAAAATAATAAATATGTATTTCGTTTATTAAATAGTTAAAATATCGTAATAGTAAGCCAGCACAGCACATTGGCCATACTACCAACACAAGATAAACCATCGGTTTTACAACAATATAGCGATTTCAAACCATAATAATTAATTGACGGTCAACCGCAATGAACCTACATACAAGGTAACGTTCAAAATTATGTAAAATTACGCAAAGATATGTTCAGATTATGTCTCGTTCCTGTATATACTTGTTGAACCCGCATGTGGTAGATCTAGTTTGGTGGCACGGATGCCTCAGTTTGTAGCACCGAGATATTCGACGGTTTGTATCTAGGTGATTAACGAGGTTTTAGAAAATATGCAATGTTCGCAGCGTTATACGAGTAACACACAGAGGGAAGAACTGGAAAATACAGAATGATTGTGTATAACGTCGCAGCGTTATAACACACGGCGCGGCGACAGGAACGGGAAAGGAATATTGACAAAATGTTGCAGTGTCACGTAAAGATTTATGTATCTTGTAGTGAGGTCCGTACTAAATTAACTTTTATTCGTTAAAAATCTTATGTTTATACGTTCACAAATACCTAAACTCAGAAAAAACAAAATACGTTAGTTAGACAAAAGTAATAATGTTAGTCATTCAAAAAAATTTAGATTAGTTTTTCTATTTCAATTTCTATTCTCAAAATCAATAATTGTCCTTGGCGAAAATAAAATAATAATACTACAGTGTCAGATACAATAAAGTAAATTTTACATGCATCAGGTCTACTAATCTTCCATATATGTATACTCGTATAAAGCACAATGTAAATATGTATGTGTGTATGTATATTTTTGTCGGTTTTTAAATGCAACATGAAAGTGAGTTATAAAGTTGATATTTAGCATAGAGCTGTGTTAATACTACCACAATGATGGAAACAATTCAAAAGCGAGGATAAGTCAGCGCGAGCCGCAGGCAAACGCTGTAAACAAAACAGATTCTGATGGGCGTTTTATTGATAGTCGTGACGTTTTTCAGGAAAAGTTTTACTTGAGCCTGCGGCTCACGCTGTACATGATGGAAATTGATCAAAAACACTGTTTCTTTATAGCTTGAGATCCGCGGCATTGATTCTGATGGAAGTTTTATAAAAATTGACTAAAAACTATTTGCTTATAACTTGCCATTCACAAACAGATTTTGATGAAAATTTTATTAATAGTTTATTCGTTTTTTGAGGAAGGTTTTATTGGACAATTATCCGTCGTAGAACTGCGTACCGTTACAATATATTTTTACATATTTGAATTGTACGTTGAAATGAATTCGAAATTTATTTTTATGTGGCAAGTCTATTTTTGGTGCTAATTTTTCTATAAAAATATCAACCATGAATATAGATGTCTATATACCTGATACATGAATTATTTTGTTATATACATTAGAAAAAGATGAATATAGTGTTTTTCACATTTTGTAATCTGACACCTACATATCTAAAATGCACTCGCCAGCTAATACAGAGACATCGATTCAAATGTAAATACAAACGTGTTTATAAACAAAACTTCTCTCTCTTTTAATAATAAATCAAAACATTGTGCTGTGCGTTCATGGAAATTTGTGATCGATCATTGATCTTTTTGTTGATCGATCTGATCGCTTGATCGATCTTGATTTTAATAGATTATGATTGATCAGAATCAAGATCGATTAAAAAGAAAATTTCCATGAGCGCGCAGCACTAGGGCTGCGAACAAATATCGATCAGATCGATTTGATCAAAAAATCGACTGATCGATCCAAGCGATCCAAGTAAAAGAAAGATCGATCTGATCGATCGGATTCGATTTTATGCCCCTATGCAAAAATTTTGTTTTTATAATAATAATTCTTTATTAGTAGCTTGAAGCTATTTATAGTCAACTAAAATATTTTTTTAGGTAAATATAGATAAACTAAATGTTTCAAAATAATTAGAACGATTTTGCATCAAAATGGTAATATATATTTAAAAAAAATTACTAAAATGTTCAAGAATTTGTGATCAGCTATGACACATAATTTTTGATCGATTCGGATCGATCTTTAAAATCGGCCAAAATCGATCCGACTCGATCTTTAAAATCGACAGAGATCGATCTTTAAGATCGATTCTGATCGATCCGGATTGGTTTTTAAAATCGAACAATCGATCTGATTGATCAAAAAAACAGGATCGAAGATCGATCATAAATTTTCCGGATCGCGCAGCCCTATACAGCACTAAACACAACAAAATGTTTTGATATATTATTAAAAGAGAGAAATTGATATTAATATTTTTCATATCAGAATATCCATTAGAAGAAAACTTACTACAACACAAAAAAAAAATAAAATTATAAATTCTTTTTGTATGTATGTCAGTGATTATTGAAATATTATTAGTAAAGCTCAGATTTATAGCATATAAATTGATTTTTACTCGGTCATTTGTAATGTTTATAATAGTAGAATAACTAGTTTATTTAAAAATAGTTTTGTTTAAAATTGCACGAAAAGTGCAGAATTTTGCCTAATTTACAAACAAAACAATTACACGGTTGAGATAGAACGTATATATAAAAAAAAAATGTTTGATCAATAATAATAATAATCAATCAGTTGATCGAATTAGATCTATCAAAGGATTAAATCGATCAAATCGATTTTTCTTTTATTGTGAACGATTATTTTTCGCAGCCCTAGTTGTGTTGCTGATTCAATGTTTGTACTTATTATTAGTAACAAAATAAAAGTATGAATGATTAGATATCTATTTTCTTATAATTGAAAATTTGTTACTGAGTATCTTTAGAGAAGACTTTGTACTGAAAATCGTAGATTTGTCGTACTCGTAATAACTATTATTCAAAATAACTTTAAATTTACTCATGAAATTCATTATCCTTCGACAAGCCGACATCGAACTGCACTGCGTGATACCGACATGGGTATATTATACCCATTAAAAATAGCTATAAAAAATCTAAAAATTGGTAAAAAAAAAGCAAAGTTTTATTATTATAAATATAGGAGTAAAGTTTTATTATCTAAAATTGCAAAATAAGGCCAAAAATACATCTTATATTATTTCATAAATAGTAACAGACCGTCCCGTTGTTAGAGTTCTACTGAACACTGTCAACGTTTGTCTCTGTGTATATGCTTAGAGAATAGCTAACCAAGTGATGCGCGCGCAGTCGTACGTATGTATTTTTATTCATTATATTATTAAATTTGACGATTATTTGACATTGGAAATTATTTCTGGGATTGATATTAGTGTATATTTAATATAAACTAGTTGCTAGATACAATAAATTAATATTTAAACTAGGTATATTATACCCATGTCGGATACGGGAAGGTTAAAATAATAATTTCATCATAAACATTTGCGTATTATTGACGTAAAACATTGTTTATTTTAGTTTAAAATCAACTTTACATAAAATTATTTTCCACATCAATTATTTTAATTTTACGAATTTGTCATTTGACACGTAAAGTTATTGCTAGAAGATAGTTAAGAAAATTTCAAATTACTGTACCAAAAATATATTTTCTTTTAATAACCTTATTTTGACAATATACTAATGTTTAGATATATAAACAAATTTTCGTCATTATGTATTTCTAAAATTTTTTTGATGCCTCTAGACACCTGCGTTTAGGGGCATCAAAAAATGACCACCTGCGGTCATTTTCCAATCTGTCTTTCTTACTATGTCGAATCGGGTCTCAAGCATTTAGTATTAAAAAGTAAGAAAATCTGCAATTACTGATTAAATATAATAATTAAAAATGCCTAGAAAGCATTCAAATATTTTTACTAAATATTGAAATTTTAGATACTATAAATAAAAATATTCAAAACTGTTCTACATTAATGTATTACAGTTTTAAATATAACAAGTTCTGTTGGTTGCGGTTTTTAAAAACTTTAACATAATATCTATTTCGTTCCGTCTATTGATACCTACAAAATTTACGGTTACAATTTTGGAAACTAATGAAATTCTTTATATTTAATATTTTCAGTCATTTTAAATATTCTTTTAACATACAACATATACTTTAATCAAATTACAAATACAAAAATTTAATAAAATTTATATCGGATAATATTATTTCTATTACATATATTTTTTTTTAAATTAAATGTGTGAATGTGCCCTAACTGTAAAACTACTGAAACAAACTAAGTTAAACTTTTATATAAATCAATTCGATCAAAAAAATTTAAGTTTATATAACATATTTTATAGACAAGATTTACATAATTTTCCGTTTCTTGCTCATTAAAAATACGTATAAAAATTTAGGTACTTCAAACTTCAAGAAATAAATGTAAATATTTTATGATCAACACGAAAAGTTACAAAATGAGAAATAGTATTGATTATTCAGAAGAAATGAAATCTTTTTATTAATTTTTTTTTTATTATTATTAAAAAATTTAGAATAAATTTTTAAAAAATTAAAAGCATTTTTATTAATAATTCCATTTTGTAAATCTCCGTGGATTATAATTTCTTCTTTTATTCTATGAGTAATTTAAAGGCTTTTTCCATATTTTTCTATGCTATACAAGATGTCCAAAATAACTGGTTTACCATGGGTATCTTGAAAACCGTAAGAGATACAAAATTTGCCGTATAAAGAGAGTAATTTAATGAGTTTTTTTTTCTCTAAAATTACATAGGTTTGCTAGATATCAACAAAAATGTAAATTTTGCTGATTTGTTTTTTTTTTTGCTTAGATATTTTTTATTTAAGTTCGCACAATATTTTAACATGCACTTTCTATAGGCACTTTTTTATGAAGATTTTACAACAATCCTAGAATTTTTTATAACTCATATACTTTTCAAGAAATTCATACTAACGCGTGTGTGTATGTGCAAAAACTACAAAAGATTATTTTGATTACACGATTACGTTTAAAAAAATAATATCTTATGTGAGTTAACTTTGTGTTATTGTGATAATTTATGTAGTTCAATTTGTATATTCTGCAAAAACATTAATTTGAAATATAACATAATTTATTTATTTATATTAAAAAGTTAACAGTTTATTTTTTATTATACAAGAAAAAAATACAAATAAATTCTAATTAAAATATTAATAAATTAAAAAAAAACATCTCTTTAAAAATAACAAAAAAAATATAAAAAATTCAATATATATAAGGTGGTCCAAAAAAAAAATCGTTTTTTTACGGACCCCCTAAAAAAACTTCATTAAAAAAGAAACTTTTTGAGCCAAGTTTCATCAAAAAATAATTATTGATATTAACCGGTACGGGTTAATTCATATATATATATATATATATATATATATATATATATATATATATATATATATATATAAGATGTTCCTTTGGAAGGTTGTCAAGTTAAATTTCGAGAAACTATATCATTAGAAATATTTAGATATTATGTATCATTATTAATTGTACCCCATTTTTTCTACTCCATTATTTCCACCAATACTTTTCTTCCATCAATTCTTTTTTCCACTATACATTTTTTCCACCAATTCTTTTTTCCACCAATTCTATTTTCATATTTTCAACCAATTCTTTTTTTCATTAATTTTCTTACCAAACTTAACCTAACCCTAACCTAACCTAACCAAACCAAAAAATTTGGTGGAAAAAAGTATTGGCGGAAGAAAAGTACGGAGAAAAAAATGGAGTGGAAAAAACGGAGTGGAAAAAAAAGTGAAAAAAATGTCTCCCACCATCATTATTAAAAAAAATGCATTTTAAATAAATTATTTAACGTTATTAGTATTGTTATTGACTATATTTGAAAATCTTAGTAAATAATTTTGAAATAATGCTATTATTAGGTATTGTGCTATTTTCAAATATTTGGTAATTATTAAAAATAATAATAAGAAAAATAATTTAGTAGTTGGATAGCTCTGGATAGCTCTGGATACTCGCAAGTCAGTACATATTCTAATCATTGTTCCAGTGTGGCAGAACAATAAATTATTGAGATCTTGCAATAGGTCATAACCAGTAATGTCAAATAATTTATTGGAATTTGTGTTTTTAAAATAATGGTAAATAATTAAATGGTTTTATTTTATTTAGTCATTTTTTTTTTTAATATCTAAATGATTCCAACGTTAATTTCTCTAAATTCAACTCAAGAAAGAAGCATTTTGAATATTGTTGATTGATTGATGTTAATTTCCTATCTCAGTCTATCAAACGAACACTCTATATATATATATATATATATATATATATATATATATATATTATGTAAAGTATGTTTCCAGATGAAACACAGTATAATTTTATTTTTTTCTAAAAGCAAGACCATATTTTCCATGTTTGCAAACGCTGCGCTGAAGATATGTTGTATATTAACTTCTGAGTTACAGATAGAAATAAATTATATTATGTTTTATTTTAACTATGTATATTTCGCTTAATTTTATTAAAAGTTAACAAAATGTAGCTTCAGATCTTAACGATAAATATTTCAAGCAAATTTAAACTAAAAATTAAATTATTTCTTATCAAAACAACATCATTAGAAATAACTTGCTTAGGGCTGAAGTTCAACACTAAACGAAATATTAAATTTTGATTATTCTAGAGCAAAAAATATATTCAATATTTATTTAATATGATTTCCTAAACTTTTATCATTTATTCCAATTTGTAACTTCAGAAGGCGTTTACGAGCATACTTAGGTACCTTAAAAAATTCGTTCTTGTTTTGAAAACCTAGTTTTATAATTTAAATTTCAATAGTGTCATTCGAGAGCATCTTGTATAAATTTGTCGAATATACAATTCATTCAAAAACATTAAACTATAGATAAAGTTTCTATTAACTTATAAATTATAATGTTTTCGCTGAAGTTTTCAAAGTGAAAAATAACTGTATACTGTGTCTTTCTATCTCCCTGTCCTATCTTTACGACTTGCATTCACAAACAAAATCTTAATAAGTTAACACATACTTCTAGAAAATATCTTTTAATCAGCCAACTAGTTAGCCAGCAAGCAAGAAAGCGTCAATCGAATCTAATAAAATGGTTGTTGGATATGGAAAATTCGATCAAATCAAATTCACCTGATTTGGACCGAAGCGGACACGAGCGTGAAATTGGAAACGATCACATTGTTCATTTCCGGAGGATGCACTATGCACCTACTATATAGTAGGTGCATAGTGCACCATACAAACAACATACTGTCGTCTGCTTTACAGTAACTGGTTTTTGAATCGTTCGGCTGAGAAACACACCATACACCGACCAATCGCGACCATATAACGTTTGCGTACACCGCACACCAAGAAGCGCGACTAGTGATTGTCGACTGATACGAGTGCTAACTCACAACGGAAATGGTGCTACAGCACGTCATATTATGTCACGTCACGTTACGCCACACCACACCACACCACACCACGTCACGCCTAACATAAACACTATAGCAATTGTATGGTATGGTACTATCGCACATCACTTGGTATGGATACGGTATGGTATGGTATGGTATGATATGGTATGGTATGATATGGTATGGTAAGGCAAGGTAAGGGTAAAGTAATGTAATGCACACATGTAATGTTCGTCCGGTTCGGTAAGTCGGTATTCGGCTTGTTTACACGTTGAAATAGAAGCTTCGAATCCCAAATCGTTCCTATTCGAATCTAAATTAGAACACTAACTTTTAGCAGACACACGTGCCGTGTGCCGCTGAACTTGTTGAAATGTCTTTGCAAAACGAATCAATTTACAGCTACGTGCAAATGCGAGTTGCGATCTGTGAGGTTAGGCGCTAGGCTATCAGCACAGCACCATTTATGAGTTGCTCGCGAAAGCACGCTTCCTTTGCCCTTGTCCAGGCGCTAATGCGCCAAGGGACTCCTCGCAATCCGTACTAAAAATTCCTTTTATAATCATTAAACTTCCTTTGCAAATCATTCAAAAACAAATACGAAACTGACTTTTATTTCTATTTTGTGTTTCATCATTACAAGATTATCACTTATTCTAGTTTCAAACAAAACTAATTAAATTTCAGCAAAATTTTGGTAAGTGCATACTAATTACATTTGAAAAATTCATGTTTCCATAACAAAACTTCACATTAAAATTAATAAAAATATAAAATATATTATAGATATTAAAATTCTGATAAGTGCAAAAAAGAGATATATCAAATGATTATTTTGGCTTAAACTATAGGTCCTATTATCTGTTTGTTGAAAAAGACGAACAATCAAGCGTTCAAATATTCCCGCAATTTTTAAACATAATATTGCCAAGTGTGCTTTATATATCTTTTGTTATTAATATATGTGTCGTTGTTTTATAGTACTGTCATATATTGAAAATATTTCTACACTGAATACATTTCTTACATACATTTGTATGAGTTGTTTATTTAATTTACTTAGCATAGTCTTGCTGGTGCGCTTAATTCTGCACATAATCACACTGTTTTTATCTTTTTTCTAATTAATGAAAGAAATCGCTATATGAGCTGCTTTAAGGGGGCATAGTAGTTTTTTAATTTTAATTTTAGTTTTAATGATCAAAAAATCGATTTTTTTTTTATTTAATATTATTAAAGAGTAATGTCTAAAGAATCGTCTTCACGAAACCGCATGTCAAAATTATAAAAATTACGAAAGTTACATCACTTTTTGTAAAGAAACATAAAAATTCACTTGGGCTTTTCTTATGTGACATTAAACTCATTCTGAAACTTCAACCGCGTTTTTTTCGAAACCATATTTTTTTTGTCGGTTCCAGTGATATCTCTAGAACAAACAATCGGATTTATTTGAATTTTTGTTCTTCTGAAAGCTAATAGAATTCCGCATCGTTTGACCCATCCTTTTTTTAAAATTTTGATTTGTTATATTTTTTTTTACGTCGAAGAAGTCAAAAAAAAGGGCAAAAAATTGACCTCTTTTTTTTGCAAGCCCGCCATTTTGCGAAAATAAAAAATTTTCAAAAAAAAATCGGTCAAACGATGGGGAATATATTCAACTTTTATAATCCGAAACGATTTTTGTTTCCGATAACCCAGTCCCGAGATATCTATGGAACCGTGGACCTCGGCACTTCAGATTTGGTCTACGGGATAGGGGGGTAGGGAGTTGAGCTTTCGGGGGAGGGGGGTGAAAAAATTCTGACGTATTTTTCAATAAAGGATCTACATTATACAAAAAGTTTCAATGCTTTACGCCTTCCCGTTATTGAGAAAAAAAATAATGAAAGTGGACTACTTTTTCATTGAAAAAAGTACTATGCCCCTTTAAGAAAGAATGAAAACGTATTAAAAAAGTTTGTGATTTATCATACGATCGATTGTAACGTCAGTCTCAACAGCAACATTGAGACCTATAGATACCGAGACATTGTACAGTATAGATATAAAGACGTTTTAAAATATTTTTACGATAACTATTTCTAAAACTTTTAAAACTTTGTCCTTGTCTAAAAATATACTCTTATACTCAAAGATGGCTTTGAATATATGCTATTTTTTCTGCAAGCGTTCCAAACGGAACTTAACGAAAAACGTAACCTTACTAACAGTTGTAAAATAGTATATTTATATATTATTTTTGAGAATTATTGTTTCTTTGGTTGAATATACAAATTCTGTCAAATGCAATTGTCAATTAACTTAACTTGACTTAATAATTTTTAATAAAGCCGTGGCCGCCGAAAATGTTAAATTAAATACACTTGATCGTGTATCTTAGGTCGAATGTGCAATTTCTAACAAATGTGACGGTGCACATTGCATTTCTTGCACTTTTTCACACATTTTTAATAATCAAATTCAAATTCAAGCGAAAATAAACAGTACAATTGTCAATTATCTAAACACGACGCAATAATTTTCAATGTGGTTAAATTAAATACACTTGATTTTGCAGTTATGTTTGGTTCTACCACCAGTTGTGTATATAATAACTAACTGCTGTATAATAATGTACATTATTGTATTAGTAACATAGTGACCATCTTTTCTATAGGCAATTATATATTATAATATATATATATATATATATATATATATATATATATATATATATATATATAGCGCTTTTACAAAAATACGTAACCTAATAATTGTAATTTGCAACTGATATTAAAAGTTTATTTTAAAAATAATTACAAAATAACAAATATTTTAATTACAAGTGTATTTCATATTTAAATAATTGAAGAGCTAAGTGTAAAAGTGACGAAGAAAGCATGTTCAATCATATACTGCAATTTATTAAGATAAATTATTAATAATTATAGATGTATTCACATTAAAAAAAAAGTAAGTTTTTTTTTCATGTAAGTACCTCTTGACTTTGTAGATGAACGGCGAACACAACACTCTAAACAAACACGGGCGTAAACCGACGAGTGATTTAGCAAGGCAAACACGTTCGTTTAATCCTTTGTATGGCCATACCATATAGAGCGACAGAGACAGAATGCTGAGCGTAAAATTGCATGGAATATTGACGCGTGCCTTATTCGTCGTTCTTAATTCCTAATATTAATTTTTAAACAGCACTATCTCAAAACTTATAAAGTAACGCATTCATCACTTTTCCACTGAGCTCCTTCATTCATCTATGACGAATATTAAATAATTTTATAAACGAATTATTAACATTATTATAAATTTTACCAAGCAACATATAGTAAGTATATTATGCAATGAAGAGTAGAGTAGAGCAATGTTTTTGTTGAGCCCAAATACTTGCGACCGAGGCATAGTCGAGACCAAGCAATCTAGGCGCAGGGGCGCGCCGCGCCGCCCACGTGTCGAATGTGTCAGCGAACACAGGCGCCAGCGCCAGGAGGCCAAAGGCGCCGAAGGCGCCTTAAAAATGTATATAAATTCAAAATTCGTTGCTTCTATCGTTCAAAAATAAAACTACTGTTGATTATTTACAGCAAACAATATTAGACATTGAAAGTAAACGATGGTATGAAGTAATAAAGCGAATAATTTAAGTAATTCAATTTTTATGTAAACAAAATTTAGCACTTCGAGGCAAAAACAATAATCTTTACAATCGCAACAATGGTAATTTTTTTAAAATGTATTGAAATGCTAGAAAAGTTTGATCCTATTATATCGGAACACACACGACGTATAAATAGCGATTCTGAATTTCACAAAATGCCAACATATCTAGGAGACAAAATCCAAAATGAAATACTTTCCTTAATGGCTTTTAATATTAAAAATCATATTATATAGCGCTAAACATTTAAATTTGAATTTACCGCGATGTTATAGTTGCGTGCTAGGTGGCATGATGGTGGTTCCTGGTCGGTAATACAGTGTGTCAGAGTGAAGCAAGCTGGCGAGGTGTGCGTTTAATGGCGCGACATGTTAAATTTCACTACAACAATAAATCAACTAATATCTTATGTCTAGTGTTTTATTTCTTGGCCATCACTTACTACAGCTTCAGAAGTGGGATTATAAGAATTCAATCACCACGTTTATTTGTGTGTATTAGGGGAAATAGTGAAATTAACTCGAACCTTAGAACTGTGGATTAAACACGTGGTAGAAAAGGATAGTGAGATATAAATACTAGTGAGTGCGAGAGAGCACGATAGTGACGCGCTGTTTTGCCAACGATTTTATAAGTTTTATTTCTGATTATTTATTATGGGGGATGAACAGAATACAGTAACATTGATCGATATACCCGAGATCGCGAATAATATTAAAACTTCTCCAGCATCGGTAATTAAAGCATTACATAAGTTTATATTCGGAGTGACTGGCGATCGTTTAAATCGAAGCCGGTTACGTAAGTTTTCGGGATTTGAATTCGCTTCGGATTCTGAAGAATTCACACAGAAGGTTGAGTGGACAGTTCAAAATTGCTCTGTCGGTGATTTAACAGCCAGTTGTAATCTTTTACGAATAGACTATACGGGTACTCCTAAGGAAATCGCGCAAAGATTGTGTGAACATCTGACCAATTTAGATTTATTACAAGGTCGCCCCAGTGACGAAGACGTCGACACTGAAGACCCCGATGACGAAATCGACGAGGATCAAGATGAAATACGAAGTTCCGTAAGTCAACAACTTGTCAATACTAATGCCACTATAAATTTTAGAGATATTGAAGACACAATTCGATTGTTCGATGGTAATAACTATCCTGTTAAATTATGGGTGACCGAATTTGAGGATAATGCAATTTTGATGGGCTGGAATGAGCTACAGAAATTTATTTTTGCGAAGAAACGCCTAAGTGGATTAGCTAAACTATTTATTCAGAGTGAACGGGACATCCGATCGTGGAAACTCTTACAACAAAAACTTATTGAAGAATTCTCGTCAAAAACAACTAGCGCACAATTACATAAAATGTTACAAGATAGAAAAATGAAACGCGATGAGTCGGTGCAAGAATATTTCTTACATATGCGAGAATTAGCTTCAAGGGGAAGTATTGAAACGGATGCTGTTATACAATATGTTATTGACGGTATAACCGACGACCCGAATCGAAAAAGTATTTTGTATGGTGCACGTAACTTCAGAGAATTTAAGGACAAGTTAGAAATCTATACAAAGATTCGCGCATCATTCCATTCTTCATGGAAACGAACTTCGTCCGTTCCAAGCATTAGTCGATCGCAAGGAATTGATCGAAATGAAACAAGTAAGAAGCAGATGCCTGCCGAAGAAAAATCGAAGACCGACACTAACCATGTAAGATGTTTTAACTGTAATAATTTAGGTCATGTTGCAGCTTCTTGTCCCCGACCACGAAGGCCCAGAGGATCCTGTTATGGTTGTGGATCCACCGCACATTTGAAAAGAGACTGTAAACAAAATGGCAGAGAAGCACGTGGCTCCGCACCTGCTGACAATGATGGTCGTCAAACCGGTGAAACAAGTAATGCCTTCCATCTTATAGAATCTGCTCCAACTGTTGTGTTACCAGTTCCGAGTTATACGGTGTTACTTCAACTGGAACAAAGTGAGATATGTGCAACGCTAGATACAGGTAGCCCCATATCCCTTTTATTAGAAAGTAAGGTGCCCAAAAATGTGAATTTGAATACAAATGTAAAATCTCATAATTTTGAAGGTGTCAACAGTAGCAAAATTATTATATTAGGTCAATTAAAGTTAACTGTAATGATTAATGATATAGAATTATTAGTAAATTTCTATGTTGTACCAGATTGTACTATGAGTTGTTCCTGTCTATTAGGTAGAGATTTTATTATCCGAAACGACATTCAAATAAATTTTAGTAATACTGTTGAAATAATCAAAAAACCTGTTGTTAACATTATTGATAATTCGTGGGATAATGAGATTCTACATATTGCGACAGAAAATAATAACACAGTAAATTTAAACATTAACGAGAAAATTGATGTTCAATCAGGTGGTAAGGTTTGTGAGATAGTTAAAAAATATTATTTTGATGTTGAAAGACCAAACGAACCACAAACGAGTTTAGAAATGGAATTAATTTTAAAAAATAACTTCAAACCTTTTTATTTCAATCCTAGACGCTTGTCATATCAAGAAAAGGAAGCTCTTAAAGAAATTATAAATGATCTTTTAGCTAGGAAAATAATTCGACCGAGTAAATCACAGTTTGCTAGTCCGATTGTGTTGGTTTCTAAGAAATCAGGTGAATATAGAATGGCAGTCGATTACCGAGAACTAAATAAAATGACACAACGCGACATATTTCCGTTGCCAAGAATCGATGATCATATAGATAGATTAAAAGATAAAATATACTACACTCGTTTAGATTTAAAAGACGCGTTTTATCACGTTCGAATAAAAGAGAATTCAATACCTTTTACTTCTTTCTCCACGCATTTAGGACAATATGAATACGTAAGATTACCTTTCGGATTGTCTAACGGTCCTTCATTCTTCACTCGCTATATTTATGCTGCATTTCGTAAATTATTAGACGAAGAAAAAATATTAATTTATTTAGATGACATTTTAATAGCGACTGAAACTATAGATGATAATTTAAACATTTTAAAAGAAGTATTATTAACTTTGACGCGAAATCATTTAGAACTAAAATGGGTTAAATGTGCATTTCTGTTAACGCAAGTTGATTATTTGGGGTATCGTATTGATGCCAGCGGAATTCGTCCAAATCCAGAAAACATTGAAGCCGTGACACAGTATTCAATTCCTAGAAGTTTTCGCGAATTGCATAGTTTTTTAGGATTAATATCGTATTTCCGTAAATTTATAAAAAATTTCGCAACTTTAGCCAAACCGTTATATGATTTATTAAACTCTAAAACCGACTTTCAGTGGAATAATGAATGTTCAAATTGCTTTGAATATCTAAAACGCATTTTGATTAATGAGCCAGTTTTAGCTGTTTATTCTCATACGACCGATACCGAGTTACATTGTGACGCGAGTAAGCACGGTTATGGATCTGTTCTGATGCAAAAACAAACCGATGGTAAATTTCATCCTGTTTGTTATTTCAGTAAACGTACTTCAAAAGCTGAAGCAAACTATCATAGTTTTGAGCTAGAAACTTTAGCAATAATTTATTCTTTAGAACGTTTTAGAATTTATCTACAAGGAATTCCATTTAAAATCGTAACTGATTGTAATAGCCTTAAACTAACGTTAGAACGCAAGGAAATCAATCCGCGAATTTTGCGTTGGTCGTTAATTTTGAGGAATTACAATTATACTTTGGAACATAGATCGGCGGAACGTATGCAGCATGCGGATGCGTTAAGTAGACAATTTGCAGTACTTGTTATTACGGAAAATAGCTTTGAGCGAAATTTGGCTATCTTACAGAATTTGGATCTTGATATTGTCAAAATTAAGAACGATTTAGAACATCGAGAAGATAAAAATTTTGAATTGCAAAACGGATTAGTTTATCGGAAAACAAAAAACAAATTATTATTTTATGTACCGAAATCAATGATAAATAATGTTATTAATGTTGCCCATGACGAGATCGCTCATCAAGGAACAAATAAAACCGTAGAATATCTCATGCGTGTTTATTGGTTCCCTGATATTAAGAGAAAAGTGCAAAATTATATTTCTCAATGTTTGAAATGCATTACTTATTCTACAATAGCTAATAAAGGTGAAGGTAGATTACATTGTCATGATAAAGGAAAACAACCATTTTATTGTCTTCATGTAGATCATTATGGTCCCTTAGAAAAAACGAATCATCGTTATAAATACATTTTTGAGGTTATAGATTCTTTTACTAAGTTTGTTAAACTTTATGCCACAACTAGTACTAAAGTCGATGAAGTAATTACGCATTTAAAAAGTTATTTTAACCATTATAGTAAACCGAGGAAAATTATTTCGGATAGAGGTAGTTCGTTTATGTCCGACAAATTTAAAGAATTCTTAAACAATGAAAATATTCAGCATATTGCTATTGCTAGTGCAACCCCACATGCTAATGGTCAAATCGAAAGAATAAATCGAAGTCTGACGCCAATGTTAAGTAAATTATCTAACAGTTTATCCACATGGAATACCACTTTAAGCGATATAGAGTACGCGTTAAATAACACTATAAACCGTTCGATTGGAACAACCCCCGCACAACTCTTATTCGGAATAAACCAGATCGGTAAAATTAAAGATGATTTAAGCCAAGCTTTATTAGACCAACAAGACGTTGATCGTGATTTAATTCAAATGCGGGATGATGCTTCTAAACAAATACAATATACTGCTAATCGTAATAAAAATTATTATGATCAACATCACAAACAGCCGTATGAATATAAAATTGGAGATTATGTTATGATCAAAAATGTCGATGTTACTCCAGGAGTGAATAAAAAATTATTGCCGAAATACCGTGGTCCTTATGTAATTAGAAAAGTTCTAGACAATGATCGTTATGTAATTACGGATCCTGAAGAACATCAGTTGACTCAAAAACCATTCGAAGGAATATGTTCTCCGGAAAACATGAAACTTTGGAAGGAACATATTTAATCGAATTCAAATTGTTATGAATATATTTTACTTTAGTTATGTTACTTATTATCTTATGTATAACTTATGGTTAAGAAAAAAATTATGACCAACCTTATGTATTTTAAGATTTTATGAATCATTTATGAACTTATGTCTTTATCAACAAATTTATGTATTTATGTATACTTAGATTATTTATGTACTTATGTCTTAACAACCGAATTCGTGTATTAGTTATGTGTGAACCATTTATGTTAAGTGTTCCAATGATATACGAATTTTGCTGTTAACCTACAGATGATTAGGGGCAATCATTGTGTCAGGAAGGCCGAACTATAGCGCTAAACATTTAAATTTGAATTTACCGCGATGTTATAGTTGCGTGCTAGGTGGCATGATGGTGGTTCCTGGTCGGTAATACAGTGTGTCAGAGTGAAGCAAGCTGGCGAGGTGTGCGTTTAATGGCGCGACATGTTAAATTTCACTACAACAATAAATCAACTAATATCTTATGTCTAGTGTTTTATTTCTTGGCCATCACTTACTACAATTATAAATTTATGTCGACAAAATAAATATTTTTCAATAATATTAGATTGCACTCCGGATGTTTCTCATATAGAGCAAATGTAATAATTCGATTCTTTCATTTCAATTTAACATTAGGATCGACTGAAATACATGAACATTTTTTAGCATTTTATCCAATTTTAGATGTTACAGGAGCTGGATTCTTATTGATCTATTAAAAACATTAAATTTAGACATAAATAATATAAGAGGCCAAGGCTATGATAATAGCTCTAACATGCGCGGCAAAAATATTGGCCTACAAAAAAGAATTTTAGATTTGAACCCGCGAGCTTTTTATGTTCCTTGTGCGAATCACAGCCTGAATCTAATTGTAAATGATGCCGCTAATATCAACCATGAAACAGTAAATTTTTTTAATATAGTACAAGAATTATACCAATCGATGGAATATCTTAATCAAGCATGTTACTAATTTAACTTTAAAGCCCTTATCCGAAACACGCTGGTCAAGTAGAATTGATGCCATAAAGCCTCTCTATAAATATTTACCAGAAGTTTTTGATGCATTATTGGAAATTTGCAATGACCACACAAGAGTCGACGAACAATTTAAATACTAATCAAAATGTCTGGGAGAAAAACATTTCTACATTTACATTTATTTGCTCCATTAAAGTGTGGTACGATATTTTAAATCAAGTAAATTTTGTGAGTAAAATGCTTCAATCTCAAACTACAAATTTGCAACTTGCTTTGGATGCATTAAACAAACTAAATACATTTTTAACTAATTATCGATCTGATGCTAGTTTTGCAGAAATTGTTGAAAGCTCCAAATTAATTGCAGAAAAGTTTGACATAGAAACTGAATTTCGAAGTACGAGGCCATTAAGACGACGTAAAAAATCTACTCAATTTGATTATGAACATGAAGATCAACCTATAGTAAATCCTGAAAATTCATTCAAAGTAAATTTTTATTTTTGTATAATAGATCAAACATTAATTTCGTTACAAAACAGAATTTCTTTATTAAAAGAACATATGGATTCATTCCAATTTTTATATTCATTAGATAATTTACAAAATAAAGAATACCTACTATCTTGCTGCAAAAAATTACAAGCGAAATTAACTCATAAAAATCAGTCCGATATTGACGCAGATGATTTATGTGAAGAAATTTTACAATGTCAAGTATTTATTACGAATTCAAAAAAAGATATATCCCAAATAATTCAGTATATTTATTCAAATGATTTAGAAGGAGTTTATCCAAATTTTACTGTAGCACTCCGTATTCTTTTGTCGGTTGCGTCCGCGGAGCGGTCTTTTTCTAAATTAAAAATCATAAAGAGTTATTTACGCTCCACAATGGCGCAAAATAGATTATACTGGATAAACTTGATATTCATGATATTATCCAAACTTTTTCTTTGCTAAAAGCTAGGAAAGTAAAATTTATTTAATGACTTATTTACATTGTTTGTATTTAATTTAGCGTATAATATGTATTATGTTTATATTATTGTTAAGTTATCATTTATATTCTAATCTAGTAAAATGAATGTTTACAAAACCAAATATAAAAGAAACCGATAACCCAAACACCATATATCATAAACACCCCATAATGTAACAATTACTATTTGACACCTGCTTTAATATAAACTTTTTGATAAGACGAAAACGTTTAGAATGTTATGTATACTCACTCTTCAGATAGCTGTTAAAGTAATCACTGCTTAATAAAAATAAAATATCTCTACTATACTTGTGTTGTGTTTTATTTAATTAAATTAAAACCCATATCCCTAACAATTATAAATATTATATTTTTCATTTATTATTGTTGTTTATTTGTTTACTTGTGTTTGTAATTTTGTATTTTAAATAAAAAGTTTACACAGACTATTTAAATCTCTGTGTGTTTTTTATTTCAATGCGTTAAGAATATAATAAAAACAGTCATTTAAATGTCCCTAAACATAAACCTAAAAATTATAGTATTTCAAATTAATTATTCATTATTTTTTTTATTCATGACGTATTACTTAAAAATGCTACTAGAGAATTAAAAATTAAAGTGTCCGAACCTATAGTTGTTGGGGCTCTTATCACCTAGGCATGCAAAATATTTATAATATTAGTTTTTGATACAAATGTTTTTAATTAATAGGGCGCCATCAAAAATTTTGACACAGGCGCCGCATGCTCCTGCGCGCCCCTGTCTAGGCGAAACCTAAAAGAAACGTGCTACTCAGAGTGACATGTACCTATTAGTTTTTCTTCAAACGTTCCAAACTTAACTATAAATACAAAATAATTACCTATCAAATAACCAGCGCGTTATTTATATTACATTTTAATAATTTTTCGTCTTAGTAGATAATAAAGTACTTAACTAACTTCTTATTGATGGTAGTTATAACAGATTTAACCTATAACAGGGATGGTGAACCAATAACACGCGTGCCACAGGTGGCACGTTTAAAAATTTTGATGGCACGCACAAAAACAAAATTATTTTTTAAATAATTTTAACATTTTTTTAGTCGAAATTAATGAAAATTTTACAATCTACAATTAATTTATAATTTATGATATAAATTTGTAGTACTGAATATCTACCTTAGTAGGTGAACTAATACTGGCAAATTGTACATTTTATTACCGAAATATCGCTCGGATTCGCTCGCAGTATAAAAACATCCACAATAGGTACAATTTCCCGCGTAAACAGTTTCGACTTCTAATTTTATTGCGTGTCGTTGCTGTCGCTCAGCTTAGACGACAGAATGCATTCGGCATTTTCAGTAAACCGTTAGTATTTGAAACAACACTACGTATTTGCATGTAATTTTAAAACTTTAAACAGTGACTCGTTAAAAAATATAACTATTATTTATTATGAAAGTTGAACGACCTCTCGAATTGATTTTAGTATATAAGATGACAGGAAAAAGGTCAAATAAAAATGCTCTAGTTTGTTAGCATGCGACTAGTTTCGGTATATTCAGCATACCTTCCTCAAGCAAATCTACAATATTATGACAAAGTAACTTATTAGTAATTAACCAACAACAGAATAAGTACAAAAATATTTTTTTACAATAAAAAGTTACTTACGCTAATATGTTTGAACAAAAATTAAACATTTATATGGTTTCAATCGCAGCTCGGTACAATATATAAAATTATTAAATTAAAATTATTCAATTTGTCACAGTGTAAAATAATAATACAATCACAAGTCAGGAATAAAATATAAATAAATTAAAAGTAAAATAAATATAAATACAAAAATGTCAAGAATTTAAAAACAAAATTGATGTGTACACAACCGTTGTATATAACAGACTGAAACATAATTGAAAACAAACTGGATGTTTCAGGTTTTTTGATTTTTTATAAATTCTAAGATGTTACCATATGACGCGCTTAAATTCTCCACGTCCTGTTGTATGTTAATATTATTTTTATTAATTTTTATATAAACCATCTCTTTTGTTAACCTTTTGTTTAGTACGTTTTCTTTATCAAGAATTTTGATATTATCAAAATCGAATTGATGAATGAAATCGATGCAATGTCTCGCTATTGGTTTGTCTGCGTTCTTTTT
Organism: Clivina fossor; assembly: GCA_963966155.1. NCBI lineage: Eukaryota > Metazoa > Arthropoda > Insecta > Coleoptera > Carabidae > Clivina > Clivina fossor. The sequence goes on from OZ014550.1 coordinate 82,157,069, forward strand.
AACATCATTCTTATGTTGCTGGATGCGTTTCTTAATATATTGCATAGTCTGGCCAGTCTCTATTATTTATTAGTTTATTTTCAGTACAGTTTTATTTTAAGGTAGATATTTGTACATATATTTTATAAATTAATTTTTATTATTATTAAAATATTTTTTTAGAATTTCTTATTATGGCTAGTTCGACGAAAAAATCGAAATTATCTGAAACAAATAGTAGCAGAGAATTTCAAACTTGGTGGACCGATAGATACGGTATGATTGAAAAAGGCAGTAAAGCTGTTTGTATTTTATGTTCCGGAACTGTGGTGTGTAGAACATCTTCAGTAAAGCGGCATTATGAAACCAACCATAAATCTCTTCTCGATCAAAGTGTAGTAGAGCAAAAGGAGTTTATATCACGTGTTTTAAAAAATAAAAATTCTCAAACTACTTCCTTAATGAAATATATTGGAACTCAATCAAACACCGCTGCTGCTAGTTATCAAATTTCAAAAACTATTTGCTCAATACTTGAAACCTTTTAATGAGGACGAATTTTTATAGGATGCTTGGCTGCAATGTGCACCATACTTATTCGAAGATTTCGAAAATAAAGAAAAAATTATCCAAAGAATTAAAGACATGCCATTAGCTAAAAATACAGTCAAAGAGAGAATTTTAGGTATGACGGAAAATGTAAGTTTTCAACAAAAAGTAGATATACAATCTTGCGATTTTATTTCCATTTGTCTTGAGGAATCTACCGACGTAACAGGCTCAGCTCGTTTAGCAATTTTTGTACGTTATTTTGTTCAAAACAACATTAAAGAAGAATTAATAAGTTTATCAACATTATCAACGACAACAAAAGGAGTAGACATTTGTAATGCAGTTATAGATGCATTGGAAAAAAAAGAAATATGCCCTTCTAAAATTGTGTCAGTTACAACTGACGGTGCCCACAGCTTAACTGGACTGGAAAATGGATTTATAAATTTATTTACAAAACGAATTTAACAATCAATTCTTGGTTACCATTGCATTATTCATCAACAAGCGTTATGTGCCAAAACAGGTTTGAAAATGTTTGATGATATTTTAAGTTTTGTAACAAAATTAGTCAATTTTATATCAGCACGAGCACTAAATAAAAGAAAATTTCAGGAATTGTTAAACGAGGTAAACTCATCATACAATAGCTTACTTTTATATAACAATGTAGGCTGGTTAAGCCGTGGACATGTTTTGCAAAGATTTGTAGATTGTTTGGGGGAAATAAAATTATTTCTAAATAATGAGAATATTATTGATCAATACAGTCAATTAATGGATGTAGAATGGCTTGCAAAACTATATTTTTTTACTGATTAATGTTCTCACTTAAATGAATTAAATATAAAACAGTCATTATAATGTTTGATTTGATCAAAGCGTTTGAAGTCAAATTACAAGTTTTTAATCGTGACATTTTTTTCAAATTGATATAAATATTTCCCGAATACGAAAATTTTTATTTATGAAATTAAACCTCATGAAAAGCCAAATAAAGAGTTATTAATAAAAGAATTTTTACAGATAATTCAATCCCTGATCCAAAAATTTTCTGCAAGGTTTACACAGTTTAGACAATTTGAAGAAACCTTGAAATTTATTTTATATCCCGATAAAATACCATTTGATAAATTAAATTTATAACTCATTGAGTGGTTAAATTTAAATGAAATAGAAATGTAATTACTTGAATTTCAGTTAAGCTCCATATGGAAGCAAAAATTTGTTGATTTAAGAAATGAATTAGAAATTATTGAAAGTAATCTATTATTGGGTAAAATAAATAAAATTTTAGAAGATGAAATTCTAACTACATGGAATGCAATTCCTGACACGTTTAATTGTTTAAAAATAACAGCAAAGGCAATTTTATGAATATTTTCATCGACGTGAGCATGTGAGTCTCTATTTTCTAAAAAATAAATATAGAAATAGAATGACAGACGACTCAAGCTCTGCATGCGTGCTTTTGAAATTAACCAAATATAAACCTGATATAAAATCTTTATCGTCTCATATACAGCAACAAAAATCACATTAAAAATAAATGTTTTTAACTTGATTTTTGTTTCTATAGCATATTGGTTTTTGTAAAACATGTCAATCTTAAAATCATATGAATAAAGTATTTAATAAAAAAATTTCCTTTATTTGTTTATTGAAATATACTTATGTATAGTCCGTAAGTCCCACCACGCTAACATTTCGAATCAAGAATATGAAGAGGTAAGTCGCATAGCAATTTTAGCTCATTTTCTTTGCTACATCACGTTTTTACACTTTAAATGTGACCTTGAAGGGTATATTATAAAAAAAATATGACAATTTTAGTGTGGCACGTTAGTTATTTCATAAAGATTTTTTATGACTTTGAGGCACGGACATTGAAAAAGGTTCGCCATCCCTGACCTATAATATACAATTTGATATGGTTGTAAAAAATGCAACTGCCAATTATTATAACCTACTAATTAAATACACTGATGCACGGTTTCTTAAACAAGAGAAAATTATCTAACACTAGATTAAATTTAGCTCGAGTTAAAATTTACATGCATTTCATAAAATATATTGCAAAGTCAGAGTTAGTGAACCGTAAAATAATTTAAAATATTTATTACTCATTTAATTGTTTAACAAATTCAAATGTTTACGTAGTGAAGTAGGTATACAATAAAGTAACATTTCAGGAAAAACTTATACAAATACACTAAGAATCCAGCATCTCTTATAAAAATTATAATAAAAGAAAATAAATTTACGAATTTCTAATAAGTATTCTATAAATAATATGTAACTGAAATTAGAAGTTAAATTAAAAGAAAAACTAATAAAACAAAAAACTTTAAATTAAAATTAATTTTATTTTTAATTAAAAAAAATTAATTAGTCTATATAAGTAGGTATACCAATTTTGTTAATAAAAAATCAGAAATATTATTTATTAAAACATTCCTTGCAGAAGTAGCATATCAAAGTACATGATTTTAAAAGATCTTTTTCATCAATCATTATTCTAACTGAAAATATTTACAATAAAAATTAATTTATGACGTTATGTTACGAAGAGTAGAAAGCGATGATTATTGTGTTGAGCCCAGATTTGTAAACTGGGCGCAACACAAAAAAAGCTTTCTATTTCGATTCTATTATTTTTTCTTCAAGCGTTCCACATGAAACTAAACTAAAAATAAATAAAAATACATGCCAAGTAACTTTAACCAGTAACTGACAGTTGTAGAACAGTACGAGTAATTATAGTAAAATTCAATGTTGCTAACTTTCCGAGAAAAAATTACTAAAATATTTAAAAATTTATTATGGCTAGATTATTTATCTGTAATTAATGAAATTTTCACCAAAAGTTTTTTTTTTGGGTCCAATAAATTACATTATTTTACTACCGTTCAGTGTTGCCAATTTTCTGAGAAAAAATTACTAAAATTTAAAAAAAAATATAATGGTTACATTTTTTATCCGTAATTATCTAAATTTTCACAAAAGATTCTTCTAGTGCCCATAAAAATTATATTCCTATAATTTTACTACCGTATAGGATAACCAACTGTTGTCAAAGAAACAAATTCTAAAATTTCTCAAAATTTTGTTTAGGATGTACTATTTATGAGAATTCCATCCAATTTTTAGAAAATATTCACCTAGTCTTTATAAGAATTTCAAAAATGTATTTTTATGTTGTGTTGTCAAATTTATTTAATTAAAACTTTAATATTTTATTTTAGCTGTATCTGATTTCAGTCAAATTTGCAGGATAAATTCTTCTGGCACATCCACAATAAGTGTTTAATTTTATTTAGCATAGTGTTACCATTATTTGGAATAAAAATTTATTTAATTTTTTAATATTTTAGTTTCGATATATTATTTATTCTATTTTACTCAAATTCAGATTAGATTCTCCTAATTTCAATAATAATTACATAGTGCCAATTTTTAAAAAATATTAATATTTTATTTTAGCTACATTTCATCTAGTTTTAAATAAATATTTATGCTTGAAAGAATTAAATAATTTAATTATTATAGAATGCATAAGTTTTATTCCTGTTTCTTAGTATTTATGCGATAATGTCAAAGTTGTCTATCTATGGGTTTATCCATATACTTCTAATTTTGTAATTTTTGATTTAACCTCGTATGAGAATAATTTTACTTTGGTCTCATGCCTCATGTTTGTATATATAGTATATATAGGTACATGCAATATCAAATTTATAAGATGATTATTCATCAATTTTCATTAAAACCTCGTCACTGTCATATATCGCATGTATATATATATATATTATATCTAATATATAAAATTCCTGTGTCACAGTTTTAGTATTTATACTCTTGCGAAACGGCTTGACCGATTTTGATGAAATTTTATATGTATATTCAGTAGGTATGAGAATAGGTTCATAACTAACTTTTATACCCCTAAGTGTTAAGGGTGGCTCACCCTAAAAAATTTTTTTCATTTTTTGGACAATTTTTTTTTTGTTATTTTTTGTGGTGTGCCATTAAAAAATACATTTAGTCCAAAAAATTTACCCTACTACCACCAACCCCTACTATTTAATAGCATTTTATATATTTTAACCCCGGTCGATAGCTGATCAATGGGGTTCCGTTTTGCCAAACTCCTCCGCTTGGGAGCAGCATAATACCAAGTTTCGTCGAGCGCAATTTTTCAAATACATTTTAAAAGTAAAGATCAAAAAGATATAATAAATTAGCTTAAAAGTTATTTACGAAAAAAAATAATTTTTCAAATATATAATTAATTTTTCAAAAATATTATAAATGTTGGATCATAACAAAAGTACAGTATTACTGTATTATAAATGTAAGTATTTTAAATATTATAAATGTACAGTATTACTGTATTATAATTTTTTTTTTCATAAATAACTTTCAAACAAATTTATAATATCTTTTTAATGTTTACTTTTAAAATGTATTTGAAAAATTGCGCTCGACGAAAATTGCTATTATGCTGCTCCCAAGCGAAGGAGTTTGGCAAAACGGAACCCCATTAACACTTGATCAACTATCCCCGCCAGGGGTCTACCGGTGTCACTTCTCACCCCGTAAACAGCACGGAGTAGGGATGGGAGCGTTCTCCTGTCTCTCTTGCAATAAGCTGTATCTCACTTCTTACACAGTTTTCGTAATAATTTTTTCTTTTTCTTACGAAAGTAACAGGTTCCTCCACACAATTGAAATTTTTGAAAAACGCGTGTTAATACATATTAATTCATCTCTCTAATTGACAAATGTTTGTTTGTATGTATGTATGTATGTATGTATGTTTTTGCAGCATCTCCTCCTAAACCCCAGAACCGATTTTGATGGGAGTGATGTCATTTTAATTGGTTCATTCCCTATTTGAGAATAGGCAAGTTTCATCTTTCTACGATTTCATCTTGGTTCTCAAAAATTTGAAAAATTATGTTTAATACTAACCTGCAAATGTCAAATGACAGCGTAGTTGCGCAGCAACGCACAACGGGAATTCTGCAATTGCGCAGCAATGCGCGACAAGAAAGTTATCTTTCAAATACTGAATTTTTGCGCAGTTTCGCAGCAACGCGCGACGGGAACACTAGTATATATATATATATATATATATATATATATATATATATATATATATATATATATATATAAACAAAGCGCTGAATTATCATCTTTGTATTTCAGTAAGTAACTGTACATGCCGTCAGGTTTTACATTTATTACATTTCGGACTATGTTTTTCAATTATTATTAGCGCTCACTTTGAAGTTCTCGACATCTAATGCAGGTTTATTAGCTTTACATCATTATTATATATATATATGATCTTCGGAAAATATTAAACTTTGTGTAAATAAGACGGAATTCAATCAGTTAAATATTTTTATTCTCTTCTGTGCCAACGTTTCGGCATTCACTATTGCCATCTTCAGGGCTAGCAGAATATACGTATTTAGTTAATGTTACGTGTGTGGAACATAATTAGTATTTAATATTTTTTAACGCAATATAGTATAGGTACAACATTACTTGGTCGGTCAGAAAATTAAAATTAGGATAATTTTCATTTTCTGAAAAAATTATTTATAATTTATAAAAATTATACCAGTCGACTATTTTCCTGTTTAAATAAACTTTGTATTATGTAAAAATTGTATAGGTAATCGTATTCAGTACAAACTAAATTTCATTTATTTTATTAGATTACTTTCTAGCTATTAGTATTTTAAATTTACGATACAATTTTATATATTTTTACATACGTACATACAGAATCATGCTATGTATATCCAAAAAGATATGGCACAAACTGTTTCCACTATCCCGAAATCAGCCTCCTCCAAACATCCCTATCCAGACATACTACTTTACATTCATCCATATTCATAATTCCTCTCATACATGCTCTTCTGTTCCTACTACTTGGAAACTTTCGCTCACGCAAAACATTTTCAATCATACCACTCCAGCTACTCATAGAATGTCCACGCAAACGTATAGCCTCAAAATCATTCATATAGGTATATTTTTTCAAATAATTTTTTTTTTCATATATATATATATATATATATATATATATATATATATATAATTATACAAAAATTACTTAAGAAAATGTTAATATTTTTGTATACCTAGAATAGAATAAAGAAAACCTAATAAGACAAATAAAATAAATGTTGAAATGTGTACATGAAACAGACATGTACTAGTTAATAAAATTTCGATTAAAAAAGTTATGTTCCATAAATAACAAACAACATTAAAATTTCAATTTATCGCCGTCGCATCTTAAAAACGAAATTTAACAGATAGATAAGTAATATTTTTCTATTGATGGATCACAACCTAATTTCGGATGGATCTCGTTAAATATTAAAGTATAGGTAATAGTAGTTTCCATGTTTATTAAATATAAATATTGAATTCATCTTTTTAATATTTATATATTAAATAAATTCAATAAATAAAAAAAATAAAACTATTGTAACTTATTTATTTTGTGCAACACTTCGTATTTTTTTAAATGTGTATTACAAGCGAGTTGGTCGTCAAAAATTTTTATTTTCGAAAGTTTGGAAAGCTCTGATATATATATATATATATATATATATATATATATATATATATATATATACAATATCTGTACTTAAATCAGGGATGTCAAATTAGCGGCCTTCGGATTGGCAGCATGTAACCCACGAGATTATCGTATAAAATCGTGAGGTCTCGATCAAAAACATTTAACACACGATTTAATAATTAATTAAAATTAAAAATTAATTACTTAATTAATTTAATTAATTTAATTAATTTAATTAATTATTCAAGAAACATGTTATGATGGCTGCAACGAAGATGAGGTTTGCAACTTAAATCGTAGACGAGTGCCGGACATCATCTTTAGTGAGTTATAGAAATAACATGCGAGTAAATAGGATACTATACTTTTTCTACAACCATACAATAGAAAATTACAGTTTTTGATCTAACAACAATAATATTTCAGAATAATTATAATATAATTGACAAATGCTTGGTATTAAGTATAAATTAAGGTTTGAAAGAGCTGTGTTTGTTGAAAACCGTGACTTTTAGACAGTTTATTATATACTTACGGGATTATTCAACAGGTGTAAGAAATATAAGACAGTTTCCAAATAAACTTGTTATGTGATTTTGGGTAATTGTTAAGTTATACTTGTACGTACATATAGAAAATGATCCACGACTCGCAAGAATCACACTTTTTAAATTGTCCACACCCCGGACCTAAACTAATAATTAAAATTAATCAAATAATAATAGCAATTCAACTGTAACTAGTTTACTTGAAGTGAATAATCAGAAAAAAGTCTGCTTTATTTTGCAAAATTTTATAACTAACATAGTAAAAAAATCTTTTAGAACTCACTATATTAAAATAAAAATACTGTAGGTTGAAGTTCTGTTTTGTTTTATATTAAAATTCGACGTTTCGATATACTATACGTATGAGATACTGTATGTTTGTTTATTATTTATATCATTTGTGTATATAATTTCCTGATAATGATATACGTTAAATATTAATATAAAATAAAGCAGAACTTTAACCTAAAGCTTTTTTTTATATTTTATAAGTAAATTTTCTGCAAAATAATTCTAAATTAAAGTAATAGTTTTTTGTATAAAAATAATAAATGAATAATCATATTTACAGAAAGAAACTTTAGAAAGAATTTTTCATATTAGTAACTTTAAGTGTTTTTAATATGACAATGACATTATCTCGGAAACGCGGAGCAGTTATATGCCTTAGAACACAAAATTAAAAAGCGCCAAAATTGTGTCTCAAAATTATTGTATACCAATAAAAAATTCTATGCAAATAACTCATAATCTAAATAAGCCATATATTAAATTACATTTTTAATTTCTTGTTGTTATTTGAAAAACTATTTAGAAAGTTAAGAAATAAAATATCAAATAGCGTGTGTAAAATTTGCAATTTTTTTTAACTATTTAATAATATTTGCAACTCAAAGAATGAACAATGTAAATTGCTGAGTCTGCTGATTCGTATGTGAGACCAGTTTCTACAAAACAAATGATTTCATGATATGATCCATGGATTTCGATCCATTAAAATAATGAAATAAAATCTTGCATAAATTAAATTTGCTATATTATAAAGATTTTTAACTCATAGTTATTTCTGTACTATTTCTTAATATAATTATTAAAATAGGAATTAATTCATTTATTTTTACATATTTCTTAATTGTTATTTTAAAGAATAAATCTAAACACAATTATTTTATAAGTAAGAATTGCATATGTCATTGTACAATTAATTTATTTGTCATGTAGTTCACATTTTTTTCTTGACGTATTCCTTAGTACAGTACAGAGCTACCCAAACATTTATGGACTAAGACCAACTTTTCAAAATGCTATTTTTTTGCCTGTGACGTGTGACTCACTAGCCTGTAATGCATATTTTACTGCTTTTGTTTTTTTCATTGAATATATATATATATATATATATATATATATATATATATATATATTAAATAGACTATGTATTAATCTTCTACTGGTGACGTAGTGCCACTGTGACTTTAAGCAATTTTAAATTTAACGCCAGTTGAAGAATTTTAAAACTATGCCTTTGTTAGTTGTTTTTGCGTCGGTGCACGTGTTTTTACCAGAATCCAATCGGTTAATTTTGTTTATTTGCAAATTAAATTTCGTCTGGCACCATATTGGCGTCATATTGGCACCACGTCACCGTTAACGTTAGTATTACAGTGATGGGCAAATGTGATTTTAAAGATATCGAAATAAAATTAGCTAGGTAGATATTTTGAGCTTCCGGTTTGACCGGAAGTAATGCCGACTTTAAAATTTGTGATGTAACACTGTGTATATTATATAGAACATTTTATTACGATTACAAAAATATGGAGTTCGATAGCTTTTATTTCAAGGCCAACCGAGATATTCACAAAAAAGTAGCCAATGCTATAAAGGAATTTTACAACAGATTAGCCTAAAAAGTGTATAGAATAAGTATTTATTTTTATGAATATTTAAGCTCTGCATTTTTTTAGTTATATTTACTTATTTAACCGTTTCGAGTGCCAAGCAGCGATTTTGCGCTCTTCTGTTACGCTCAGAAAGTGGACAGCGCTCTAGCAAGCTCGGTGTCTGTAGATGTAGATGCGCCACTTTACGGCTACCGTTTCGTTTTAAGTAAAAATAAAATTGGAGTAATATTACACTTTTAGGTGTACACCTTTTTATTCTTATAAACAACGATTACTATAATAATATAATTAACTAAATAATGTAGAATAGAAAATAAGACATGCGCAAAAGCGCTCCTTGAAACTTTTGGACGGGGAAACAACAAAAACCCGTGGCACTCAAACGGTTAATCTTGGCTATTACTAAAAAAAATTAGGGAAAATTTTATAAAACATCGTTTTTCCTAGTATATTTTTTATATTCTATTTTAATTAGATAATTTTAAGATATGTTAAGATATGTCGGACAAATCATACTTTACAATATTTCAGAAATTTTCAAACCAACGGGCATGTAATTAGAAAAACTTTTGGTCAATATGACACCACGTCAGCAATTATACCTGTATTACAAAAAGTGTACGTCACCAGTAGAAGGTTAAACAGACTAAAAAATTATGTATGAGAAGTATCGTGAATATGGATAAACGGGGCTATCGCCGTTTAAAATTCAAATTGCAATTTCATGCGGTAAAATTTCGGGACTATACTGTTGCATATTAAATTGTAGCTAAACGCTCCCCATAACCGATGCGTAATGATATTTTACTGCGGAATTGTTGTAGAAAAATTATTTTCATCATTTTGATATCAATTTGACATATTTTTATCACGAAATTCAATATGGCAGCGAGAAAAAAAATATTTATTTTTCAAAGCTATCTATGTTTATTTCTATTTATTTTTAAATGCGATATATTTATACTATTATAGTATGGAGCTCAAAGAAACTACAAAATTATAGATTTTTTGAATGTGTTCATTCACGAAAGAAGTTACAAAAAACAATAAAATCTATTTTTATCACTTTTTTCATTGTTTCATTTACTTCATTTTTACTTCATATTTACTTCAATTTGTATTTTAAATTGTTTTTTTTTTTTCTAATATTTAGTTTTCTGCTTTAATGTACACATTGTGTGTCTTCAAAAAATCTCTTATTTAATTCTTTTGTAACTTACTTTGAGCGCCAAATGAGAATTAAAGGTTGGTATAGTTTTTTTGAAAAGTATATGAGTTATTCAAAATTTAAAAATTACTGTAAAATCCTCAAAAAAAAGTGCCTAGAAAAAGTACATGTTAGAATATTGTGCAAACTTAAATAAACAATTTATAAACAAAAAATTAAATTATTCTGTTGATATCTAGTGACCTATGCATTAAAAAAAATTTCACTTAGTGAGACAAATGTTGTCTAATTTAATCGACTTAAGTTTCTCGAGATACTCATGGTGAGCTAGTTATTTGCTAAATTTATTTTTTTTTTAATTCCAAAAATTATAAAACAATATTTATATTTATAATAAATAAAAACAAATGATTTTTTGAAAAACAACAAGCGATATCTGTTATCTGCCCTTTTTATACAAAGTCTGCATACCGGATAAGAATTACGTTTTACGTTACAATATTTTTCGAGTGTCAAAATATACTGACAAAATCAAATAATTTTATCTATTTACTAATCCGTAGAAAGATACTTATTGGTAGTGTTATAACACAAAAGTAATAAAGAAATAAATAAAAAGAAGACTATAGATTTCTGACCAGAAACAAAATAAATGACTAGGCCAGAATAAATGATGCAACGTTATTTTAGTCATATATAGCATATTATTCTCGTTGCATTTACGCAGAACGTTCTTGATTCTAGTCTTACGATTAGTCTTAAAGTTGGAAATTGAAAACTTTCAAGATCTCTTTCTTATGACATAAAACTAGAATTAAAACTTAAACATGTGTATAAATAGTAGGATTAAAGCAACGTTGCCTAAATATTAATGCAAACTTTAAAGAATCCGAAAGTTTTACGAATAAAAATTCCGATAAAAATATATATTTTATGTTTTTAATTAACTTGAATTAATATACTAAAATGTATGTATATAGTCAAATTTTGTTCCGTTAATGATTTTGTGAAAATTAAGAATCACGAATAATATGAATGACAGGAAATTAGAAAGACTGTATGAAACAGAAAATATTGGACAACAACGAACTCTGTATAATACAATAGAATCTTGAAACAATGACGAAAAGATCTTCGACTTGCTTTGCCATTCAAAATTAATTTTATGTACTTCAAATACATCGTTATTTTACAAAAATAACGTAAGTATACATTTGCATAAATTAATCATATTCACCAAATAAATATAAATATGAATTGGTTTGCTTCTATATGATATTAATTATTCTAATATTCGAATTCTGCTGTATTTTTCTGATATTTATATTTTATTCGTCATTTCATCATTTAATTAATTTGCAAATGTACAGACGTTATACATAAAATTACAATTTAAATATGCACGAATATAAGTAAGTTGCTAAGTAAGTATATTCGCACAGTTGGCTACAAATATCATTAGATTAAATAAAATATTTAAGATATCCAATGTATTAAACACTCATGGACACAATACATGCCCGCCCCACTATGTATTTTTCATTAAATGTTTATTGTTTTTTACGCCAATTGGAAGCGAATATTGATCAATAAAGTGAATGAATAAATAAAACTAGCTGGAGAAAATAAAGCTGGATGGAGTATGGTACATGACTAAATTTTTACAAATTAGTGCACTTAATTTTTCATTATTAAAGATAAAATGTGTCTTGACTATGCTTTAAAATTGATATTTGTGTTTATTTTATCCAATTAATGCTAGATTCATGCATATCAATCTCACCTTCAAGTTCAATCGAAACTACAACTTAAATCTAAATTACAACTATCGATAAAATTCATGCAAAATAGATAAGTATAAATGAGGCATGTGAAACAGACACTGCTCCTATGTATTACGGAATGACATCTATCAAACGTTTTAAGGTTACGCTATCGTAAATTTACCTTAAAATTGTTTCATTTAATATTTCTGATAATAATTAATATGAAAATATTAATATCTTGATATTTTTATTTGCATCGTATTTAAACAGAAAATATCATCGCCGTTTGACGTTTGACTTTTTTGTGGTTGTCAGAAAGTTTAATGCCACTGCGCATGCGTCAATTTCACCTAAACTATAAAAGATAAAAGTTGATTATCTTTTGATTCAAGCGAAATTTAAGTTGAAATTATGGTTGAATGCATGCATTCATAGGTAGGTACCTACACCTACATATTGCATATTTATCTGTTAAGCGAAATTGTGGTTATATGTAGTTTAGTTGGAAGTTGTAGTTGAAATTGGTGTGCATGAATCCGGCATTATAACCTCCATATTTACATGATAAATACGAGCCAAAAAAAATATAACTTTTTCAGTAGTGAATGTACACTAGGCTGACCATTTTCTTGAGAAGGCAATGCGGAACGGAATTCGTATATGAGAGGAAAGAGGTACAAAAGACAACTAGAATGTATTAAACAAAAAATTTACAATTGAATAATAAATATCACAAAAAAATAAATTACACTGATAACTACATAAGTATACCTATAAAGCAAACATTTCAATATCAAAATTTAAAAATTAATAATATTAGAAGTATATGGATAAACCCATATATAGACTACTTTGACATTTCTCGGAAAGTTGGCAACACTGTATTTTAATAATATTATAATTTATGTGGGCATTAAGAGATACTTTTCTGAAAATTTGATCAAAATCGAATAAATAATGAGCCACAATGAATTTTTAAAAAATTTTGTGATTTTTTTCTCGATAAGTTGGCAACACTGTATTTTGTTAAAATTGCATAATTTATTTAGGCACTAAAAAAAACTTTTATGAAAATTTGATTAAAATCGGTTAAATAAAATGGTCATAATAAATCTTTTAAAATTTTACTAATTTTTTTCTCGGAAAGTTGGCAACACTGTATTTTGTTAAAATTACATAAATTATATGAATACTAGGAGAATCTTTTGTGAAAATTTGAGTAAAATCGGTTGAATAACATGGCCATAATAAAAATTTTAAAACTTTAGTAATTTTTTCTCGGAAAGTTGGCAACACTGAATATTAATAAAATTATGTAATTAATAGGAGCATTTGATCAAAATCGGATAAATAATGTAGCCACAATGAATTTTTTAAAATTTTAGTAATTTTTTTCTCGGAAAGTTGGCATCACTGGAAAAAACCAAAACCACATGACCATCTTGGGCACTAGGCAAATTTATCCTGAAAATTTCATTATAATCGGTTGAACCGTCTAGGAGGAGTTGCGATCACAAAATTTTGTCTGACGACCGAGCGAGCTGACGACGCACATCCATACACCCACATAAACTAAGTTCAGATTCGTCATCTAGAGGCTATATGAAGGATTTCTATACAATTTTTTTTTTTTTTGAAAATGTTACAGACACCGTACCAAACGCTATACTACTTTTTCCTTGCAGTCAAAGTAGTAAAAATAAGTATAACAGCAACACCATACTGGTAATGATACAGTGGCCCAAAAAAGCATTTACACACTTTAATTTTTCTAGTAATCGATATCCAATACCTGTATCAATTTTTTCTGGATTGTGATTTTCTTAAATTTTGTTATATTTTAACACTTCGTAACCAATATTTATCATGTATTTAATTTTAGTAAATTTAATTATTTAAATTGTGCATCGAAGTGGAAAATGTAGTGTGCAAATACATTTTTGAGCCACTAATATTTCAATAACAGTCTTGGCACGCAGAGAGCCCAGCTATTTATATAGGTATATGCTTTTATCTAACCCTAGGAAAAATAGAGCACTGACAACTGTATAAATGTAAAGCTAGTTAGAATTAAAATTGCGGGACATTTTGCGGGACATGTAATAGAGCGGGACATTGAATCAAAATGCAGGACTGTCCCGCAAAATGCGGGACGAATGGTCACCCTAGTGTACACTATATATATATATATATATATACAGGGTGCTTCAAAAAAATGTATACACACTTTAAACTATTGTAGTTTTCCCGCTCTACAAGGCTAATGTTATATTTCTTCGCCAGGTGCCAGAATAATCGTCCCTCTATGTTATATTATCAGTTGGAATTTGTAATATCAACATGGGGGACGTACGAGCTTACCTGGATCAAAATTTGTTGGGCCAGTGGATAGGACGCAGGGGGCCAATCGAGTTTCCAGCACGCTCTCCAGACCTTACACCACTGGATTTCTTCTTGTGGGGCACAGTAAAAGATGAGGTGTACAAACGTAAACCACGTAACCTAGACATTCTTTGGAATGAGATTCAAGCAGTGTGTAGAGAAATCTCATTGGACGTTTTGATACGATGTACAGAATCTGTGGTGACTCGTACTCAGAATTGTATTGATGCTGCAGGTCACCAATTTGAACAGTATTAACATTTGTTATTTATGTTTCATTTACATTGGACTTTCAGCTTTCTATTTTCCTGAAATTTAACTTTGTAGAACGGTAAATAAATTTTCTATGGAAGTTCAAAGTGTGTATACATTTTTTTGAAGCACCCTGTATATATATTATACAGCATAAAATGTACACTAGTGTAGCAGTGAAAAACGCTAATAGTTAAAAAAATTATGGAAGTTTTACATTTAAATAAAACATACTGTATTCTTGCCTATGATCTATTTTAATATTGTTTTCTACAATTTGATATTTTTCGTGGTTAGTTTGCGTTAACAGTTAAACGTAAAGCAGTAGGAGGCACACAAAAGGAAGTGTACGCATTTGAATAAAAACACTACACATTTGCAATGAACAATACGTAATATTGAACGAACACAGTGATACATATATTAATTACTGATTAGCAGAATAAAATATCAAGAAACGATTTACATACACGTGCATATACCTATACAATGTACTTAAACAATGGTTACTTAATTGCATCTAATAAATTCGTATACGTGAATTATTCTAACACTTTCAATTTCGATTTCAAGAGTTACATTTCAATTTATTGATAAGAAAACTTATTTTTGATATATATATATATATATATATATATATATATATATATATATATATATATATATATAGATATTTTTAAATTTAATTAGAAAGATAATTTGTGAATTTTTAAAAATTTATATTGGCAGTGAATTGGATCTAGGAACATTCACCGTCCACAATTCATCGCGGAAAGTTCACCTCTGAGAAAATTCACCGCACACAATTCACCGTCCACAATTCACCGTGAGGAATATTATTCGTCGTTTTTTGAGAGTGAAACTGATAAATATAAAGTAAAGTAACCTAACCTAACCTACTAATTTTGCGCCCTAAAGCAAATACCAATACCAATATTAATACTTATATTAATTAAAATTTGAATAAAACACGTACTTACTTTCTTTAATACTATATCATATATATTTTCATAATATAAAACAAAACGCAAAACCTATTATAGTATAATAATAGTGAACTTTTCGCGATAATTTGTGTATGCGGTGAATTGTGGGTGTGAACTTTCCGCGGCAAATTGTGGGCTGTAAATTTTCCGGATACGCAGTGAATTGTTTGTTTTAAATGAAATTCGACACCCAGAAAGAATGTTAAATAAATTGAAAAGTATTTGCAATAAAGATAATTGCGGTATTGCTTTGAAACTAACTTTACCAAAGATTAAAAAAAAAGCTTTAGAATTAATTTCTGTAGCAAAGATTATTGATAAAAACTATTTATTATATTTTATAAGCCAATTCCGAACACTTTACGAATTTTTTGTAAATTTGTAAATCTGTAGCAAACAGAAAATCTGTTAGAAAGAGAGTTACAAATTTATAAAAATGGCATTTCTTCGTGCGCGCCTATGTGACATCTTACAGATATGACCTTGTATATATGCTGTATAGTTCACCGTAGGTATATTAAAACTAACTTTATACATAAGTAAACGCGCCAAAGTGTTATTTTGATTAAACTAAAAAATACGCACAATGAGGTAAATATCATAATTTTTGTTTTTAAATTATCATTTATTTCATCTGACTATGTGAAATTATAGTATTTTTTTAAATGACCGACTTATATATGATAATAAAAGTATAATTTTCTGTGAAAAATTAAAATATAAAATTAACCATTATATTTCTTATTAGTTTACCTCAAACATATTTATTAACTTGTCATATTCTTTTTCAAGTAATATTTCAAAAAACATAAAAATTTATTGCTGATTCATTTTAATTTACAAAAGTAATCGCTGTATTTAAAAAATATTATAATTATAATATTAATTATATTTTTTGTTTGTTAAACCGTAAATTTTACAGACATACTTCACGTTGTCGTAAGATATATGGGCAATTCGTAGTACTTAATTTACGAAAATCCGTAAGCTACAGATATATACTCAGAATTCTAATTTCGCTTACTACGCGTTACAGGTCTTACGGATAAACCTTACGAACGCTAAAGATTTACTCAAAATTGGCCTATTAGTCTGTTTATTTACATATTTTATAAAAACTGGTTTCGTTTTCCAATTAGGTTATTGAACTAAGAGTTTGTTTACTTTAGTTTATTAATAAAAAAATATATATTTGATCTGTAAATTAATAAATCATAATATTTGAGTTTTGATGTAGCATTCTAATATCTATTACAATTTACAAATATAAAAAATATTTTAAAATGCAAAATATACGATGAATAAACGTATTTCAAATACAAATACGTCAATTTAAATGAAAAATGCAAAAAATGACGTAATTAGTAAAGTGAATACTTAGGTACGCATTTATAGGAACTATATTTCAATGTAATAAAATATTGAAAAAATCGTAATTTTAAATTAAATGTAAATGTATATAGGTTCAAATTGACTAATAGTACGTATACAATAATGTGGTTATAGTTAAAAATATATTATAGTTTGTTTTTTAAACAATAAGTATATATGAATGATTTTGAATGTATAAGTTTGCGTGGACATCCGATGAGCAAATGAAGTAGTTTGATTGAAAGTGTTTTGCATGAACGAATGTTTCCAAGTAGTAGGAATAGAAGAGTATGTACGACAGTGTATCATTATGAATGTGCATGAAACAAAAGTTACTTGTCTGAATAGGAATGTTTGGAGGAAACTAATTTCGAGATAGTGGAAAAAGTTTGTGCCACACACTTCTAAGTACATATATGTATGTTTTTAAAAATTAAACTATAAATGTAATTTAATGCGTAAAATGTACACGCTGATTATTACAATATGAAAATAATGAAAGTAAAAAAGCCGTGGAAAACAATCAGAAGGTGTTTGTAGTAATCTGGTTATAAATATGAAAATAAATAAAATAATTACAATTTTTAATGCTGCAGTAATTCATTTTCATAACTGAAATTTTAAATTTTACTTCCATTTTCATGACGGAAAGAAGATTTAAGATGAATAGATTTTTAATAGAATTTCTCATTAATAATAACTCAAAAAAATATTAACTTTACTCCTCAGGTACCTACTCTTAATAAAACTGAAAAAGTTTTAATAATAATTTCCGATAAATATATAAAATGTTACAATGTTTATTTAATAGTAATGTAGCTTACACATATTGATTCAGTGGTCGGGCATTGGATATTCCGCGTACCATTCAGATCAAACTAAAACTATAAATATTATGAAAAAATTGCTCTAATAATACACATTATAATATATAATAATAACAATATCAAAAATCACACTATATACTTTAACGACTCTTATGCGGTTCAATTTTGCAAAACTAACTTAAAAAATCTTCGGTGGCACGCGTGCCAGAGGTTGCCAGCCCATCTCATAACTCATCATATCTTACTAATCGTAAGTACCAGCAAATTCCCTGTACCTTGACTATTTTTCTATCGAATTTTATTTTTTAAGTTTAATAAATACACAAACATATTTAAAAAAAAAATAGGTGTCTCTACAACAAAACCAGTATAGCACGATGTACATAATTCTTTACTGAAAAGACGCGTTAAAGTGCGCAATAGTTCATATTTTAATTATTTTTAGAACAACTCGCATTTTAGGGCATTTTTTTCTAGACAATTATATTGTATATCGATGCCATTGGATCATATCTGGTGTATATACTGCAGTAATTTAAATATTCTAACACTATTGAAACTTTAAAAATATTCTTTCTATACTATTTAAGTGCAGACGCGCGCCAGGCGATCATATCGCGTTCAATTAAAGAATACATATTTTATATTGAGATTGTGCACTTGACTACCACGATCGACTGACAGTCAAGTGCGCGGCACTAAACGAACAATTGTTAACTATTTAAGAGGTTCGGCCTAATATTTTTATGCTATATTAGATAGTTTCAATACACTTCAAATAAGTAACGATAAAAATCTGCTTTTTTTTCAAATATTATAACATATGACTGTATAAATAAATAAAGACAAAGATAATGCAAAAATCAGACAAGTGTTAATGTCGTGTAACCTAACGAATGAAACAGATACATGTTATTCATTCATTACATTAACGAATGATAAAAGTCGGTGTATTATATTGCAATTCAATACCATTAGTGTCAATTGTTTTCTTTTCTATTTTACGTGAAGAAAACACGTATTAACAACACTTTTATTTAGAAATAAACAACTCTCACAAACATCTTTTTTCCAAGAAAAATATTCTAATAATAATTATTAATATTATTATATTTCTATTTTTTTTTACTTAATAAAAATAAAGAAAAAATTACAACCGTCTCCCATTTATATAATAATGTGTTCATGATGGCTGAAATGATTTGTCTACAATCTCTGAAACTGAATTCTTAGAATTTTAGATATACCGGCTGAATGATAAAACAGGACACATGCCCTTTTCGAATCCCGTAAAAAATTCCAAAAGTTCCATTCTTATGCTATGTATACATGTATGTACTTAATTTTTCTATTGACGCAATACTGCATTCCATAATATACTTACAATTAGATAATAAATTTATTGATATAATTATTTGTCTCCAAGCTTTGCCCACTCCTCGAAATTTTTCTGTGGATGCCCTCGTGACCGGATGTCCGCGGAATTAAGGACACTATAAATAAAAGTTTCATTTATAATTCTAATATTACAAAATTTTACTAGGTAAACGAAGTACAGGCGCAGAATAATATAAATTTCACAACAGTTTCATTTCTGATTTTACATGTTTGAGTTGTACGTTAAATTCTGAATATAACAATATGCTATAAATCTGCTTTCGGTGCAAACTTTGCTATAAACAAAATTAGAAGAAATAGGAATATAATGATATTTTTTCACTAAAAGTTGGTAGCATTGTTCAAAAAAATTAAATTTTGTAATTGTATGCATAAAACAGAATCTATTCTGAAAATTTGTTTTAAATCGTACAAACAATATACTTAAAATACATTTTGAATAGTTTATTCCGGAAAATTAACAACATTGATTAATAATTAAATTGTTTAATACTATCAAGTATACATATTTATTTTAAACTGGATAAATAGTAAAGCCAAAATTAAATTTTAAAATTTTTAGTAATTTTTCTCTCGGAAAGTTGCCAACAATGTATTTTATTAAAATTATATAATTTATGTGAGCACCAGAGGAATCTTTTCTGAAAATTTAACCAAAATTGGATAAATAATACGGCCACAATAAATTTTTAATACTTTAATAATTTTCTTCTCGGAAAGTTGGGATTACTGACCACAACAACACCACTGGCCATGGCAACACATAACCATCTTGGAGACTAAATAAAACTACCATAAAAATTTCATAAAAATCGGTTGAACCGTCTAGAACAAAATTTTGACTAACGACCGAGCGAGCGAGCGAGCCAACATGTTGACGACACATACACATAACACCTTCATAAACTAAGTTCGGATTCGTCATCTAGAGGCTATGTGAAAGGCTAGTGATAGGATCAGATAGCCATGAAAATAAAAAACAAATAAAACAAATATGAATTAAAATCAAAAATATTTGAATATTGAATTCTGAATTATGACAGTGTAGGCACAATAATTAAAACAATTAAGATTAATAATACTGAACTTAATTGAGTTTTCGGTTTATATTATAAATGGTAAATGCCCCAACAATTTATATCAAATACTTAATGATAAAATAAATCACATAAATTGGAATAAAGAATACTTTATTATAATAATACCATGAAAACAGAGAAGTTTAAATTTATATTAAATGTTCGAATATGTCTCCATTCTGTGCCAAACAATATCCTAATCTATCATAAAAAGAACGCCTAACATTTGCTAGTTGGTAGCACGATATTTTAGTGCATTCCAAAGATATTCTGTCTTTTAGCGATTCTAAATCTAGATATTTGTTATCACTGTAAATGATTGATTTTAGATGTCCCCACAGAAAAAAATCATTTGGCGCTAGATCTGGAGACCGGGCGGGCCAGTGAATGGGTCCGTTTCTACCAATCCATGTATCGGGAAATACTTCGTCTAGATATTGTTTCACAATCATTTTATTATGAGCAATTGCCGGTCCAATGTGATTTATCAGTAGATCATAATAGTACTGACCATTTAAAGTTCCGTTAATGAAATATGGCCCAATAATATTATTTTTAAAAATTCCAATCCAAACATTTACTTTTTGGGGATATTGGGTATGAGTAGTAACGTACAGATTTTTATTATTTTTACTCCAATATCTAGTTTTGATTATTTGGCTCATTATTGAGTGTAAAGGTGCTTTCGTCAGAAAAACAAATATTTTCGATGAAATGTGCATCTGCATTAGCCTTCTCCAGCATTAATTCAAAAAATGTTGCTTTAAGAAACTTATCTTCTTCTTTCAATTCTTGGTGACTGCTATATTTGAAAGATTTATATTTTTGTTGTTTTAAATAATTTCTTGCAGTACTAAATGGAATTGCAGTCTCTTTTTCTATTTGCTTAAATTTTTATTATTTTCAACTGCTGCAATTACATTTATTTTGTTTCCTTGTCTTACATTATCTTGAACTGCAATTGGCCTTATACACTTGCAGGCTTTTAACACACTTCCTGTTTTATTAAACCTATCAATAACACGAAATATTGACGTTTTACTTGGAATTGAACGATCAGGATAAGAGCCACCAAAAACTGCACGAATTTCTTCATAACTATTTCCACTATAATGCAATTTGACAATCAAAATTTTTTCTTCAGTACTTAACACATCCATGTTACAATGCACAGACACAGTAAAGAAATTTATGGACTATAACAATGTAGATACAATGAATACAACAATTAAAATCAATAACAATGAACTGAACTGTCAGAACGGTTTTTTGTTTCATTTGTTTTTTATTTTCATGGCTATCTGATTTTTGACGAAAATGTCATACTTTATTTTCTAAATATATCGTGCTACAAACATCCTATTGCATCAAATTTAGACTTTATAAAAATGAAAATTAATTCCAAAAAAAATTTCATTCTTATAATTTTTCGCTAAAATGTACAGGAGAGCCAATTTCCGCACATTTTTAAAATCCCATGTTAAACTCCTATGTTCCACTTTTCGTTGCACACCCTGTATATATATATACTGAAAATGTTACAGACTGTACTGATCACTATACCACATTTTTCTTTAGGTCAAATTGGTGAAAATAGTAATATGTAGAATTTATTTTTTCAAATATTTACATAAAAAAATCTAAAATTAAATATGTTAAATGTGAAGGCCATAAATAACAAAAACAAATCTACATAGTAATAATAAGAAAGTAATATTTTCAATTTTTTTTTTAAATTATGATTAAATGATACTTTTTTGTGATTCTGTATAAATTTTGTAATTATTATAACATTCTTAGATAAAAAAAAAAGAATGGCCCATATTCTTACCTCAATTTTGAAAGTGATTTTTGTCAAAAGAACTTTTAATAATAATATAATAATAATAATAATAATAGTTTATTGCCCAACAGTTTACAAACCAATAACAGGACAAAATTATATATATATATATATATATATATATATATATATATATATATATATATATATACGTACTGTGACGTTTCGTTTACTCTACGACACAAATACCGGAAAACAAAGACTAAATGAACTAAATATAAATTAGATTATGATATGTTAGTGTAATCAAAACAATGTACTGATTACTTAGATGGATTATTATGTTATTTCTCTTGTTCATTGTAAAAGTATAGGTAAATTGCAAAACGTTAATTAAGTTGATCACAATAATAAACGCAGTTAATCAAGTTAAATCACAATAATAAACGGAGTTAATCAAGTTGATTACAATAATAGACGGAATTATTTGACGGTTACGCGTCTAGTAGAGTCGGCGCGTGCAGATGACGGTTGAGTATGGTACGCGACGGTTAAAAACCGTTAGAAAAATAATATAGCTCTGTCTCGTTCTATTAAAATGAGACAAAATTCTAGCGACTATAAATACGGCGGCTCGCGACTAGAATCGGCAAAGAGTCAGAGAATCAGCAGAGAGAAGCAGGGCATGGCTCCAGGCTACCTTCTCAAGTCTGATTAGACGAAACGATATACGCGATACAATCACGGTGGGTAAATCGGTGTTTGAAATTTTGTCTCTACACAGAATTATTTTTTTGTAAGATCTGTGGTTGAACAGGCTTTCCGTTCCCCAGCATCTAACATACGGGTTACGCGATTCAGATTTTTATTTTACAAGTACGGTCGGAACTTAGAATTATTTTTTTTTAAAGATCAGTGGTCGAACAGGCTTTCCGTTCCCCAGTATCTAACATACGGTTTACGCGATTTAGAATTATTTTTTTTAAGATCAGTGGTCGAACAGGCTTTCCGTTCCCCAGTATCTAACATACGGTTTACGCGATTTAGAATTATTTTTTTAAGATCAGTGGTCGAACAGGCTTTCCGTTCCCCAGTATCTAACATACGGTTTACGCGATTTAGAATTATTTTTCCAAGATCAGTGGTCGAACAGGCTTTCCGTTCCCCAGTATCTAACATACGGTTTACGCGATTTAGAATAATTTTTTTTTAAGATCAGTGGTCGAACAGGCTTTCCGTTCCCCAGCATCTATCATACGGTTTACGCGATACAGAGTATTTTTTTTACCAGTCCGGTCGAGACTCAGAATATTTTATGAAAATTTAACTTGTGTAATTTCCGTCTGACTTGCATTTATTATTACAAGTCCATTGCGGATTTAGACTATTTTATTCAAAGTTTCTGTTCATATTAAAAATTGTTTTAATACGTTGGATTGTATGCTACTATAAGATTTAATTTATTTTTCTAATAAACAATCATTAATAGTATATCTGTTGATTATTTCTTGTGTGTTTGAATCTTGCTGTACGATTGTAATACGTATTATCGAACCCTGGCACACGACTAGCTATCCAGGAAACGTGATTGGCGCCCGACATAACAAAAATTTGTTGAGAGACGAACCAGTCGAACAACGTCGCGACGTAAGAAAGGGCGTCGTTACAGTACATACATACATATACATACATACATATATACAAATACATACATTAGAATATATCAAAAAAATATATATATAACTATACAAACATATAAATATATAAACATATAAACATGTGTATAAAATTTTGAAATATTGTAAAATAAATGCTAATTCTTTCACAATACAGTACGTAGAGAATGCAAAGTTATATGAAATAAGTCGATATCATTTAAGCTATTTGCATTGGTACACATTACATATAAAGGCGATTCGATCAATAAATTAGTTCTTGGTACAGGCAAACTGAAAGTGTAATTACTTCGAGAGTTTAATCTCAAAATATGAAAATTTATCATTTTTAGCAGTTCACTGCAATCAATAAAAAAATTTACTAATTTATACATGAAAATAATAGATAAATGTTTCATTTTTTCTTTTTATGAAATAAAATTGAATCTGGATAATAAATCTATTTCTGAAATGTCCAAAGGATATATGTTGTCTAGTTTAAAAACTAAATATTTTAGAAATCGTCTTTGAATAGATTCAATTTGATCAATGTAATACTTATAAATAGGATTGCATTTTTCCACTTTTGACGTTTACTTAAAATTACTTATTAAGCAATTTTAATTAGTTTAGTTGAATTTTATAATATTAGATATCAAAAAAAGAAATATAATTCATATTTGATAAGAAATAGAAGTAAAAATTAATTTTAAAGCAAAAAATAAAAGCACTGTTTCATAAACAAAAGAGGTGGAAATACGGACCAATATTTTTTCAGATTTTTAAAACCCGTGGTTATCATGTGTTGTATATAGGTATTAAAAACTTTTTATTTAAGGTAAAACTTACTTTTAAGTTAGGACTTGTGAATTAATTTTATCATTGCAGTTTTTTCTTGTACGTCATGTTTGCATTGGAAAGTAAAAATTATAATATACAAAACATACCTATATGTACATAACATAGTAGTAGTATTGATGTATAAAAGTTCATTGTACATATATATATATATATATATATATATATATATATATATACACAGGGTGATTTATTAGTAATTGGAAATATTTTAACTTTAGTATCCTGGGCTCAGAATATGAAGATTTAACGCAAATCACTTAGATAAAATGTGGCTCGTTAAGGGGGCAAGTAGGTTTTTTTTCCTTCAAAAAATCGATTTTTTTTATTACATATTCTTATAGAGATATCCTTTAAGAATTAAAAACACAAAATGGTTTTTCGAAATCTTAATAATTAAGAAAATTACAGCGATTTATGTCGCGTAACTCCGGAACTCGCTTAGGTTAGGTACGCTAATTCATATGACTCTCGTCAATGCCAACAGTCAGCAATAAGAACGGAGCATTCGACTCGAGAGGCACGGATTCGGCAGAGATTGTCAAAATCCGAAAAAATAGACACACAGAATGAACAGCAGGAATGCTTATATGGCCCTGAAATTGATGATTACATGTAACTTAAAACTTATTTTGAAACTTTAAATGCGTTTTTCTTGGAACTAGATTTTTTTTGTCGGTTCCAATGATATCTCTGGAACATATTAACCGATCTGTTTCACTTTTTGCCAGCAAAAAGATAATAGAATTTGGAATCGTTTGACGGATCCTTTTTAAAAAATGTTTATTTTTCTTATTTTTTATCATCCAAGAAAGCAGAAAAAAGGATCGAAATTGACTTCTTTTTTTTTAAGAGTCCGCCATTTTGCGACGAAATCGAATTTTCAAAAAAGCATCCGTCAAACGATGGGGAATATATTCAAGCTCAATAATCCGAAACGGTTTTTGTTTCAAATGAAGCAGTGCAGAGGAATTC
Source organism: Clivina fossor (assembly GCA_963966155.1). NCBI lineage: Eukaryota > Metazoa > Arthropoda > Insecta > Coleoptera > Carabidae > Clivina > Clivina fossor. The sequence continues at coordinate 82,183,159 of OZ014550.1, forward strand.
CTGGAACCACATACCTCTAAATTCCGGACATGACCTACGGGAAGCGGAGTGGGGGGTAAAGTTTGGGGAGGGGAGGTGACCAAAAAATCCGACATACAAGTCAATAAACGATTTACATGATGAAAAAAGTCGCATTCGTCTAGGCCTTCCCTGTACAGTAATAATAATTCCCGAAAATGGGCTACTTTTTCATTAAAAAAAACCTACGTGCCCCCTTAAGTCCTTACTAAGTTACAGGGTGTTTTATTTAAAAATTTAAAAACGATTTTTGACCAGTACTTTAAAACTATATGACGTATCCTTATCATACTTGGCAGAAAGTGTAGGTACCGTACACCATACTAAATTATGTTAAATAAAAGTTTCTGGCTACTGCCAGTGGCGTACAACAGGGGCAAGTAAGAGGTTGATTTCCCTAAATTCTTCCCTAAATTTTTTGAGCAAATTTTGAAAAAATCTCAAGAGTGCAGCTTATGTTTAACTTTAAATATCTCGAAAAATAATGACTTTATCGTTACGAAGGAAGAGTATGTTTTTCACACAAAAAGTATTGGAGAATCGAAAAATTGTGCTAAAATGACAATTCCGCCAGTGGCGTAGAATTTAGGAAGAATCAATTTCTCACTTGCCCCCTGTTGTACGCCACTAGCAGTAGCCAGAAACTTTTATTTAATATAATTTAGTACTTCCTGCCAAGTATGATAAGGATACGCCAAATAGTTTTAAAGTACTGGGCAAAAATCGTTTTTAAATTTTTAAATAAAACACCCTGTAGCTCAGTAAGGAGCCACATTTTATCTAAGTGATTTGCGTTAAATCTTCATATTCTGAGGCCAGGATACTCCAGTTAAAATATTTCCAATTACTAATAAATCACCCTGTATATATATTATAAAGAATAATAATATCATTTAAATATGCAACGCAAACATTTGTATATTTGTGAAAATATTTCAAGTTCTGCCTGCTACTTATACCATATTACAATTTCTATGTAAATACTTAATTGCAAAATAGCATTGGCCCGTATTCTCACCTCACTTTTAAAAGTGATTTTTGACAAAAGTGCTTTTGACGTTTACTTAAAATTACTTATTAAGCAATATTAATTAGTTTATTTGAATTTTATAATAATAACTATAAAAAAATATATCAACAATAGAAATATTATTCATATTTAATAAGAGATAGAAGTAAAAATTTATTTTAAAGCAAAAAATAAAAGCATTTTTTTCATAAACAAAAAAGGTGGGAATACGGGCCATTGTTACTTGATTTTCATTTTGTGGCAATTACTATATAGTAGCGACAAGATAAAAAGATAGGGACGTCATAAATTTTTGTCACTAGGCAAATAACGTCACTCACTACTATGTTTATATGAGCTTCTCGCGTACCTTGTTTAAAATATGAAATTAAATTGCCAACTAACTGTTGACATCGCCTAGACCATTTTTTTGCCATAATAAATTACAAAAATACACATTCAAAATATAACGACAAATGAACTAATATAAATGTACTGTGCCTTTTGACATTGAAAATCAATGATGCCAAATATAGCAAAAACAAATAAGTTGATTTCGATAAAAAAAATCCAATTTGTACATATCACATTTTAATTTGATTAAAATAACATACGTAAATAGTTTCAAAAAGATTTAGTTCATTATATGCAGAATAGAATAAAATTGATTTTGTTCATTAGTGAGTTTCATGTTGTTAAGTTTTATCACGTGATTATGACGTACCTATCTTTTTATCTTGTCGCGACTATACCTATTATTTTACGGAAAACAATAAAACCATTATATTAAAATATTATAAAAAACATTTAAATAATAATAAACAATAAATATTTAATGCCAACTAATGCAACATAATAATATGTACATTAAATAATTAAATGAAAATTATTATTATTATATTGTTGATGATTGATAGAATTAATGTTGTAGTTAAGGATATAAATTTTGTGTTGAATGTTGATAAGTGCAAAGTATTAGTATTTGAGAAGGGTGATTTGATGACCTAATATAATATATCTGTTGATGGTGCACGCAGGGCTGAACTGGAAACACATTTAGGCCCGGGAAATATCGGTCACGTATAGGCCCACAATATTAAATTTAAGAAAAAAAAAATACAAAAAAGTACATTAGTAATTTATAAACATATTTATTAAAATAATAAAAAAGACGAGGGGGAAACCACTCCTTTAAATTTTGTTCACCGGATTATACAATCCTAAGATTTTACCGATTTTAAAATAAGATTGTAAGGATTTTAGCATAATTTTGAAACGAGATTGTAAGGATTTTACATGATTTTAAGTGAAATTGTAAAAATATTACAAGATTTTTAAACGCAATTGTAAAGATTTTACATGATTTTAAAGTGAAATTGTAAGGATTTTACATGATTTTAAGGGCGATTGTAAAGATTTTACATGATTTTTCGTTGATTTAATGGATGTCAAGTAAAATTGTAAAGATTTTACCATGATTTTTCGGTTGATTTTACTGATTTCATATGAAATTTATAATGAAATTTACTCGAGATTTTTCATTAATTATAGATCGTATACAAATTATTTAATATGATTTAATTCTTCTTCAAAAAATATTTGTAAATAAACACTAAATATTTACGAACTGTTAATGATATTACGGATTTTTAGCTATGATTTTAAGGATTTTACTACGATTTTACTAGGTTATTACCCCATGATTTTACGGATTTTACCATGATTCTATCAAGATTTTACAGATTTTACCATGATTTTACTAGGATTTTAATAAATTTGTACACCAGATTTTACAAGTGGTTTCCCCCACGAAAAGATTTTTTTTTTTTGTATAATTGCAACAAAATTAAGTACATAGTAAAATAATTAAAAACAATTAAATAAATATTATTAATTAAACAACTTTTTGTTAATATTTGACTTTTTTTCTTTCATTATATCAATAACTCGATTATTGTCAATATTATTCAGCAGATCTTTTCCACACGCCATTTCATTAAAAAAAAACAAACACTTAAAATATATTTGTGAGCCCACCGGGATATTCCCGGTATCCCAGTGGGCCAGTCCAGCACTGAGTGCACGTCTGGAGCAGGCAGATGAATTTGTGTATTTGGGTATTGGGTATTGTCTAAGGATGGTCGTTTTGATCGTGAAATTGAAAGAAGAGTTAATGCTGCCGTTGTAAAGCTTTGGGTGCTTTGGGTACTTTTGCTAGGAATGTAAATGTTTCCAAAGAAGCCACCCTCGTTTGAGTATATACAAGTGAATGTTGAGTTTGGCTGCAAAAGCATTAATTGAAAATGATTGCTGTGGAAATGAGATACTTACGTGGTGTAACTAAGAAAAATCGGGTACGAAATAGTTTAGTATATGATGAATGTGCAATTGAAAAAGATGTTGTTGTAATAGTTGGTGTTAGTCAGTTAAGATGGTTCGATCATCTCGAGCGAATGTCTAATAAACGTTTGGTTAAAAGAATTTATATGAATTGCGTAGAACTTCTATGAGTAGTTGGAGCGGTATAATTGAGTTTAATCTGCGTGATTGAAAGTTTCCAAGTAGTAGGAATAGAAGAGCATGTACGAGAAATATCATGAATGTAAATAAAGCCAAATTTGCTTGTCTGCATAGGAATCTTTAGAGAAAACTGATTTCAGGATAGTGAAAAAGTTTGTGCCACATCCTTCTTGGATAAATGGCGTAATTGTGTATGTATGAATGTATATTATTTCATTTCTATCAAATAATGACAATTTTATACAATTATCTATGATTCACTTCGTTCCAGATTCTCAATCCAAATCTATACCCTCAACATTAAAAATCATATGGTTATGTAGTGACAAGTAAAATTAAAGCAAAAAAATGATAAAGGAAGCTTATTATTTTCTTTAAGTTTTAATCAATTCGGAAATTTGTCTTTAATATGCAAAACATCTAGTCTTCCATAATGAAGCTGGTCAATAAGAATAACATGCAAAAAGTGTAAAGTTGAAACTGGACGACTGATGAGTTAATATTATTACGTGATGCAATTTGTATCTAATTCGGATTAATATTGCTACTTTTTTAATTGAAAAGAAGCAATGTCAGTTAGTTAGGTTAGATAAAATACTCAAAATAAAGTTTAAACGATGTAACAAAATATAACTTTTTTTTCGCAAAGTTTACATATAATCGACAGTTAATAGTCTAAATTCTAAAGTATCACTTTTATAGCACGTTGACGCTTGAAATAAAAAATAAAAATTACAATTTGTTGAATAAAATGGATATATTTACAATTTATCTGAAAATTATACAAATAAATCTGATAGTTTCAAATCATTAAAAAGTTATTCATAAGGTTGCTATTTTTATTATGATATTTGAATGCTCCACATCCAGTGTCCTTATTGACCACCTTATTCATTGACAATATATTTCAATTTTCGGCAAATCTTTCGTACATATGAGCTTTAATACAAATATGAGCGAAGAGCATCATCATATTATGAGACAAATAATTTAACTCAATTACAGGCCCTTTTCAATTTACAAGTTTTCCTTATATTGTAACATAAACATCAACATATTTAGTTGCTACTAAACTAAATATTTAATTAGAACAAAACTGTTCATGTTGATATTGAATTGGAGAGAAAGACTCTTAACTAAATTTATTTTCAATTTAAAAATGTATAGTTATGTAAAATATATGTAGTAATACAGTTTTTATATCTATATTTTACAAAACTAATAATGTAGCATCAAGATAATAAATTATAAGACAAATATCTAGTATAACTGAATTATTTTAACATTAATAATGCTTTTTCAATATAACTTCAGCTTAAAATCTTCGACGATCAATAATGAAATACTCCTATAATGTAAGATTTTAATAAAATCTTGAGAAAATCTTATTCGAGTTGGAACTGTTGATCTTAGTATTCGTAGTATGTAACATAACAATAAAGCGAGGAGTTGGCATAGAAAGACGAGGCACCGATTCCCCTGCACTGCCTGTTTGGTTCGGCTCGGCTTGGCTCGCTCACAATGACATGATTCTATTTAACTAACGTCTTCAATATCCCTCAATAATAATTACTACTCAATATTTGAGGTCCATTGGCCTAGCGATATGGACCTACCTTGGAATGCGCCAGATTATGTAGTACATTATATATATATATATATATATATATATATATATATATATATATATATATATATATATATATTCGAACAGGAATTGACATCATTTTCAATCAATAAGATGTCGTTCTGTTCGCATCAACATCGTAGTTGACAATAATGGACTGCACTCAATATCAGAGCCGTGCCGAAGATGCCGGAGCGAAATATAATCAATTAAATATTTTAAAAAAGTATTTGCAAATTTTCAAGTCCTTTTTCAATATACATCAAATGTCATCAAAATCTAACAGAGAGGTAAGAGTTAGATATAACGCCTTAGTAAAAGTCGTCTTATAAATGAGATAATAATTCTTTTAGTTTCTACATTAAACAGTTGATTTGTTTGAAACTCTAGTCATCTACAACTTAATCAGCATTGTCCACTACAAAAGATGTTCGAAGATATCACCATGTCGTTGTATACTTCCCCATAAATCAGAATCATATCAACTAGTTTGATATTAGAATATCGATGGGGCATTGCGATTTTTAAAGATTCAGATAAACACAAAAAAATTTTTAGTCAAACAAAAATGATATAAAAATGAATTACTGATAACAACTTTATCTCTCAAATAACAATTGAACAATACTGATTAAGTAGTAGATGACTAGAGTTTAAAACAAATTAATCTTTTAATGTAAAAACTAAAAGAATTATTATCTCGCTTATGAGACGACTTTTATTAAGACGTTTTAAGGTTTATCGCCTCTTTTTTAGGTGCACCTCGCCCCGTGAAAGGATACAGAGAAGACTGTAAACACCCTGCATGTATGTATGTATGTGTATATATATATATATATATATATATATATATATATAGTGTCCTTAAAAAAAAAATATTTTTTCCAGTAAGGCTAAAATCGATAATTTTACATCGAAAACCCATCAGAAATAATTTTTTTTTTTACGAAAATAATAGGTTCCTCTACACAATTGAAATTTTCGGAAAACGCGTGTTAATATATATATATATATATATATATATATATATATATATATCATTTATATCGCGTATATAAATATTAATACGCGTTTTTCTAAAATTTCAATTGTGTAGAGGAACCTATTACTTTCGTAAAAACAAGCAAAAAATATTATTTCTGATGTTTTTTCGATATAAAATTATCGATTTGTTTTTACTGACACTCTAATATTGATTTAGCATAAACATATTTATTATTTTTTTGTAAATTGTAATATATATACATTGTCGCCCCGAGGAGGGTGCAAGGGGATGCACGTGCATCCCCCTGGTTTTAGACTAAATATCTAAATATATAGGAGAAAAATATATGGGAGAGGACAAATGAAACAACTAAATAAAAGAAAGAGTTGATGCAAAACGATTAAAATGTAGGAAAATTATCTAATTGAGAGACTTGATTGTCTATAAAACATAACCATTTTTTCACATGAGTGTTTTTTTTTTGTAAACTGTTAATGTGCTCTTAAAGTAAATTAAAACGCGACTTTTTATTATTTAAACATTATTCATAATATATATATAGATATATAAATATTTATAACAATCACATTTTGCACTGAACAGATTTGTAAATAAAAAAAAGAAACTTGAATACTTCCCTAACTAAAAATAATTTTGATATTTTTATTTATAAAGCAAAATAATAACTTCTGGCTAACAAGTACATCTTGAAAACATCTTTTGAAGCTATACGTGTACCCGGTTTCCATATTACTGAATTGCTGTTATAAAAGTATTATAAATGACGATATTAAACAAAGTTTCTGATATACCACTGATAAAAACTTGAAAAAAATAACAAGTAAAATTCACAATGGTACACGAAGAACACGTGGCAACTGAAAGTTTAAAAATAATTTTTATAGTCATATATATATATATATATATATATATATATATATATATATATATATATATATATATATATTTATTCGCAGCAACTTCAAGATCACATTTCTTTTGTGACATCATCTTTCATATAACAAAATTAGAAATATATGAGTAAATCCACACATAGACCATTTTGACATTATCATATAAATACTAAGAAATACGAATAAAAACTTTATATTTTTTCACTAAAATTTGGCAGCACTGTTCAAAAATTAAATTTGTAATTATTATGCATATAAATTCTTATAAAGACTTGGTGAATATTTTCTGAAAATTGGATGGAATTGTGATAAATAGTATAGCCTAAATGAAAAATTTGAAAAATTGTAGAATTTTTTTCTCTGTATAATAATATAAATTTAATAATTTTTGTGGATATCAAACAAATCTTTTCTGAAAATTTAATTAATATGGAATGGATAAAAATTTTGAAATTTTTTTCTCAGAAAATCGGAAAACCTATAAGGTAGAAAAATTATATAATTTTTGTGGACACTAAGAATTTTTTTTTGTAAAAATTTGATTTATTTCGACTAAAGAATAAAGCCAAAATTCAAGGTATAGAATAGTGATTCTCGAGAAATTGACAACCCTGTAAGGTAGTAAAATTATATAATTTTTGTAGACATTAGAAAAATCCTTTTTTAGAATTTAAATATTTTTTTTCACGGGAAGATGGCAACAATGTATTTTAATAAAATTATATAATTTATGTGGGCACTAGGAGAATCTTTTGTGAAAAATTGATTAAAATTGGAAAAATAATGTAGGTAGTCATAATGAATTTTTAAATACTTTAGTAATTTTTTTCCGGAAAGTTGGCAACACTGCACGCACAAAATAAATCTAAATTCTAAATCTAAATTTGGTGCAAAAATCGGATGAATGGAATGGAATGGAATGGTCTAGGAGACGATTCGATTATAAAAAACGAACGAGCGAACGAATGAACAACGCAACGCAACGCACACATACATATACTCACCCACATAAACTAAGTTTAGATTCATCATCATCATCATCTTGAAGAATTTGAAAATATATATTTTGTTTAAATTTTTGAAAATGTTACAGACACGGTACCAAAAACCATACCAGTTTCTCTTTGGAATCAAAGTGATAATAATAATCAACATGAATTAGATTAAAGAATATGTACATAAAGTAAGTGTATCTGTCAAATATTTCGGTATTTTGTAAGATAAAATTAATATTTCAATAATTGGTCCTAATAATTGTTTTATCGTTCATTTTATAAGATTTGAGATACCTGCAAAGTAAAATTTCGTATTATAACATGTGTTTTGTTGTAAAATTTATTTATTTAGTAAATACAGCAATATTTTGGTGAATGAATAATACGATTTCTTTGCCGTGACTAGCAAACTGGGATTCGGCTAAAAAATTAATCCTAGTCTTGCAAATATGTATTTTTCGGTGTTCTTCGAGCTAAAGACCTCCACACATCAACTCGAATTACTATCAAGCTGGGTTTACAATCTAACAAGTTTATTCATTGAAATTTATGGAAACGTAAAGTATGATATTGTTCGTAAAATTCAAGTTTCATCTTGCAGATATTAGCCATTTACATTCTCGTTCTCGTTACCGGTCACTTTTTCGGTTGGTTGTGAACCCAGCTTTATTGTCGACATTATAAGCCTGTATGGGGGGCTAGGACAAGTTATTTTATACTTTTTAGTCCGTGTTAAAAATGTGGTATATTCAATTATTTCCTTTATTTAAATAATTATTATCTGCTTTTTATTCTTGTTTAACTTTAACTTTAACCTAATTAATTAATTAATTTAATTATAATTAAAGTAAGTTAATTAATTAGCTTTAATTTAATATTTCTAATATTATTAATTAGTTAATTAATTAATTAGTTAATACTGTATTGTCATCCGGTTCTGAGCTATGTTTAAAGTTTCCAGTAGTGCTGTCAAAATTTGAAAAAATTGGATCCGGATATCCGGATCCAAAAAGATTCGGATATCCGAATATCCGATTCTCGGATAATATAAGATCCGGATCTGAGATCCGGAACCGATATTCGGATCTGAGATCCGGAACCGATATCCGGATCTGAGATTCGGATCCGATATCCGGATCAGAGATCCGGAACCGATATTCGGATCTGAGATCCGGAACCGATATTCGAATCTGAGATTCGGATCCGATATCCGGAACCGCTTTTCGGATCTGAGATTCGGATCCGATATCCGAAACCGATACTCGGATCTGAGATTTGGAACCGATATCCGAAAATATATAATTTCAAAATATTAACAATCTGGAAAATTTATTAAAGATTTGACAAAATGCAAAATTTTTGTCAAAATGCGAATTTTTTAACAAAATTGTATAATTTTTAACAAAAATTAAAAATTTGTACTCAATATTTGACAGGTTTTATAAATTTGATAATTTTATACTAAATTTCAAATTTTTTAGCGCATATGAATCGCCAAGAATTTTAAAACAAAATTTTCAGAATTGCATATGTAAAAGAATTTTTAGTATTGCCAAAATCAACTTTTTTAGTATTCCCGAAAACAGAACTTGTAATAACATCCATTGTATACAAAATTCTTTAGACACAATGTATAATAATTGAGTACTTTTATTTCTGAGACGCACTGCATATTTATATGATATATAAAAAACATATTTTATATAAAATTCTTGAGACACATTGTATATATAATTTTGATGCACATATGATTTTTTAGACACATCTTATATAACTGCTATGTTAAAAAGAAAATAGATATTTATTTCATAACCTACCCGTACATTTATTTCAATAATATAAATATATTAAAAATAATGTGTGAAAAACCTATATACCTAACAATAAAAATATAAAACGCATAGATTCGAAACGATTCAAATTTGAAATCCGGATCTTTAGGTTCGGATCCTAAATCCGGATCTGAGATTCGAGTCCGAGATCCGAATCTGAGATCCGGATATCCGAATTTAAGATTCGGATCCGAGATCCGAATATTCGATTCTGAGATTCGGATCCGAGATTCGGATATTCGAATCTGAGATTCGGATCCGAGATCCGGATCCGAGATTCGGATCCGAGATCCGGATATCCGAATCTGGGATTCGGATCCGAGATTCGGATATCCGAATTTGAGATCCGGATATCCGAAAACCTAATTATCCGGATATCCGGATAATTTTGGATCCGGATCTAAAATTATCCGGATTCGGTTCCCAGCACTAGTTTCCAGTCTCTAGCTCATCGGGAAGTTTGTTTAAAATCGATTGCAAAATTTTTACCGAACAGACAAACAAACAAACAAACAGACAAAGAAGAAAGCGAGTTACTAAAAACGTATTAAAAAACTAGTTAACGGTACGAATAATTCGCGTTGATGTTATTCGGTACACCTACGCCGCGCCCGCGCCCTCGCCGGCCCTTGAATTGCACAAAGATCATAACAAAAATCACACGATTGATTCAGTGTTGCTTTGTTTATTTTGTAATGCATGTGTTAGAGCGGTAATAAATAATATATCGCTGTTATATTAAGTATAGGTGTCTCTCATTCATAGAATAATTAGTAAATTGTTAGTAAACAAGATTAGAAGTATATGGCTAAACCCATATATAGACTACTTTGACATTTCTCGGAAAATTGGCAACACTGTATTTTAATAATATTATAATTTATGTGGGCATTAGGAGATACTTTTCTGAAAATTTGATCAAAATCGAATAAATAAAGTAGCTACAATGAATTTTTTTAAAATTTTGTGATTTTTTTCTCGATAAGTTGGCAACACTGTATTTTGTTAATATTGAATAATTTATTTAGGCACTAGGAAAAACTTTTATGAAAATTTGATTAAAATCGGTTAAATAAAATGGTCATAATAAATTTTTAAAAATTTTAGTAATTTTTTTCTCGGAAAGTTGGCAACACTGTATTTTGTTAAAATTACATAAATTATATGAATACTAAGAGAATCTTTTGTGAAAATTTGAGTAAAATCGGTTGAATAACATGGCCATAATAAAAATTTTAAAACTTCAGTAATTTTTTTCTCGGAAAGTTGGCAACACTGAATATTAATAAAATTATGTAATTAATGGGAGCATTAGGGAAATCTTTTCGGAAAATTTGATCAAAATCGAATAAATAACGTAGCCAATATGAATTTTTAAAAATTTTAGTAATTTTTTCTCGGAAAGTTGGCATCACTGGAAAAAAATAAAACCACATGACCATCTTGGGTACTAGACAAATTTATCCTGAAAATTTCATTAAAATCGGTTGAACCGTCTAGGAGGAGTTGCGGACACAAAATTTTGACTTACGACCGAGCGAGCGAGCTGACGACGCACATCCATACACCCACATAAACTAAGTTCAGATTCGTCATCTACAGGCTATATGAAGGATTTCTATACAATTTTTTTTTTTTTTAAATGTTACAGACACCGTACCAAACGCTATACTACTTTTTCGTTGCAGTCAAAGTAGTAAAAACATAATGTATGAAGCAAAATTTTCACGGATTAAATTTTTTTTGCGTTGAAACTTATGTAAAATCTTAGTTCAGTGCACGAATAATTCGTACTACAAATCGCTTCGTAGCACGAATTAAATTTGTTAGTCGAGGTATTATTGTACCATTATTACCACTTTGACTGCAAGGAAAAGTGGTATAGCGTTTGGTATGGTGTCTGTAACATTTTCAAAAAAAAAAATTGTATAGAAATCCTTCATATAGCCTCTAGATGACGAATCTGAACTTAGTTTATGTGGGTGTATGGATGTGCGTCGTCAGCTCGCTCGCTCGCTCGGTCGTAAGTCAAAATTTTGTGATCGCAACTCCACGTAGACGGTTCAACCGATTTTAATGAAATTTTCAGAATAAATTTGTCTAGTACCCAAGATGGTCATGTGGTTTTATTTTTTCCAGTGATGCCAACTTTCCGAGAAAAAAATTACTAAAGTTTTAAAAAATTCATTGTGTCTACATTATTTATCCGATTTTGATCAAATTTTCAGAAAAGATTACACTAATGCTCCCATTAATTATATAATTTTATTAATATCCAGTGTTGCTAACTTTTCGAGAAAAAAATTACTAAAGTTTTCAAAAATTTATTATGGCCATGTTATTTAACCGATTTTACTCAAATTTTCACAAAAGATTCTCCTGTATTCATATAATTTACGTAATTTTAACAAAATACAATGTTGCCAACTTATCGAGAAAAAATCACTATTTTTTTTTAAAATTCATTGTGGCTACATTAGCTGTGTTTTTTTTTACATTCCACTCAGATCAGTAAATCTTTTAAATTAGCTGAGCTGAGCTGAGTTTTGCTGAGTGAGTTGTATTGATAAATAAAACAGTTTATTTGAGGGTGACGTTTAAAATCTAAGTTCCACATATGATATAAGTAACCTAAAATATTAGATGTATTTGGATTATTTGCGTTGATAATTTATTGCAATTCGCCGGATACCTATTGTTTGATTTCAAAATAAAATAATATCGAATATAAATGTCAACGTATCAAACACGTTATCAAATTTTAAACTAGGAAAATTTGAATTGCGCATGTGCGCTCAGCTCAGCTCAGCGAAGCACTAGCTAAATATCAAACTCAGTATCAGTAAGAGGGGAAGCAATTCACTCAGTTCGAACTCAGTTACGAGACGATTAATAAAACAGCTATTATTTCAAGGTTACTGATATTTGCTGATCTGAGCTGAGGTTTTCGGTAAAAAAAACACAGCTATAATATTTATTCGATTTTGATCAAATTTTCAGAAAAGATTTCCTTAATGCTACCTTTAATTATATAATTTTATTAATATCCAGTGTTGCCAACTTTCCGAGAAAAAAAATACTAAATTTTTAAAAAATTCATTATGACCACTATTTAACCGATTTTAATCAAATTTTCATAAAAAATTCTCCTAGTGCCTAAATAAATTATGCAATTTTAATAAAATACAGTGTTGCCAACTTATCTAGAAAAAAATCACAAATTTTTTTAAAAATTTGTTGTGGCTACATTATATATTCGATTTTGATCAAATTTTCAGGAAAGTTTCTCCTAGTGCCCACATAAATTATAATTTTATTAAAGATATTGTGTTGCCAACTGTCCGAGAAATATCAAAGTGGTCTATATATGGGTTTACCCATATACTTCTAATCTTGTTATTATTATTATTATTGTTAACAACATTATTATCTCGTTTGTTCTGTTTGTATTTCGTCTGTTTAGTCAGTATGGTCTTATTTCGTATACAGGGTGTGTAATTTTTAAAAGAATCAATTAGTTTTTTAGACTAACTAATGAATGACTTAAAAAAGAAATGAAATGAAAAGCAACAACGCTGACTCACCAGATATTCCAAATAGGTACGACTCTATATCTATTATACAAACAAAAACAATATGCGCAATTTTTATTTTATTTATTAACAATATTAAATGTAAAATTATAAAATAAAATATTTTCATGTGTCAAAAATATTTAAATTATTTTATTTCGATAATCTTTGTGTGCCAAGCGAAAGTCGATCTTATGTTGACTAGTTTTACGTAGTAGCAGTTTCATTTTGTTGCTTGCAATAATTAGTGACAGTACGGCGCTCTAGTGGCCAAACTGCACACTACGAGTTGTCATAGCAACTTGTTAAGTCACATAAATCAATAAAACTACAATGAAAAAATCTGTACTACAATATGCATATTGTAGTATAGATTTTTGTATCACATAATGTAACCAATGGCAGATTTGTAAGTGATAAATTTGTTATTTTTCAAAAATACACATTGAAAAACAAAAGAAATTGTATAATAATTATCTAATATTATGTGACTATCAGCACAATAAAATTATGGATGATGGTATTATCATTCGGGTATTGTTATCACTTTCGCAAAAAAACGGACCGGACGTATATTGACCAAATAGGAAAAACATCATTTATAGTAAGTATTCATGAATTCGATTTATATTATCAATTTTTTCTTAGGTTTTTTCTCGTTCACCTTGTTTGCATGCATTTTTTGCTCGTATTTTCAAACTCAATGAAAACCAGATCCAGTTCTCTCAAAAACAGGGTTGGACTGGCCCACCGGGCTTTCCCCGGTGATGACTTCATCATTGTGGGCCGTGATCGGCGATAGTCAAAAAATTAAAATTGATCTCTGAGTTTTGCAAAAATTTAAGAATTGATTATTTTAAAAATATCAACTTGTGAAAAGAGTCATTTATTAAATCGTCTTAGATTTAAATAAAGAATTATGTTTAATTTTAGATGTGTAATTTTTACAATTCATTTTTATTTTTCTGTAATGCCATTTCCATTAGAATAAAAAAATTATTAAAACATAACGTATTCGAACAATTTTAGGATGTAAGCTGGGCCTATCCTGCAACTTTCCCCACACCTAATTTTGTATCCAGTCCAACCCTGCTCGAAAATTAACAACCTGCAGACTGATTGGTAGCAGTTTCCTTTTTGTTCAAATTACATATGTACGTAGAGGGTAAGTAATTACATATTTATTTTCAAATTTATTTTTAAAAAAATTGTTTATTTTTAGATTTATTAATTTGTTGTATTTATTTACCGTATATTTTTGCATATTTCTAATCAATACTAATTTTTGCTTATATTTCTTCGTATATTATTATCAGAAACTTGGAATCCCGATGCGATCACATTAAGCGGTGTGCACTGTATTTTTTGATATTATGTTGACTGAATAAGAGCAGTGGCCGGATTCCATAGCATAATCGTGTTTGCTCGAAATTGACATCAATTTTTTTTTGTTTTTATTACAATTTGAGATAATTTCTTTAATATATTTATATTTACAAACAGGGTTGATCTGATTTTAATTATTTAATTTAAATCATGATTTAGATCAAAATTTTAAACATTTGATTTTTTAAAATATTGATCAACGATTTAAATAAATTTTAATTAATTAGTTCTTTTTACCAAATTTTATTTTAACAATTGATTAATGAAAATATATATCTAGCACAACATAAATATTAAAATATAAAAACATATAATATAATAATATTACAATTATAATATTCAAAATATGTATATTAAATAATATTTGATGATAATATATATCTGTTTTTAGTTTTTATTTTTAATATTTATTATAAACAAAAAAATATGATATTGTCATTTCACATTAACAAAAATATAATTTAAATATTCAGTGAACACAGTATTACGGTAACTAATAATAAGGTTTATAAAAAAAAAATAATGTAAAAAAAAACATTACCAATTTAATCGTTATCGTTAAAATATTTAAATAGAAATACTAACTTTCCAGCCTTTTCAGTACCTAATGTGTTCCTTAAATCTGAATGTACGAGACCAAAAGATGAAAATATACGTTCAACCAAAGCTGAAGATGTTATTGCACACAAAAATTGTTTTATAACTGATAAATTTTGTTTCACTTCTGATATTTCTTTTTGTGCACACCATGACAGTAAAATGTTAAAATCTAAAAAATATAGACTTGCATGACCTAGAATAGCAAGTTTCCGTTAAATATTACACGAATAAAATTATATGTTATATTTATATTCATAAGTACATAAAAATAATTAATAAACTCTTATTTTCGAAAATCGTAAAAAAAAATCACCAACAGCCCAACCCTGTTTACAAATAAATTTTTATTGTTATTAATTAAAATAAATATAAAACAGTTCTTTGCAAATAATAAACTACATAAAAATATTATATATGCCGAATATTTTTGTTGTTATTATGGCTGTAAAGAAAGAGAAAGATTATGTTTCTTTTTCTAATGCATTTTGACAAAAATGTTAATAACAACTTCTTTACCCAAAGCAAAGTGCTTTATAATAATTGTGCAAAAATAAGATGATACATTTGTTAAAATGAATTATTCAACAAAATGCAGCAGTATACAAAGATAATTCTACCACAAAAAAATGGAAATAGATATCTATCATCTGTCACAGTTAAGCGTGACATAAAAGCAAGCCAATTTATGAATTTAAAATTTAGTTGAAATTTAATTGGTAAAATAGCATTTATTTTATATTAGCAAATTATATCAAATTAACTTAATAAAATCTTAAAATATTACTCAATTTTTATTATAATAACATAATTCTTTTATTTATATTCCGTTATTGTCCTTCATTTTATAAAAACATTCAAAGATACGAGTATATAAAGTAAAATGCAATAAATAATTATTTAACTCTTATTAAAAAAAAAAGATGCTGATCGTGATCGAAACTTCGCTTATTTCAAATCGTCGGAAATAGAGGTGTGTCTTTCAGATGCTATTGTATTTGCCTATTCAGACATTGCTATGATCGAGAATCCGGTTGCAGATTTATTTTGTTCCTTGTTTGCAGCGTGTATAAAAAGAAATTTTAATACGATACATTGTCAGAAAAAAATGTAAAATTACATCAAATAACACGTAATTTATTGTTATTTTTGATTTTTATTAGAAAAACTTGCGTAAAAGTATATTTTTCTTAAATTTAAATTGTTATTTATTGTATCAGTAATATTAAATTCAATAATTGAATTAAGTAATTTTTAATTTAAAACTTAAATTATATAAAATTACATGTAAATTCATTGTAGCATGTGCCATATACGTTATTTTTTTTTAAATATATCAATTAATTGGATCTTGCACCTCTTCTTATTATTAACATCTAGAGTAGAAACTGACATTGCTGTCCATTGCCGATAAATGAGCTTTAGTGTTCAAGTAGAACACTAAAAATTAAGCGATAGGTATTTTTTTTTATGGACAACCGTCAAGATTTAGACTACGGGAGAGGGTAAAATACACCGCTAAAATTTACAGTATTTTTTTCTCGAAAACTATGCATCCTAGAACAAAAGTGTAAATATACAAATACCTTCTTTTTTTAAGAGCTATCCACCAATGGTATTAGTTTGTTTTTTTTTTTTATATATACGATTTGTAAAGTTACCCTTTTGCACCCTTGACATATATTTTACTTCATATTTAATTGTTACGTAATTTTTTCAAAATTTTGTTTTATATTAAAATAGCCCAATTAAAAATAAAATCGACGTGTTTTTAATTTTTTTACTTATTTACTGTTCTAAGGGGTCATCTATCCCTTATAAAGAAAAAAATTATTTATGAATTTTAATTCTTTTCATAACTCATCAGTTTCTTATATTGATTAGGTCGGCTGGTCGATTCATGTGAAGAGTTTCAATTATCTCAAAAAATAAGCATCGGACGAATGTTCTTCTAGGATGCATAGTTTTCGAGAAAGAAAAAAAAAAATTGTAATCTTGGAGGGGCGTGGGGGGGGGTTAATTTGTATCCTCTAAATCTTGACGGTTGCCAATAAAAAGAAAAATACGCGTCGCTTAGTTTTTAGTGTTCTATTTGAATATCAAAGTTCATTTAAATCGGCAATGGACACCTCGATCTGGTTGCTTCTGAGATATGCAGTTGTCATACACACTACTACTGTATCTGAAGTCTGGCATCTGTTTCAAAAAAACTTCCTGTTATACAATTTTCAATAATATTTAACTGTTTCATAAATTTCAAATAATAATACATTTTGACGAATGATATTATTGTCAAAACACACATTTCATTAAAAAAGTATTGTTTCGTATTTTTAACTCAAAATTTGTACAGGGACTTAAAATGTCATTCTGATACTTCAAACAAAGTAAGTTAAGCTGATTTTTTTATTTTATATAATTGGTCTATACCGAAAATAATATCACTACTTCTGACTAGTGAATTTTTAGTTTTTAATCAAGCAGCAACTAATCTCGAAAAAATAATTTCAAAATATAAATAATACAAAGACTCTTTGGCGGATACTATATATTTTTAATATTTAAAAAGCCAAGAAACAGGTTGGTCTAAGACAAAAAAAAAGTTTGGCGATCACAACGTGAGATTCGCTAACGGAAATTGTTATCACTTAAGACTGTTATTGTATCATTAGTGATGTGTAATGAAACGGAAATAATTACCATGTTCCAGGAGTCGCGCAACACGTTGCATTCAGTTTTCAGATAAACGTTCCACTTCCAGAAAATAACGTAACATATAACACTAAACGTTTCAATAAATACGACAATAGAATTATATGCTTATTTCTTTCACGATAATAACATTGTATTTTTTAAAACAAATGAACAACGGTCTTAATCGCCAACTCTATATTTAAAAAAAACATACGATTAATTTTTACAAGCCATATATACAAGTATATACAACATTATACATATGTATACCGGATGTTCGTTTGGAAAATTGCCATGGGCAATTACCATGAAAAATCGACAACATACAAAATAAATTTTTTTCGAGTTGAATTTGTAGAAACTACCATTAGGAATATCCAAATAGTAAAAAATAAAAATGTTCAAATATAATAAAACTGTTCAATTATTTATCATGATTTAAAAAAAACATATTTTAAATAAATTATTGAACATAACTTTATTTATGACATAGTGCAAAATCGCGGTGTGTATACTGTCATAGTGGCACAGTAATTAACATACTGCCGTCATTCTGGGTTTGATTCCCACTTACAGAAATATTTCTTCTTTTTTTTTCCCTTTTAATAATTACATAATTGCAAGACCTATACTTTCAAATATCTAAATGACCAATAATAGTTAATTTAATTATTGTTTATTAATATTGTTATATTAAATTAAAATATGATCGTACTGTGGCGACAAGTTAATAAAATGAAATAATTTCCCTTAAACTACAAACAATAATATAAAAAAGCTATATAGGTATTTCGAAAGCTAAGTTTTCATCATCAGTAGCAAGAGATAAAGCTAAAGTCCTAATCAGTTATCTAAGGTTACACAAATACATATGTATATTTTAAGTGTCAACTACTGAAGTTAGAAAAGTTACTTTTTACTTCTGACGCCACTTTGTAGATTTCAAACTTAAATAATAACAAAAACATAAATTAGTAAAATAAAAAAAAATTTGATTTTTACATAAAAATATGATTTTGTCACGAATATTATTATTATTTTTTAAATATTTATTCTCTATTATCTAAGACAGTAGTTCTTAATCTGTGGTACACGGACCCTCGAGACGGGAGGTTGCAATGTACTCATAGGGAGTCCGTGAAAGCTTGAAAAAATGTTATAAATTATTTGCAGTTAAAATAGAATGAGAAAATAATAAAAGAATGCAAAAAAAAGCGTAGAATAAAATCTTTGCTTATTTGTGTAAAACTTGGTGTTTAATCTACCACTTCCATTATAAACAAATTGTTTGATAGTAAAAAATATATTTGATACACGATGTGATTTTATTTCTCATTCTTTCCAAATTGAAAGACCTTTCGTTAGAAACTTTAAATAAATATTTAATATATCAGTGGTTTAGAAAAAAGCTTAAGAACCACTGATTTAATACATGAAGCACTTATTTCAACAGAATTTTTAGTTCACTATATTATCATCTGATTGTTTGTAACCATTTAGTAAAATAAACAAAAATGTGAAATTACACTTATACATCAAGCCTAACCTTTTTCATAATAAAAAATAATGTTTATCTATAAAAAAAGATTCTAACATATCATACAATAACAAATTATAGCATATATTTGCCTTAAAACTTTTACATGATTGCATGTACCATTTTTGAGAATAAGTGATATAAGTATAAGTATATAAGTATATGTGTATATGTATGAATATTTATATTCAATTAATTTTGTTTTGATATCTTATTATTATATACTTTTATTATTTTATTGTTATTGATATTACAAATTAAGTTGTCCTGTAATTGGATTTCTATCTGTTGGGCAATAAATAAACTATTATTATTATTATTATTATTATTACGTATGTGTGATGATGAATGTAAATAAGAGTATGCGTTGTGTTTTATTATGTGTAATAATGATATAATTCTGAGCAACTTGTACAACCTATAGTATTACAAAATATTTTGCTTTATTCTAATGAGTAGAAATTTTCACTTGAAAAAAAGAAGAAGTCGCCCAAAAACAAAGTGGTGTGTTGCGGTGTTAAAAAACTTAAGAGACGTTAAAAATGATAAGTGCGAAGAAAATGCTGATGACAGGACATGTTCAAAATAATTATGTCTGCAAATCATGTGCCGCAAGACCTGTAAAGCTGTTATATTATTATTTAAGTAAAATTGTCACATTTAATTTCAAAAACTAAAACAGAAATCTTCACTGCGTATTTATACAGGAAAGTTTCTTAACAATAAAGTTGTCAGATACAAATTTAACTCCAAACTTTTATATCATTTGAAAATAAATTTGACAATTACATTGTCATATTGAATAAAAATTCTATATAATGTTTCAGTTGCTTTAACTGAAAAAAAGATAAGATTTTCAATCTTCTAATCATATTAAATGAAACACCTAATTCAAGAGTGTGTTTTGAAAATTATTATTAAAAACTAAAAATTCACTAGTCGGAAGTACTAATATCACTTCTAGTTTAAGGAAGATCATCCGAGTAGACGGTCAAAAAGGTAATCGAGCTTTAGGCGTGAATTGAAAAAAAACTACTGAGCTGATTTGAATGCAATTTTGTTTATTAAAAATATCTATGTTTTAGCTACATTTCGTCTATTGCGCAAACAATTTCAATAATTCTTAATATTAATTATCATTATTTTGAAAACCATGTTTTCCTTAATGTGTTATCCTCTTTGAGACAATTCAATTTTTTCAATTTTTAAATTTTAACAATAGCTTTTTATTGTTAAAGGTAATAAAAGGGGTCAAATTTGACCATTTTGTTCAAGTGATCGTCATTTTTTATAAAAAAAACTATATCAAAAATCTAGATCAATTTTTTATTTATTTATCTATCCTAGAATGAATTCAAACATTATTTCAAATTAAAACCGACGGACGGAGGGGGGCGGGCTGACCACCGCAAATTCATTTTACAAAACAACGTTTTTTAAAATAAAGATAATAATTATTGAAATTTTTTGCGCACTAGACAAAATGTAGCCAAAAAATGGACCTTTTTAATAAATAAAATTGCATTCAAACCGGCTCAGTAGTTTTTCTTCAATTCAAGCCTAATAAAGTTCGCATAAGTCAAAATCAACAATTATAAAAAAAAATCTGGTTAACTTACTTTATTTGTACAAATTTGGAAAAGTTTAGGAATCAACTTTATGGCCCCCTATACATTTTTTGTTTGTTTTCAAAGCCCACTTAGATAAAAAAAAATCAATACATATAGGTAAATATGCAATATTTTCATTTACATAAAAGTTTTCTTTTCATCTGACATAAATTTTGCATTGAATATGATGAATTCAAGAAAATACAGCAACTTTGATTAAAGTAGTAATACCTATTTATAAAAACTACCTACTAAAAAATTTAATTTCATAAATTTTAAGTAATAGCATTGATTAAAGAAGTATATATATACTTTTTTAATCAATGGTAATAGTCTATTCAGGCAAGTGATATTACTATCAAATAATGATTAAATTATTAAAAAGACGCATTTTTTAAATAAAGTAGTAATTATGATTAGAAAAAATCTTTGAAAAAAATTGTTTCGTATTTTTAACTCAAAATTTGCATAATGGTCTAATTTCTGAAACTTTTTTTTACAAATAAAGCAACTTTACCTGAAAAATTTTTCATTAACTAAAAGAAATCGAGTACGAAATAAATTAGTGTATGATTAGTGTGAAATTGGAAAAAAAATGATGTAGTAAAAATTGGTATTAGTCAGTTTAGATGGTTCGGACATGTTGAGCGAATGCCTAATAAACGTCTGGTTAAAAGAATTTGATATAAATGATTTTGAAGGGTTTGCGTGGATGTCCGATGAGTAATTAGAGCGATATAATTGAGAGTGTTTTGCGTGAGCGGAAGTTTCCAAGTAGTAGAAACAGAAGAGCATGCTATGAGAGGAATTATGAATGTGGATGAAGCTAAAGTTGCTTGTTTGGATAGGGATGTTTGGAGGAAATCAATTTCAGGATAATGAAAATAGTTTGTACCATTCGCTTTTGGGTACATGGCGTGATTTTGTATGTATGTATTGTTTAATATGACCTATACCTGAAGTGATATCAATATTTCCGACTAGTGTATTTCTAATTTCTAGACAAGCACTAAAAAGTTCCGTAATAACAATTTTCAAAAAACAAATAATAAAAATGTAGGCCATATGATGCCAACTTTTGGCAGATACTGTACTCTTGTTCATTGATTTATCTAGATCTAGTTCAGTCCTAAATACATTTTATTTGAAACAACAATTTCAACTAATATGTATCTAGATATAATAACTAATGTTATTGGAAATAACATCTAATTAATTTTACAAATTATTTAAAATTTAGCCATCTAATTCGAATTAAATAAAACAGCTTTTTTTTTACTTTTTCTGTCTAGTAAGATCCAAAACTTAACTTGAAAATTAGTAACACTGAATTATTTGAAATCATTGCGTAGAAACGGCATTTATACACACTTTAATTTTTCAAAATGTAAACTTAATCACAATAATAAATGTAATTAAATTTTTAGATTGTAATATAATACGAGTACTAAAATATCAACTTTAAGGTTCCTAAATTTAATACATCATATGTAGATTACTATGACGTCAACATTATTTTAAGCGTGTAAAAAAATTATGTTTATTTTCCAATGTAATTTATTACAAATATTTAAAAAACAGTTTATTATTTCTAAAATACGAGTATATTAATATTATGACACTATATTACCAAATGTTGCTTATGAAGTCCTTGGAATTTGTACTTATTTTTCCTTAGGAGTTATACACACGACGCGATAGGTTATAGTAACTCGAGTTTGTCAACTCAACTCGACCAATAGAAGATCTAGTTCTGCGCGTTTGCAACTAGTTGCAAACTCAAGTTACTATCTAGTTGAGCTGTATGTATAACTTCTAAGTAAAATAAAATTAATATTATTATAATTTAAATGAGGAAAAATGTAAAATAAACATTATTACAATAATTCATCAATGATGCAAGGAAACTTCGTGTATTATGGTGTCAAGAAGTACACTACTGAAATAAAACTGCTTTAGATTAAAGTTTTGTATTGATATTTATTTAAAATCAATGTTTCAACAAAACTCAACGTCCGTCTTCATCAGGAAAAATAAGTAACTGATCCAGTTACATGTTTCTTACCTAGTAATTTGTTTCTATGTTCTGTTATTTACTGTAATGTCATTTGTATCATTTATCCAGATGAAGACAAATGTTGAGTTTCGTCGAAACGTCGATTTTAAATAAATATTAATACAGAACTTTAACTTAAAGCAGTTGTGTTGTATTTAAATATAATGAATTCTGAAACATCTTTTACTATGTTAAGTACATTACTAACTACAGAAAACTTCATTCCATTTGATAAATTTACAATATTTTATGAGAAATATACAATTACCTACAGGTCATTTCAAATTATTTCAGACGTTTATTCCATATTTATTTATTTCATTTTTGTTTAATTACATACCTTTCTGCATGTGTGCCCATGAATTTCTGCATTAGTACTGGATATGAATTAATTCATTTTGAATAATTACCTATATTAAATTTTCTAAAAAAATATGCCTAAAATCTTTTAATTCAAGTTTTTTAATATATAAAATGAATTAAAATTGTCAAATGGGCTCGTTGCATTCAGTAAAATTTAGGATTTTAAGGCGAAATACTGAAAGATCATATAAAACAATATCGTAGCATATTTTATTTATTTAAAATATATTACAGTATTTTTATAAAAAAAAAAATCGGAAAAAAAAAATTATTTTTGCAAGCCACGCGTTTTGCTTTCTGTGGGTGACGTCACAGTGTTTTTCAAAAAGTGCAATGTATGTGTACTATCATCTGTCAATTTATCTGTTAGTTTATCGAGCAGCGTTGCCATATGTTATGTTTACATTTTTAAATTTAAATTAAAATAAACATTCTAGTTATTACCAATTATTATTATTATTATTATATTATAATTACGCTTCGTGAAGATAAACATAAATTTTCAAATGAAACACGTGGTTTTGATTTTGACATAACAGATATAGGCAACACTGCTTTGTCTTTACTGATATACTAATACTTCACGACAAGCAAATTCAATTTTGACATTCAACTTTATTCAAGTTATTTCCTTATTTATTATAAATAATTTTATTAATAAACCTTCAACAAATAAATGTTCATATTGTCATTGCGAAATTTATTATAATAATACTCAAAATTTTGAGATTTTATATTTTTCCCAAAATTTCACAAGTTAAGAGGCAAACAGTTGTTAGGCTATGCATCAATGCCTGGCCAGTTTAACCATAGACACGTGTTTCGCTCTTTAGGAGCTTTAGAGCGAAACAAGTGTCCAGGATTAAACTTATTTTCATAGCAATATCATATAATCTATTTTTTAGTAACATTAATGCCAGTGTTAATTTTTTTAATAACATTTATTTATATGAGTTTAAATTCGACACAAATCAAACTTATAATAAAGAATATGATAAATGCATAAATAAATTTGAGATAAAAGAACATAAATAAATAAAAAATAACATTATAAATAATTTATTATTTTATACCGAGCGTTAAATTGGTTTGATTCTATCTTTTTTGTGTGCGAGAAAGTAATTTAGCTATATGTCTCGACTTCATTTAAACGTTAAGGGTCCCACACACCAACGCGAATTATCCGCTGACGCTGCGAATATTTCGCGGCGATAAATTCGCAGCGCTCTATATACATGGCGGTTTATGGACAAGTCCAGACCAGAGCGTCATCTCTCGCGCGCGACTGCGCTTATGCAGCGTTTATTCGTGGCGAACTCAGTTCGCTGCTGGCAGATTTTATAGGGTCGCACACACCAGCGCGAATTAGCCGCTGACGCTGGAATATTTCGCGGCGATAAATTCGCAGCACTGTATATACATGGCGGTTTATGGACAAGCCCAGACCAAAGCGTCACTTCTCGCGTCGCGTCGCGTTGCGTCGCGTCGCGTCTGCGCGTATGCAGCGTTTATTCGTGGTGAAATCAGTTTGCTGCTGACAGCGTTTTATTTCGCGGGAAAGTGAAGTGTGCAAGGGGAAAGTATGAAACAAAATTTTACGTGATGTCTGTCAATGTGTGTTTGTGTCAAATAAATATTTAATTATTTAATTTATTATCATTTCTATTCTTCTTTAACCTTTTTCTTTTTACTTTTTTTTTCATTTGTTGTGGACTAGTCTGGTAAGCTGCCACAACTTTCTTAATTACCAAGAAAACTCTTTTCATTTTGAAAGATATGAAAAAATGGCAGGACGAATGCAGATTTGCTACTTCGAATGTAAGAGAAATAAATGGGAAAGAGGATGAATTGATGGAGTTAATGCGTGTTTGTAGTATTGATGTGTTATGTGTAAGTGAAACTAAAAGGAAAGGTTTTTGTGAGGAAGAGAAAAATAGTACCTGTTGGTTAATATTCTAAATTGTTAATTTTCCCATTATGTAGTTTGCCCATATTGTAGAATTTTTTCTTTAGCTCATAAATGTTTATATTCGTGGAATGTGTGGGCATTCTACGTATTTTGCGAAAAATACTTTTTTATTTTATATAAATATAAGTTTACAATTTATTTACATTACTATTTTTTACTAAATTTTATTTTAATAATTGATTAATTAAAATATCTAGATACATCTAGCACAAAATAAATATTAAAATAAAAAATCAGATAATATAATAATATTAAAATTATAATAAGTATTCAAAATATATTAAATAATATTTAATGATAGGTATGCAAAAGATATTAATTACAAATAAAAATTTTCATATATATTTTTAGTTTTTATTTTTAATATTTAGTAAAATATAAACATAAAAAAATATTATATTGTCATTTCATATTAAGTCATAAAATTATATGTTATATATTTATATTTTACAATTTTACAATGTTACAATGTTAACTATTCGCGCTGACGCATCACTGACGCTCCGGTGTGAATGAACAAAAAAAATTCGCTGCCGCGCTGCGTGCGAATATTACCGCCGGGAAATATTCGCAGCGTCAGCGGATAATTCGCGTTGGTGTGTGGGACCCTTTATTTATTCAAAATTAATCAAATTTTTTGAAAATATTCTTCTCGTATCCACATAAATTATATAATTTTACTAAAATACAGTGTTGCAAACTTTCCAAGAAAAATTACTACAATTAAAAAGAATATATATTATAGCTATATTATTTATTCGTAATTAAACAAATTTTCACAAGTTTTTTTTTTGTGTCAACATACATTATATAATTTTACTAAAAATTAATGTTGCCAACTTTCCGACAACACGGTTTCGTTCTAACACGTTTCGCTTAAATGCACTAACCCTCCTATAACACGGTATCCAACAACACGATTTCGTTCTAACACGTTTCTGCTTACAACGCAGTTTTCAGGTTTTTACTTGTAGTAACGTGTATGTACCTATATACATTTAATAAGCGCACCAGCTATTTAAAAAAAAGTTTGTTATTAAAAAAGTTTCTGTCAACTACGACTTTTGGTTTTACTTTTACCTGTCTTTTACATAAGAGACAAACAGTAGTAAGTTCATAATCACCTGCATGTGCTAACATAATGTGTCTGTAACTGTCTCAATTTTAATCTGTACGACTATTTTCTTAAAAATAGCTCCTATGTTAGTTAACTTATGCCGACAGAAACATCAAAAAAACTATGTAATTTTTCGTTTTTCGCGTCTACTGTAAAAATGATAAAAATGGAGTTACGACTGTTTACCTCTCAGGTACAGATATATACAGTCGATTCCGCTTAATTGGGACACATCGGGACTAGGGCATTTTGTCCCAATTAAGCGGCTGTCCCAATTAACCGAATTTTACATAAAATTAAGCAATCCATATTTTTCTTTCAATAATTTTATTTTATAAATTCTTGGAAAAAACTATAAACTACATATAACCAAAAAAATATAAACTTTTAAGAAAAAATAATAATAAATTCCAAAATAAAATAATAAATAACGAACTTTCCACGCGCGAGGTGTAGTGGTAACTGAATCATAACTGAATACGTAACGATTCAGACAGCAGGGTAGACTCTCACAGCTTTAATGACCGGTGCCGCGCCACGCCGACGCGAGGGTAAACATTAACCTTTGAGCGCGCGTGGGTCCGTACTTCATACGTGAATGAATGTGTTGGGAAAAAAGTTCACAGCGCGCGATACTAATGTAATTAATTGATACATATTTGCTAGTTTTTTAAATATAATTTTCCATGTTGTGAATCAAAAAGATATGAAGCGTATCATATTAAATTTTTTGTAAATATTTTTTCTTGTGAATATTTGTAACATAATATATACTGTGATCTTAAATTTACTGTCCCAATTAAGCGGAATGTTGTCCCAATTAAACATGTAAATTTACTGTTGGTTCCTTGGTTTGGTTTCTGTTCTTTGAGATTTGGCCCAAATAAGCGGCTGTCCCAATTAAGCGGTGTCCCAATTAAGCGGAATCGACTGTACTTATATGAAGATTGTTTTATTTATAAATCGTACATTTTTATGAAAATTAAAGTTATTTCTATGTATCTTAAAAAAATATATGTAAAAATGTATTTTAATTTTTGGAACCTATCTCCTTTTTTTCTTTTGGCTCTGGGTCTCATATAACACGGTTTCACATAACACGCCGTTTTCTTGGAACCTATCTACCGTGTTATAGGAGGGTTACCTGTATTTTATTTCATTGAGGCTATACTATTTACCAGAATTTAATCTAATTTTCAGAAAATATTCACGTGGTATTTATAAGAATTACAAAATTTAATTTTCATAATGTTGCCAAATTTCTAAGAAAAACATTATTTTTTTTTTAATATTTTGTTTTCGTTATACTGTTTATCTTATTTTAATCCAATTTTGTAGAATAGATTCTTCTGGCATATCTATATCAATTACATAATTTTATTTTGCAGTGTTGCCAAATTTTAGAGTAATATATATATATATATATATATATATATATATATATATATATATATATATATATATATATATATATATATATATCATTTTTATTTTTTTAGTATTTATTAAATGTGAAGTCAAAGTTTACCCATAATACGTCTAATCTTGTTTATGTTGTTGTGTGTGAATGAAAAATGTGTTTGTTTGACAGAAATTAAAAATCTAATAATAATATGAGGGGGGTTCCATATATGTATTATAAACATTGTGTTGCAGATTGACTATTATGTAATTTGTACCATTGCATAATTATGATATGTCATCAAATATAGTAAACACAATGGTGAGTGACTATGGCACAACCTGTCTCACAACATGTGACATTAAAATTGTAAACATTGTTAATTCGAAAATAAAACAATTTTAAGTTAAAGTGATGTATTAATATTTATTAATAATCGACGTTTCGACAAACTCAACGTCCGTCTTTATCAAGGAAAAGTAATACAAATAACATTTATAGTAAATAACAGAAGAACGAAACAAGTTAGTCGGTAACAAATAAGTAACTAGATCATAAAAAAAATTAATTAATGGAAGCCAAATTTTATCTAAATCAGTGCCTTCATACTGATTGATGTTATCTTTTTCTTTATAAATTTCTATTGCTTCTTTTATCAATCTGCTGTTAATATTGTCAATTCTAGTCGCATTTGCTCAATATATTAAAATTACTCGTTTAACAGTATAGGATATAATTGAACAATTTGAATTCATTTTATACATTTAACGACAGGGAACCACTTCTTCAAATTTTGTATACCAGAGTTTACAAATTTTATCTATGATTGTTGAGATTGTAGTCATACTTCGTTGATTTTATACGAAATTTTCAGGATTTTAGGGATTTTATCAGATTTTTAAGAATATTTTTAATAGATTTTACCATGATTTTAAAGAATTTTAGTAAAATTTTAAGAGATTTTAATTAATGTGTACACCAGATTGTAGAAGTGGTTTCCCCCTCGACATTTAACAATTTATATTAAAAGATTCTGGCATATTTTATATATATATATATAAAATATACATACATAAAATTCAATTATGACAAGCATTGTTATGAGCTGAGAATTCAAACTGTGTGAAGTTGTACAGGTCACTTTATTTAAAAGTTAAGAAATTTAAATCATTCTCTTAAAAGAGCTCTTTTAAGTGTAGTTCAATTTGCTATTGAATATTCAACGAAAATTATATCTCGGTTTTCCTCTGACAATTAAGTTGAAAATCTTATTGAAACGAACTTTAATTAACAAAAATATGAATAACTTAATTATACGATACTGCGGCACGAGACTATTTATGAAAGATTAATAAAAGTAAAACAATTCAAATACTAATAATTTTGTTATTCAATATGGGTTGGGTTTATTATTATTTTACTATCCGACAAGAAAATTAAAAAAAAAAGAAACAAAAACAAAGCAGCAAATTCCTAGTAAAATTACTAAGTAATATATAAAAGTACTATAAATACACCTTTAATAAAATTTTCTAAAAATACAGGGCAAGTTTTTCTAATAAAATAAATTAAATAACTCGGAAATAAAATTGTTTTAACCAAATCGGTTCAAGGGGTATATCGGTTAAGGTAATTGGGCTTCTTTTGAAGAATAACGATGATGAGACGTCATCAGCTTTCGAGTAATGACTTCATCAATATATTTCTTTTTAATAAAGTATGATATTTTTATTTCATATTCGTGTAGAGAACCGAAAGAGCTTTCTGATAAATCCATCCTTATTTTGAATAAATATTAAAAAAATAATTTCAAATAAATTTTAAAATATTAATGTAAGTTGGCTATGAAAACAAAGCAAAACATAATGCCAGCCAGCATTACAAGAGAATACAGGCGGCAAATACTATATTCCTTGCAGTTTTGTTTAACGTTTGGCACAAATTTTGGTTGAAGTGCAGTATACGGTCCGCGATTTGCGCATGCGTGAACATCGGAATGCGCATGCCTGGTGTGCGTATAAACCGGTGAACCTCAAAATGTTTTATTAGTAATTTTATCAATTTCGTCCGTTAAGACTTATATCATGTTAAGAAGTGTGATTGTTCCTTATGTTATGTTATGTTAAGAAGTCCGGTAGGTTAGGGTAGGTTTGGTAGGTAGTTTCAGGTAGCAGTTTGTTTTTTAAAGACCGTTAAGCCCGTGTGACACGATGCATTTTTCTGTGCATTAAAATGCACATTAAAATGCCGCATTTTAATGCAAGAAAAAATGCATCGTGTCATACAGAAAAAGCATGCATTTTTCTGTGCATTAAAATGCACAAGAAAATGCATATAAAAATCAAGCGCCTGTCCTAGCTTTTTGCATTATTTTGTGTGAAATCGGCGTAGTAGGATGCGCAGTCGTTCACTTGCTTTTTTGTCTGTCAGCAGCAAGTGAGGTTACAGTCCCTGGGTTACAGTATTCAGTCAGTGCCTGAGTTTTAAAGTGTATCCACAAAACATAAACAGACAAACTCATTCAATACAAACTTGAAAGTTATGCGAAAATGTTTTTAAAAAAATGTAATGTGTTTACGCAATATTTTAGGTACAAATGCCCTTGAAACATAATACAATACAATGGGTTTATAAGAAATAGATAAACTATACTGTTTTTGACAATAATTTTTGTAGCTGAATTATGTCGTTTATTAATATATACAGTCGATTCCGCTTAATTGGGACACATCGGGACTAGGGCATTTTGTCCCAATTAAGCGGCTGTCCCAATTAACCGAATTTTATATAAAATTAAGCAATCCATATTTTTCTTTCAATAATTTTATTTTATAAATTCTTGGAAAAAACTATAAACTACATATAACCAAAAAAATATAAACTTTTAAGAAAAAATAATAATAAATTCCAAAATAAAATAATAAATAAATACATACATTTTTAATTCAATTCAAAAATGTGTCAAGTGTAGTCTGTCTTTTGTTTTTGAAACATTTCACTTCTACACTTATCCAGCAAAGCAATTTTACTAGAAACTGTCATATCACTTCTGGGCATCTTGGCAAGAGTCAATTTTTTTTAAATAAAATCGACAAAATGTAAGTTTAACGAACCTTCCACGCGCGAGGTGTAGTGGTAACTGAATTATAACTGAATACGTAACGATTGAGACAGCAGGGTAGACTCTCACAGCTTTAATGACCGGTGCCGCGCCACGCCGACGCGAGGGTAAACATTAACCTTTGAGCGCGCGTGGGTCCGTACTTCATACGTGAATGAATGTGTTGGGAAAAAAGTTCACAGCGCGCGATATTAATGTAATTAATTGATACATATTTGCTAGTTTTTTAAATATAATTTTCCATGTTGTGAATCAAAAAGATATAAAGCGTATCATATTAAATTTTTTGTAAATATTTTTTCTTGTGAATACATATTTGTAACATAATATATACTGTGATCTTAAATTTACTGTCCCAATTAAGCGGAATGTTGTCCCAATTAAACATGTAAATTTACTGTTGGTTCTTTGGTTTGGTTTCTGTTCTTTGAGATTTGGCCCAAATAAGCGGCTGTCCCAATTAAGCGGTGTCCCAATTAAGCGGAATCGACTGTATTTATTATATTATTTTGTTTATTTTTTTTGTTAATTACGATTTATTTATTATTGTGATAAAAATTTGTTTCTATAATGTCGTAAACTCGCGATCAAGTTCGTACATTGATAGATCGGTATAAAAATTATGAATGTTTGTTAATGTTCGACCAACTTTAATAAAAATTCAAATTGTTTATTTTACAAACGTAAAAAAATTCTTTATGATAAAGGATCTTCAATACGTAATTCTTTATTTAACAGATTAAGAACACATCTTCCTTCTACCCGTCATTTCAGTCAATTTCTGTATCAAAATTTCTTCCTATTTTTTCGCTTTTTCATATTTTCATGTAAAATTACCGTCATTTTGATTAACGATGCAAGTAATAATAACAATTTTAAATTAGTTTCTTGCTGAATATCCATTTTTATAAATATAACCTTTGCGATGTCAGTATACAGATGATAAACATAACCAACTAGTATTGACTACTATCAATTGACGGATCAAAAATGACGACGTGCGCATGCGCGAATGCTTTAAAAAGCCAAAAATAATGCACCAGTGTCATACAGGGAGATAAAACTATATGAATAAAAAACCTGCATTTTCATGCGCATTATTATGTGCATTTTAATGCGCATTTTAATGCACAGAAAAATGCATCGTGTCACACGGGCTTTAAGACATATTTAAAATCACATTTTGTCATAATACACATTTTGAGAGTCACTGGTTTCTCAATATTTCTACCACTGCAGTCAAAACAGCAACATCACGGACCGTGTTCCTCACTTATACCCAAATTTTACTATTGCTTAAGAGTTTTCCGAACATATTTCATAATACTCCAACATTTATCTATTATTATCGAATAGTATTTATTTCTGTTAATAAAGAAATTATAAAGATATATAAGCAAAAAAAAAATTATATAAGAAAGTAATAAAGAATTAAAACAAAAACAAAACTCGAATATTTTAATACTTATTAGAGATAAGAGCATTAAGCAACTTTCGGTCCTCTACACGAATATTAAATAAAAAATACTAAATTTCATTAAAATATATATATATATAGTACAGTGTGTCCCCGGATTGAGTTCACTATAGGTGTAATTGGTGTAATTTAAGAATTTCATTTTCATGTTTTGGGATTCCGCCCTGCTTTGTCTGAAAACAATTTTAAGCATATTTTTAGTTTTTTAAAAATCAAGGCGGCAATAAAAAATGTAAAAAAAACTATTTTATATTCCGGTAAAGTGCCTTTTTGGTCAATAATACGGCATAATGTTATTGAGGAAAGTTGTTCAGAATATGAAATTATGACTCTGTGCAAAATTTCAAAAAGATCAGTTTTAAAAAAAAATATGTTTGGACATAACGCCGACTGGACAAAACGCCGACTGAGGACAAAACGCCGACTGAGGACAAAACGCCGACTGAGGACACTACGCCGACCGTTCATTCGCATTCACTTGTTAATGTAACCCGTACACAAAATACGGAAAATGTGTCATTTTAATCAAGTATTTAATTTAATCAACTACCGAATAACTTTAACCGAGATTCAAAATACTTGTACAACACTAAAATTATACACTAAAAAAATTATGTAAATTATTCTATAAATATTTATATTTTTACAAAAAAAAATTAATATTATGTCAATTATCACAGTAAAAATTACAAAATGCTGTAAATAGTTATGTAAAATTATATAAATATATATATATATATATATATATATATATGACATTTTTTAAAGTGTACAATTTATGTGGGCACTAATAGAATCCTTTGTGAAAATTTGATTTAATTTGAGATTATAGCAAAGCAAAAATTAATTTTTAAAAATTTTAATAATTTTTTTTCTCGGAAAGTTGACTACTAAACGGAAGCTACTTTGAAAATTTGGTGCAAATTGGATGAATGAACTAGGCGTTGCGATCACAAAATTTGAACGACCGAGCGAGCAAGCGAACGACGTAGGTACATACATCTATACATCCTCATAAACTAAGTTCAGATTTGTCATCCAGAGACCATATAAAAGATTTCAATATAATTTTTTAAAATTTTTTAAAATGTTACAGACACCGTACCGAGATTGTAGACGTAGATCGTAGGCGTCTATGTTTCATATCGTTTTGTTATTGCAAAGGTTCCAAAAGTAGAAAAGTTTTAATTAACCACGCAATAACAGTTGCAAACTCAAGTTTAACATAATGCATCAATAACACCAACATTATCGCGTGTACAAAATAAAATTATATGAGTACAACAGTAAAAGCATTATGAATTTGCATCGGAAGCTGGCCGAACAAATGCACATATGTACAATACGTGTATATCTATATGTAGCAATATTTACCGGCAGAACTTGTCGCGATAAAATACTGATTATATTATGCGTTAAGTTACGTTAATGCTACCGTTACGCCAATCAAGCTAACCAACGTGATACTCGTTAGGTTAAAAGCATCGTCGTGTTTCGTTTATGTTTCACCATTTTCGGAAAGCGAAATATAGATAGCTATTAGCTAGCTAGCTACTAGGCTACGTTTGCACTACCACTATGTTGCTGCTGCTACTGCTGCTGGACAGATAGCCAGATAGAAAGATAGCCGCACCCCCCCATCATTCATTCGAATTTAAACTCTGCGTGCGCTAAACTCTAGTTTCACTTTCGAATACCAAATAATCAATGATCTCTTCTTCCTAATACGTCATCAACAACAAACAATATGACAATATACATTTCAGACAAATTAAAGAATCAATTAGTTTTGCAATTCAATTATATACCAAGATTCATTACATAATACAGTGTCTGCCAAAAAGTCGACATCATAAAGAAATATATAAAACAAATTAAATAATTATGAATTTTTTTTAGATTTATTTATTTATTTGTAAAAAATAATAGGAGTACTTATTACCACTATTACTGAAAGCAAAAAGGGTATAGTTTTCGTTCGGTGTCGGTAACATTTAAAAAAAACGAAGCCGAACTTAGTTTATGAGAGTGTATGTGTGTGCGCCGTTAGCTCGCTCGCTCTTATAGTGCCCAGATAAATTATACTTCTATAATTTACCAATGTACATTATTGACAACTTTCCGAGAAAAAAAATACAGAAATTTGTAAAATTTAATTCTGGTTTCACTATTTATCCGAGATTAATCAGATTTTACAAAAGATTCTATTAGTGCCCACATAAATTATATAATTTTAGTGTCGTACAGTGTTGCCAATTTTCTAAGAAAAAAAATACTAAAATAAAAAAATTCACTGTTTATCCAAAATTAATAAAAAAAATTACAGAAAATTCTTCTATTACCCACAAAAATTATATAATTTTATTTTTGAACAGTGTTGCCAACTTTTGGAGAAAAATACAAAAACTTCTATTTTTATTTCTTAGTATTTCTATTTAAATAAATGTTTTCTTCCATTCGACTTAAATTTTGTAGTAAATATGACGAATTATAGAAAATATAACAACTTTGCATCAATCTATTCATGAAAAATTACTAAAACATTTAATAATATAAATTTTGAGTAATAATGCAGTTAGGCAAGTGACATCATTGTCAAAGAATGATTAAATTGCTGAAGAGACACCTTTTTCAAATAAATTAAAAATTCAATTAACATTATAAACGTGGAAAAATTCCATTTAATATCGAACAATATCTCAAGTTACTCGTACTTGATACGAAATCATTTACCTACCATTGTTTTGAAAATTTCTCTGCTACATTATTGACAAATGATTCTTACACGTCATGAAGGTTGGCGTTTCTCATCCACTGCAACGGATTATGTTGATAAAAGTTTAAAAAATAAAGTTGATGTAGTGCATAAAATTCAGACAAAGACTAATCTAATTTATCCTCAAACTTATAGAAGACTAGTTTCAGTTCTGGAAACTGTTAAAACTGCACGTTCAATTTTAATTAGCTTTTGTAAGTATTATTTCACTAAATTAAGATTAGCGCAAAAATATTGTATTTTTTTACCACTTTGACTGCAAAGAAAAGTGGTATAGTGTTTGGTACGGTGTTTATAACATTTTCAAAAAAAGAAATTTTTTGTATTGAAATCCTTCATATGGTCTCTAGATGACGAATCTGAACTTAGTTTATGTGGGTGTATGGATGTGCGTCGTCGGTCAAAATTTTGTGATCGCAACTCCTCCTGGACGGTTCAACCGATTTTAATGAAATTTTCAGGATAAATTTGCCTAGTACCCAAGATGGTCATGTGGTTTTAGTTTTTTTTTTTTTTCAGTGATGCCAAGTTCCCGAGAAAAAACTTACTAAATTTTTTAAAAATTTATTGTGACTACACTATTCATCTGATTTTAATAAAATTTTTAGAAAAGATTTCCCTAATGCTTCCATTAATTATATAATTTTACTAATATACAGTGTTGCCAACTTTCCAAGAAAAAAATTACTAAAATTTTAAAAAATTTATTATGGCCATGTTATTTAACCGATTTTAATGAAATTTTCACAAAAGATTCTCCTAGTGCCTACATAAATTATGCAATTTTAATAAAATACAGTATTGCCAACTTATCTAGAGAAAAAAATACGAAATTTTTTAATAATTTATTGTGACTACATTATTTATCCGATTTTGATCAAATTTTCAGAAAAGTGTAGCCTAGTCCCCACATAAATTATAGTTTTATTAAAATACAGTGTTGCCAACTTTTCGAGACAAAAATAAATTATGGGTACATTATTTATCCGATTTTGATCAAATTTTCAGAAAAGTGTAGCCTAGTCCCCACATAAATTATAGTTTTTATTAAAATACAGTGTTGCCAACTATTCGAGACAAAAATAAATTATGGGTACATTATTTATCCGATTTTAATCAAATTTTTACAGAGCCTAGATAAATTATATAATATTAGTAAAATATAATGTTGGCAACTTTTGGTGGAAAAAATAAAAAATTTATTCCTATTTCTTATCGTTTATGGTGATAATGTCAAAGTGGTCTATATATGGGTTTACCCATATACTTCTAATCTTGTTCAGTATTTATCGTCTGTTACTATGAGAGACGAGTGATAAAGCATTTTATCTGTGGTCGCCTCTAAAGTTTACACTTTACATATGATAGATACTGTGAAAAATTGACTTTACTAAACGATAGGTTATAATGCGATGCGATAATGAAACAGTGTTGTCAGTGTCAATGATGCAATTAAAATCAGATCAGATTTATAATTATTTCATTATTAACTGTGTGTTAACATTTTCTCTCTTTGAAGATAAGACGTATTAGAGTGGAATGAATAATTCTATATTATTTTAGTGCAGTTAATTTAAAAACAAAAATTATATTGAGTTGATGGTTGTTTAAATGATTGGTTTCGTATTGATGTTGGCGTGAAATAGGGCTGTCTAATCTCTCCTTGGCTATTTAATTTATATATATGGAAAAGCCTTCTGTATAAATATAGGTAATTGTGTTGTACCTGTTTTAGTGTATGTTGATTACGTGGTTGTTTTAGCTGAAACTGAAGAACAAATGAGAAGGATGATTAATAGAATTAATGTTATAGGTAAGAATATGAATCTTGTGTTAAATGTTGTATATATATATATATATATATATATATATATATATATATATATATATAATATGTAAAAAGAGCATTTTTAAAAATATCATTACAGTAGCTACATACTTTCAATTACGCCCGAAATCAAAACGAGATATGATTATGTAACAGATAACTTGGCTAAAACTAAATACAGCAGCGTCTTGCAGTATAAAATAGTAAAAATAAATTTAAATATAACTGATATTTTCCAGAATTTTTCTATAAAAATATTCCTAAACATAACAGTTTCTAGTAGGATCATTTAGTAGTGAAATAAGTTTTCGATGTGTTCTTTATTACAATATATAGAACTTTTAAGTGTCAAGTCATTTTGATTCACACCCCTCTTGGTTGCCTTCCCACGAATTGCGAGGTTTCGTGATAAGAACTTACATGTTTTTAAAAGTTTTTTTTTTTTCAAGTTCAAGATAATATTATGCCATTTTATTATTTTATTTTTTTTTTGATAAAGAATACAGTAAGAAGTGTTCTATTTTTCCTCACACAACTGCTCTTGTCTACCTCGAGGATTTCGTATATATCAAATGTCAAATGTATCATCAGCTTAAACGAAGTAAAATTAAAATAATAAAATTCATGTTATTATACGTATAAAAAGATATCATGTAAGTGAATACAAAATAAGATGAAAGGAGAAAAATGAACTATTATTGTATATTTCGTATGTCAGTCGACAGGAAAAAATGAGAAAAAGTGAAGTAAACGCTGAGATCATGAAATTAATTTACCCAGTTAAAATTTAAAGATGAAGTTTATGCTACTCGTATACCAACAGCAAAATGAACAAAGGATAGTTGATTTTAATTCAGTATAAATGCGAAGTGAAGTGTTGAAATGCGATGAGGTAGAGAGAAAATAATAGAAAAAGAAAGAAAAGAAAAGAAAAGAAAAGAGAAGAGAAGTAAAGAAAAATGATGATTATAATTCATTTATGCCCCAATTTCTGATAGCAAAATAGAAATCATAATCCCCTAATAGTTTCGTCGAAATTCAGAAATATGATTGTAAGATATAGTTACTTCACCGAAAGAAATTTAATCAAAAAGCAAAGATACTTTTTCTTTCCAAATATTGCAATTCAATTACTGTGTTTTATTGAATAATAATATATTTCTGGGCAGTTTATTCAGCTATGCCCAGCTGACTAATTTTATTATTTATTCCAGCTACCTTATTATCGCTCTTGTGTTCAGAATATAATAAGTACATTATGATTCGAGGTGCAGAAAGAGATTTTTATTGTGCTGAATCCAGATATTTGCAGCCGAAACTCAGCCGAGACCAAAACATAAGAAGTATTCTGCTCGGAGTGACATTTGCTATTTTTTCTTTAAACGTTCTAAACGAAATAAAACTATAAAAATAAAATAAAACAAAATACAATACCAAGTAACCCTTACTTTACTAACAGTTGTAGAACAGAAAGTTATTATTTATATTTGTTACGTGATTTATGAGAATTAATGCTTATTAGATTTAATATGCAATTTCTGACAAACCTGACGGTGCACATTGCATTTCTTAAACTTCTTCGTACATTTTAGCTAGTCGAAAAGACTAGCTAATAAAATCGTTAGTACGGCTGGCCGGCCGTGTACAGAAAATACGATAAATACGAGCATATTATACGAGTATATACGATCGTCAATACGACTGTGTACGGAAATACAATACGGCTGGCTGTGTACGGAAAATATGATAAATACGAGTATATACGAGTATATACAGATATATACGAGTATATACGATATATATTATATTTTAGCTAGTCGAAAAACTAGCTTATAAAATCAAACCACATTCGACTAGCTCCATTCTCGCTTTGCGAGAATATTATTTAATATTCAGATTCAAATAAAATTAATGTAATTTTCGGAGCTAAATCTTCAATTTGGCCATCGGATTTATAAAAGTAAGTAAGTAAGTACACTTGACCATGTAGTCATGTTTGGTGCTGCCACCAGTGATGTATATAATAACTAACTACTGTATAATAATATACATTATTTTACTAGTAACATAATCACCTACAACTACATATTTCTGCATACTTCTCCTATCTATAACAAGTGTCAAAATTCAAAAACAAAATTTGTCTTACTAATTATTACTAATTTTCTGTAATGTTCTATTTCCCAGTTATACGTCTAAGTTATTTTGTAGTATATGTTATAATCCGCTACCTGTTGTGAATATACTTTATCTGTTCTAAGAGTAATATATTTCAGAAATTTTCTTTGTACTGATTCTAATTCAGGTATAAAATGATTTATAGATAGGAAACCAAATCAAAGATCCATATTCCAATTTAGATGGTATATAGCTATATTTTTACGAGGTCAACATCATGCAAACCTTAAGAATTTCTAATTATGAAATCTAATGCGATTGTGGCAGATTTTATTATATTATTTATATGATCCGAAAATGTGAATTTTTTTGGAAAATAATAGCCAAATCTTTCACGATATTGACGCGGTTTAACATAGTTCCATTTATACGTATGATAGTTTAAAAAATTTTTTACCTGTGTAGGATAAAATTTGGCATTTATCAACATTTAATTGCAACTTGTTTCGAATACAGCAAGTATTACTAATGTCGAGTTCA
Organism: Clivina fossor; assembly: GCA_963966155.1. Lineage (NCBI taxonomy): Eukaryota > Metazoa > Arthropoda > Insecta > Coleoptera > Carabidae > Clivina > Clivina fossor. The sequence continues at coordinate 82,223,222 of OZ014550.1, forward strand.
TTTTGTAAGTGCAAACAACCGGTACCGGTACCGGTAATTGTGTCAATTGCGTGAGATTGTATTTCCGTGTATAAATCGCGATTAGTAAAGGAATAGTACCTAATTAGATTCTTGAAAAAGCCCGGAAGTAACAGCGAAGAAGATAGATTTATAACCATTGTAAGTTAGGCATTGATATCTGTTTGTTAAATAAGATTCTATTAATTTGATTAAATTCTCATGAATACCGCAGACTAAGCTTATTAAGTATGTCTATATATATATATATCGTGAAATTGAAAGGAGAGTAAATGCTGGTTGTAAGGTTTTGGGTGCTTTGGAAACTTTTGCTAGGAATGTAAATGTTTCCAAAGAAGCCCGTTTGAGTATATACAATGCAGTTTTGGTGCCTACGTTAATGTATGGTCGTGAATGTTGGGTTTGGTTGCAAAAGCATAAACGGAAAATGACTGCTGTGGAAATGAGATTTTTACGTGGGGTATGTGGTGTAAGTAGGAGAGATCGGGTACGAACTAGTGTATGATGAGTGTGAGATTGAAAAAAATGTTGTAGCAAAAGTTGGTGTTAGTCAGTTAAGATGGTTCGGCCATGTTGAGCAAATGTCTAATGATCGTTTGGTTAAAAATGAATGATTTTGATGGTATTCGTTTGCGTGGACGTCCGATGAGTAGCTGGAGTGGTATGATTGAGAGTGTTTTGCGTGAGCGAAAGTTTCCAAGTAGTAGGATTAGAAAAGCATGTATGAGAGGAATTATGAATGTGGATGAAGCAAAAGTTGCTTGTTTGAATAGGAATGTTTGGAGGCGACTGATTTCGGAATGATGAAAAGAGTTTGTGCCACACCCTTTTGGGTACATGGCGTGATTTTTTATGTATGTATGTATGTATATATATATATATATATATATATATATATATATAATCTACTTGACCACCATTATCAAGGATTTCTAATACATATTGAGAGAAAACTGCTAAATTGATAATCATTGAATGCTTCTCCATAAAACCGTGCTGTTCATTAGTTATTATGTATTTAACCAAATTATGCAATTGACTAATATTATTTCAAATAATTTTGAAAAATTACAAAGAATAGAGACGCTTCTATAAATTTCGATATTAACAACATCACCATTTTTTTTCAAAATAGGTTATAAGACATACTCTCGCAGTTTTCTACAATAATACTGGAAAGTCACATTCTTTTTTTTTTATTGTTACATAAAATATATGATGCAATGGGGAAAGTAATGCATGGATACAATCCTTAATTGTAAATGCTGGTACCTGATCCGTACCAGCTGTTCTTTTATTTTTCAGTTTTTTTTAGCTGCGTTTACGATAGTACACTCTGTTATAATTAATAATACATTATTTGAATATAAACAATTTCGGTTTTCATTCTGTTAATTTAAGTAAAGTTGGTGTTGATTTTTTTATATACACTACCAAGGTATATTCCAAAAATATCTACAATAGATTGCGAATTATTCTAATAGTTGACTGTACCCGGTATTCTAGTTTTGAATAGAATTAAAATTATTTAAAATCGACGTTACGACGAACTCAACGTAGGTTGTCTTCTTCTTTATCTTTTTTCCTGATGAAGACGTACGTTGAGATCATCATAACGTCGATTATTAATATATATATTATTTTAACATAATGAGTTCTGAAAGATTTTTTGCTATATTTTAATTATATTTTTTTATTAATATTCGTCACAATAATTAATATTATATATTTTTTTTTGTTTTAATTATAAATTTGTCATTAACACGTTCACGGACAGTAAAAATTTCAGTGAGCTACAAAAATAGACAATTTTTTTTGAAACTAGTTGTAGTATTCTAAATCTGAAAAAAAAAATAAAAAATAAAAAAAAAATAATATGAAAGTATCTAATGAATCAGTTGTTGGTCATTACTTTGAAATGTATATTAATTACAAAAACTTAAAACTTAAAATTAAATGAATAAAAATTTGGCTTTAAAATTTAAATGCTATAGCATTCATGTCATTTTGCATCACTATGAAAATGAATGCTATAGCATTCACGTTCGCGAACGTGTTAAACAGCTATACTACATACACACACAATCACGCCATGTAATCTATTTCTGTGTTTTGAATTAATTTTTTATATGCAAACCTAGACGTAAGAATTCAACTTTAGAGTTGTTAGATTTATGAACAAGATATTTTTTTCTAAATTTATGTTCATTTTTGATTAAATAAAATATTCTTTTATTAAATCAACATGGATAGCTTTTATTTTTTTTTATTTGTACTGTATGTTGAAATGATGCATTTTATAGATCACAGTACTATAAAAAATATCTGATGGTGTAGGTTTTAAACCAGTGATCCTGAAAGAGCTATTTAATTTTTGTTGACATCAAAAGAAAAACTGTCCTAAAAATTTAATTGACACTGTTTTCATTGAATTTATTTTCTTAACTATTCCATTATTACCTACTGTTTAGAGCAAAAAAAAATCCTGTAATAAATAATTTAAATGTTACTTTTGTAAACAATTACTAACCTTTTCAAACAAATACTATTTGTTTTGACTGACTAATCTATTTTTTTGAATGTACTTCCTCATTTTTCTTTATATAAAAAAAATTATTTTGATTTAAAACCAAAGCAAATTAAGCAATAAAAAGCATTCAAAAACAGTTTTAACACCATAAAGCCAATGAAAGTGAGTAAATGTGTTTGTGTGCAGTAAAGAACTCAATTAAAAATTAAAAAAAAAAAATCCTTCAAACGAAAATGTTTCTCCGATCGAGCAACCGAGCAAAATTGAACGGAACCACAAAGCAGAGCATTTATTTTTTGCAAAATACAAACGCACACTTACATGCATCGCATATATATATATATATATATATATATATATATATATATATATATATATATATATATATATGTTATGTATACATCGTATACTCGATATAAGGTGGTTGTCAAAGCATAGGTTAGTAAAACAGCGGGCGAAATATAACCTAAATGTATGTATGCAGAAAGTTTATTCAACGTAATTAGAAATAAAGGGAAATGGTTGTGGATGTTGACCTGTTTTATCGACAGCGACAGCGACAGTGGCATCAGAAACAGTCAAGTTGAAGTGGAAAAACATGTTGCTCGAGGGCAAAGGACATGCGACTCGACCATACCATACCGCACACAGCACCGCGTACTGTGTACCGCGTGACGCACAGAATCGTGCGAATTGCAAATTTAAAAGATGTGTAAAGCGTAAATATGCTTACTAAATTACGTGTCAACCGTATACGTACGTACGTATATGCTACGCTTCAGCTTCAGCTTCAGCTTCAGCTTCTCCATTCTCGCTCGCTCAATTCTGACTCGTATTCAATTTGATGAAGAATACTTGCAACGTCAAATTCAATAATATTTTCTACTTAAAACCTTCAATATATAGGTAGAAAATACTACAATGCTGAAGAACAGAATAGTTTTAATAATATTTCTAAGTTATATAATATATTTTAGTAAAAACCTACTGCGTCGCAAAATATCGCCGTCATTATAGAAAAAAATATATACTTATTAAAAAAATAAAAAAAAAAAAAACAGTCAATATGTTTTTTGCGTTAAATAATTGTTAAGTCAATTTGACGGAAATGTATTATGGATACTATAAAAAATAAAAGATAGCGTTGGTAACGGCTTGTTTGCGAACCAATGTTTAGTTAGATTTTTTTGACTTAAATTTTTAAAATACCATATGCCCCCGTGGTCCCTTTTTATAACATCCATCTAAATATTTATAATTCATAAATAATTAGATGAGCAACACTCATAATTTTATATATAATTTTATATGTTAGGGTAGAATATACTATTGTAAAATCCTAAAATGAGCAAATGATTTTTAAAAATCATTAAAAACATCATAAGTATAATAATTTAATATAATCTATATATATATATATATATATATATATATATATATATATATATATATATATAAAACAAAAATATAATATGCAAAAATAGTTTTTATACTAATTACGTTAAGATTTAAACACTCGGTGACGACGTTATAAAGAATTTTTAATTTTTAAAAGTAAATTTTAACATGATTATTAATTTCTGAAAAAATACTTTTCATACGCTTAATGAAAATATTATATTTATGTTTATATTTAATTATAGAAATTAGTTTTTCTTCGTTACTATATTTCATAAGAAATATCTTCTAGTTTTCACGAAAAATTAAATTAGAAGTGCAGATAATACTAAAGTAATATATAATAAAATAATATAAAATAATTGAATAATAATTTCGGGATAATGGAAAGAGTTTGTGCCACACTCTTTTGGATTTATGGCGTGATTGTGAATGTACGTAGTTTATCTCTTTAATAGCAAATTTATAATTAAAACAAAAAAAATAAAATATTAATTATTGTAACGAATATTAATTAAAAAAATTGTGTAATTAAAATATTTTACTAAACATAAATGTTAATTTGAACATAGCAAAAAATCTTTCAAAACTCATTATATTAAAATAAAACGGCTTTAGGTTATAGTTCTGTATTAATATTTATTAATAAACGACGTTACGGTAAACTCAACATATGTGTTCATCAGGAAAAAAGACAAAAAAAGACCTACGTTGAGTTCGTCGTCACGTCTATTATTAATAAATATTAATACAGAACTATAACCTAAAGCCGTTTTTTTCTTTGTTAATTTAAAGTTTATTTTTAAAATAAATAAGAAACCAACATAAATACAGTTCAAAAATATAACAAATTATAATCATCCAGCAAATAATCAATAAGCGCCAATCAATAAATAAAAATTAATTATTGATTGAAACCATTATTAATTAATATTCTTTTAAATTAAATATATGACTAGGAAACCCGTGACCCTCGAAGGGTCACGTTTGAAGTCGAAAATAGTAATTAAACATATAAACATAATAAAAATAAATAAACAAATAATAATAATAATAATATAATAATAAAATAGCAATTGCACTATTATATATTACTCAAAAGAAACATTTCTATCAGTAGTGTACATAACTTCACACAGCTGTTATTTGACATTTGCATTATAAACATAATTTTTTAAATTTTTAAGAACCAAAATGAAATCGTAGAAAGATGAAACTTGCCTATTCTCAAATAGGGAATAAACCAATTAAAATGACACCACTCCCATCAAAATCGGTTCAGGAATTTAGGAGGAAATGCTGAAGAAACATATATACATACATACATACATACAAACATTTGACAATTATAGAGATTAAATAACAAAACGAGAAATATGTAATATTAGTTTTATTCCAGGCTACCATCAATAAGTTTGGAATAAATTTGTAATTTCCTATTTCACATGTCTAGGAGTTACAAATTGAATGGTACTTGTTTAATAGTATCCTGCAACAAACCTATTGTTTAATAAATATATTCGTAATATTCACATACAAATTGACAACAGAAACAAACAACTCAACAACCTTCACAAAGACTGAAAATTCAGTCACCAAACACTGAGGATGCCATCTACACTCAATGGTGAAATGTCTGCGACGAAAATAAATCGAACACGGCATACCAGTACGAAAAATTCTATAAATTCAACGAAGCAAAATCCTTACTGAATCACATTCGTCGTAAATGACGTCAATTATCCTTGGGAACATTTAAAGTAACTCGTGTAAAGTGTGGAAATATACACACGCCGCGAGCAGTTGATGGAAAGAATTGAGGTAGCATTAAATCAAATTCATTATAATATTGATATGATTCGTGTGTAACATACTTTGATTCGTCGGTGTCATGCCTGTATTCAAGGTCAAGGAGCTCACTTTGAACATGTTTGGAAAAATTCTAATTAATTGTACGTACTTGCCTCTCTACTATTTTATTTTGTTTTTCTACGGTAGGTAACTTGTTATTAAACTCGTAAATATGTACTATGCCACTAATATAACTTTAATTTCTATCTTGTAGTTGCGCACCTAGATAGAATAGGACCTATGTTCATATGAAATTTTTCACTCAATATGATCTCCCTAAAAAACTGTTAAAGTTTAGTACACTCGTTCAAATCACTTATCCTGGAATAAGTTTTTTTTTTTTTTTAAATCTTGAGACATAGAAATATCTCGAATAATGCTAAAATTTACCCCCTCATCACCCCCTAGAGATGGAGTGGGGGTTAACTTTAAAATCTTAAATAGAAACCCCCATTTTTATTGCAGATTTGAATTCTCCAGAAAAAATGACAGATTTCATCCCCGCTCCAACTAGGTGAAAAGAATTTAACTCACAAGACCTGCATTATAACGTCAAGTAATGGAGGAATCTATTCAAGAAATGAGATAACGTATTTCAGAAATGAGGGCTGATGTACAAGCAATAGAAGCAACTCAAGTAATGAATAAATGTTTAAGATAAAGTGACAGCTTTCGTGATTGATTTTAAAGTTAATTCCTCCTCTCAACCATAGGTTGAGCGTGGGCGGGGGGAATTAATCGTACATTTGAAATTTGTCTTTTTTTTTCTGGAGAATCCAAATCTGCAATAAAAAAGTAGAGGTTACCATTTAAGATTTTAAATTTTAGCATCATTCAATTGCCTCCGCCGAGATGAATTTTATTCGTAATTTTTTTTGATACGATGAGTAGTTTTCGAGAAATGTCAATGCCTTAAGATAAAAAAAAAACTCACCCAGTATACACATTTTATATATATATATATATATATATATACAGGATGATTTGTGACGTCGGGGTAAAAGTACACCGGATGATTCCTATGAGTAATCTAAATAAAAAACTTCAAATAAACATATGTCCGAAAATGCTTTCTAACGGAACTGTAGCCGTTAGAAGTTTAATACATGTTAGAAGTTTATTTATTATTTATTTATTATTATTATTTATTTATTATTATTATTATTATTATTTGTTAAGTTTTTATTTATTCTAATCTACAAAAATGAATGTTTACAAAACCAAATATAAAATAAACCAATAACTCAAGAGACTATATAATATAAACACCCCATAACGTAAATACTACTACTAGTCACGTTCTATAATGTAAACTTTTAGGTAGACATATATTTTTCGTATGTTCAATAGACTCAATCTTCAGATAGCTGTTAAAGTAATCACTGCTTAATAAGAATAAACTATCTCTACTATACTTGTGTTGTGTTTTATTTAATTAAATTAAAACCCATATCCCTAACATTATTATTTATTTATATATTTTTTCCTGATATAATAAATAAGGCTAACGTGATTGATGTTACATGTAATAACGACCAGTTCCGTTAGAAATCATTTTCGGACATATGTTTATTTGAAGTTTTTTTATTTAGATTACTCATAAAAATCATCACCCCTGTATAGTGTGTCCCCGGATTGAGTTCACTATAGGTGTAATCGGCAAAAAATTTAAGAATTTTATTTTCACGTTTTGGGATTCCGCCCTGCTTTGTCCGAAAACAATTTTAAGCATATTTTTAGTATTTTAAAAATCAAGGCGGCCATGAAAAATGTAAAAATCTATTTTATATTCAGGTAAAGTGCCTTTTTGATCAATAATACGACATAATGTTCTTGAGAAAAGTTGTTCAGAATATGAAATTATGGCTCTGTGCAAAATTTCAAAAAAAAAAAAAATGTTAGGACATAACGCCGACTGGACAAAACGCCGACCGTTCATTCGCATTTGCGCAAGCTAATCGTTGTTATTAATAGATATTTTGCATGAGATTGAGGTATTGACAGATTTTACTCAACCCACGGTCGGCGTAGTGTCTCTGGTAGGCGGTCGGCCCGGTCGGCGTTGTGTCCTCGGTCGGCGTTTGTCCAGTCGGCGTTTTGTCCAGACACATTTTTTTTAAACTGATCTTTTTGAAATTTTGCACAGAGCCATAATTTCATATTCTGAACAACTTTTCACAATAACATTATGCCGTATTATTGACCAAAAAGGCACTTTACCTGAACATAAAATAGTTTTTTACATTTTTCATAGCCGCTTTGATTTTTAAAAAAACTAAAAATATGCTTAAAATTGTTTTCAGACAAAGCAGGGCGGAATCCCAAAACATGAGAATGAAATTCTTAAATTTTTTGCCGATTACACCTATAGTGAACTCAATCCGGGGACACACTGTATATGTTCGAAGTTAAAATTAATTTCTACAAGCACGACTTTTACATCAGTAAATCTTTTTCGAGAGAAATAAAGGGCATGAAATTATTCCGTAAATAAAATTAAAAATAAAATTATCTCTAGAAAACAGATCTATATATGCACAATGTTTAATTAAGTAAAATAAACATGTAGGTGTATTTTGTTTTTAAATTAAAAAATAAAATTGACATTTATTTACATTCAATTCAACAAATTAATTTCGCAATATCTACTTCTTATATTTACCTAAAATCCAATGTTTTCATATCTACATAATGAAAAATACTTATTTTTTTAATGGGACTAAATATACAATTATTGACACATTATCCAAATAAACTGAAGAACTTCTTTTCTTCTAGTAAAAAACAAAACAAAATTTCAGTTTTGATCAAGTGGCTAATTCGTTACGTTAACAACAAATAACAAATTTTGAATAAAACTGCCAAACAAATTTTGGATATTTAAGAAAAACTTGTCAAAAGAATTTTCATTCTAATTAAGAAAAGAATTTATTCAAATCGCAAAATCATTATCTTTTATCCCGAGATAACATCATCAGTAAACAAAAATTAACAGAAATATATTTTTAATACATAAAATTATATCCAATATACAAATGTATTTAATTCGAGAGCACCGCTATACTCAGCAAAGACAGATAAGCAAATTTATTGACTAGTATACTTTCCACGTTTGAGCCGACCAATATTATTATTAGCAATTACCATTATAGCAGACAGAAATAAGATTATTTGAATCAAATTTGAATAGAAATTGCTGTTAGAATTTCAGAAATTATTATTGTTATTACTTTATTCTCTCTGTATATGAGACACAGTATTGTATAACAATTTGATATCAGGTAAGTACTATACAATTATTATTTATTATTATTAAAATTACCGACATTTCTTTAAATACAATACATACAACTTTCAGTTAAATTTATATAACATATAAAAAGTATCCAAAATTACTGGCTCACTATGGGTATCTCAAGAATCGTGAGATATGAAGTCGGCTAAATTTTCCGAAACAAGGAGGTAATTTAAATGATTCTTTTTGTTTTCTGCATAGGTCAAGTAAGCAAACGGGCGTGAAAACAGCAACACAGAGATAGCAACAAATTTTTTTAAACAAGAGATGTTGCTATACGTATCTATGTTGCTGTTTTCACGCCAATTTCAAGTAATAATAAAGAAAAATGAAAACGATAAATTTATACTCACAAAATACAATTTTTATTCAATAAATTCAAATAAGATGTAAACAAATTAGGGCATTGTTAATAAAGAGTACAAAATGTGAGTTTTAAAAAAATCATATTTTATTTTACAGTATTTTGTTTATTCACAATAAATAAATAATTTTTCGATATTTTTATACAAATAATAATTTTTATTTTATACAATTAATTAATTAATTTATTTATTTATTTATTTATTTATTTATTTATTTATTTATATATATATATATATATATATATATATATATATATATTGTGGTTAAAAGCAGTCTGTTAGGGCTTTTGGAAGCTACTATAGTACACATGTAATTAATATAATATTCTTTTAGATAGGTTAACATAAAAGCACATGTTAAACTTACAATTTGCAGACAGTAAAAACTAAAAACTGAATTCGTTCAATGAACAAAATATTTTAAGAAAAGCAACTATCTAAAAGAATTTTATATTAATTTCATGTATGCTAGCGTAGCTTCCCGATGATAATATAAATATATATCGAAAGCATGGATAGTATTTCAATTGAGTTTCATTTTTCAAAAGCCCTAACAGACTGCTTTTAACAACGAAATTTTTAACTTTAATCCGATTATCAATATAATATTTTAATTCATTTTTTCGAAATGTATATAAATATATCTCTGTATTAAATTCCCATATTAAAAAAAAAAATATTTTAAAATTTTGCCAAAACAGTGAGTAGTATCATAATTAGATATTAAATTAAAATAAATATTAATATTTTTCATTGAATCAATAAACAAACATAACAAATAATTAAAAATATTTAATACTATAATACTTTCATATTATCATACGGAAAATAACAAAAGAAAAAGAAAACAGGATGTGTCGATGATATTCAGAATAAATATGTTTAAACGGAAGTATGTATAGCTATGTTATACTCGTATGAGTTTTTGTTAACATAGCTGCGTCCTATTTAAAAAAACAATACGGTTCCCTGCAATCAATAATAAAATTATTGAAGTACAGATTTCCGGTAATTGATTACACAAAAGTCTCATTTACAATGTAAAAATTTCAATACGCTTGCTCATTAATGCAATGTTCTATTCCAAACTTATTCGATTAATTAAAATTTTATCAATATATTAATATATAATAAAATTATGCATTTAGAAAAATGATTTATTCACTGAAATTAAAGTAAAATGTGTATTCCCAATTATTGTGGAAGAATGTATTCATGACCAGACAAAACTATAATATTAATTGTATAATTTTTATTTGATGTAATTGTATTGAGTTTTTCTTTATTTTTAAGCCCAATTCCCTCAAGTGAAGATTTTGCATTTATTTTATATTTGTGCGGCGTAAAAAGGGCTTTCTAACAATGTATAATACCTACTGGTTGTCCGTATTTATTTTTAATAGAAAATAATTTAAAAAAAACTCTGTTTTATAAACTACAAGTTTACATTCAAATTGTGTTAATCTTATTTGAAGTCAAAGAATTTTGCGACTGTCTTGTAAAAGACGACAGTACGTTTTATAATCTTTCTTTTGATATGCATTTTGTCTATAGGAAATGTTTTTACTTTGAGAAGGAAAATTAGAAAATGGAAAGTTTTTTGGCAAGTATGGATGTGCTAAGCGCTTGCAAACGATCATTGCAAACGATTCTCTTTTTCGTTTAGAAAAACCCGTAATTTGATTTGTCTTGGTTTTTTTTTGCAGTACGTATAAGTCCCACGTGTAAATATTGTTCAAATCAGTTGTAAATTGGCTACAGCTGATCATCTTTTCGGATAGGCGTATTTAAAATCACATGTACGTATTTTGTCACTTTGTAGAGATTTGTTATTTCTCTTACATTGAGAATAGGTTGTATATATGAGAATTATAACACTATTCATATTCGATTTTCAAATAGTTTCATTATTTTTTGAACTATTTAAATAGCTATAATTTAAATAGTTGCATTCGTGGACTGTTTAAATTATTTTACATTTTAAAAAAGAAAATGATAATTTATTGCAAATATATTTATTTAATATTTAACTTATATTTGCTATTATATAATTAAATTAATTTAGTGAAATTTGGACTAATCATTTCATTTGCTTTAAATTATATTTTCATTTCCTTTTGATAATTATTTTTATTTGTATTTAAGTTTAATCGTTTAATATTAGTAATCTTTAGGCTTTCATTAAATTTATAGAATTTTCTCAGTTGGTATGCCGTAGTCGATCAATCCTCGTCGCAATACGTTTCGCCATACATCGTAGATAACATCCTCAGTGCTTGGTAACTAAATGACAGTTTTTGCTCCGCAACCTGATATATATATATATATATATATATATATATATATATATAATCCCTGTAAAGGACGGTGTGGGTTGGCCCAGCAAGCAACAGGAGGTTAGGTTAGGTTAGGTTGTATGTTGGTTAGGTTGTATGTTGCGTTCAACAGCACCAGTAGCACCCAGAATAATTGCTATTGTCCTTAGTTTTTATTTTCCAAATTCGATTAATTTCAATTTGCAAATTTCTATATTTTCAGATTTTCTCATTTTCTTTTGTTACTTTGTAATTTGTAATATCTGCTGACATCGAACTATCAATTAAATGTATTATTATTAGCTTTGTTCGCGGAGCACATCCCAAACACATTCTGAACAAGTACGCATGCGCAATGTAAATTCGGTCGTTCGCGGTAAGAAAATTACATGTTCTGAACAAAAAGTTCTGCGTTCGCGGAACACAATTATTTCATTCGGAATTAGTTCCGAACGTATTCGACACATCCCAGGATTTTACCAAGGATTTCTGATCCGCACATGCGCACTGCGCATTATATGATCGTGAAAGTTGATCAGCAATAGTTTACACGTCAATTTCGAACGTTTTAGGTTAGATTTGTGTTTTAAAAGCATAAGTTATTTACTATTAAATAGATCAAGGTAATTATAAAAATGACATACATTAACATAAAAAGGTTAGAATAAAAAATATAGATAGATACTTAATTTCTCGCTTCAGATGTCGGATCACTTCGATTCAAGTAATGAAGACGTTCGCGGAAATATAAAATCCTGAATAAATTCAGAATCGGACATGCGCATTGGATTAATCCTAAAGACATTCCGAACAGGTTCCGAATTAATTCGGAATTGCTACCGCGAACAAAGCTCTTATCTTTCTTGTTTCTCACTCTTCATTTATTTTGTTGCTGATTACGGGGACAAACAATATCTCAAAGAGTCAACATTACTCGATATCTTGAAGAGGCAATTTTATTTTAAGTCAAAACTCTCCTAATCACATAATATGCTGTTCCTAAAATAGCAGTTAGTGCAATTAGTGTATAAATGTAGCTTCCTAGTATTTGTTCAATATATTGTTTGTAACAAAACCTGTGGCTCCTACTAATTATTATTATTATTATTCAAATTTATTATTCTAACTTATAATTTAACTAATTACTATTGTTTCCGAAATATTTAATCCCCAATAACCTTCAGTTGGCTCCGTCTGTACCTCTCCGGCGTTTGTTACATTTCAAAACCTTTTGTTTATTTATTAATGTATAATAATTGATAATCAAAATACAGTAATTATTTGTCAAACATATCACTATCATTAAATGATTGTAAACATTATTTTTAAAGGTTTCTTGTAGCAACAAATAGAAAATACATGATTTTTAGAATCAAAAAACCTAACAAGAGATTACCAAGTTCAAATAAATGTGTCATTAATATACATATTATTTAAAATAGACAGAAGTATGTTTCTTTGAAAGAGCTTAGTTATGTTTTAAACGTAGAATTGACTGATTTTCACATATACTACAAACGTTACTGGCGTTTCAATTTATCTAAATAAATTAAGTTTTTCAATTAGTTAAAAATAATTACAGACAAAATATCGTTCTAACGAAACGAAATTTTTAACACACAATGTAATACTGCGAAATAATTTTTATAATATAAATAATAATATGTTGTTGTAATTTTAACTAAATAAATTGAAACTTACCTAAATAAATGACTATTGCGGAAGAAAAAACACCAAGATGATTTATCTTGAAGTTAGAATTCTGAAAAAAAAAAAATGCATATTTGAGTACATACAATGCTGATTTGATGCCTACATAGACGTATAGTAGTCAATGTTGGGTTTTGGTTGCTAGAGAATAAAAGAAAAATGAAAAATATTTACGTGGCATATGTGGTGTAACTAAAAAAAGATCGGGTACGAAATAGATTAGTGTATGAGTCTGAAATTAAAAAAAAAAATGTTGTAAAAGTTGATGTTAGTCATTTAAGATGGTTTGGTCATCTTGAACGAATATCTAATAAACGTTTGATCAAATGAATATATGTGAATAATGATTACGTTTGCGTGGACGTCCGATAAGTATATGGAGTTGTATGTATAACTGAAAGTGTTTTACATGAACGAATGTTTTCAAGCAGTAAGAATAGAAGAGCATGCATGAAAGGTACCATGAATGTGGATGAAGCTAACATTGCTTGTCTGAATGAGAATGCTTGCAGAAAACTAATTCCGGGATAGTGAAATAAAGGAGGTAGCAGGATAAGCATAGGGAATCGGCCCCAGACGAATTTTGACTTGTCGTAGCTTTTGACCGCTTAAAAACTAGTAAAAAACAAGATTCGGATGGTTTTTAAATTTCTAATCCGTAACGGTAATTTCAAAACGGTAAAAATAGTTTTTTTTGCTATAATTGTAAAAAAAAATTTTTTTTATGTAGTTAATTTGTTTTAACCGAATTATTAGTAACAGTATAATATTCTACAGACTTTAGAGTATACATACAATTTTTTTCAAGAGTTTTTTACCGGTTTTGACCGTTACAGAATTTTTTAAAACGAAAAAAAACTTTTAAAATACCATATTTTTCGTATAAATGTCGTGTTTTCTAAGGTTGTATTTGATGTACAAAAAAGTCGCAAACACAAAATGTAGCCCTTTTCTTGGGAAACACGATTGTCTAAACCGCGGTTAAATATCTTAATCCTATAAGGCGATAAATGAATTTTAGTAAAGAATTGCATATATAGAATGAACTAAAAGTCCCGGAACGGTCAAATATCTCTAAAACTATATTTCCGATCAACAAAATAAAAAACACGTGTTTAATCTTTTTCAAAAAGCTATCCACTGATATCCCACCTGACCCCCTACACCCACCCCCAGGCGGTGGCGGGGTAGTCAACTTTGAAATTTTATTTAGAATTTTTAATAAGTTTTCCTGCCAAACCAGCATGAGTTTGAGAAAAAAGTTACTTAGCTATTATGTAGCAAATTTTTTTCTCTATTTTACTGAATTTTTTCAGATTGTTTTCAGCAAATTTTAAAAAAAGTCTTATTTTGAAAAAATCCCAATGGTACCCCCTTTAGAGATTTTCAAAAATTCAGTTTTTTTCTACTAAACGATGCATTCTAGAATAATGGTTTATTCACCAAATTATAGTACTCATTATTCCGCATTTTTCCATATTATGCTTATTTTCCTACACTTCATAGTTTTTGAGAAAAAAAATAAAAACAAAAAAATCAAAAGAAAATTCTAGAGCCCACACGGCACATGCTAGCAAATTAAAACTAAAACCAAATTATAGAACTTATTATGCCCTATCGAAAAGTATTGTAAGTATTTCTTCGAATTTTACTCGAGAAAGTAGTATTTCGCAATTTATCGAAATTACATGTTAAAGTCCTATGATTTGGGGTCGCGGTCAACACACTGTATATTTCTATTTCTATATTTTCTATATTTCTATTAATTACAGCGCTATCTATCATAAATAGAAAAAAATGTGTAGACAAATAATACGTATTTTTAGCCATAGAATCCAAATATGTAATAAAAAATAGGGGTTCCTATTTAAAATTTCAAAGTTGACCACCCCCCCTCCGCCTAGGGGTGGGTGTAGAAGGTCAGGTAAGATATCAGTGGATAGCTTTTTGAAAAAGATTAAACATGTGTTTTTTATTTTGTTGATCGGAAATATAATTTTAGAGATATTTGACCGTTCCAGGACTTTTGGTTCATTCTGTATATGCAATCCTTTACTAAAATTCATTTATCGCCTTATAGGATCAAGATATTTAACCGCGGTTTAGACAATCGTGTTTCCCAAGAAAAGGGCTACATTTTGTATTTGCGACTTTTTTCTACATCAAATACAACTTTAGAAAACACGACATTTATACGAAAAATATGGTATTTTAAAATTTTTGTTTTGTTTTAAAAAAATCTGTAACGGTCAAAACCGGTAAAAAACTCTTGAAAAAAATTGTATGTATACTCTAAAGTCTGTAGAATATTATACTGTTACTAATAATTCGGTTAAAACAAATTAACTACATAAAAAAAATTTTTTTTTACAATTATAGCAAAAAAAAACGATTTTTACCGTTTTGAAATTACCGTTACGGATTAGAAATTTAAAAACCATCCGAATCTTGTTTTTTACTAGTTTTTAAGCGGTCAAAAGCTACGACAAGTCAAAATTCGTCTGGGGCCGATTCCCTATGCTTATCCTGCTACCTCCTTTGTACCACACCCTTTTAGGTACATAGCCTAATTTACGTATGTGTGATTTCGCACTATTAATTATTTTCTAAAAATTACAAAATGTCATTATTGTACAGACAGGCCACAATAAGTAATTAGTATATAAAGACCTCAGTGAAATAGTGACGAATACGCCACTTAAGTTTAGAAATTAATGTCATTTCAAGATTAGAGATAATAATAGTTGACAAAATCGAAATAGACTGCAGCATGTGATTAGGCATCCTTTCTGCTGGTGAAACACAGATAAATCTCAATTTCGATCAAGAAATGGCGTATTCGTCACTATTCCATTAAAGTTCTCTTATGATATAGGTATTAGGTACTTCATTAAAGAGGTACGAGTACTATCTACCTAATATAGATATATTCATTTCTAGTTATAATATTGAGCAAAGTAATTTATATAAAATCATTCATGCATAATCCATTATGTAACATGTTAACATATTATAAATAGATATACCAAGAAATGTTGTAATACTTTCATTAAAACCCTAATGAATAATATTTTAGAATTCAATTTCAGCAACAAAAATACAGTTCAGTGCACCATTTCAACTTTCAAGAAATTTTAATTATTATTTACCATTATTATATACGACTTTAATATACCTAAATATCTAATCAATTGTTATTGAATATTTTGCATATTTTTCGTGACTGTCCAACTGTCCTATAAGTGTATAAGTAATCAAAAAGATGATATTAAAATTCTCCAAAAAGCAACGAATAGATGGATTAGATAATTATACATACTGGGTGTCCGAAAAGTTTGGACTGGGTCAAATATCTCGAGAACGAAAGGTTGGATTAACACGATTGCAAGGGAATGTTGTTTTTGAAACAATTATCTACCGAATTCTGTTGTAAAAAACCACTCCCATCCCTCCTAAGGGGGTGAACGTAAGGGTAGTTTTAAAATTTTAAATGAAAACCCCCAATTTTTTTTTCATTTTTGGATTCCTTGACAAATTCTGTGTATGGCCCCAAAATTTCACATCCAACCCTCGCCTCCCCTCCACAGGGGATGAAAAAAATGATTGAAATAAAAATGATACTGAACAGTTTAAATGCTCAACTAAATCCACAACGAAAATAAACATGTCAAAAAAAACATGTAACCCCACCCAAAATTTCACCCCCAACCCCCGCCACCACTACACAGGGGAGGAAAAAAATTAAGAAAATGATTGAAATAAAAATGAAGAGGTGGCAGGGGTTGGGGGTGAAATTTTGAGTGGGGTTACAAGTTTTTTTTGACATGTTTATTTTCGTTGTGGATTTAGTTGAGCATTTAAACTGTTCAGTATCATTTTTATTTCAATCATTTTTTTCATCCCCTGTGGAGGGGAGGCAAGGGTTGGATGTGAAATTTTGGGGCCATACACAGAATTTGTCAAGGAATCCAAAAATGAAAAAAAAATTGGGGGTTTCCATTTAAAATTTTAAAACTACCCTTACGTTCACCCCCTTAGAAGGGGTGGGGGTGGTTTTTTACAACAGAATTCGGTAGATAATTGTGTCAAAAACAACGTTCCTTTGCAATCGTGTTGATCCAACCTTTCGTTCTCGAGATATTTGACCCAGTCCAAACTTTTCGGACACCCAGTATAGTAATAATAATAATATTTTATTTAGTCATGAAAAACTCCTTAGATCTACATTTATAATTTGTTACGTAACCTAAAATTTGTACTTATTTTACATGTAATTTATTTCAGTCTTTATTGAAATAATATTCTTTTATTCTAATCTTGAAATTTCTTAATTCTAAATTTTTATAATTATCAGGTAACCTGTATATTTGCATTCCTCTAAATATTCTGTCCTTGTTTAGTGTTTTTTTAAGTAATATAAAATTTATTTTTTTACCTAGTGTAATGATTATGCACATTTTCAATTTTTACTAGTTTATTTTCAAAATAATCTAGTTTTGAACTCCTAATTAAAGCTGGGAAAATATCTCGATATATCGATAAATTATCGATAAATTATCGATATATCGATAATTGATATTAAAAATAAAAATTATCGATATATCATGATATCAATATATCTAATATAAGTATAAAATTCTTATGTCACAGTTTTAGTGTTTATACTCCTCCGAAACGGCTTGACCGATTTTGATGAAATTTTATATATATATTCAGTAAGTATGAGAATAGGTTTATAACTAATTTTTATACCCCTAAATGTTAAGGGTGGCTCACCCTAAAAAAAATTTTTTCATTTTTTGGACAAATTTTTTGTTGGTTATTTTTTTATGGTGTGCCATTAAAAAATACATTTAGTCCTAAATTTTTACCCTCCTACCACCAACCCCTACTTTTTAATAGCATTTTATATTTTTTAACCCCGGTCGATAGCTGATCAATGGGGTTCCGTTTTGCCAAACTCCTCCACTTGGGAGCAGCATAATACCAAGTTTCGTAGAGCGCAATTTTTCAAATACATTTTAAAAGTAAAGATTAAAAAGATATAATAAATTGGCTTAAAAGTTATTTAGGAAAAAAAAAATTTTTCAAATATATAATTAATTTTTCATAAATATTATAAATGTTGGATCATAACAAAGGTACAGTATTACTGTATTATAAATGTAAATATTATAAATGTACAGTATTACTGTATTATAATTTTTTTTTTTCCTAAATAACTTTTAAACAAATTTATAATATCTTTTTAATGTTTACTTTTAAAATGTATTTGAAAAATTGCGCTCGACGAAACTTGCTATTATGCTGCTCCCAAGCAAAGGAGTTTGGCAAAACGGAACCCCATTAACACTTGATCAACTATCCCCTTCTCACTATCACTTCTCACCCCGTAAACAGCACGGAGTAGCGATGGGAGCGTTCTCCTGTCTCTCTTGCGATAAGCTGTATCTCACCTCTTACACGGGAAAATTTCGGCCATTATTATTGTTTGTACATCGATCGCAGTTGTGACGTTTACAATTATCATTTTATCATTTTCGTGTAATTCTCAAGTGAATTTATAATCAATCTGCAAGACTGTCATAATTCATTCCTATTTTATAAATAAAGAGAAATATCGTGAAAGGTATGTTAAATAAAAAAAATGTGTGTGTACTTATCTACATGCGTTAGAACAGCGGTTTCCAAACTTTGTTCACTAACGCCCCCCTTATAAAAAATCCCGTCTCTGCCCCCCCCTCCCTATTTAAAAAATTTATAAACAATTTGTAAATTATTTCTTTATTGAAATAATAATCACAAAAATAGTATAAATATTGTAATGTAAATAATTTCTCTAATTCCTAAATATTTATTCTCACAACAAAAATCACAAATATTGTATAAAAATAAATTATATTAATATTAAATATAATACTAAATACAATAAAAATCAATTTTAATGAGAAGCATGGGCTTGTTTCTTCGCACATAATTCGCTAAATCGCGGTTTATGTGAGGAAAGTGCCACTCTTATTTCGTTTTCCAATATTAATCGTGCTCTATATTTTGTTTTGATAACAACTAATGTGGAAAATCCTGTTTTGCACATATACGAGGTCACAAAAGGTAAAAGAATTTTTATAGCTTTTGATGACAAGGCGGGATATTGCTTGCTTACTTCCAACCAGAATTTCCCCGGATTATTCGGATTGAATTGATCTTTTAGCGCGCTATCACAAGAAAGTTCTATTAATTTTTCCCGTTCATTAATTGTTAGTTCAAAATTATCATTATATTCGACAATAAACGGATTTCGTATCCATTCATATTTTGCATTTTCTTCCAGATCTTGAAAATAATGATTAAAATATTGTTTTAAATTTTGTAAGTGTAATAGAGCTTTATGTTCTTTTATTTTTTCAATGCAACAATTATTTTTTAAATTCGAAATCATGTCAAAATTGTCATCTTGACAATTTTTAATCCATAATTCAATTTTTTTAATAAACGAGGTTATTTTATCTTTTTGAAAAAATATATTTATGTGACTTCCTTGTAATGACAAATTCAAATAGTATAATTTTTCAAAAATGTCTTCTCGCTTAGTGGTTAGTCACACAGAGACTGCGAATGATGTTTGCATGTTTATACAAGTTAAATAATAGCTTTAATTTGCTATTATTGTTGAAATAAAAGTTTTAATAATATAACTTTTATAACTATTTTATTTTGCATTAAAACTACAAGCGTCTTATTACGAATAATACGAAATTACATCTGCCGTCCGTGATTCAAACGGCAGTTTATTTCTCTCTCCCATGCCACCACATGCGTCAACTAATAGTTAATAAGCCAAAAGAAAATATACAATAATGCGATAATGAGAAATAGAAATGAGATTAAAATTGCTGACAACTATTTTATCAATAATAAATAAATAAAAAATAAATAAATAAGCTGCTACATTATAAAGATTGGAAAAAGTGATATATTTGCAATTAACCGGCGCCCTCCTTGTGAATCTTGCGCGCCTCCCCAGGGGGGCGCGCCTCCCACTTTGGAAACCGCTGCGTTAGAAGTTATACTTTTTTGGCAACTTTCATCTTTCTACAACGGGAAAGCTGCAACGCAACGCACAACGGGAAAGCTGCAGTTGCACAGCAACGCGCGACGAGAAAGTTATCTTTCAAATACTGAATTTTTGCACAGTTTCGCAGCAACGCGCGACGGGAAAGCTAGTCGATATATAAATTCTATTTTAAAAACAGATAAAATCAACATTATCTATCGATACATTTTTGTAATAATTAGTTCACAAATACGATTATGAAATAACAAGGTAATTATGAAACGTTTTATTTATTTTTTGAATTAAATATTCCAAGGATGTTGATAATCATTTTTATTTTCAAATAAAATTTTCATTCATTTACTTTATTTAAAAATAAATAACAAAATGTTTGGCGATCTTTTCATTTTATAACCATACTGCTATTAGCATATTTTAAATTTAAAATTTTTCTATTCATTTTTCTATTTTAAAATTTAAAATATATTATCCATTAGCATACACGATATGGTAAATGTAATAATGAACTATAAATTTTTAAAAAAATATATAGATTTATCGATATATCGATATATCAATACATCAATACATCGATATTATTGATATTATCGATATTTTTTTAAATATCAAATATCGATAGTGAAATTCCAATATCGCCCAGCCCTACTCCTAATTGTATTTCATGTATCAATATAATTAATGCATTTGCATTAAATCTTTATATATATATATATATATATATATATATATATATATATATGCACCATTCACATTCACATGCATTTTAATATTGTCGTCATTGCTCTATTTTGCAATAAATTGCAGTTTATATAATTTGGATTAGCTAGACACATTAGTGTACCTGTAAAATAGAAATGAGAACGAATTATCAAATTATATATTGTTTCTCTTCCCATTTGTGATACATATTGACTACACCTATTTAGAAGATAATTTTTTTTTTTAGCGATTTTATATGTTCATCGAATTTTCGATCGCTAGTCAATATGATACCCAAATATTTATAGTTATCTATTTCTATTTCAAATTTATCACTAATTAAACTTATTACTTATATATCACTCTAGTATCATTCCTTTTGTTTTATCAATAATTTAATATTCAATTTGAGATTATTCGTACAGACCCACTTATTTAAGTTACTAAATTCTACAATTATTTCAGTTTGACTGTCACTTTTGAAATACTTCACCGTGTCATCAGGAAACAAGTGAAATTGACAATACATACTGGAAAATTTGTTGCAAGTCATTAATACACTGTGCAAAAAAAAACGCGCCACTTGAAAAATCTAAAAAATTGCCGATTTTCAAATAGGTGTAACTCGGCCAATTTTGAACGAAATTGAATGAAATTTCTTGTACGAAAAAATCTGAAGTCTAGTCTTTAAGGTCATGCAAGATATGTTCCATTTGAACCATTTCGCTCCCCACCACACCCCGCAGAAAAAAACATGTTTTGATTTTAAAAATTGTCGAACTTTGACAACATGTATAACATATAAAAAAAAATTTGACTCAATTTGCCAAGCGGACGTAAAAATTCAAACATTTCTACGTAAATTCTCCTTAATTTCAAAGACTTGCAATGCTTTGGCGCAAAGTAATGATTTTTCGAAATTTATCCTGCATTTTGCGAGTTTTTGGGGCATAACTTGGTTAATTTTGGATGAAAATGGATGAATTTTTGAAAAAAAAAAAATTTGAAACCTTTTTTTTAAGGCCGTACAAAATAATGCAACGTTTAAGCCATTCCACTCCCCACCACACCGCGCAGAAAAAAATGTTTTTGATTTAAAAAATTGTCAAATTTTGACAACATGTGTTGTCAAACTTTGACAACATGTGTGGTATACCAAAAAAAAATTTCGACACAATTTACCAAACGGGCGTAAAAATTCAAACATTTCTACGTAAATTCTCCTTAATTTCAAGGACTTGCGATGCTTTGGCGCAAAGTTGTGATTTTTTAAATTTACCCTGCATTTTGCGATTTTTTTTGAGGTTGATTCTGCAAAATGCTTCACAATTTCGAACTTTTCTTTTAACCGAAGAATGTTTTACCATTGAACACATTTGTTTGGTCGTTCAAATGGTCTAAATGTTCAAAATTGGTCAGAACTTTGAACTCGCAAAATGCAGAATAAATTAAAAAAAAAAAATCATAACTTCGCGCCAAAGCATCGCAAGTCCTTGAAATTAAGCGGAATTTACGTAGAAATGTTTGAATTTTTACGTCCGCTTGGCAAATTGTGTCAATTTTTTTTTTATATGTTATACATGTTGTCAAAGTTCGATAATTCTTAAAATCAAAACATGTTTTTTTCTGCGGGGTGTGGTGGGGAGTGCAATGGTTCAAATAGAACATATTTTGCATGGCCTTAAAGAAAAGACTTCAAATTTTTTCGTACAAAAAATTTCATTCAATTTCGATCAAAATTGGCCGAGTTACACCTATTTGAAAATCGGTAATGTTTCTGATTTTTCAAGTGGCGCGTGTTTTTTTTTGCCCAGTGTACAAAGAATGAAAAGAAGTGGTCCCAGTATATTGCTCTTTTGGTATATCGTGTACCGTTTCAATTAATTCAAATTATACATTATCGCATTTAACTTGTTTTTTGCTCTTTACTAAGTAATTTTCAAACTACCGAAGAACTATACCTGTTCAAGTTTCTTTAACAAACTAGATACTGTAACATGGCACAGTATGATCGTAGCATCACTTTAAGTGAAATTTTCGATGGCTAGAACGATAAAATGTCTTTCTATCGATAATATTTTTAACTTTAATTTACTAATTATTCACATCATAGGGTGTTTTCATACTTCGAGCAAAGAATTGATAGGTATATACTATAGGACTGATCATGGAACAAAAATATTTTTTTTTAAATTCGCAAAAAAAATTCCATCGTATTTAAAGTGAACATTTTTTTTACCACTAATTAATAGCCAATTTAATTCTACTACACTAAAAGTAATTGTTTACACAACGCCTAATAAATATCTGATGTATAATTACTTATTAATAATTTAATTTAATTTACTTAGTTCGATGCAGCATAATACTTTCGTGGAGATTATTGTTAGTCTTATTTCATTATTAGTTTTAAGTGTACAGTGTAGTGCAGTGTTTATGAAAATGAATGCATACAGTGATAATGAGTTAGTAGATATGCTGTTACTTTATGGAGAAGCAAGACAAAATTCATGACGTTTGTATGCAGAACGTTTGAGCATAAGGTGATGTAATATTGATAATTAATTTTGATTATGTGGTTTTCAATAAAGTACGCTACTTCAGTAATCCTGAAAATGTTCACTTTAAGTAAACCATCCTTAATTTTGCAAATTTTCAAAAAATTATATTTGTTCCATGATCAGTATATCCTATAGTATATACCTTCTAATTTTTTGCTCGAAGTATGAAGACATCCTGTATAAATATTTAAAAAAATATGTAATGTTTTATTTAGCATAAAGTTTCAATTTACATTAAAAAATACTGATTTTATTTTTTACTGGATGACTCCAGTCTAATTGGATTTTTTGTTTCTATCTAAAAAAAAATACTTATTAAAATTTTTCGTTTTTGAAATATTTAACATTTTAACTGTAAATTTTCAGTAAAATATACAGAAAAATCATTTTAATGGACAAAAATTGGTTTTCGAATTTTTTTTATAAAATGGAAATGTTAATGCCAAAACAGTTGTCACCTATTGTCACGTAAAATGTTTTTCTACATTTTTTACTGGAAATTTATAGTTAAAATGTTAAGTAAAAATGTTAAATAAAAAAAAGAATTCAAAGTATTACCGACAAAAAAACTTTTTATTGTTCTAGGCATCGAAATTTTTCCTTAAAGCATTGCGTAAGTCAAATTATAGTCATCTAACCTATCTATTCTTTGCTTTTAACATAATTTTAATGTATTTTTTTAAAATTCAAATAATTGGCATTGGGAGCTTTAAATGAAATCTTTGTATATACAAATCAGGTAACCAAAATAGTTTGTGCGATTTTTTACAGTAAAAATAAAACAAATGCACAAATTTTCATAGCATCTTTTATTCATTAACACTTTAATCGCCACGTGAAGCTAATGTGCATCTTAATTTTTTTCATTTACAGTGCCGTGTGATGCTAACTTGCATCACATATTGAAAAGTTTTCGAGGCCGTGTGATTTACTGTAGCTTCGCGTTGTTCGTAGTTTTACATGCTCTGGCTAATACACGTGGCCTAATGTACCCAACAAAGCCCTTTGATAGCATATTTGGCTGCCTATTTGCAGGAGTTTAAATATTAGATATATTTTATTGTTCCTTCTACGTTCTGTGCTCCCAAAAAATATTTATAATTAAGATTTACTTTACTGAAAAAGAGTCAAAAATGCATTTGAAATAAAAGAAATATTGCACTGTTAGTTTGTAATAAAAATAAGTAGACAGATATTTATTTTATTAGAAAGAAATACATGAAAAATAATGTAGTAATATAGTAAAATGTATAGCAGAATTACAGATAACAATTCTTATGTTTTTATTTGGTACAAGTATGAACTTCGCAAAAACACGTGATACAATAAAATTTCTCACACTGAACACATTTATATTTAAAATACTTAGTTTTTCTTTGTGCTTACTGTCGTCTATGTTCTCTAGACAATTACTTCTTCTAAATAATGCCGTGGTTCGTCGTTTTGCACTGTCATCAGCATCATTTTGTAGCAAATACAGAGCCAGTTCTTCTTTGAACGCTGTTACGGTCATTTTGTTTTGGGTAACTTATTGATGAACTATATAAGGCGTTGATGAGAGCCGACCCTAAAAGGAGTTCTATGGCCACTTTGCGGTACCATTTGATACCTTTTCGCAGTGCCGACAAATATGACTTTATCTGATCAGATAGATCTATATATCCCTTACACCTATTGTAAGCCACAATTACGGCTGGCTTTTCTACACTCCCTCCTCGTCGATTAACGGTTGCCATGTCAACTCCATGCTTTGTACTAAGCATAAGTTCTTCACGCTTATCTTTCCATTTACTTACAACAACACCTGTATTGCTTTCTCTACCAATTATGTCGCCTTTTCGCAATTTCTCTTTTACTACATCTGATAGATTCATCTTTCGATTTGATCTTAGTGTGCCCACTAAATGAGTATTGCGATCCAATAAACTGTGCGCCAATGAAACACTGGTATAGAAGTTATCCGTATAGACGGTGCGGCCAACGTCTAACAAGCCATTTACCACAAAGAGAACGACGGACGCTTGAAGATGCTGGTTGGCTGTCTATTTTGTCATTCCCACTGTAAATTTTTAAATCATATGTATATCCACCTTCAAAACAAAGTTTATATATCTTCACTCCAAATTTGTGTCGCTTGTTTTTTATATATTGTCGAAATGCCCGACGTCCTCTAAAGGGAACCATTGTCCCATCGATACATAAATTCTCCTCCGGGTACTACAACGTCATTGAAATTTTTTGTTAATTTTTGTAACAACGTTGACAATTTGTCGAGACAATCGGCTTCGTTTGTATTGTTGTTATCGCTAAAATGCAGCATTCGGAGCAACAGCTGAAAGCGATTTCGTGACATTATTTTCTTGATTTCATTATTGTAGAGTCGATTTCTTGACCAATATGAAATCAATGCTGGAAAATGACAAAACCCCATCCAAATAAATATCCCAAGGAAAATTTTTATTTCGCTTCTATTCGTGTCAGTCCATTTATGTACGTAATCTTGACTTTGGTAAAAGTTTATTTTCCGATATTTTTTGGGAGGCATATCTGTTAGTTTCAATAACTATTAAGTCCATTATTTCATCACTTACAAATAAATTTAGAAAATCATATAGATGTTTTTCATACATATTATAAATCTCAGGCTTTATTCCACTGTTATTTACGTTAAACTAAATCTTTTTCAAGTGACAACCCTAAACAGAAGTCCACTGCAGCACTAAGCTGTCTTCTTCATCCTCTGACAAACTATTATTTATACAAAACTGAGTAACGACTTTTACGATTCTTGCTGATATCAAAAATCTGTGGATACGCCAGTAATTGGTTGAATAATGTTAGAAGAAGCGGTGGAAGTAGAAGGTATCGGGCTACAATTTGCTTTTTTGTTTGAATCGACTTTTTTTCGTTTAGCGCGAGATTCACCACACAAAGATTTATTACTTTCGTCACTGGAACTAACCCTGTTGTTATCAAAAGTGTAACTAACATCGCGTACCGAATCATCCGTGTCTTCGTGTACCTCATTGGATAAAATTTGCAAATAACGCTGCTGTTTTTCGTAATGTGACATATCGAAAACTTTTCTACAACCCTTCAACACGAAATGAACAAATAGTGCAATAGTGCCTATAAATTTGCATGTTTTTACTTGTTAGAACTTGTAAACTCATAGAGAAGCTGAGATACTAATGTGCGTCACGTACCCCGAACAAGTCACAACGTATTAGGGGGCCGCGTAAAGCTAAGCAGCATCTCTTTAAAAAAAAAAGAGTAAAATTGCAAAATTCTCAATGTTTTTTCAGTTTACCTACTAGGTTACATACATAAATGAACATTACGTATAGAAAGGGTAGTTGGCCCTCGAGACCCATTTCTGGATTTGTATTACGGCGATTAACGTGTTAAAATAATCATCTCTATAATCTAAAACCTTTTCTTGACAGAATACTAATTCGTAAATTCCGCATTTGTAAAACGTATTTTTGGAAGTAAAAATAATTAGCAATCTCCAATTTGATCTTTCCTTTATTGTGGAACAGTTTCGCATGCGATGGTTTAGTTCCGAGAAAAGATGATATTTGCTTAAATAAATGTTAGGAGAATATGGAGGATGGAGTATTATTTTCCAACTTAAAGTACAAAAATTCTTGCGGTAAGTTTTACAGTTGAGGTCTCACCTAATTTACTGCAAAAATAACATTCACTATCGATTAACTAGCCTTTACTTAACTTATACGATTTTCCAAGTTGATACAAATGTTAACAAATTATTTTATCAATCATTTTAGATATTTAAAAGAATTCTAGACACGTTATATATAAACAGAATCATCTAAAATCTAAATCTTTATTATCAATAATAGTGTTTTTTGAATCTGGTGTATCTTCAAAAAACTCGTCACTAAAATCAAATTTTTTGAACTATTTCTGTATAGAATAGTTTCTTACTATATACATCTTTTTCAAATACTATACATATTTTACAGAATGCTTATACAACCGTTGACCTAAGTTTTAAATTTGTAAAGCAAACAAGAGTGAATTTCACTAGTTCAACTGTCATTTTTAAAGAGTTAAAATTTACATAATACATACATAGTACATACTAATCGTAAGTTCATAGTGCGTCAATCGACTGAATGGCTTACAATGCATATAAATCAAGTTAAAATTAAGATAAAACAAATCATTACTAAACTATAAGAAACACACGAGCTTTGTTGATTGTTAATAATACATATTTCAGTAATTGTACCTACTACTATTAGAATTAGAATTAATTGGATCAGTATGTTGGGCAATAAAGATATTATTATTAATAGCAAAAAATTATTATTAAATCATGTACTAATAAACTAGTTAAAAATTAAAGAAAAATATCTATCTACGTTTATTTTCCATAATATATTTAAAAATATCTTTTATTAATGGTAATTAATAATACGAAAAGCTAGTATACTACCAATGTCAGTCAGTAAAAATGTTAATCATGTTCAATGTGGAAGTGTTTTATCCCAGTATTCTTGTTTTAACATTTTATAGGTCATTGATGATTTTTTTTATGCTAAGAGCAAAATTTAGTAGCTGCATATTACTCTGCTCGTGTTAACTCTATTTTACAGCGAAGGCAACAAACGATTTACCTGTATTAATGTGAATCATATAGCCGTCGGAATATATTGTAATCAACAGTGTTGCAATTTTTATTTATGATTTTTTCAGAAAAATATTTTGTCTCACTCTTTATTGAATTATTATGTTGAAAAAACAAACTTAAAACGTAATTACAAAAATATTCTTTCAATATTTGCAAAGAAAAAATTAAAATTAGTTATAACATAAAGCAATTATTTATTACCGCTGGTCCTTCTAAGTACACATAAATATAACTAGAAAAATAAAAAAAACAAATAATTAACGAAATACACCACCACTCAGATCACAAAAATTAGATAAAATTCAAAAAGTAATAAACACCTTCAAACAGTTGAACTCAAATTATAAAAATAAAAATAGTCAAAATATAATCGCTTGATATAATCTAGTACCTATTTTAAAAAAAAATATATTATTTTCTTCTATGATTTCCGCTCTTACTTGTTGAAATTTTAAATTGGTCTGACTATGATCTGACTATTGCTCTGACGATGTTATTGTATAGCGAAAATATAGTCACCAAATAAATAATTTTTTGAAACAAAAAATCGAGTAATTATTACTTACAAACCAAAATATTATTATCCCAATTCCAAATCAGCAATTAACCCAAAACTGCGCAACAAACTTTTCCATAATTTTCAATAAAAAAAAATTATCTTGTAGAAACTTGTATTATAATTGCGATTATTATAACTTTATAACATTTGAGCTGACAATGTTCCATCAGTTTCAGCGTCGCAAGTAATATTAACCAAATCAATTATGAAAGCAAAATTGAATATATGTCGCGTAATACAATGTTAATGAGATAGGAAGATAAGAATCCATACGTGTTCGGTATAGAATCACATTGTAAAAAAATAGAAACCGGCACCATGCCACACGGCGCACGGCGCCGAGCCGCACTACGCCGCATCATAAAATATTCGACGATGTTGCTAGGAGAAATTAAGTTACAAGAGTTTATAAAGAAGTTGAATAAGAAATTCGACATCAGCCATAGTCCATTGCATTTGTCCTTCAACTACCTCAGAACTTATTAATTGTGACCGGTAAAAAATATATCAATAAAGACCTTTAATGGGGTTGTCCCGTTTTTTTAAAGTATACAATGTAATTGCAGAAAACGATTATTTATGTTTAAATATACAGGGCTATTCAAAAAGAAAGAAAAGATTTCAAACATTTAATGCTTCCAAACTACAAAAGATAGAAACATGATTCCAACGTTCATGGAGAGAGAAAAGTTTACAATTTTATGTTATGCTTCATGTGCAAACGATGTTTGAGAATTCGCCTTACCGTTGGTTGAGGAATGTTAAGTTCTATGCTTGCTCGTGATGTGGATTTCTTTGGGCTCCTTTCGTAAAGTGTACGAATACGCTCTATATTCTCGTTCGATGTGCGTGGACGGGACGTGCTTTTCCTTTTGCAGATGCAACCATCTTCTACTTTTCGATGCCACTCGTAAATTTGCTTATGACGCGGCGGTTGTTTATTAAATTGACGGCGAAATGCACGTTGAACTTCAACAATGGACTCTAGTTTTGCTAATTGCAGCACACAAAATGCGGCCGTGATTGGAACTTCTACCACCCTTCTATTTAAATTGTAAACTTTTCTCTTTCAATGAACGTAGGAATCATGTTTCTATCTTTTGTAGTTTTGAAGAATTAAATGTTTGAAATCTGTTCTTTCATTTTGAATAGCCTGTATTATAGAAAAAAAAATTATTATAAAATACCTTCTAATTTCGTAGATATTAATTAATAAAATATCGAGTTTTTGCCCGCCATTAGTATTATGACGTCAACTACATCACTGACAGTTGATAACTGTTTACATTCTTTGCATGTACACGCTTACAATACGTAAGTAACAGCGTTGCAACATTTGTAATTATGCATACTGTTAAAGAAAGCAATTTCAATTTTTACAAGAAACTGATACATAATTATTTTATACTTCATTTTTATTAAACTATTATGAATAGTTTTTGTTGTATTTTTACTTAAATACATTATTTAATTAAAATAATTATAATTGAAAATTGTCATTAACGGCAACATCCAGCAGACAGCGCCAGTGTTCTACTTCAATGTAGTGTACGTCATACAGAAACAATTTGAATTTGTGTATATTTTTTAATATTTTTTTTCTTTGTAATGAAACAAAATTAAAAAATATGTATGATATATTTTAATTACTTGAGCCATCAACCTTCAGAAAAAAAATAAAAATAATAGTGTTAGAAAAAACGGGACAACACCATTCACTTCGGAATTTATGCAAACCTTACACTGCTATTACTTTATGTTAACGGTTAACAGTATCAAATCATAAATAATTCCACATATTTCTGTTTACTATTTTGTTATAAAGAAACACATACAGGGTTAAAAAATCGTTTTAATATTAAAAAAAAAGAAACTATTGATGTTAAAGATATTAAAATCTTATTAATATTTAATTTTACTTATATAGTTTTCCCATTAAAGAAGTGTATACTTTTACACAGTTATATTCTCTACACTCGGAGTGTCAAACCCATTTGATCATTACATTATTTAAAAAAAAAAATGACAACCAAGTTTTTTTTTATTGTTTTTTGCTTGGTATGGTCATGTTTTTAATGCTCATGCAGTTTTAGTAAAATTTATTGGTAAATAATGAAAAATATTTCTTTCTATCAAGTTACGTAACAAAATGAAAGTAGAAATGTCACTTTAACCCAAGCTGATATCTTAACTCCACTTCTCTGCTGTAGACAAGTTATTTGACTCCATATTTAACTCGGGATTAATCTAACTGTTTATTGTGATACAAATTTTCAAATTTAATCATAATCACATTAACTTGAGTTAAATGTTAGTTAATCTAGTGATCATAAAACCGAAAATAAATATTTTAAATTTTATAAACTAATTTCATTTCTAAAATTCTAAAGTTCAAAGAAAATGTTCAATTATAAAAAACTAGTAGCAATAAATAAATAGTGATATAAAATGTACTATTTACTTTTTGAGAAAACATCATGATAGTATTCGACATATTGAAATGTTTTGCTTATTTGCAATTAATTGCATTAAAAAAAAAACAAATATGAAAAGAATAGATTAAACCAATCAATCAAACAAAAATGATAACTGATATGATTGAAAATGTCCTTCAAATGCATTAATTTCATCATTTATATATGTTATAAAGTTCAAAACTTACAGCATTTATTTTAATAATGTTAAATGAAAAAGTGTCAAATCAGACGTGACTTATTTGTTATGACGCAGACACAACTTTTCTAAATTTAAAACACTTGATAAATAGTATTAATTATCCACTATTTCTGTGATAATAAGATTTAACTACATATTAACACAGATATTTGCATTTGCGTCATTCAGGCATATATTCTTGTAATAAGTATGTTATATTTATATTAATATCAAAAAAACGAAATATGACCCAATAATAAGATTTATTTATCAAAATTCAAATAATTATATACGAAACATATTAGGTGGTAGCATCTATCCACTGGATTTCAATACTTTTGGTATAGTTATAGAACAGCCTCCCGTTTTTGCGGTAGGCACGCGAGTTGAAAAACCAGTGACTGTCAAACTATTCGACTTGACAAAATATGATTTTAAATGTGTCTTAACGGTCTTTAAAAAACAAACTCCTACCTGAAACCTACCTACCAAACCTACCCTAACCTACCGGACTTCTTAACGGTCTTTAAAAAACAAACTCCTACCTGAAACCTACCTACCAAACCTACCCTAACCTACCGGACTTCTTAACGGTCTTTAAAAAACAAACTCCTACCTGAAACCTACCTACCAAACCTACCCTAACCTACCGGACTTCTTAACATAACATAACAAAAGGAAAATTACTAATGAAACACTTTGAGGTTCACTGGTTTTTATACACCAAATATGGGCGTTCCGATGCTCACGCATGCGCAAATCTGACTTTTTTTAAATTTGTGAAACGGGAGGTTATTCTGAAGTTCAGCCATACTTTTTTCCGAATTTATTCCTTGCAGTCAAAGTAGTAAAAACTATTTCTAACATTGACAAAAATAAATAAAAATTGTAGAGAAAACCTACTTCAAAGCTCAATTACATTATACTTTTTTCGTCTAGAATTTCGTTCAAGTTTTGTGCTAGTTTTATACTAGATCACCTAGTAAAACTATAGTACACGTAATGTAAATCAAAAATTTATATTAATTTTGTAATTCTAATACAAACATATAACAATTATGTATTTGTTTAATTCTTTTAAAAAAATGCGACAAATTTTGAAACAATTAAAATCAAAATAATCCTTATAAAAGAAGAAGATAAAAGCAATTCATTTCACCTTCATACTGAACAAACAAGTCAAAGCCAAATGTCCCTATCAAATGGGAAACAGCTATCCTCTGTTAAGTCGTTATCATATATTCGATCGTCCTTTTGTCGCAAAAAGCAATGTGTATAAGGTAATTGTTTTATTCATGTGTGGACTATACACATCGCGCGTCCAATGGCACGCCACGATGCGATTAAGAGCTCATTGTGAACTGCATTAATTAAATGACAGATATATATATATATATATATATATATATATGAATGTAAAGCGATATAAAAAAAGGAATTTGCTTTGACATTCATTAAAGCTTGTATTATTACTACTACATAACACGGACGGCGGCGGCGCCAGGATTGAATTAATGGGTGGGCACGAATTGGCCGCATAAGTTGTTGGATGGGCACCTAGATGTAAGCGAATGTGGACATGGCCCCTGCTGGTCTGCATTAAAAATGCAATATGGTATTCAAAATGTTTTTTATTCTCTATACATTCGGTATAAGTAGTATTTGGTATTTCTAACATGGCATAAAATAAATAAACATTATATAGATGTTTTTAATTGAGATCATAAATTTATTTAAAATTAGTACGAGTAATATAAACAATTGTATATAAATATATGAAACAATATTAAGTACCTAAAAATAAACTTAGAACTTAGAACATTACTTCAAAAAATTCAAATATAAGTTACTAAATGAACTTTTCAATATTGTAATATAATTATAAATATATCTATTACACTAATTGCATTCTTCTATTTGGTTTGCGTTTGATAAACTCGTTCACTACTGTTTCCATGCTTATTGATCTTGCTATATATTTTTCAATATTAGCCTGTCGTTAGTATTTTAATTCTTAAATATGATTTCAGTCTTCTAAGACATGAAAAGGATGTCTCACATGCAGTACTTGAAACCGTAATTGTTATGCATATTATTAAAAGTTTGTGTATCGCCGAAAATGCAATTTTATATTTATTTACCATATAAACAAATCGTAACATGTTTGAAATTTTTATAATATATTCTTTTTCGTAATTTGAAATTGTGTTTGGTAAAATATTTAATTCTGATCTTAGTAAATTTAAATCACATGAATAATATTTCGCAAGTGGAATTATAGTATCATAATTTAAATTTTTTTCTCGTATTTCAGGATTCAAACTACAAATACTCATTAAAATATTTTTATTAGCAAAAACTCTGTTTTCTAGTTCAACTAAAATCCTGCCTATCACAGATAGAAATATGTTCGTCCTTAAATGTTCTTCTATTTCTGTGTTAATATCTTGCTCAAGAGAATGCAATTTGCTCTGTAATTATATAATTTTGAAATTTTTTAGAGACTATCGACAGTCGTTTTTTTTTTT
Source organism: Clivina fossor (assembly GCA_963966155.1). Lineage (NCBI taxonomy): Eukaryota > Metazoa > Arthropoda > Insecta > Coleoptera > Carabidae > Clivina > Clivina fossor. The sequence goes on from OZ014550.1 coordinate 82,257,441, forward strand.
TTGAGAAATTTGCAGTTTAATATTATTTTCGTCGGCAATAGCTACTTACTTCTTCTTTGTAAGCAATTTCAATACAGAATTTTTGGATCAAAAGTGTGAAAAGTGTTTTTTTGGTTGCTAAATTTTGCTAAATTTTAATTCCTTCTATTAACAATAAAGCATGAGATACATCTGAATTAACTTCTTGTAAATAAGCACTTATTCCGTTGACCATAATTAATATTATGAAAAATCATAGTGTGATTAAATATAAACATGAAATTCAATTGTTTCAACAGACCAGTCGCTTCTATCTTCCATTCGCCTTTTTAGTGATTAAAATATTTAATTATGTATATAAAATATATTAATATATTATATCAAAAAACCAAATTTCTAGCGGGTGGGCACCCGGGTGGGCACAATCTATTTAAATTTAAAAATATGTATTTACAGAGTATTTATTTTTACTTTATTTGTTTATATTTAAAGTTATCTTTTAGTCAGTGACATAACAAGAAGTAAAAGGGCTTTTATGCAAAATAACAAAATTTTAAGTATTTATTTTTAAACATTTAAAGAAAATCAACATGATTTAAAAACACAAACACAATATTTGATATAAAAATTAAGCAATGTAAATGTACTATGAATAAACTAACAAAAATATTTGCCGGATAATGCTGAGATATAATACTTCATTATATATGAGTTTCTTAACCGCGTTGAAATAGCAATCTCGGAATCCCGGTTACTATTTGGTCTAGATAATTTCGAGATTTTAAAAGTAGAATCCCAAGATTTTCAGAATTGACGAAATAAAACTAATTAAATCATTTTCTAAACAAAATGTTTACATTTGGTATTTTCTTCTAATATAAACATATCAAATATTTTTTTATTGTATTCATAAATTAATTTTGCATAGTAAAATTTAATTGACTTACGTCACCCTAATTATTTAAACAAAAATTATTTTAAATTGTACCCCATTTTTTCCACTCCATTATTTCCACCAATACTTTTCTTCTCCCAATTTTTTTTTCCACTATACATTTTTTTCCACCAATTCTTTTTTTCACTACATATTTTTTCCACCAATTCTTTTTTCACTAATTTTCTTACCAAACTTAACCTAACCCTAACCTAACCTAACCTAACCAAACCAAAAAATTTGGTGAAAAAAGTATTGGCGAAAGAAAAGTATAGAGAAAGAAATGGAGTGGAAAAAACGGAGTGGAAAAAAAATAATAGAATACGATATGTAGACGAGACGCCAATTTATGTACCACAGATGCGGTATTAATATTTTAGACGTGAAGAATTTCTAGTGTATTAAAATATCTTCAATTTCTTAAATAGAATGTCAAGAATAATAAAACAAATGTCTACCAAATGTTCGCCTTCTGATGATCTTATCAAGAAACATTAAAAAAACTTAGTATGGATATATAGATATACAGGGTGATTTTTGACGTCGGGGAAAAATTACACCGAATGATTTCTATGAGTAATCTAAATAAAAAACTTCAAATAAACATATGTCCGAAAATGGTTTCTAACGGAATTGTAGTCGTTAGAAGTTTATTACATGTAACATCAATCGCGTTAGCCTTATTTAATATATCAGGAAAAAAAAAAAAAAAAAAACACAAAATAAATAAATAAATAATAAATAAATAATAAGAATAATAATAATAATAAATAATAAATAAATAATAATAATAATAAAATAATAAATAAACTTCTAACATGTAATAAACTTCTAACGGCTACAGTACCATTAGAAAGCATTTTCGGACACATATGTTTATTTGAAGTTTTTTATTTAGATTACTCATAGGAATCATCCGGTGTAGTTTTTCCCCGACGTCATAAATCACCCTATATAATAATGAAGAATCAGAAGTTCGAACACAACACATTTGTTATTAAAAAAAAAAAACTACAAAAACAAATAGCAATAAGCATAAAGACTCTTAAACCAGAAACACAACATCTAATTTATTAACAGCAATAAATAAAGAAATAACTCTCTAAACATGCGAAGTTTATCCTCTTCCAAAAATCATCTACTGTTAACAAATTTGCATTCACAGTAAAAAAAATTAAATTTCAATCATTAATAGATAATTAATTTCGTTCAGATCGAACGAAGAACCTATATATTGTTTGATAATCATATGATTTGAATACTTTTTGCATCATATTTTCCGCACAATCGCAAAGAGCATCTGCGCCAAGTTTAATCTACATCAGTGAAAAGATCTATACGTTGTTTTAAAATCACGTGATTAACTATTTGAGTAAAACATTTTTTAGGTCTTGTTTTCCACAGGGCCTTAAAAGTATATCCTAAATTTGATCCATATCGGTTAAAAGGTAATCATGTGGTTAACTATGTAATTAAAATTTTCTTTTGCGTCCCATTTTCTATAGAATTTTAAAGAGAATATCTATACAAGATTTGGTCCAAATCGGTTAGAGAATCTACATATTATTAGATAATCATGTTCTTAACTATGTGATTAGAATGTTTCTTTTTGTGTTACGTCTTCAGAAAAATCCTAAAAAGTATATGTGTAAAATTTTGTTCAAATCGATGAAAGAGCTCACATCAGAATTGCATAACAAACATATGTGTATATACAGTTTTCCTCCGACAATTAAATTAGGTATAAACTAATAAATAATAAACCCACATTTTTATCGAACTGAACACTTCGCTTGATTTACGTATAACTGATCTACACTAAAAATTAGCTTGATATCATATCTACAGTGTATAAAATTTTTTTAATTATTTGAAAATAACAAAAAGTAATTTACTTTAAAAGTAAATTAATATCCTAAGTATATGAAATTATTTGAAACAAAATTTTACAAACTCAATTATATTTGTACTGTATTTTTCAAATATACAATTTTAAAAACTATATTAATACTTATCTAATTATTCTCCAAAATCACTTTATCAATAATATAAGCAAAACTATTTAGAATTACAATATCATTGAAATTAACTACTAGAATATAACAGTACGTATTAACTAATAAATAAATATTTCGTATGTATCAATTTGTTTTATTTGCTTAAATTATAAACAAAAATGTTAAATAAAACAAAACTTTGGATTTGTATTTTACATAATAATATAAACAAATATTTCAAAATAATATTATTGGAAATTTTAAGAATTTACAGTACCACCGTCAAACGGGGTAACTTTGGACATTTCTATGAATTTTCCAGATTTCTTAAAATATAATAATAAGATGTGTTCTTCGATTATTTGGGGCTTGTGTTTTGATTAGAGAAGTATTTCGATTGACGTTTATGTGTAAGTTGATCCGATCGTTTGAGACCACTTATTCGAATGCAGGCGCTGCGCTGTGTAACAACATCGCATCGCCAGAAAAGGCAATTTGATTTACGTGTGTGCGGAAAAAGTCTGCCAGGCTATGTAAATTTCAATTTTTATAAATTTAACCAATTTTATTTTATTGTTCCAGTAATAAATTAATATATTATAAACATTAAGTAAAAACAATAACATTATTTATATACAGGTAAACCAAAAGTCCCGGAACGGTCAAATATCTCGAGAAATATACTTCCGACCGACAAAATAAAAAATACGTGTTCAAACAAAAAAAAAAAAACAATAACAAAAAACAAACAAAAACAAAAACAACCGTCAAATCCAAACAAACTAAAAAATGGCGGCGTTAAACTTCCGTTAAACTTAACACTTAGACGTTAATAAAATGTTGTGCAAATTAAATTATTATTAAAGTTTATTTTTCATGAAAATAACTGCTCGTTTTCTTTAATTATCTATTAATATTCCTTATAATTTCGTCATTTATCATTTATTGGGTAAAATTCATTTTTTGACATATACTTTTACCGGGTGTCCAAACTCTCCCCAAAAATAAAAATCGATTTCTCTAAAAATATGTTTAAATAATTTATTGTAATAATTAAATAGAACCAAGATTAGGTACAATAATTATTCATTGGATTTAGTGCTCCTAGGTGTGAAAAACACTATTCGTTTTAATTTTATTTTGCAATAAATATTAAACAAAATATCTGAAAAGTGTCCAAAGTCACCATCCATTTGACGGTACTTTTCTTTTATTCATTTTTAAATATTTTAAAATTTTGGACACATTGTACATGATATCAAGCTAATTTTTGGTATAACTTAGTTATAAATAAGAGGAGCCAGCTTCCAAAATTTGATTAAAATCCATTAAAAATTGTGGTCCATTTGTCCTCTTGTAACACCTACATGTAGACACACACATACAAACAAATAAATATTAATTTATATTTAAGATTGTAGTAGCTATAGCTAAAAGGTGGTCTATAAAGTTATATCCCTTGAGCACTGAAACCTAATGAGCTATTGTATTTTCTCTTTGGCAATCATATCAAAAGAAAGAATTCCAAGATATCCTTCTGCGTCACTGTGTGTGTCTTTCTCAATCTCCGAAGTTCAAATAAATTGTATCTTGATGAAACTAGTGCTTTACAATCACAATAAAAGGCAGAGGCATCGTATTTCATATCGCTCGCCACATTTCCTATAAGTATACATAGAGGCATTGCCAAAAACAAAAGTTCGTTTTCTCTATAGCTTTGTTCAAGTAGGAATCTCTGAAAGTATAAAACTGTCAGAGCAAGCGCAGTTTGACATAAGCGTGCGATTTTCAACGTTCGTGATCACTTCAATCAAATTGCGCATGCTCTTAACAGTTTTCTACTAGCAGGAAAATTTTGCTTGAACAAAGCTTACATTATACCATATTACATCAATAGATATACAAAATACATTTTCGAAAATAAGGAATACTGTGGCTATAAAATTATGTTCAAAGTAATTTAATTAGCATGCTACTTAATTAATAATACGTTTTAATTAATATTTCACTTTACCAATTATACTTTCATTAAAATCATTTAGTTATCTATGTATATATATATGTATATATGTATGTTTGTCCGGTTTTGAAATGCAACTTAGAAGTGAGTTATAAAGTTGAAATTCAGTACAGAGTTGTGTAATACTACCACAAAGATGGAAAAAAATCCAAAAGTGGGAATAACTTTGTGTGGGCCGTAGGCGAACGAAAACATTTTATTCGTCTATAATTTGACATCCACTGAACAGATTTTGATGAGAGTTTTATTAATAGTTGAGCTGTTTTTTGAGGAGGGTTTTATTATGGAAAAATGCAACGTGAGTCGCAGGCGAACGTTGTAAACTATAAAAATTTACTAAAAACTGTTTGCTTATAACTTGCCATTCACGGAACAAATTTTTGATGAAAATTTGATTAATAGCTGAGTTGTTTTTCGAGGAAGGTTTTACAATGAGACAGTGCAACGTGATCAGCAGGAAAACGCTGTAAACGATAAAAATTGATCAAAAACTCTGTTCGCTTATAACTGGACATCACTGAACAGATTTTGATGGAAGATTTATTAATAATTGTGTCGTTTTTTGAAGAAGGTTTTACTATGGAACAATGCAGCATATGCCGCAGGCGAATGCTGAAAATTATAAAACTTGACTAAAAACTTTGTTCGCTTATAACTTGCCATTCACGGAACAGATTTTGATAAAAATTGTATTAATAGTTGAGTCGTTTTTCGAGGAAAGTTTTACTATAAGACAATGCAAATGATAAAAACTAATCAATATAACTTGGCATTCACAAAAAAAAATGACAGCGTAAGTCGTAAACAATAAAAATTGATCAAAAACTGCAATTAAATTTCAATTAATTTATCTTTAAATAATAATAATATATAATATAGGACAATATAGAAAACAATGAAAAATCTATAATATTTTTTATTTAAAAATAAATAATATAATTTTTAGTAATAATTAAAATATTGTACAGTTAAACATGAAAACTTAATATTACAAACTTATTATTATTATAATATAGGTACCTTTTATTAAAAAATAAATACATAGCAAACTGAAAATACATACAAAATACAATTAAAATATAATGGCCCGTATTCTTACCTAATTTATAAAAGTGATTTTTGCTAAAAGTACTTTTGACGTTTACTTAAAATTAGTTATTAAACACTTTATAATAGTTTATTTAAATTTTATAATATCAAATATAATAAAAATGATCAAAAATAGAAAAACTATTTATATTTGATGAAAGACAGAAGCAAAAAGTTATTTTGAAATTAATGATAAAAGCACTTTTTCACAGAAACGTGAGGTGCGAATATGGGCCAATATTATTAAAATTATAATCTAGAAATTCATTATTAACTCCCGGAGTCCGGAAAAAAATTGACAAACATTGTTTCCGAAAACGGGTCAGCAGTGACCCATACAGTCTAGATAATTTTTTTACATATTTTTTGTTTTTGTAGTTAATTTGAATAAATTAATAGCACGAATTATTTATTTTTCATTTTTTTTTATTTATATTGATACAAATAAGAAAAAAGCAAACAAAAAAATATTTTTTATTTTCTAGGTAAATAATCACAATATATCTATCTGTAATACAAACATATTTTTACAAAACAAAATATAATAATAATTATTTTGCGCAAATAGATCTACAATCTCTCGAATAGCGCGAAACAAGTATAAACTTGCACAGCTCGTCAAATAAATAACATGTATTCGATAGTTACACTAATTCCAAAATTGGATCTGACGTGACCTAACATTATTAATATTAGAATTAAAATTTATGTTCATACAAATGACATCAAAAATAATAGAAGATAACATAATAGGAAAACTTGAGAAAAATCAAGAACATAAAGAAATAATTGTAAGAAATACAGTAAATAATGCACATTTTGGGTCACAATTGACCCACTTATAGTACTCCAAGGGTTAAAGAATATTGAATATTTAAATAGAAAAAAAATAAAATAGTAATTATTTTCTAGGGTTCTTAAATGTCTAAATTAAATACCGCAGTGAATGATCTCACCGGAAGGAAGATTTCTTGTATGGCGAAAGTCAACATTTCAGGTAACATGCCCTTCATATAAAATTCAACAAGTTTTGTTTCCGTGTTTTTCCGCCAAAAATCATCATCTCTGAAAATCTAAAATAAAACATTATTATACATAAATACTGGCATAGAAATATTTTTTACCTCTTCCATTAACATTCCCAACGGTGTCGAGATAATAAAATACAGTAAATGCTATTAGTTATGTACAATTGTCCTTGAACTTGAAAATAATATTTATGGTTTTGTTTTAGTTTTAAACTAGTATTAGATCTTTAGCCGAAAATGGATATTTAATTTCAATTAAGTCGTCATTATTAATCCATTCAATCCATTCGGTGAAGCAGCCAAAAAAATCGAATTTTCATCAATAGAAAAAGTTATGATTCATTCACAACAATATTCATTTTATCTCGAAATTCCAATTTGGTTGTTGATTCGTTTTTACAATCATATTCGGTTACTTGATTGCGCAAATATTTTGAATTTCAGTTATTAATTTTATAAGAAATGCAGTTTTCTTTTGAATGCAAATTCTATGCAAATCTATGTTGAATTCATTTTTTGTTTATTTGTTGTCCAACTATTTCTCTTTCGATATATTTTCTAGTATATGTATGTTGTGTATATGTATATGTTAAGCTAATTCATCTTTATTTGTCACACATAGAATGTTACAAATAGAAGCAAATACTTCAAGTGAAAATCCGCAACCAATTAAAGTTGTCCCTAGTACTACAGCAATTATATTTGTATCCATTTTTTATATACCTTCAGATCTTATTCCTTTAGATAGTTTACAAATTTCACATGTTATTTTAAATGTACGAAAAAAATCCAAACTATAAAGTTTATATTTAAATGTGCCATGTTGCAAAAAAGAATGTTCCAATATTTTTAGATCATTAAAATATATATATATATATATATATATATATATATATATATATATATATATATATACACATATATATATTCATAAAAAATAATACTTTGATTATTGCATTATTGCAATAAAACATTAATAATTAATTTTTTTTAGTTACAGATTTTCTTTTTCGTTAATCACATATCTTTTACACTAATTGAGATAGCTATATATATATATATGTATATATATAATAATGTATATAATAATCTGAAAATGAAAAATTCATATCGCCTCGACCTGGGATCGAACCAGGGTCCTTCCGCTTGCCGGGCGAATGCTCTACCACTGAGCTATCGAGGACATTACAGATCAAGCGAATGAAACCTAATCATTTTCAGTACACATTCTATTCATAATTTTTCATAGTCAACAAATACGCAATATCATTAATTTTTAATGTCTAAATGATATATCTATCAACTAACCAGATTAATGTATTATATATATATATATATATATATATATATATATATATATTCATAAAAAATAATACTTCAATTATTGCATTATTGCAATAAAACATTAAAAATTGTCGTTACAAATTAATTAAAAAAATTAAAAATTAACAACAGATTTTTTTTTATCATGTAAAATTTTGAGATATATATATATATATATATATATATATATATATATATATATATATATATATACAGCGACAAAGTTATAGATTAATAACCAAAGTACCTTATTATTTCAAATATTTTTTTCTAAAGTTTACTAGATTGAATTGTGAATTTGTAAAAATATATTTTTGGTCACGTTTATTTGTCATTAGTTATTTGTACTAAAAAATGCATTCAAATTTCAGTTCAGTATATCAATATGAAATTAATTACAATAAAAATCCATAATGACAATAATGACATTTAATTTTGTTGTGATTGTTTAATAGTTGAATGTCTCAGCTCTTGCTGAGTTATCAACCAGCGACGTACGACTGTTATTTATCAAGACCTACTAGTTACAGGTCCTGCTAGGTAGCGGTAATAAATAAAATAGAGCACACATCAAAGTAGTTATTTGATCCTGATCACGCTAACTCAGAGTTATAGAATCCCAGCCATTAATTCTTAAATTTAACATGTAAAATACAAATTTATTGCTTAAATAAAACAACAATAAATAATAATAATAATAATAAATAAATATTAACAATAAATTGAGAAAACAATATTTTTTAAATGTCTGCGATATATTCTCATATTTACATACATACATACACAATCATGCCACGCACCCAAAAAGGTGTGGCACAAACTCTTTTCATTATCCCAAAATCAGTATCCTCCAAACGTTCCAATCCAAACAAGCAATTTTCGCTTCATCCACATTCATAATTCCTCTCATACATGCTCTTCTATTCCTACTACTTGGAAACTTCCGCTCACGCAAAACATTCTCAATTATACCACTCCAACTACTCATCGGACGTCCACGCAAACGTATACCATCAAAATCGTTCAAATAAATCTTTTTAATCAAACGTTCATTAGACATTCGCTCAACATGTCCGAACCATCTTAACTGACTTACACTAACTTTTGCTACAACATTTTTTTCAACTTCACACTCATCATACACCAATCTATTTCGTACCCGATTAATAAATTATTATAAATATAATGGGAGCGTATCAACTTATAAAAATAAGCAAACTTACTGTTGCAAAATTAGTAGTATCATCTTGTGTTTCGGCATCAAATAAACGTCTTCCACTTGAAAAAAAGTGTTGGAGATTTACTCAAGTTGAAGGTTCTGTTTCCTAATCAGAAATAAATTATTATAAGTAAATATATTATAATTTTTCAGAAATTAATATAAAAAGTTTTAGCAAATATAAAACATGAAAATTTTAATAAATAGGCTCGTTTTGATATATCCTCAAACACATCGATGTAGTTTTCATTCTTTAATTGCAAGAAAAGGTGCTATATTGTTCGGTACGGTGTCTAACATTCCAAAATTAATATATATATATATATATATATATATATATATATATATATATATATATATATATATATATATAGAAATCGTTCACGTAGCCTCTAGATAGCGAATCCGAACTTAATTTATGAGAGTAAATGTGTGTGCGTCGTCAGCTAGCTCGGTCGTCAGTAAAAAATTTGTGATCGCAACTCCTTCTAAATGGTTCAAACGAATTTGATAAAATGTGGTTTTATTTTTTCAAATGCTGCCAAATTTCCGAGAAAAAAATAAAAAATTTGTTATGGCTACTTTATTTATCCGATTTTAAAAAAAGTTTCACAAAAGATTCTTCTAGTGCTTACATAAATTATATGATTTTACTAATATAACAATGTTCCCAATTTTCCGAGAATTTTTTTTCTAAATTAATTCTGGTTTTATTATTTGTCCAATATTAATCAAATTTTTACAAAAGATTCTATTAGTGCTCATATTAATTATATAATTTTAGTGTTTTACAGTCTTCCTGAGAAAAAAATTACCAAAATTTTATAATTTAATTCTGGCTTTACTATTTATGGAGATTAATCAAATTTTTATAAAAGATTCTATTAGTGTCCACATAAGTTATATAATTTTAGTGTTTTACAGTATTGCCAATTTTCTGCGGACAAAACTACTAAATAAATTTTCAATTTTATTGAGGCTATACTATTTATCAAAATTTAATCCAATTTTTTTTTAAATATTCACCCAGTATTTATAAGAAGTATATAATTTAATTCTATGCCGTGTTACCAAACTTCAAAGAAAAAAATTATTTATATTTTTAACATTTTATTTTCGCTACACTATATATCCGATTTTAATGGAATTTTCAGGATAGACTCTTCTGATATATTATATTTTTAACAAATTCATAAATTTATTGTGCACAGCGTTGCCACTTTTTTCCTAGTAACCATAACAATTACATAATTTTATCTTTGCACAATGTTACTACGTTTTTGAGAAAAAAAGATTTTATTTTAGCTACATTTTTTGTTTTTGAATGCCTTAAAATTTTAAGTAATTTTATTGTTATCCAGTGCTGCCACTTTTCGGAAAATCTATTGAAAATTTAATTTAGATATACTATTTATATAATTTGAAACAAATATTAGTGCTGGATTCTTGTGTATGCTCAATAATTATAAAAATTTATTTTTTAACAGTGTTACCAATTTTTAGAGAAAAATTATAAAAAAAACATTTTCTGTCGCAAATAATTATTTTTTATCGGATTTTATTTTTGTAACATGATGTCGTCATGTTATTTAAATGGTAAACTATATTTCTTTATAATTGATTTTGATCAACTTTTTTATTAGCTATACGACATTATAAATATCAGTATCAGTATCAATATCAGTATCAGGTAAACCCTGATATATAAGGAAATATAAATATAATAAACGTACAGTACAAATCAAATATTGTACATCTTACATAAGAAAAAATAGTGAATCCCAAAACGAACTTACGCTATTCATATTTTAAAAACTATGTAATAAATATTATGTTAGGAAATTTGGTATATAAAGATATTCTAATATGCTCAGTTGAAGTAAAATATGTGCAATAAAATGCCAATTCAGGTTTAACCAGAAGTCGACCCCCAACTTCCTAATTTAAAATGGAACACCCTATTTTTTATTTTATTATTGAATTTAGAAGTAAATTTCACATATGATACATTAATAACATTTTACTTTAGTTCAATTTTTTTTGATTTTCGTTTGTCTAATATCGGCAACATTTTTTAGTATTTGCAATTAGTAAATTTTCGCGTTTTCTAGCATAAATTGACCATTTCTTGCTTTTTAGCTTGGCTGGTTCGATGTAATATTGAACTTTTAAAATTTTGAAAAACTTCAATAACTCAACTAGTTTTTAAGTTGGGATGCTAATTTTATTAAGAAAGCTTTGTACTACTTTTTCATAAAAAAAAAAACAACTAATTAGATCTATTTAAAAATGTATCTAAAATATTGCTGTAAACTTGAAATTCAAATAACATTAAAATCTCATTTTTTCACTGTTTTTATTTGTATTATTGTAATTTCTATTTGTATTTTGACTTGTGTAAGCACTTTCTAGTGTGTTAACATAAATTAATATTATTATTATTATTATTATTACTATTATTATTATTATACTAATATTTTACTTCAACTGAGCATATCGAAATACCCCTATATAGCAAATTTTATGACGTAAGCTCGTCGTGAGACACCCTGTACAAATTGTGACCAAATGTAAAACTTGATTTTATAAGTATTGTAACGTGAATTTGAATTCGTGTCGGGGCTGTCTGAACAGTATTGGAAATGTATTAAATAATCACCACCATATTTGCGATTGCAATTTTGACTAGCATTTATTTACAACACTTAAACACTAAATAACAATACTGTACAATAATAATGGTTAGCCGAGCGGAGCTAAACAAACATTTACACTATTTACAATTACTTATAATACAACTATCAGACTGACATTGACACACCATACTTATGCACTACCACTACATTAATACACTTGCACACATTTATATTTACATATTTATATCACTTATATCACACTATTATTTATTTCAACGAGCTATCACCGCTTGACCCAATAATACTATCAGACCGATTACTACGATCTGACTAGGTCGGCTATCTGGCGATAACTGACTGCTGTCGTTCGAAGAGCCTAATATATCCTGCAACCAAACCTACGCGCATGCTCTGGTGTTTTTCCAGAAGCCTCATAGATCTTTCCACACATACATACACACACAGCGCACACAGACATTACGTTCACATTCGGTAAACACATTCCAATGTCGTGATTCACCGCATGCATACTTACACGCATACACACATGCAAACATAATTACTTATACAATCTTAGTTTTGTTACACTGCCTCCTTCTTAAGAGTGTTCCGTCCCGGAACACTCCACCATGGGAGGATATTTTGTGTGTCCGCGAAAATCTCCGCATGCCGGTTCTCTTGCAGCACTATCTTCAGGACCAGCCACTAGTCCAGCGGCTTCTCTGGCTTCAACCGTGCGGTCGGATCTCAACTCGCCAATCCCGACATGCCCCAGCATGTACTTGACGTTCTGCAGTTGACCAATCCGATCCGCAACCTTGCCTCGGACTATCAGTACCATGATGCCGTCCTTTATCGAGAGTGGTACTCCCTAGCCTTTCCGTTACGAACAATTATTGACTGAAGAATTTTCCTGAGCAGATCTATACCCGGCATGCGCCCAGCATACCCTCAACCTGCTCCACTTCAGTCCTCTCAGCCCGTAACCTGCCTCGGACCCCGCCGCATCATGACACAATCCTTTCTCGAGAACCCGTCCTGACTATTCTCATAGTGCTCATCTTCTACTGCATGCAATCTTCACCGCCAAGTTCTTCGTTGACTAGCGACAGCCAACCACGGACATCCACTTGCCAACCGGCGTGATGTTAGATGCCGGGAAGAACCCAGAATGCTATCTTCATCCATACGCCGCGATCATAACATTCTGTTCGCGTAGTGACAGCATCTTGCCCAAGGAATCACAGCTGCTGCCTTCAGATATTCTAACCGAAACTCTACTACCTTCCAATGACTACAGTGCCTCTCTTTTCCACAATCTTCTACAACTATCTGACCAGCATCCAGATCTTCAACGACCGATAACCCATCAATCCTCGAACAACCAGAACACTTTCGTTGTGTATAGATCAAACAATTTGAGTGAGGATGTCTACACCGCATGCCCCAAGCATACATCGACCATCCTCCACTCCGATCCGTCCAGTCCGTTGTGTTCCATGAACGACCATGTCATCGCCTCGTTGCCCATCAGCCCCACTTCATTCCTAGTTGTGGAACCACTGCAACCAGCCATCATTGGAACTTGTTTCAACCGCAGCACTGTCTCTCGGATGTTTTCATTCTTCATCTTTCTTGGCATAACTATTACTGTCACTATCACTTTTGCAACAATACCAGTTGCAAGCACACACACAACAATGCCAGTCCGATCATTTCTTTCACAGTATAACTACTAATTTAAAACTATATACACATATAAGAAAATACTCGACTTAATGATAAAAATCATTTATACAATATTCAAACTATTATTCAACTGACATTACAACCATCAGTAAATCGAGCTTACATTGTTCAACAATCGCAAATACTCGCCTTCATTCCAATACCGTCCAAAACACACACCCCACACCTGACACCAGTATAACGTGAATTTGAATTCGTGTCGGGGTTGTCTGAACAGTATTGGAAATGTATTAAATAATCACCACCATATTTGCGATTGCAATTTTGACTAGCATTTATTTACAACACTTAAACACTAAATAACAATACTGTACAATAATAATGGTTAGCCGAGCGGAGCTAAACAAACATTTACACTATTTACAATTACTTATAATACAACTATCAGACTGACATTGACACACCATACTTATGCACTACCACTACATTAATACACTTGCACACATTTATATTTACATATTTATATCACTTATATCACACTATTATTTATTTCAACGAGCTATCACCGCTTGACCCAATAATACTATCAGACCGATTACTACGATCTGACTAGGTCGGCTATCTGGCGATAACTGACTCTGCTGTCGTTCGAAGAGCCTAATATACCCTGCAACCAAACCTACGCGAATGCTCTGGTGTTTTTCCAGAAGCCTCATAGATCTTTCCACACATACATACACACACAGCGCAGACAGACATTACGTTCACATTCGGTAAACACATTCCAATGTCGTGATTCACCGCATGCATACTTACACGCATACACACATGCAAACATAATTACTTATACAATCTTAGTTTTGTTACAGTATGTTTGGATATTACAAAAAAATATACATATTTTATATTATTCTCAAAGTAATTGTTATGTAAGATATTAATATTTTTACATCGTCGCATAGCTACTGAAAAGGTCTATCAAAATTAATTATTAAAAAAATGATAATGTCATATCCCAAAAACGAAAACCAATAAAAAAAGCACTTTTTCTGTCAAAACGTAGTTTAAAACCTAATCGACGTTTTTCAGGATTTTTCTATATAAAACATTAAATAAAAGAAATATGAATTTTGTCAGAATCTTCAACAATACACCTATATAAATGACTGCTGTGGAAATGAGATTTTTACGTGGCGCATACGGTGTAACTAGAAGTAATCGGGTACGAAATAAATGAAAAAAACAAAAATGTTTTCGCAAAACTTGGTGTTAGTCATTTTGAGCGAACGTCTAATGAACGTTTAATTAAAAGAATATATGTGAATGATTTTGAAGGTATACGTTTGCAAGTGGACGAGAATCGAAAAAAAAACCAAGAATCAAATCGTTTCCAGAAATTTATTGTACGAAAAATAATAAATAATAAAATAGTGTAATATGATTAATTACAAAAGAAACACTTAATAAAATGTATTACAAGTTGACAAAATTAGCTTGTTGACAGTAACTTTTAATTAAAATATTATTTTACTTTGTAATACATAAAATTAATTGTAAAGTAGTGATAATTGTCATATTTCCCTTATTTAGATTATTTATAATTTTGTAAATTAAATTCAGAATAAGTATCAAAACTAGTATCAAACAAGAGCAGATTAATTATTGTTATAAAACATCTGTGAAATGTATTATATTTGTATAATATAATATTATAACATTACTTACCAATTCAATTTTCTTATTAAATTTCACTTGAGCTTTTTTCAATTTGTGTTTCGCACTTTTATGAACTTTGATAATTTTAATCCACACCGATTACACACACGTAGTGTTACAATTTATGTAATCAAATTATTTATGCGCTTCCAAAACGACTGTTGGTTTAAAACATAATTAATTTATAAGAAATAAATAATATCAACACTCGAATGAAATAAGTTTTTAAAAGTAAAAAAGCACATAAGAACAGCACCGTGCTCAACAACGTAAAACACTAACAAAAAAATTACCTTTGTTTTCAACCTACAACCTACGACTCTAGTGCCTAGACCAGTAACGAAAAAATAACTATTACCCTCAATTATTTGAAAAATAAATAGACGTAACGTAAACATAAACAAATAATTTAAACCAAATACATTTCATAAGTAATCTAAATATGAAATGTGTACAGTTTCACAAAATTCGACATACTCTTCCAAAAATAGTATTTGGTGTATATAGAGTATCGTCTAATAATAAATTATTAACACGTTTTTATTAACTCGCTTTCTTTCCTGTCTGTTTGTTTGTTTGTCTGTTCGGTACAAATTTTGCAGTCGATTTTAATTAACTTCCCGATGAACTAGAGACATGAAATTTTAAACATAGCTCAGAACTGAATGACAATGCAATATTGACTAATTAATTAATTAATAATATTAGAAATATTAAATTAAAGTTAATTAATTATAATTATGTAATTATAATTATATAAGTAATTATAATTAATAAAATTATAATTAATTAAATTAATTAATTAGGTTAAAGTTAAACAAGACTAAAAAGCAGAAAATAATTATTTAAATAAAAAAATATATATTTTTAATATACCACGTTTTTAACACGAACTATAAAGTATAAAATAATTTCTCCTAGCCCCATACAGAAAAACGTGGAGCGCATGCAATAGATAAAATAGTAAGGAGTGTAGGGAGTATAGCTGTCGTTGCCCCACATTTTTCTGTATGAGGTTATAAACCTGTGGACCTAAGAGAAATTATTTTATACTTTTTAGTTCGTGTTAAACGTGCTATATTAAAATGTTTATTTTTTTTAATTTATTTAAATAATTATTTATTTCTAGTTTCGTTCGGAATGCTTAAAGACAAAAAATGTAAATCGAAGTAGAATGCGTCTAGATTGCTTAGTCTCGGATATACCTCAGTCGCACATATCTGGGCTAACCATAATAAACATCGCATTCTACTCCTCGTAACATATTTATATACTGTTATAAAAAATAAGTCAGTGGACTTTAATAAATTAAATTATTTACTTATATAAATATAAAATGGAAACGATAAAATTTTTAAAGAAATATCTTCTCCATTATTGTCTAGCAAAAGAACTAGTAGAAGTAATTTCAGGTCTTCGATGAACCTGCAAAGCACCGTAAAAAACTGAGTGAAATGTAATTATTTATTATTTTGAATAGGCGAAAGAATGGATAGAAATACGTCCACCGGCACAGACATAAAACAAAATGATGATATGACAAAGCAAAGATAGCACACATCTACTCGTTAAAGCGCTTCATGTAAATCCAATATCAGTAACTGTTTGTTACACTTAATATTGTCAGGAACTTTGTATACGTCTTTAACATACCGTAAAAATCTGTATAAATTGTTTGTAAATAAATAAATAAATTTACAATTTGATATATCGTTTATATCGCGTATGAATTAACAAGCGTTTTTCGAAAATTTCCTTTGTGTAGAGTAGAGAAACCTGTTACTTTCGTAAAAACAAGCAAAAAATATTATTTCTGATGTTTTCTCGATGTAAAATTATCGATTTTAGCCTTACTGGAAAAAAAATTGTAACAGACACTCTAATATATATATATATATATATATATATATATATATATATATATATATATATATATATAATCTTAGGGTGATTCTTATTTTGGAAAAGTCGGAAATTTGTTGCTCCCACCCGCCAAAATTATTCCAAATAAATTTAAAAAAATGTCCATACACTTCCAAGACCTGTCAGATGGTATTATGCCTGTTGAAGGCTCAAAATTTGCATTTAGCTTAAATGGGGAAATCGCCTTTTTAGACATTTTGAGATATAACTTTTATTGTATTTACTTTAAAAATATTTCAAAATAATCACTAAAAAAGCTAATGAAATATGCTTTTTAGTAGTTCAAAATTCATACCATTCCGATGATTATTAACGGAGTAGTGTGAATTTGAAAAATATGATTTCTAACTCAGAAAAAAGCTATAATGATTAATAATCCTTAATCATTATAGCTTTTTTCTGAGTAATAAATCATATTTTTCAAATTCACACCACTCCGTTAATAATCATCGGAATGGCATGAATTTTGAACTACTAAAAAGCATAATTCATTAGCTTTTTGGTGATTATTTTGAAATATTTTTAAAGTAAATAAAAGTTATATCCCAATAAAATGTCTAAAAAGGCGATTTCCCCTTTTAAGCTAAATGCAAATTTTGAGCCTTCAACGGGCACGGGTTAATACCATCTGACAGATCTGGGAAGTGTATGGAAGTGTATGCGGTATGTGTAGAAAAAGAGACTGCAATTCCATTTAGTACTGCAAGATATTATTTAAAACAACAAAAATATAAATATTTTAAATATAGCAGTCACCAAGAATTGAAAGAAGAAGATAAGTTTCTTAGAGCAACATTTTGTGAATTAATGCTGGAGAAGGCTAATGCAGCTGTACATTTCATCGAAAATATTTGTTTTTCTAACGAAAACACCTTTACACTCAATAATGAGCCAAATAATCAAAACTAGATATTGGAGTAAAAATAATAAAAATCTGTACGTTACTACTCATACCCAATATCCCCAAAAAGTAAATGTTTGGATTGGAATTTTTAAAAATAATATTATTGGGCCATATTTTATTAACGGAACTTTAAATGGTCAGTACTATTATGATCTACTGATAAATCATATTGGACCGGCAATTGAAGAACTGAATAATGATCGTAAAGTATGGTGGCAACATGACGGCTGTGCAGCTCATAATAAAATGATTGTGAAACAATATCTAGACGAAGTATTTCCCGATACATGGATTGGTAGAAACGGACCCATTCACTGGCCCGCCCGGTCTCCAGATCTAGCGCCAAATGATTTTTTTCTGTGGGGACATCTAAAATCAATCATTTACAGTGATAACAAATATCTAGATTTAGAATCGTTAAAAGACAGAATATCTTTGGAATGCACTAAAATATCGTGCTACCAACTAGCAAATGTTAGGCGTTCTTTTTATGATAGATAAGGATATTGTTTGGCACAGAATGGAAACATATTCGAACATTTAATATAAATTTAAACTTCTCTGTTTTCATGGTATTATTATAATAAAGTATTCTTTATTCCAATTTATGTGATTTATTTTATCATTAAGTATTTGATATAAATTGTTGGGGCATTTACCATTTATAATATAAACCGAAAAGTCAATTCAGTTCAGTATTATTAATCTTAAATGTTTTAATTATTGTCATAATTCAGAATTCAATTTTCAAATATTTTTGATTTTAATTCTTATTTGTTTTATTTGTTTTTTATTTTCATGGCTATCTGATTTTTGGCGAAAATGTCATACTTTATTTTCTAAATATCTCGTGCTACAGACATCCTATTGTATCAAATTTAGATTTTATAAAAATGAAAATTAATTCTAAACAAATTTTAATTCTTGTAATTTTGCGCTAAAATGTACAGGAGAGACAATTTCTGCACATTTTAAAAATCCCATGTTATACTCCTATGTTCCACCTTTCGTTGCACAGCCTGTATATACATATATATATATATATATATATATATATATATATATATATATATTTGTTTTTGTTTGTTTTTCTTTTTCCATATTAAACTGAATTGAAAATAAGACAATAATAATAATAATATTGATCATTTAGTGTCTCACTCATTTTATTTTACTAATATTGCCAATGTGATTGATCAATAATATTCATCGGGTACAGTACCTATTATAATAATTTTCTGGTATTTAAATATTTGCAGTATCTTTTCCAGTAAGATACTCTGCCTTGTTCAGTTTCATACAGTCTAAATATAATTAACTACAGATTCTTCTTTTTGCTATTCCATGAGTCCAGACCCAGGAAAAATCTGTACAATATAGTGTAAAAGCAGTATAGACATGTAATGTTTAATCAATTATAATTTTTATTAAATTTTAATTACGATATGAACACTGACGCAAAAAGTACGTTGTCTGTATAGTGGGTTTAAATATCTACTATACAACACTTAATATCAGGCCTTCACTCAACAATATATATATATATATATATATATATATATATATATATATATATCAACAAAACTAATACATAATTTGTCTAAAATAATAAATATTCAAATCAAATTTTCCAACAATTATTAAACAAGCTTGACGTAAACCGTTTAGAGATCATTACTGTTGATGCAGAAGATTAAAACCATCGTAAAAAAAATCATCAATACACAGTCTGATGTATTCTTTCATCATCGTCTATTTTCATTCAATTTATGCTTGTAATTTCGGAGTCGTAAAACTCACAGTATACAATTTTAAAAGTAGAAATGCTTATATTTCAATATTCACAGAAAAATCCATTATTTCAGTAGCTAAAACAATATTGTAGACGTGGCTCATAAGCATTCGATTTTATATAACTTCTAATATTTGAGTATGCATGAATTTAATTTTTACCGCTTTGTCTGTAAAGAAAAGTGGTCATTGTCAAAAATTTGTAATATACAAATACCTATATAGAAATCCTTCATATAGCCTCTGTATAGATGACGAATCTGAATTAAGTTTGTGCAGGTACATATATTATATGTGTGTGCATTGCACGATCAGTCGCTCGCTCGGTCATCAAAATTTTGTAGTTGTAACTCCTCCCGTACTATATATGCAATTTGAATCAAATTTTCAAAGTAGGTTCTGTTGGTGCCTAAGATGATCATCTAGTTTTAGTTATTTACAGTGTTGACAACTTTCGGAAAAAAACATGTTTCTAAAATTTGATTTTGGTTTAATCATATTTTCAAAAAAAAAAATTCTAAGTACCTACAAAAATTACTTTATTATAATTTTTTTAGTATATATGTTCGACTAAAGTGATTTTTTTTTTAAATAAGACTTTTTTCAAAATTTGCTGAAAACAATCTGAAAAAATTCAGTAAAATAGAAAGAAAAATTAGCTACATAATAGCTAAGTAACTTTTTTCTCAAACTCATGCTGGTTTGGCAGGAAAAATTATTAAAAATTCTAAATAAAATTTCAAAGTTGACCACCCCGCCACCGCCTGGGGGTGGGTGTAGGGGGTCAGGTGGGATATCAGTGGATAGCTTTTTGAAAAAGATTAAACACTTGTTTTTTATTTTGTTGATCGGAAATATATTTTTAGAGATATTTGACCGTTCCGGGACTTTTGGTTCATTCTGTATATGCAATCCTTTACTAAAATTCATTTATCGCCTTATAGGATCAAGATATTTAACCGCGGTTTAGTTTAGACAATCGTGTTCCCCAAGAAAAGGGCTACATTTTGTATTTGCGACTTTTTTCTACATCAAATACAACCTTAGAAAACACGACTTTTATACGAAAAATATGGTATTTTAAGTTTTTTTTCGTTTTAAAAAATTCTGTAACGGTCGAAACGGGTAAAAAACTCTTGAAAATAATTGTATGTATACTCTAAAGTCTGTAGAATATTATACTGTTACTAATAATTCGGTTAAAACGAGTTAACTACATGAAAAAAAAAATGTTTCATAATTATATAAAAAAAACCGGTTTTTACCGTTTTGAGGTTATCGTTACGGACTAAAAATTTAAAAACCATCTGAATCTTGTTTTTCACTAGTTTTTAAGTGATCAAAAGCTACGACAAGTCAAAATTCGTCTGGGGCCGATTTCCTATGCTTATCCTGCTACCCCCTTTGAAATTTGATTATATAAAGCCTTCGGCGAAATCATATGCGAGAAGCCTATGAAAATATCGTCAAAAATTTATCTTGCATGCTAAAACAGTTTGTTTTAAAAACCAAGAAAAAATAACATGCCAATTCTAGATTTTACTTGCAAGAAGTTCCTTTTGTTTCTAACGAAAATATACATCACTTCAATAAATTATCCTATTCTTTTATTCCGTAAATGCGAAATTACAATTAGGGACTATCATTTCTTCAGACTACAGACACATAAATGCACAAATTGAAACATTTATATATATATATATATATATATATATATATATATATATATAACGAGTTATATACTCGTAGTATAGAATAGATAACAATTCTGAAAATAGTAGGCACATTTGATGAGATGAACAGTTGTTCGTTTATTTTAGAAATGATTATTTACACAACTGTTACAATGTAATTACAATTAAATGGTACATACACAAATAAATATCGGCTTGTGTTAATGTGTTTGGAATAAAACTTTTTGGAAAGAAAATGACACTATAAACTATTTTTAGAATAACATTCAATAATGATACATGTATTATAATTTTTACTGTGATAATACAGGTACATAAAATATACAGAAGTTTGTAGTATATGTACGTTTTCACATAATTCATTTAATGCCGGTATTTCCAACTCCAGGATAAAATGTAATATAATTAATCAGAGAAGAAATGTATATATAGTATATGTATGTATAGAAATGTATACATTATATTTCTTTCATGATCAATTATTCCACATTTTATTCGAATTTAAAAAGGCGGCATTTATTAAATAAGTTTATTAAATAATTATAGTTAACAATCCAACGTTTCTAAACGATTTGGTCATCACAATGAACTAATTTAAACACGTCCAACTTCGTTCGCAAAAGACGAAGAACCCGAGTTCGAATCCCGGCGAAATCAATACATTTTCTCAATTTGTAACTAATTTAAATTAGTTCATTGTGATGACCAAATCGTTTAGAAACGTTAGATTGTTAACTATAATTCTTCATAACGTCGTCACCGAGTGTTTAAATCTTAATTTATTAAAAAATCGAAAACAATATCAACTAACTTAAACTGACCATTTTTACATCACTAATTCATTAATTAATAAAATAATTCGGTTAAATTGTTTGTTTTTCACATTTTTAACATTTTAAACAATAAAAATGTATGATTTCCATAACTAAGGACAAAACGAAACTACTCGTTCGTCGCCGGTAAAACAAAAATATACAACAAATACATAAAAAATTATATAATTCACTAATTAAACAGATTTTGTTCTACTCCTATTACATAATACTACATTAATTATACTCGTTTATCACAAAATTGTATTTGAGATATCTAACGAGTTAGTGCTCCTCTTGCTAAGGATACAGTGTAATTAATTGCCAAATTATAATTATTTCAAATTATTATTTATGTTAGGCCATAAAAGTGTAATTTTCTATTGTACAGTCCTAGAAAAAGTTTAGTATTCTACTCGCAAGTGATGATTATTATACTCATTCCAACGAATTACGACATTTGCATGCGGCTCGTGCAGTAAACTTTTTTCTCATAAGTAATAACCAATATTATTATCTGCTAATTCAATAATATACTATTCTTATATCAATACCATCTAGTTGCTACTTCTAAATTCATTTAATTAATAAACAGATATAAACAGATTTTTTTTAACAAGAATGTTGTTAAAGCATACCAAACACAAAATTTTTAAAAGAAAAATATTATTAATAAATTAATTAATCTTTACATTATTTCGCCCATCCTTTAAGGGAATACTGTTTTATTATTCATTTGAAAACTTTGCATACTTTTTTTAGTCAAATAAATAAAAAATAATAATTTCGGCATAGTAGAAACAGTTTGTGCCACATCCTTTCAGGTACATGATTTGCACCATATTTGCACCAACTAAAATTCAATATTAATTCAACAATCAAGATTAAGAATAAAATACTTAATTTCTTAAATAACTGCAGTACAAATGAGAAATACAGTGTTTATTTAAAAATTGCCACTCAAAAATTTAAATATTGAGATATGTCGATTTTTAACTGTCCTTTAGTTAAAAAAAAAGAAATAATTTTTGAAAATAATATCTTTTCTTAATTTTATCAGTGACGATGGTTTGTTTTCTTTCATTTTTTTTTTTTTTCAAAATTTCATACAAAAAATTGATATAAAGTTACTTGCATATTCCATAAATTAACATATTTCGTAAATGGGTCATTATATTATTTGTGCAATCGGTCAGAAAACGCTCGATCTTCTCCAATTTGTCCGAAAACGTATATACTTATCTATTTCCATCGAAAACCAAGTAGAAAAGTGCTCATTTAGTCCATTCCATTGTATTTTGTTTTACATTCCACATACCTATTCATATTTAGCCGTTTTTGCCCCATTGCACAGAGTGCCTGAAAACAAAATTCTATAGTACTTGTAAAATCGTTCCAATTGATAGAAATTTCGGTTCTTTCAAAAGAATAGATCTTAAGCTTTCAATATACCGCGACGGAACCTATTTTGTGCTCGATGATAGAGAAATATAAGGTAAAACGATAAATTTCCTGGTTTTTTTTTTTAAATCAATTCCCAAAATAATTTCAGATAAACTCAAATAAGATCTTGTTCTTTTTTATTTGCTAAGACAAGCTTAGCAGATACCTTCCCTCTTACCAATTCTGCTGTACCCGCAAAGCAATCTCAAAATGAAGTGTAGGTTAAAACAAACAAAAAATTTCATTGCAATTGTTTATGAAACAGTTATGTATTTAGAATAAAACGGCTGATGAGCACGTTCAGTTCGTCGAAACATTGATTTATTAATAAATTATTACAGAACTAGAACCTATAGCCATTTTATTTCAATATACATAATTAGTGCTAAAATATTTTTACTATGTTAGTTATGTATTTTATTTATATAGCTCATTGTCACTTATTGATGTCTTTCTACACTTTGAATGTGCTGTTGTTTTTATAGTCTCAACTCACTTCACTTGTCAACTAACAATGAGATGATTTTTGATAGAAAGAATACAGCTAATAGGTATTTCAGTTGCTTAGTACACACAATTTTGTGGCCGATACAATCAAAAATTGCCTAATACTAGCAACAAATTAGTGCTATTTTCTTGTCACGACGTGAGATATCAGATACCGATTTAATTTTCGTCAATAAAGTTCTAGATTTTGTATTTTATTATGCCATTTGCGTATGCTTTTGAAAATCAAAAAAACCTTTCACGAGACATTAGATATCAGGACAAATTTAATATAATAAATATTCAAAATCAGTTTTCGTTCGAAATTTTCATTTTGTTTATTCTTCACTCATTTGTCAGCTTTCTTTATAAAATTAGATAAATAATATTATTAGTCTGCATTCAAATTCGGCACCTACAGAAATCGAATACACTTTTTAATTTCACGTCAGACACACCTATAATATTCAAATCTTTATCTTTAATTATTTTTTCAAAAAATGATATTCAAATATTGCCACAGGTAAGTCTAATTAATTGAAAAACCTTTTTTTATGGCATTGGACATAAGATTATTGAAAATTATTAAAAATTAAAATTGTAAGAAGATATATTTATTTTTTGTCAATTTTCACAATAAAAATTTGGGTATAATTTATCAATTTTTTTTTCAATTTAAAATACACAGAGTTTAAAATATATCGAAATATAACTATATTACATTAAAAATCTAACTCAAAAAGTATTATTGTTCGTATTACATAAATATTCGCAGGAAATCCTCTTACTGAAATGGTTAAAACCAAGAGAAAAGCACTCTATCATACGAGTATATTATACTGCATCCGACATCTGAGATTGTATTTAAAATAGACTTTATATCTTTAGTTTACATACTTACGCATTGCAAAACAAGCTCCATACAGTTTATCGGTAAAAAGTAGATACTGTTCGAATACCATTAAACTACAAAATATTTTTGTTACAGAATAGAAATTCCTGATATTTTCAATATTTCAGTATTCGGTCATCGCTTTATACACACACAAACACACACACACACACACACACACACACACACACACACATACATACAAAATGTTCCATATGCTTCATATGTATATTGTAAATTTATTGATCCAAATCCACGAAACAACATAACACAACTATATACATTTATTCGATACTACGATCTTCAACTATGTTCAATGTAATTTTAATTACATTTCACAATATACTCATGTACTCGTAAATGATTAGAACACATCAACAAATTTACCATTTCACTGAATAAATACATTTTTAATTACTACAATTTTCAATTATTTGTTAGCGAATGTTCAAATTTAGATTTCATCTTTCTACTTTTTAATCAAATTACGAAAAGCTTCCAAATGTTTAAACAAAGAACAAATATACAAATTTTAATTAAATAATTAAAAAATTTTCGTTAAATATTGTAAAAATATTCAAATTCTACATAATAAATATTCAAATATTGTTATTACAGGCATTAAACATTAATTTCATTTTGTTAAAATTAATAATAAAATATTCATATCCAAACTCATGTGTATTCTAAGAATTATTTGCATAAAACATTGTTAACCAACAACATAATTAAATTATCAAGTAGTCAATCGAGCATTTCGAAAATCTAAACCATTAAGTTAACAACCTTTATGCATCTGGTTCTTGCAGTTGAAACTTCTAAATATTTATAATTTAAAGCGCTATTGTGTTGAAAAATGTATCTCGATCAAAAAATTAAATTTTCTTGCGATTATTTTCTACAACTTTTGACATGGATTAATTCAACAGCAGTGCATCGACTTTAATTCGACTTTTGGCGATGAGGCGATGAATTCAATCGTGGCCGTAGTTCGCTCAACGACCAATTTCGTGAAGGTCGTCCAAAATCGGTTGTTGTTCCGAGAAACATTGATGCTGTGCATGAACTGATACTGCAAGATCGTCTTGTGACTTATCGTGAAATTGAGGCATCCTTGGACATTAGTAGGACCAGCATATATTCAATATTGCATGAACATTTGGCCGTCAAAAAGATTTGTTCGTGTTGGATCCCATATAATTTGACAATCGCTCAAAAAAAGGCTCGTGTCAATTGGTCAAAAGAAATGCTCAAAAAATTCAATCGCAATGCTTCAAAATTGTGGATCTACGCGTATGATCCCGAAAATAAACCGTAGTCGACTGTGTGGATTTTTTAAAATGAGCCAAATCCAACAAAAGTTATTCACGCACGAAGCACTTCGAAGCAAATGGTCGCCTATTTTCTCGGAAAAACTGGACATGTCAACTCTGAATAGTACACAACCATTTAATTGCCAGAAGTCTTCGGAGAAATAACAAAAACCAACCGCCAAAGACGGATCATTTTCCACCACAACAATGCGAGCTATAACACATCGGCTCGAACGAGTGACTTTTTGAGCACTCAAAACGTCGATTTGATGAGTCATCCGCTGTATAGTTCTGATTTGGCACCCAATGACTTGTTTTTATTCTCGCATATCAAAAATAAATTGCGAGATCAACGTTTTTCAAAATTCATGTTTTGGAGGTACCTCAATCGGAGTGAAAAATGTTCTTCGAAAATTGGTTCAAACGCATACAGAAGTGTATTGATCTTCATGGAAAATAATTTGAAAAACAATAAAGCTATTATTGATGATAAATATTTTTGTTCTCTAATCCCGAATTATAAAAAGCAAACCTCGTACCTACATACATCTTTACATTGTGGTTTAGATTAGTATACAGATTAGTGCGAGATATTACAACGTCCAACGCTATTATAAACTATATAAACACATAGACTTGAAATTAATATAGTGGTGCGACAAATACTGTTTATATCTAGTTAGTTTTTCTAGAAATAAAAATTGATGAACGTATAAGAAAAAAAAAACCCGAGAAGTTTAGAGACGCTAAGCTAGGTACATAGATTGGACGTTGTATGTTCTGTATGAAGTTTTGTTATGTTATTTTAGACTAGATTGTGATAGAATTATATTTAATTTAATGTAATAAGTTAATTAACATAATTCTATCTAAAGAGGAAAATGATGCAACAGGCCAGGGTTCTGGTTATACTTTTCATACCAGCTTTTGTCATCACATTACACTAATCGCTGATAGAACAGCTAAAATGTGCTAAAGTGCAAAGGTATGTAATATTTTAATTATTTGAAGTATTCGGCCGCTCTCAGAGTACGGTAACAACCGCCCGTTTTAAATATGAATAGAATGCGTGTTTGAAATTCGATATGAATTTTTGATCTAAATATGATCATTTTTCTGTCACTCAATTTTTCAAAAAAACAAAAATTATATTTCTCCTAATTATATTGAATGATATATATTTTTGTTATATTATAAAATTAATTATTTTAATTATGTAGTAGCTTAATATTTAAATTATAAATTTGTTTTTAAAATCTTACACGTTTCCCCCTCAAAATGTTAGGGGCATCTTTGAAAACCACACGACACTATGATAATTTCATAAAACTCATACAGATCTATTAGTAAAATTATTTTCATCCTCCTACGCCTCCCGGAATTCAACATATAGAGGGTGGGTATAAGAACAAGCCGGCGCAAGCTTTTAGCAGTATGACTCAATAGAGTCGTCTAAATCGATTTTTCGATAAACATTACTATTAAAAATTATTGCATTATTTAATATATATGCTTTATATAATATTTATTGACTTACTAAAAATTCGCCAAATTTTGATATCTCATTGTGCTTTGAAAATAAAAACACCGAAACATTTAATAAATAATTACAGAAATAATCATTTTTATGATAAAAAAATTAATATTATCAACTCTTTTTGGTAAATTTTAAGTAAAACAATGCCCATAAACAATGATAACAAAATAAAAAACAATTCACTGACACTTTTGTTAGTAAAACTACATAAATACACAATATAATTTCAATATTTTTAATATTATCAACAAATTTTTTCACATTATAGAACACATTATCTAATAAAAATTGTTTTATTACATATATGATTTTTTTAATTTAACAAACATACAGAAATTGGTAGCATGTTAAAAAGTGTTGCCCCCACATTCTGCGGCATATTTTATTTTTTACTATGTTAAGTTTACACAGTGGTAACCTAATATCACCTTTTTGCCTAGTTTATTACTAATGGATATCGCTGTTCTTTTGGAAATTCATTTAAATTTTTTTTAATAAATTCGAGACATTGTAAAATTTAAATACTTGGTAGAGTAAATATTTTCAGATCAATGAAGAGCTGTCGACAAGATTGACGATGGTGGATGGCTACATGTATTACGCTTTAGTGAAATCGCAGATAGTTGCTGAAACATGATTGCCACTATTCATATTTAAACAAATATCAGTTTCAAAGTGCAACGGCCGCATTCACCGTAGAACGTTTGGGTCTAAATCCATATTGTTCAGCCGAATGTAAGTTGTATCTTTCAAGATAATTCATTAACCTTGTTTTTACAGTCATTTCCAATATTTTTGAAAAAACAGGTGCAAGTGATATAGGTCGATAGTTAGATGGATCATTTTTATCTCCCGATTTGTAAACTGGAATTACTTTACAGACCTTTAATTTATCTGGGAATTGCCCAGTTCCAAACCATTTATTAATGATGTATGCCAGATGTGGAACACTGTTACATTTCCGACTACAAGTTAAAACTATGCAAGGAACATATTTTATAAATTAAATATTTGTATTTTGTAATTGCGTATTAATTTATTTTTTATGGAATTTCGTGAAAATTTAAATTATTATTAAGTTAAATGGCTGTATAAAAAGTTAGAGAAACACTGCAATAAAATATAATTTAAAAAACAAACTCAATTACTGAACACAAAAATATGATCTAAATGTTGAAATAATATAATAATAAACTTGTTGAAGACATCCGCATCTACAACTCCTCCTGCTTGTATAAGAATAATGAAGCAGTTGTCAAATTTGGAATGAATTTCCGGAGAAAGTTTTCCAATTTAACATAAGGGTCGGTCAAAGGTGACACCCTTCAACACCTCGACAACAACCAAGTTGTCTCATTTTCCTTTTGTGAAGCCAGCCCGCAACCCGACAACAAGCTCATAGGGAACTACAACTTTCACAAACTGCATAGGTACCAATGTTTTCCAAACTTTTTCTTGAAATTTACAGCCGCCCTTTACCGGTAGGTATCAAAAAACATAAAATCAGTAGATATACCAGGTGTCTACGAATTAGGGCTACTCTAAATAACATTTCTTTATTTATATATATATATATAACTAGTTGGCCCGGCAAACGTTGTCTTGCCTTTATTTTAATGTGAATATTAAATTTTTTTATGAATTTTTTTTGTATTTAAAAAAAATCACCTTTTTCATGTTATAATTATTTCAATTTATTTGGAAGCATTTTCTTTTACACTTTTCTATATTTTTCATGGGGGCCCCAGGGGAGCTGCGCCCCCCCCACCCCCAAGGCCCCAGAAACCTTCGCGGGAGTGTACTCAAGAACTTCTCAATAAAGTGCATATTTTGCAAAGATAAACTAGATACATATTTGAATTGTACATTAAATTAGAAAGTCAATTATTATTACAATCAATCTAATACTGGTGCTAATTTTTCCATTAAAAATATTTAAAATTATACATGATTTGTACTTTTTAAATTTTATATTATAAAAAAATATATCTAGTCACTCATGTAATTGTTTTCTAATTTATAATATATGTATAATTTTAAAATGTTTCACTATTTCTCTAAAAAAATGATCACCAAAAGTAGACTTATCGCACATCATTGAATTCGGAATTTAACGTATAATTCGAATATGTATATATATGTATATATATATATATATATATATATATATATATATATATAATATATATATATATATATATATATATAATATATATATATATATATATATATATATATATATATATATATAATATATATATATATATATATAATATATATATATATATAATATATTTATATATATATATATATATATATATATATATAATATATTTATATATATATATATATATATATATACCGAGTGTTCGTTCGTTAAGTTCGTATGGGCGTTTAACATGTAATTTCGATAATTTGCGATATACTACTTTCTCGAGTTAAATTTGGAGAAATACTTAGAATACTTTTCGATAGGGCATAAATAGTTCTATAATTGGGTTTTAGTTTTAATTTGCTAGCATGTGCCGTTTGGGCGCTAGAATTTTTTTTTAATTTTTTGGTTTTTATTTTTTTTTTCTCAAAAACTATGAGGTGTAGGAAAATATGCATTATATGAAAAAATGCGGAATAATGAGCACTATAATTTAATAAATAAACCATTATTCTAGAATGAGATATAATAAGTGCATGTGTAGAAATAATGAACGTTATTATTTCGCAATTTCCAATGACTTTCGTCATATAATTTCGAGTATTTGATCAGAGTAACAAGATCGATAATACGATAAAAAACAAAAAACGGGTATTAGTGTGTGACAAAAACAAATCATTATGGTAATATGGTGTTGTCAGTTTTGTTCGCGAATAATTTTCACAATAAAATGTTATTGCGTTTAATAATATTACGTTAAAATTGATTTGGTGTTTGTTATCAAATGTGTTGTTGACTGGTGTTGATTATACCGTGAAAATTCATCTTTAAAAAATTTATTGTGTGATTCTCGTATTGTTATAATTTCATTTTCGTGGAACAGTAATTGTGTAAATATAAAACATTTATAATCTTAACGTGGTGAATTCGTATTTTATGGGTTCAAATAATTCATCGAGAATGGACGACAGTGATTCCAGATCAAGATCAGACGATGGTTCTGATCAAGAAACTGACCTAGCAACTCTTTTGCAGTATTTAAGTCGAAATAGTCAAGTCCAGATTATTTCATGCATGTACGATAATGACATTTACTTGGGATCGCGGATTCCAAAAATTAAACACAAACCTAATACGTCTTCTTTAGATAAAAGTGAATTTGCTTTGCAAACTAAACAGTCGTCTGGAATTGGTATTGGCAAGAGAAAAACTACATCGAATATCACTTCTATGCTCTTAAATAGAGAGCGAGGCGTATTTACCTACGAAAGCTTCTCAAATCGAGATCGTTGCAAACTAAGCAATAGATTTCTTCCAAATGAAATGAACGTTTTGGCACGTTACGATGGCAAAGCATTTTGTGGTGTTTATTCGCAGAATGGTGATTATTTTATAAGCGGTTGTCAAGATCGACAAATACGACTATATAAAACGGAGGATGGTAGTTTTCAGTTATTTAATGCAATACAGGCAAGATGTGTTGGATGGAGAGTCCTTGATATAGCATTTAGTCCTGATTGCAGTCATTTTGTCTATTCCAGTTGGTCATCATCATTACATCTTTGTTCATTAACCGGTGACTCAGATAATCAAGAAACATTATCGTTGTCACCGATTGATAGAAGATTTTGCATATTTTCTGTCGTTTTTTCATCGGATGGCAAAGACATTTTAGGTGGTGCAAATGATGGATGTCTTTATGTTTATGATCGAGAATGCAATCAACAATCGTTAAGGATAAACGCTCATGAATATGACGTGAACACAGTGGCATTTGCCGATTTCACATCACAAATTCTGTACAGCGGTGGCGACGATGGCCTCGCAAAAGTCTGGGATCGTCGTACCCTATCCGAAGCGAATCCAAAACCGGTAGGACATTTGGCCGGTCATATGGATGGGATTACGTTTATCGATAGTCGAGGCGATGGTAGACATTTAATATCGAATAGCAAGGATCAGAGCATCAAGTTGTGGGATGTGAGAGTATTTTCCGGTAGTGAAGGACAGGAAAATACGCGAAAAGCTGTACAGAATCAGACTTGGGATTATCGATGGCAAGAAGTGCCCAGAAGATTTTATAATCCAAAAGAGAAGCTGGAAGGCGATACAAGTATAATGACTTATCGTGGACATTCAGTCTTAAAAACATTAATTCGCTGTCGTTTCTCACCGGCTGTTACAACTGGACAACGTTACATTTATACGGGCTGTGGTGTTGGACGTGTCATTATATATGATACTTTAACCGGCGAAATTAAAAGAGACTTAACGGGACATCGTTCGTGTGTCAGAGATGTATCATGGCATCCTTATAAACAAGAATTTGTCAGCTCGTCGTGGGACGGTATAGTCGGTCACTGGACCTATTCGGGCAAGGAATCTCTCGATTCGGACGAAGACGAAACGGACAATTCGATTTTCTGCGGCGAGAACCGTTTACGTCCGAATATACTAAGTTGGAGTCGGCGTATTGCACAGAAGCGTGAGCAACAATTGCGTCAGCAACAGCAACAGCAGCAGCAAAACTGCGAAAATAGCTGAATCAGCGCTGTCCATGCGTTGTTATGCTGCATTAATTGTTGCGCGAACAATGTCAGCAGTGAGAGTTTTCATTGAGAGAGAGATGTGATGTGTGTGTGAAAACGTTTGTGTTTTTGAACTATTTTTGTTGAAAATCAGATTTAAATATTATTTATGAGTTTTTCTTCTCTCTTTGTTAAACTGATGGTTTTTGTTTATATTATTATATTTAGCAAAAAAAAAATTATAAAAAATATGAGATTAAATATTTAACTGCTCGGTCACTATATTTTATATGACAAAATTTTGCTACATTAATTTTGCTAAAAATATAATTTTCGAAAAAATTATTGCTGAAAATATATTCTTTAATTCTTATAACGCAAAAATAGAAATGTAAATTAAATATATTCAAAAAAAAAAAAAAACAACAAATATGATTATAACTGGTTAGATCGGAATTATATATACTTAATAATATTTAACTTTTAACACATTTTTCATCATGAAATATTAAAAAGTTCTATTTTTGTGTTTTTTCTTCTGATTATCATTTTTCCAAAAATTTAAATATTAATAAAAAAAATATTTTGTTTTCTGTATTATGTATTTTTAGTTGATAAAAAATAAATATTTATAAAAATGCATATATTTATAAAAAATATTTTGTTTTCTGTATTATGTATTTTTAGTTGATAAAAAATAAATATTTATAAAAATGCATTATTTAAGCTCTCATTTATTATTTTATTATCGAAAGTTATTTTTATTTATCAATTTGCTAATAAAAAACTATTAGCTACCTGGATACATTTATTAAAAATATTTTTTCAATATTTTAAATTTTCGTTTATTAAAAAAAAAAAAATGTAAAGTAATTGTATATTAAATATTTTATTTTATAATATAATAATAATAACAATTACAATAAAATATGTACAAAAAAAAATGTAAAATATTATTCTAGAATGGATCTTTTAGTAAAAAAAAAATTAAAAACTGAATTTTTAAAAATCTCTCGGTACTCCTGCGATTTTTTTAAAATAAGATTTTTTTCAAAATTTGCTGAAAAAATCAGAAAAAATTCAGTGAAATAGAGAAAAAATTTAGCTACATAATAGCTAAACAACTTTTTTCTCAAACTCATGCTGGTTTAGCAGAAAAAATTATTGAAAATTCTGAAAAACATTTTAGAATTTTCAATAATTTTTCCTACCAAACCAGAATGAGATGTATGTAGCTAATTTTTTTCTCTATTTTACCAAATTTTTTCAGATTTTTTTAAGCAAATTTTAAAAAAGTCTTATTTTGAAAAAAATCCCAAGGGTAACCCCCCTGAGAGATTTTCAAAAATTCAGTTATTAATTTTTTCTACTAAGTTATGCATCCTAAAATAATGGTTTATTCACTAAATTATAGTACTCATTATTCTGCATTTTTCCATATTACGCTTATTTTCCTACACCTCATAGTTTTTGACAAAAAAAATAAAAACCAAAAAAATCAAAAAAAAATTCTAGCGTCCGAACGGCACATGCTAGCAAATTAAAACTATAACCAAATTATAGAACTTTTTATTGTCTATCAAAAAGTATTCTAAGTATTTCTCCGAATTTAACTCGAGAAAGTAGTATATCGCAAATTATCGAAATTGCATGTTAAACGCCCATACGAACTTAACGAACGAACACCCGGTATATATATAGAAAAAAAGAGATATTAGGATGTCGCACCGACATCCCAATATCTATATATATATATATATATATATATATATATATATATGAAAACCGGAATTGACACATTAATGTGTCAAACTCACACACACATATATTGAACATATATTGAAATTAATTAATAATTAATTAGTAATTAATTAGTACATACATACACAATCACGCCATGTACCCAAAAGGGTGTGGCACAAACTCTTTTTATCATCCCAAAATCAGTCGCCTCCAAACATTCCTATCCAAACAAGCAATTTTTGCTTCATCCACATTCATAATTCCTCTCATACATGCTCTTTTATTCCTACTACTTGGAAACTTTTGCTCACGCAAAACACTCTCAATCATACCACTCCAATTACACATTGGACGTCCACGCAAACGTATACCATCAAAATCATTCAAATAAATCTTTTTAAGCAAACGTTCATTAGACATTCGCTCAACATGTCCGAACCATCTTAACTGACTAACACTAACTTTTGCTACAACATTTTTTTCAATTTCACACTCATCATACACTAGTAATTAATTAGTAATTAATTAGTAGTATGGTATGTGAGGAGTTTATATACTTTTTTTGTGGTTGTGCTAGCTTTACGGTCAAGCTAGCTCAACTCCTTGTATTTTTTAAAAAACAAGAGTAATAAATTTGCCTTTTGCGTAATAAATTAGTAATAAATGAGTACTAAATTTTCTGATAGGTGTATATTTTTTTTTCGTATTTTTTTTTGTGGTTGTGCTAGCTTGACGGTTAAGCTAGCACAACCCCTTGTATTTTTTAAAAAACAAGAGTAATAATTTTTTTTTACGTAATAAATTAGTAATAAATAAGTACTAAATTTTCTGATAGGTTTATATTTTTTTTTCGTGGTTGTGCTTATGGTTGTGCTAGCTTCACGGTTAAGCTAGCACAACCCCTTGTATTTTTTAAAAAACAAGGGTAATAAATTTGCCTTTTGCGTAATAAATTAGTAATAAATGAGTACTAAATTTTCTGATAGGTTTCGGTTGATTGTGCTAAAATGGTTGACCCAACTTCACGTACCTTAAATGTTTACATATTATAGTTAAACATGTTCAAAATGTCTACCTCTCTCATTTAAACACTTCCGTGTTCTTTCTGCAACGCCCGACCATCAAGATGGAGAGGCAACAATGGATCAAAGATGCTTGTCTCCACCGAAGAAGTCCTCCGAGCAACCAATAGCGTTTTTTTTTTTCAACTTTATAGCTCATCTCTCTCCCTCTCTGCTTCGTTTTTGTATTGGTCATTTTGAGTGTAAATTTGTAGATTTATTTTAAAGTAGTTTTATTCAGTAAATTTCGCAAATTATTAATGAACATTGAAGCTATTATGGTGAGTACTTTTGATTTTTATAATTAAATAAAATTGATGTATTTTCGCACGCGGATTAGACTATCCCAGTCTCCTATAACTAGTAACTTATTTAATACTGGGTTTATAATGTAAATGGAATCTTTTATTTAAAATATTTTGTTAATTTTCGATAATTGTTAAGTTTAATATTTGCTTCAATTTGTTAATTTATTAAATTTTGTCAGTTAGGATATTTTGCTGACAACTGATTTTCATTATTGTATTTCGAGCCTTGCTCACATTTAATTGTTACTGCTATATGAACCATATATATGGTTCAGGGAAACCGGCTACGAGTGTCAAATGATGTCAACGTTGGCGTGACGATAGCTGAGAAAAATTCTGGAACTTCATTCGTCCAATACAAGACGAGATCTTTGACGCATCTATCTACTGAGTAGAAGCCGAGCATCTCGCAAATCAACTTCAACGAATATTGCCGAATATTTCCGGAGTGAGTGATCATCAAATTCAAACGCCAATACCAATACAAACTGCTGTCTACGTCGCGCGTCGCCTGATTGTCATCATAGCCATTCTTCCCTCTGTCGGCCGCCTCATGGCATCCTTGTGGCATCTCTAGGCGGAATAGTTTATCTAATGCCCTCGCCCTTCACCAGCATTACTTACACTGCGACAATTAAATACAGTATATTGAAATTATTGTATATATATATATATCATACATCGAATAAAATCAGTGTGCAAGTTCATTTTTCGTTTAATTTTCTTTATTATTAACATTGTATGTTTTGAATCACTCTTTTCCTAATTAATTGTCCAGAGAGAGACAATTTTACTCATCTACGTGTTTATGTTCGTTCATATTATTACCTCTTTTTTTTTAATTTTAGCTATTTTTGGTCTTGATTTTGGTCATTGTTTAATTCAACTCAATTGTAAAATACAGTATTCCAAATAAAAAATGCATTAAAACAAAACTGTTGCCCGTATTCCCACCAATTTTGTTTATGAAGAAGTGCTTTTATTTTTCACTTTAAAATAAATTGTTACTTCTACCTCATCAAATATGAATAGTATTTCTATTTTTGATATATTTCTCAAATATTAACTAGTCTCATTTACAGACACAATATTTGTCTAATTTTATTTTAACCTAGTTATTGCATCGGCTTAATAATAATAATAAAATATAAGCAAATAATTTCTTTTTGTTTCAATTAAGTTGCGCACAATCATCCTTATTTATAATAAATGTCTATAAATTTCTTGTTATTACAGTTGAACATATTATATATTTACAATATATGTTAGCAATTATTTATAGTTGTTTATATATGTCATCCGTTAATTTTTTTTATTAATTTGTTGTTTAGTTATAATCAGCGGCCTTGAGTGAATGACAACATATTAATATAAAAACTATTATTTATATGATATATATATATATATATATATATATATATATATATATACCGGGTGTTCGTTTGAAAGATGTACATAGGCAGATTACATGTTAAAATAGCAAAATTCTTAAAATAGTTTCTCGACTTAAATTTGCACAAACCGATACTACCAATATTTAAATGTTAATAAATAGAAACTTTCAATGCACCAAAAGCATTAAATTATCTTTAATTATTAAAAAAAAAATCATGTTTAAAATCATATTTTAACATGTATTACTGTTTCTAAATTCGCGCTATTCGGATTCTCCAAAAAAAATTAAATCAATTTCATCTACGATTAATCCCCCTACCATTCCATCAAGGGGTGTAGGGGAGATTTAACTAATATAGACTGCATTATAACAGTAATAACGTCAAGTAATGATGAAATCTGTTCAAGAAATAAGGTAATGTATTTCAGAAATGAGGGATGATATGCAAGAAATGAAAGCAAGTCAAATAATGAATAAATGTTTAAGACAAAGTGATCACTTTCGTGTGCTGCTATATCAACGATATGGTGGAAATGTTCTATAAGAGGGTAGATATCCAATGTAAAAAAAAAATTAAGTGAGACAACTCTTAGAAATATTTTTTTTTAAATTTTTTTCTCTATTACGTTATGTTACAACTTTAAATTCTTTTCGATATCCCGAGTTTCGTATGGGTGCTGCTATATCAACGATATGGTGAAAATGTTCTATAAGAGAGTAGATATCCACTATAAAAAAAATTAAAGAGAGACACCTCTTAGAAAAAATTTTTTTTTGAATTTTTTGCCTAGTATTCGCATATTACAACTTTGAATTCTTTTCGATTTCCCGAGTTTCATATGGGTGCTGCTATATCAACGATATGGTAAAAATGTTCTATAAGAGGGTAGATATCTACTATAAAAAAATTAAAGTGAAACACCTCTTAGAAATATTTTTTTTATTTTTTGCCTAGTATTCGCATATTACAACTTTGAATTCTTTTCGATTTCCCGAGTTTCGTACGGGTGCTGCTATATCAACAATATGGTGAAAATGTTCTATAAGAAGGTAAATATCCACTATAAAAAAGTTAAAGTGAGACACCTTTTAGAAATATTTTTTTTTAAATTTTTTCTGATAACATGTATTGCAACTTTTCTTGTATTCCGTTATAAGGCTGTTTGACACGCTGCTTTATTTTTCACAAAATAATGCACAAAATTATGTTTAGAAAAATGTTCAAAAAAATGTTCAAAATTTTGTGCATTTTAATCTACATTATTTTGTTAACTGTATGTCACAATACATATTTTTTACATTATTCTGTATATGCGCTTGCGCATATCATACCAATTCAATCTGTCAGTAAAATTTAAACTTTATTTGAGTAAGATTATATATTGTAACGGATAATTAAATAGAAGATTTATATATATATATATATATATATATATATATATATATATATATATATATCACTATTGTTATTAGTGCAAATGACAAGTTTATGAATGAACAAAAACAAGTAAAGAAAAGAAAAGTTTGGTGTAGAAATTGGTTAAAACGTCGAGAAGAAGGTAGAGGTATTTTAAGTTTATTAAATCAAAAATTACGTATTTAAGATCCTACAGCATATCGAAATTTTCTAAGATTAACTGATATACAATTTGATTATTTATTAAATTTAATTTATAATGATTTGTATTTGTTCAATTAAAATATTTTGTAGCGCTTTTATACGCATACGCTTGTTTTTATAATCCTTCGATTTAACAACATATAAACATGGATACTTTTCGTATTCTTCAATCAACAATCTAACGACATCACGACATTCTTAATAAATCCAATAAATAATAATAACAAAAAATTATAACTAAAGATAGAACAAAAACAAAAAAAAATAGAAACACACCAATAACTTTAACAAGAAAAACAAATAAATAAAATGAACAAAATAAATTTAATTACAATAACAAAAATTGAAATCCGTAAAATGGTCGAAATCAAAACACATAAGCACTTGTCAGATCAAGAAAAAAGTGGAATATCTACTGCGCAACCCCTGTTGCGCCGATTTCTCACAAAATTTTGTAAAAGCTAGAACATGTTCTAGATTATTTTGTTGATTTTTCTGAACATTTTTTTGTATGTTATTTTGCTGTATGCAACGATACATTTTTCTGTGCATTTTTCTGAACATAATTTTGTGCATTATTTTATAAAAAAAATAATGCATCGTGTCAAACGACCTTTACTTTAAATTTACTTTTATTTGATATTATTAGACTGATTTTTAAAAATTTTAATATTATCTGTATTTACATTATTTTTAATAATAGGGAAGTTTAGCGCATTTTTTTTATTTCTTTATTTGGTTGGACATGGCTTAAAAAGTGATGTTTAATTTATCATTTTTCTCAAAGATGCCCAGATTTCCTAAAAAAAAATGCAAAAACATGTCGTGATGACGTCAGTAATGTCTTCGCAAAACTTTTGTCGATTTCTGAATCAGACGCACATGTATTGCCATGGTTACCGGTACAAGCTATTGGCTGGGCTGCGCACAATAGGCTTGTGACGTCAGTAATGTCCTTACAAAAATTGTTAATAACAAATAAATGAAACAATTATTAAAAATTTTAATGACAGTTTCTGTTATTACTTTATATATATATATATTTAAATGCATACCATTTAAGTTTAAGCACAAGCATAAGAGTTTGGTATTAAAATTAAAACAATGCATGCGAGTTCATTGCATTCCCATAAGTATTTTATTGTGCTTTTATTGTGCCAAAACGACAACTGGAATAAAACTTGAAAAGTTTTATTTTATAATTTTAATTACCCTTTATATTAATTTTAATTTTCAAAAAAATGACAAGAATCTTTTATTTTTAAAAAAAACATATTATATATATATATATATATATATATATATATATATATATATATAATATATGCAGGGTGTTCGTTCGCGAGGTTGATATAGGGCCAGGACCGTTCCTGGAATGATAGCCGCCCAGGTGCAAAAAAGAAATAGCCGCCCTTAAAAATTAACATGATTTATTTTACTATTAATTTGAGGCTAAAAGTAGACCACGGCCGCCCTTTCGGCTGGCCGCCCTAGTGCGGATGCACCTTTTGCACCCCCGCCAGGAACGGCCCTGTATAGGGCAATAACATGGGAAACTAATAATATGCAGAATACTTCTTTCTGAAATAAAATTCGGAGAAAAACTTAGAATACTTTTCGATAGGGAATAAAAAGTTACATAATTTGGTTTTAGTTTTAATTTGCTAGCATGTGCCGTTTGGGCGCTAGAATTTTTTTTAAAATGTTTTTAGAATTTTCAATAATTTTTCCTGCTAAATCAGTATGAGTTAGAGAAAAAAGTTACTTAGCTAATTTTTTTCTCTATTTTACTGAATTTTTTCAGATTTTTTTGAGCAAATTTTGAAAAAAGTTATATTTTGAAAAAATTTAAAATAAGAAATTAAAAAATGATTAAATTCTGTCACTAAGATCTGTTGTCAACTCGGTAGCTCAATGGTAGAGTGTCCACCCAGGTCGAGGTGATATGAGTTTTTTCATTTTCAGTTTAATAGATATTTCATGCTTATATTTGATATATATATATATATATATATATATATATATATATATATATATATATATATATATAAAGCCTAGCTTCCTCAGAGCCGTCATTATCTTAACAACTTCACATGTTGTATATGTTGTCCAAACGTATATCTAACATGTAAGTAGGTTCAACACGTATATTATTAACATACTGAAGTTTAATACATTTTATAATTTTATTTTACCATGTTTATTCTATATTCTATCATTTCCTATATACATAATCTTAACTTAATAATTTAACGGTAACGTAACAATTAGTGTAAGTTTGGGCATGTGACACTACAATATAGTGCAAAAGAAAAAACTATGAATTTTATATTAACTTTAAAAAAAATATATTAGTTTAGTTGCTTACTTTAATAAAAATTTCAAAAAAATATGTTATTTTTAACTAACAAATTTAATGTAGTTTCTGGTTAAAATGGATATAACATTACAATCACTATACCTAATTTTTTCGTGTAAACTTTCATTAGGTACATTGTATTAATAAATAATAAGTTATGTCAGGTGACTTTCAATCATTGTAAATCCGCTATATGCCTACCATGATTAGCATATAGTGTAAGCAAAAATTTAGCCAAATCACATTATATATATATGGGTCATTCCATGTCAAATCACCCAATTTTGGGGTCAAAAAAACTTTTGGGTCTCCGATTTGGCTGAAACTTGGTGCATAGCTTCCTTGTGACATAAAAATAAGGTGGCCTGGGCCAAAGAGTCGTTTTCTGACGTGTATTCGCTTATAATCTAAAAATAGCACTTTTAACGATTTTATAGCGTTTTGACACTTTTTGAGGTAAATGTGTATATTTTGACATAAAATATATCAATTAAAAAAATTTTTTTTCATCAGAGGGGACTTAAAAAAAAGTTAAAAAAGTCATTAAAACCGATATTCTTATGTCCCCAATCAGATGTCAGGCTGGAAAACGCCAAAATTCAGTGTTTCGCGTTTTCCTCAATTCCCAAAATACATATCTTTCGATTTGGATGAAAATTTCCCAAAAGGTAGCTGAAACTTAGGGCTTTCACTGGTAAAAATCCTGTTTATTTTTTTTTTTTGACCTTCAACTGCACTCATCTTAAATAACAAAAAGTGGACTTTATTGTAATGACACTGCACACCTAAATTTTCACCCTGCTATTTTTGCATGTAACTTTTTTCGCCATGAAAAAAAATG
The DNA here is from genome assembly GCA_963966155.1 of Clivina fossor. Classification (NCBI taxonomy): domain Eukaryota; kingdom Metazoa; phylum Arthropoda; class Insecta; order Coleoptera; family Carabidae; genus Clivina; species Clivina fossor. The sequence continues at coordinate 82,299,875 of OZ014550.1, forward strand.
AACAGGATTTTTACCAGTGAAAGCTACCTTTTGGCAAATTTTCAGCCAAATCGAAAGATATGTTTTTTGGGAATTGATGAAAACGCGAAACACTAAATTTTGGCGTTTTCCAGCCAAAAATCTGACCGAATGATTTGGCATGGAATGACCCATATATAATATATACAGTAAATAAAACTTGTATTAAAAACGACAAGTGTTTTTACTCTTATAAGTTTAATTTTATTGATCAAAATTCTCAACAATCTATATACTGCTTAGCATGTATTTATCTATCTATCTAAATTGATAATACAATTATCATTAAAACAAAATAAAACAAAATTTTGGGAAAAAATATCTTGTAAGTTTATAAATAAAATACAGAAATTGAATAATTTGCAAAATCACCAGGCGATAAAGTTATTTAAATAACATAATCTTCGTTACGTAATGAATTACGTCATTTCCTATTAATAATTTGTAATATTAACAATTATTTAGGGTTAATTCATCTTCGTTGAAAAGGAAACAAAGTTTCAAATATTTGAAGATCATTTTGTATATAATATATAAATAGTATCCACATGTAAATTAAATAAATTTGCAATATTAGCATGAAAATAAATTTCAAGACGATATGTTTTTTAATAAACCGGATACGTCCAATGACGTAAAACATGAAAAAAGTAACAAGTTTAGCGAAGACATACGAGTATATTCAATATCAACTTTAAAAAATAGTTTTTAAATTTTACTTTTTCAAAATAGATAGATAGATATTAGAAAACCATTTGAATAATTCGTAATTGTTGCTATGTACATTACACACATCTTAAGTATGTATGTATATATATATATATATATATATATATATATATATATATATATATATATATATATATATAATGACAAAAGACAAATGTAATTAGTAAAAATAGCTTGTTCAATAAAATTATAAAATATAAGCAGTAATAAACATAAATATATGCAAATTAATGTTTGATAAGAGATAATGTAAAGAATACTGTTAGATTATAAAAGTATACATATTGCCTACACTTATTATGTACATACATATATAGGTAACATATAAATAAATGTTCATATAGGTACGTATTACGCAACATACAAATATGCAATATTTTTCTTAAAATCTAATCCACTCTTCAAATTTTAAATCTATAACACAATTTGCAATAAAAATATTTTTCTATTTTTCATTTTCATTTATGAAAATAATGTAACTGATTAAAAACCGTGAGGTATAGAGAAAATAACATAACGAGTATATATATATATATATATATATATATATATATATATATATATATATAAACACGTTTTTATTAAATCACTTTCTTTCTTATCTGTTTGTTTGTTCGTTTGTTTATCTATTTGGTACAAATTTTGCAATCGATTTTAAGCTAACTTCTCGATGAGCTAGAGATTTGAAACTGTAAACATAACTCAGAACTGGATGACAATGTAATATTAACTAATTAATTAATTAGGTGAAAGTTAAAGTTAAACAAGACTAAAAAGCAGAAAATAATTAAGTATTTAAATTAAAAAAAATATATATATCACGTTTTTAACAAGAACTAAAAAGTATGAAATAATTTCCCCTAGCCCCATACAGATTTATAACACCATACAGAAAAACGTGGGGTGCAATGTAATAGATAAATAGTAAAGAGTGTAAGAAGTAGCTGTCGTTGCCCCACGTTTTTCTCTATGGGGTTATAAATCTGTATGGGGCTAGGAGTAATTATTTCATACTTTTTAGTTCGTGTTAAAAAAGTGAAATATTAATTTTTTTATTATTTGAAATATAAAAATTTTAAAATTTTATTCGAAAAATCTATAATTTTTTTTAATGTAAATATTTTTATTTTATTTTGAGTTTAGAAATTAATTTAATAATTTAGTCAGTTTAATCGTCTAATGTATAATGGTGTTATAAACATAATATTTTACTACATTATAGCATAAATTTTTGTTTCGTCTTTACTTATGTTTCGGTACATATTTGTAAAATTTGTAATGATTTTTTTTAATTATAAAAAAATACGTTAAAATAAGTAAAACAAATGAATTACTTTTTGAAATTAATAGTGCTTCCCTTACTCCGAACAACACGCCAAACCACTGATAGAAAACTGCTAATATTCTCACGTGGTTGAAATGATATGAGAAATTATTTCTCACACATTTTTTACCAACTTATTATAACGTTAATTTTTATATTAAGTATGTTTAGTTTTATAAATAATAATACAAATTTATTAATAGCTGTAAGCTATAAAAAACCAAATACATGAAATATTTTACATTATAAAATAAATAAGTATATAAATATATATGTGATACAGTATAACTTGACTAATCTTATTCAAATAATGTTGTTTCAGTTTAAGTTTGAAATTATTTAGTTACGAACATTCTTTTATAAATTCTGGAAGTTCATTATAATCTTGTAATCCATTGTTTATTACAAAAACTTTAGAATGGTTTTAAAACATGTAATTATAGTTTTTAATATAAAAATCACAAATATATTTCAATAATACTTACAAGAATTTTATATATATATATATATATATATAATATATATATAGTGATTTATGACGTCGCCGTCGGGGAAAAACTACACCTAATGATTCCTATGAGTAATCTAAATAAAAAAACTGCAAATAAACATATGTCCGAAAATGCTTTCTAACGGAACTGTAGTCGTTAGAAGTTTATTACATGTAACATCAACCGCGGTAGCCTTATTTATTATATCAGAAAAAAATAAGAAGTCATAAACTTCTGAATAATTGTAAAATTACTGATTGATTTTCTAACATTTTGATTAAACACTAGTAAACCAATTTACTAATTTATAAATTTTTATTCACACATAAATAAATATTTAATAAACAATTTACAATAATTAAAAATCGAAGACAAATTTTGTCGGAACCCAGTCATAACAAGTAAATTGGTTTACTAGTGTTTAAACAAAATGTTAGAAAATCAATTAGTAATTTTACAATTATTCAAAAGTTTATGACTTGTTTTTTTTTTCCTGATATAATAAATAAGGCTAACGCGCGATTGATGTTACATGTAATAAATTTCTAACGGCTACAGTTCCGTTAGAAAGCATTTTTGGACATATGTTTATATGAAGTTTTTTTATTTAGATTACTCATAGGAATCATCCGGTGTAGTTTTTCCCCGACGTCATAAATCATCCTATATATATATATATATATATATATATATATATATATATATATTTATATATATATAATATTAGGGTGTCCCTTAAGAGGGGTTAAAATTTTTTTTCTTTTCTCACCCCTTAAATCGTCTTCAAATATGCTAAAAAAAATTATAAAAATACTCTTTGATAATAGAGCTTATAAGTAAATATTTTCATTAAATTAATGTTTTCACTAAATCACGCCAGAAAAAAAGGTAAAGGTATTTCACCTCGCTGAGTACAAATCTGAGGTCAAAATTGAGTTTTAACCATTTCTAGATGGCGCCACTATGACGTGTTGTTATCGCTCTCGCTCTCGAGGTCGATCCGTATAGTCGTTGCCGAGGCTGCCAGTCCGGGGGTGTCCACCAATTCCACCGCCGAGGCGTGCCGATCGCTGTCCGAGGCTACCAGGACGTACTAGCATAGGCCACCGCCATCCACGAGGCTAACATTCTGCGTCCACGGGGTCCGTCCAATCCACCCGCTCGATCTGGTCTCCGCAATCACAGAACTGCGTTTACGTTGACGAATTATACTGTCCAATCCACTGTGGTACTGGCCAATTTTAAAACCCTTGTTTGTTTATTAAAGTATTTTTTTTATTTATTCAGTTCATTAGTCGAAAGAATTATAGAAAAACCTCAGGAAAATCGTCGGGCCGCGAAGCTTCACTATTTTCAATCGGAATGCTGTTCCATCCCATTTTATCACATCTACGTTTTAGCTGTGCTCGTACTCCAAAGACGGCGTGACTAAAAACTGGTTCACGGCAATCGAAAAGCATTGTCCGGCGTTTCCGATAGCGACCGTACCGAGGTGGCGTAGTACCCTGGCATCAACACGAAATGTGTTTGCTTGTCAGGACATCGGTTAGGGATACGGATGGAACATAATTCCAGAACCACCAGAACTTGCGTCTGGTCAGTTCACTAGAGAGTTTACTCTCTGTCAAAATTATTATTTATTTATTGTTGTTAATACAAACCGACGAGGCACTTGAGGTTTATTAATATTACTTTTGTTGACAGTTCATTACACGGCAGCATCTGGGAAATCGTCGGGTCACTAAGTTATGCAATTTTCGACCGGAATGCTTTTCCATCCCTTTTTTATCATTTCGACGTATTAGCTGTGCCCGTACTCCAAAGGCAGCGTGACTAAAAACTGGTTCACGGCAATCGAAAAGCATTGTCCGGCGTTTCCGATAGCGACTGTCCCGAGGGAGCGTGGTTCCCTGACACCAGCACGAAATGTGTCTGCTGTCAGGACATCGGTTAGGGTCATGGATGGAACTGAATTCCCGAACAACCAGTACTTGTGTCTGGTATCTTCACAAGAGAGTTTACTCTCTTGCAAAACTATTTGTTTGATCGGAACCGACGAGACACTGGATGTATGTTGTCAATTCATTAATACAATAAATATGATGTAAATATGACGTTAATAAACAGACATGTGTTACACTGATTTTGTGTCTAATTCCAATCACCTTTCTACCTTCTACAGTTTGTTATTCTACGACTTCATATATCGTAATCAAGTTATTACTAAATTATTAATTCACAACGTAGTTTTCTAGACGATCACAAATATAAATTCAATTTAAATTTCTTAGTTTACAAGATTCAAATCAGAATTAGAAAATATCTTGTAGTTTATTATTTTGTTTATGTTAACGAGTCAATAATCTTAAAATAAATTAGGAGACGCGTTACAGAATATCTATTAGCCTGTTTTAAATTTTATGTACTTACCACGACCGTCCTAAAATCATGCGCACCAAAAAATATATCTCTTTCGTTTTAAATTTGAAAAAAATTATTCATTTATTATATACTAAGTATATACTAATACAAAATAATTTTTTTTTACAATTTTTTTTAAGTATTCAATATAAATATTACGTAATAAAAAAAACAGCTAACGTTCCACAATAGAATTTTTAAAGCGGAAAACTTTCAATGTCAACTTTTTTCTCAATTATTATTCATAATGCCATACAAATTTATCAGTAATATAACTATAGGTAGAAAAGTATAGAATCGCTCTGTAGATCAAAAATCGTATAATAAACATCATTACAACATACTAACAAACAATTTTCACCTAACTGACAAGATATCCTAAATAAAATAAACTCTTGAACAAAAAAAATGTGGAAAATGTTTAAACGCATTTATAACATAGAAACCATCAATCTAAAGGAAAACGATTTTCTAGTATGTTACTTGTAAAATATTGCCAGTTCGATACTAATTTTGCGCCAAAGTGCCTGCCTGGTACGCACAAAAAAAATCTCGTTATAGTACCGTGATCAAAAATCAAACTTCACACTTCCCTGATTAATCCTAATCCTGAAACGTATTTCAGGATGGCAATTTATTAGGTTCTCAGTTACGAGTACCTTATATTTACTAATTGAAAATTATTTCTTTTTTTAGAAATACACAGCTCAAATTCAACGTTAAACAGTTAAGATTAAATTTGTAACCTAAAACATTTTAATAAAACAAAAGATGAAACTTGATTAATTTTTAAATAATATAAAATATAAGTGAAAGCGCAGGTATTATTAATTTTTTTTGATAAGAAAATACAACTTCTCAAGAATTAGGTATAGATATGAATTATTTTCTCATTTCTGCAGCAAATATTAAGACTGTAAAAATTGGGACCGGGACAATTTGCCGCCGCCGTTTTGCCGCCGGACATTTTGCCACGGACGTTTTGCCGCCGCGACATTTTGCCGCCGGGACATTTTGCCGCCAGGCAAGTATTGGGCGTAGCTTTCGGTAGAAAACAAAAGAAGAGATAATTCGATAAAATATTGGTTAGGTTAGGTTACGGTTGGTTAGGTTAATAGGTTGTTTGTAGGTGTTTGTCTTCTACTCCTAATACTTGCCCGGCGGCAAAATGTCCCGGCGGCAAAATGTCGCGGCGGCAAAATGTCGCGGCGGCAAAATGTCGCGGCGGCAAAACGTCCGTGGCAAAATGTCCGGCGGTAAAATGTCGCGGACCCGTAAAAATTATAGTCGGATAATTAAATATTTTTTCTTTAAGCGTATCATAATATTAATATTACGTTACCATATTCCCTATGTAAAAAGAGGTCATTATATTACTAGTACAATAATGACATTATTGTACAGCAGTTAGTTATTATATACACCACTGATGGGATCAACAAACATAACTAATACGTCAAACGTATTTAATCTGGTATCTTCGGCGACCATATTGTCAAGGCTATTACGTCAAGTTAAGTTAAGTTAATTGACAATTGAATTGTTTATTATCGCTTGACTTATACTTTGATTATTGAAAATGTGTGAAGAAGTGCAAGAAATGCAATGTGCACCGGTCCAAGGTGCATATTCGACCAATAAAATACGGTCAAGTGTATTTAATTTGACTTCCCCGACGGCTATATTAAAAATGTTAAAGTCAAGTTAAGTTAGTTGACAATTGCATTATTTATTTTCGCTTTAATTTGAATATTGAAAATGTGTGCAGAAATGCAAGAAATGCGATGTATTCGTATATCGCCAAATTTGTTAGAAAGATTAATTCTCACAAATCACATTACAACTATATACATATACTACAACTATTAGTAAGATTAAGGGTAACTTGACATGATTTTTATTTATTTTTTGTTTAGTTTCGTTTAGAAAACTTGAAGAAAAAATCGTATATGTTCGACTCGGAAAAGAGATACTCAACGTACCCAGTGGTCAAGGATTCAGTAATCTTTGAATAATTGTGTAACCTTAGATCACTGATTAGGACTTTAGCTATGTCTTTTGCTACTGATGATAAAAACTTAGTTTTCGAAATACGTATATAGCTTTTTTAATATTATTGTTTGTGGCTTAAGGAAAATTATTTTATTTTATTAACTTTTCGCCACAGTAAGATTAAATTTTAATTTATTATAAATTCGTACAAAAAACATATGTATACGAATTTTGTAATTAGTAAATTTTAAATAACAATATAATTTACATGTAAATCTTAGTAATGTTCTTAAAATATTTACAAGATTAAAGCGTGAAAATGAAGTTAAAATATCATAAATTAATGTAACAATTGATATTTAATTCTCTATTTCTATTATTATTTATATATATTTATATATATTTATATATATTTATATATATATATATATATATATATATATATATATATACCGGGTGTTCGTTCGTCAAGTTCGTATGGGCGTTTAACATGTAATTTCGATAAATTGCGATATACTACTTTCTCGAGTAAAATTCGAAGAAATACTTAGAATACTTTTCGATAGGACATAAAAGGTTCTATTATTTGGTTTTAGTTTCAATTTGCTAGCATGTGCCGTTTGGGCGCTAGAATTTTTTGATGATTTTTTGGTTTTTATTTTTTTTCTCAAAAACTATGAGGTGTAGGAAAATAAGCATGGTATGGAAAAATGCGGAATAATGAGTACGATAATTGAGTGAAAAAACCATTATTCTACAATGCATCGTTTATGACTTTTTTCAAAATTTGCTCAAAAAAATCTGAAAAAATTCAGTAACATAGAGAAAAAATTAGCTATATAATAGATAAGTAACTTTTTTCTCTAATTCATACTGATTTTGCAGGAAAAATTATTAAAAATTCTAAAAAACATTTTAGAATTTTCAATAATTTTTCCTGCCAAACCAGAATGAGGTAGAGAAAAAAGTTACTTAGCTATTATATAGCTAATTTTTTTCTCTATGTTACTGAATTTTTTCAGATTTTTTTGAGCAAATTTTGAAAAAAGTCTTATTTTGAAAAAATCCCAAGGGTCCCGTCAAATTTTCAAAAATTCAGTTTTTAATTTTTTTCTACTAAACGATTCATCGTAGAATAATGGTTTTTTCACTCAATTATCGTACTCATTATTCCGCATTTTTCCATGTCATGCTTATTTTCCTACACCTCATAGTTTTTGATAAAAAAAATAAAAACCAAAAAATCAAAAAAAAATTCTAGCGCCCAAACGGCACATGCTAGCAAATTAAAGCTAAAACCAGATAATAGAACCTTTTATGTCCTATCGAAAAGTATTCTAAGTATTTCTTCGAATTTTACTCGAGAAAGTAGTACATCGCAATTTATCGAAATTACATGTTAAACGGCCATACGAACTTGACGAACGAACACCCGGTATATATATATATATATATATATATATATATATATATATATATATATATATATATATATATATATATCTGCTTGTCACGTAATAGATAAAGCAAGATATTTACTAAACGGTCATTTAACAGGCATATAATCATCATTTTTAAATGTCAAACATCATTGTTTGAATAATTTTCATATAGAAAACCAAAATAATATTTTTTAACAAACTATCATAATAATTTAGTGAAAAATAGCTAATCATATATTATTTGTTTAATTACCGAAATTCTATTTTAATTAAAAAATTAGTTTATAAGCAAATTTTTTGATTTGTTGGCTATTGCCAACTGCATATCAAATTTTGATAAAGTTATAGCAATTACCAGTACTTATTACCGAAATTAAATTTACTTTAGAAATTTACATCTCTCCTATTTTTACGATTGATCTTTTAATAAGATAACAACAAAATTATTTAATTTTTATTCCAGTAATTTACATATTTGAGTGCAACTGTGCAACATAAAAATACTAACTCAAAAGAAGTAGTAGATAAACGAACAATTTACAGTTAATGCATTTTTTTTTTTTTAGATTTTTTTGTCGAAAATCTATACGGATTATCGGCTGATATTCACTATACGGGTTCAATTTATATTTCAATGATATCTGCTTTAATCCAGTAGTTTTAATCAAGCATTCTTATTCCGAAAATAAGAAATTTTTAGCGCGATACTGATATTTACAGTATTAAAACTTATTTTGAAAATTCATTTTAGACATATTGGTTATAGGTAAGTTAAGATAAACTATTTGTCATGACAAATGTGGTAGAACTTGCTGCTGCAAGTTAGGTTAGGTTTATGAGGTTGATTTGTTAATATACATATATACAGAAGTTTAAAGTCACATGAAGAATTTTTCGTTGTTTTCAATGTAAAAAATGAAAAATAACAGTTATCTGGTAGCAGAGCTTTGAAGCAGTCCAAATTTGTAACTGCTCCGTTCTAGTATTTATTTAAACAACTGCTCCGGCTGCTCCACTACGCGCTTGGAGCAAAATAATACTGCTCCGAACTGCGGGTTCAGCTTCAACTCCAACTCCAAAGCTATGTTATGTAAACAAAGACAAAATATAAAGCAGTTTTCGCAACATTCGCACATGTAGCCTGCCTTCCTATACTTTCTCTTATTCGTCCTTACTTTCTTTATTTCAATTTAATACTTCACCACAATCTCGCAGAATTATTTCATCTTCGACTTTTCTTTTTAAGTTAATTAATAACTGCATCGATGACTCCGCATCGCATCGCACTACTCTCAACTACAATTTCATCTTCCTTCCTCTATAAGAAGTCCAAATACTTTTTATCTGCCTGTTGCTCATTCTAATCGTCTAACAAAGTCTCCAATTTATCATATGCGTTACTCATTTAATAAGTTAGAATTATCTATACATAGATATTTTTTCATGTTCTCTTCGTATTTTTATTAATCATTTAGAAATTGTACACACTTAATGTTATTTAGATAATTTATGTATTATATTTTATATGTAAGTCTGTTTGTATCATTTGCGCCATTTAATTGGGATGTTGCCTGTTTGGTGTAACTAAATAAATAAATAAATTCAATATGTCAAAAACGAATTTTCAAAAATTTTAATATTGTAAATGCATTTTAGTGAATCCAGTTTAGTCAAAAACTAAATTATTTTAGTTAGTTACAGATGGACATTCAGACGAATAACATCTGCTTTAAATTACGTCAATTATTTGCATTAGTTCGTAAATATTTAATGCAGCACTAGCACTAGACGCAGTTTATTAGTTGCTTGTCTAAGAGTTAATACGTACATACTCGTATTTCGCCTCGTATTTCGATTTATTCGTTGCATTTTTACATATAAAGATTATTTTATTTTTATAGAATGTATGTATACATACATACATACATACACAATCACGCCATATACCCAAAAGGGTGTGGCACAAACTCTTTTCATTATTCCGAAATCAGTCGCCTCCAAACACTCCTATCCTATGTATGTATGATTGTGTATATTGTGTTAAACGTATTGTAAATAAAAACATAAACAATAAATTGTTATTAATGGGCTCATCTTGTAAATTTAAGTTTTTTTTTTAAGGTATACGGTTGCGTGGACGTCCGATGCGTAGTTGGAGTAGTATGATTGAGAGTGCTTTTCGTGAGCTAAAGTTTCCAAGTAGTAGAAATAGAAGAGCATGTATGACAGTGTGTGGAATGTATGTGGAGTATTTGAATGTGGATGAGGTCAAAGTTGCTTGTCTGGATAGGAATGTTTGGAGGAAACTGATTTCGGGATAGTGGAAAGAGTTTGTGTCACATCCTTCTTGGGTACATGGCGTGACTGTGTATGTATCTATAACTTATATTGAATTAAAATATTCTACTCATAATATTACGTAACACAGTGGCGTAGCCAGGAACTTGTCATGGGAGGGGTTACTAAAGAAATGATATAATATTAATTAATAAAGATAATACTATAATTTGCATAAAAAATAAAGAGCAATAAAAACTATTTTTATAAAAATGAAAGTAAAATAACATTCAAGTACATTTAAGCAAAATAACATTTCACAGACGTAGTTGAAGTCGTCTTGGGTTTTTTGATAATTCATCCAGTACTTCCTTCGTCTGTTGTAATTATAATGTTGCGATGAATATTCAGTAGTTTAATTTTATATATCAACGTAGTTTAATTATATTGCTGATTTTGGTTTTTAGCCGTTCAGGTTTTTGGGAGGGTTTTAACCCCCCGTAACCCCCCCTTAAATACGCCACTGACGTAACATCATAATATATATATATAAAATGTTTTCTAATATTTCTAGTTTTATTTCTATATATGATATGTACCTATATATTTGCTACTCATAATATATAAAATGTTTTCTAATGTTTCTAGTTTTATTTCTATATATGATAACAAATTTTTAATAATTTTATTAACTATCACAAATTTCTTTTCTTTAAATACTGTCACACAAAAAAACTTGTCAAAAAACTTTTCAATTTTTCACAAAATTTTGTGCAATAGATCAAATTAAAATTTGAATACAAATTAAGCATTCAAATTAAGAAATTATGTACAAAAAATACATTCAATATTAAATGAAATATACTAGTAAAATACGATGCAAAAATTATTTTCTGTAAATATGTAAATAATAACATTTTCATAATATTAATTAGTGATAATACAACTAGCATTTTAAAAATAGTCCGTGCAGTAGAAAACAACGCAACAGAACAGAGCATAGGAAAAGAGTATTCGAATTAAGCAAATGCGCAGATACAGATACAAAGTTCGTCATTTATGTATTCGAGTATTCATATTCATTCAATTTCATTCGAAATATCTCGAATAATTTTCATAATCGAATGATCGACTATTTTTCATTCGAATTATCCCATCACAAATTATTATTAGTGATTTTGTAAATCTCCCTGTAAAGATGTTTCCGCCCGATTATTCAAATTAAGAGTTCTGAAAGATTTTTCACTATATTTAAATTTTTTTTATAAATTTATATGGCATATTTTGAAAGAAGAAAAAAAAAAAAGGGAACACTTATTTTTTATGTAGATTAACATACATAAAATATCCACACTTGCAACATTTATTTACACCCATTAAACGCAATTTTAAATTTATTTATTATAACAGTTACTTAATTTGTCTGATTTAGAAGTGAACATTTAACTATACCACTAAATAGAATAATGATAAAATTATCGAATAAAATATTAGCTTTATACGATTAGTGTTAAACGTTTTAAAAAATATATTAGTTTTTTCTAAAGAGTCTTATTAGAATTATTTTAGAATTTTATCACATTTCTCTTTCGAAACTGCAGTAAAAATGCCTAGCTATAATGTTAATATAGTAGAAACTATTTGCAAACAAATAATAATGCGCAAAGTTGTTGATTCAAAACGTTTTGATATTTACACTAGAAAAAAAAATGAAAAAAGTGAAGTATAAGTATATATTTTATAAAGCAAATTTTATAATTATTGTGCATATAGAAAAATATATCCTTAAAATTTGTTTCAAATCGTATAAACAGTACATATATCTAAAATGAATTTAGAATAATTTTTCAGAAAAATTGACAACACTGCATAATAATAAAAATACCTAATTTTTTCAGGTATATAGAAATTTTGTTTAAATAATTGATTAAAATTGGATAAAATGTATCTAAAATAAAAATTATTTTTTAAAATTTGACATTGCAATAATAAAATTATGTAATTGTTATTGATACTAGAAAAATAAAATTTAAAAATACGACATATAATTAAAATTATGTAATTTTTATAAATGCTGGGTGAATATTTTCTAGAAATTGAATTAAATTCTGATATATAATATAGCCATATAATAAAATTTTAATAATTTTTTCCTTTGAAATTTGGCAACACTGTACAATAGTGAAATTATATAATGTTTTTTTTAGGAGATTATTTTCTAAAAATTTTAATAATCTCAGATAAATAGTAGCAATTAAATTTTTAAAATTTTAGTATTCTTTTTCTCGGAAAGTTGGCAACACTGTACATTAGTAAAATTATATAATTTATGTGGACACTAGAAGAATATTTTGTGAAAATTTGTTTAAAATCAGATAAATAATATAGCTATAATGAATTTTTTAAAACTTTAGTAATTTTTTTTCACGGAAAGTTGGCATCACTGAAAAAAAATAAAAATGCATGACCATCTTGGGCACTAAGTAAACCTATCCTGAAAATTTCATTAAAGTCAGTTGAACCGTCTAGGACAAGTTGCGATCACAAAATTTTGACTGACGACAGAACGAGCGAACTGACGATACACATATCCTACCCACATAAACTAAGTTCAGATTCGTCATTTAGAGGCTATATAAAAGATTTCTATATATGTATTTTTTAATTTTGGGAAATATTACAGACACCTTACCAAACACTATACCACTTTTCCTTCCAGTCAAAGTGGTAAAAACAAACAAGCAATATTACAAAAAAAAGATCATTTTTGTAGATGAGCAGTAGTAACTGTTATTGAGTAAATACATCGAATATTTTCATGAAAATTGTCGTTTTTAAATCGTATGTAAAAACATCACACATACATACATTTTTATGAAAAAATTTAATTACTTTGTAAAATAGTATAAAAGTGATTTAAAAAATCATATCTGCAAATATGGGTGTATCTAATTTGTTCAAACAAAAAAAAATGTACATAGATTAAGTATGAGTCATCAGGTCGATAATATTTTACTGTTTACATGATTAGAAAAATTTCTGAACTAGACAGATAAATGTACAATGTATGTAATTAAAATACTAAAAAAAAAAACATCACGTTACTATATTTAAATGTAAATAAACAATAAAAAAACAAAAATCAATTCATAAATAAAGTTGTGTACTGAAAATTTACAAAAAAGTGTTGTTGACGTCAATAATTAAGTTGATTTTTGTCGATATTATTACTTAAGTGTCAAATGAAAAAAATTATAAGTATTTCTGAATCAAAAAGTTAAATACAAATACTCGACAAATATAAATTTTTTTTCACCTATGAAAAAGAATATTAAGAAACAGATAAAAAATGCATATCCCCACGTGGATTAAAATCGATTTTCTGCATCATGAAACATAACTAGCACTGAATCACAATTATAGGAAGGAGTATTATAAAATATTTAATTGAAAATGTTATACTAATATCATATTCTACATCAAACACAAAACATTTAAAAAATTTCATTATCTAATATAGTATTTGAAATATATGAATCATGTAATATCAATAAGAAAAACAAAAACATTATTAAAAAAAAAGAAATATTTAGAATTTACATTATACTTAATAAAAATAAATTCAAATTTTTTATATATATAAATATGAATATAAACTATTAGCACTACATTTCTAAACAACAAATAAGCAATGGACTTGTATATTGCACATAACCTAAATTTATATGACGTTGGTGGATGTTAATAATTTATTTATTTAAATATTAAATAAATATATAAATATATATATATATATATATATATATATATATATAATAAGAAAAGTAACACCCTAATTAAAAAGAAATTAAAATATATCTAACAAAGTTTTATTAGACATAAATAATAAATATTTTATAATTCCAATAGAAATAAATTAATTAATAAAATATAGAATATTACTTACCAACAAAAACAAGTGCACAAATTATAAAGTATAGGGCGAAAACACTGTGAGCACACTAGATGTTTGGTGCGTCCAAAGACCTCTCCGTACCGTCAAGTAGAGAGATCACTAATACACTATCGGTTTATTTTGACCTAATTTTAAATGCTTTAAATAATGTTTGCTACAATCAAAATTACAAACTGCTTCACCTTACACTCGAAGATTTATACAAATCTGACGTCATTTTCTAAAGTCAACACAGTTGCTCGAAACATGAAGGCAAATGGTTTACAAAACACAATACTGACAACACAACGTGGCACAATTCCACTATACCCCATGCCATTATACTACGACTATTATATGCTATATGAAGAAACATGAGCACCAACTGTAAAAAAAGAAATAAGTAAATAGACGCTTCTTTATGCGGCCGCACAGAGGTACACGTGTTGACATCTACTGACAACAATTAGATTTAACATAAGTATATATTTCGTTTCGAAACGTATTTTGGGCAATTCCAAATAAATAAATAAATAAATGAATGTAAACGTTCAGGCAACACATTTTATTGATAAGAAGCGTCCACCGTTTAATTATAAATACCCTTGTACTAATAATCAACAGCTTCATTCACAGTTAGCAGTGTTTCATTACAAAAATTTAGAGAAAATTGCATTTTAGATTGTTGTTTTAAACAGTTTCCATCATAATAAAAACAACGCAAACAACCAAAGTATACGAAATATTAGTATTATCCGTGTAATGCATATGATAACATCTTTGTCATAATGATAATAATAATAATACGTATAACAATAATTATTAGAAATGCATATAGAATATAGATAATAAATTCATGTGCAACTGCAATACATTATCCGTTCGTATTGCTGTGAAGAAAATTTATTTGCGCACAGCCACATGTTTACCACTTATATATTAACATTATAGCAAATATGTGCTGCCGGATTTGTAAATTAATTCATTAATTCTACCATCATCATATATCATCGTACGATAATATAAAGCATAAAAATAATATTGCGTATCATATACATACATATATATATATATATATATATATATATATATATATATATATATATATATATATATATATATATATTGAATTCCCTAAATTGCAAGACTAGAATCGTGTCGGGGCTGTTTTATTACGATCACATAAGATAAAATTGCACACAATTTGTATTGTATTCATTGCATATATTATATATGTATGTGTAGTATTTCGTGGAGCTTTGCCCTAGCGAAAATACATCCAAGTTGAGAAAGAGCAGTCAAGGGACTACACAGCACTTTTTCGTTTTAGTTTTTTCAATTTTATTATCATTAAAAAGTGAAGTGACAAGTCAGTTCTTCAAATTGAATTCGTAGCCGCTGAGTGATTGTTTCAACAAAACAGACAGACCATCAAAAATAACCTTTTTCTTCAAGCGTACCTATCAAACGTATATTGATATTACGTTACTATATTGCCTATGTAGAAGGCGGTCATTATGCTACTAGTACAATAATGAGAACATTATTATACAATAGTTACTTACTATATAGAACACATCTCTCTGACATCTCCGGCCGTCATATTGAAAATAATGTAGTGACAATTGCAGTGTTTGTTTTCGCTTGAATTTAAATTTAATTATTTGACCATCTTAAAAGAAGTACAAGATATGCGCAGTGCACACCGCCAGATTTGTCAGAAATTGCATATTCGACTAAATCAACATTAATTTTCACAAATCGCGTAACGAATAATACTGTTTTACAACTATTAAGTAGTAAGATTATGGTTTCTTGGTAGGTATTTTTAGTTTAGTTTCATTTGGAACGCTTGAAGAAAAAATAGCATATGTCACTCGGAATAGAAAGCTCTCTCTCTCTCTCTTGTAGTTCGCCCAGATTGCTCTGAGCTCAAGACAATAAAGATCGCTTTCTACTTCTCGTAACATAACATACTATTATTACACTTAGAAAATATACGTACGTTAACAGGTAAGTAGATAAGATATACACATTGCGGCAAGCATGGAGCTAATCTAATACATTATGATTTTGATCAATTTTTTTCAGTTAATTTTGTCATACTCTATATGTAAATAAGTCATAAAATTTTATTCAAATTATATATATATATATATATATATATATATATATATATATATATATATATAGGTATCTTCTTTATATTAAATATGAACCAAAACTAAAATGATCATACATAGTTCCATAAACATTAAATTACATATAGAGCATTTGAAAATATTCGGTTCTTTATAGAAAAATTTGGTCCTTAATACAACAACGTATGTACTTACTTGTTGTACAAGTTATGAAAATATAAAAATCATACATAAAATGTATATTTTATGTTTTGTGGTAGTACGCAAATAGATATAAATATCATATCATTCAATATGCGATACCATGAACACAATATTATTCTTCTTTATGCTTCGATTATTAATATGTGTATTACAAACGCAAAAAATTGCTCCGATGCAAAAAGAAAAAGAACGATATTGGAAAATGATGATTTTCTTTGACTAATATCTATTCAAGCAAAGTACACTCGGTATATTCTAACTGCTGAAATAGTCCAGTACTGATCGTGAACATCAATCATATTAAATAATTCATAAACGTAGGTCATGGAAATCTAAAACCATGTAACACTACAAATTAACATTTCATAATTAGTAAGTAATTATTTAATATGAAAGAAAATCATTTTGTAATGCTAGGGGTTCGTGTTTTTGCAAGAATATTTTTATGAAAATCCTGAGCAGCCAAACATTCAAAATCTAGTACAATATAAATAAAATCATTAAATAATATTTATGAATTTACTATCTATTATTATCAAACAAAGAAGAAAAATGCTAACGTTTTAATCACAAACGAAATGGAATTCATTAGCTTCCATTTTCCGATCGAATGTAGTAAACATAGGAATGTTTTGCTGTTCGAGATGTAAGTGATAACATTTACAAGAACAGTATATGCTTTCAGCACATACAGCCGCCTTCCGAATCTTGTTGTTCGTTTTGTAGTGGAGGTTGAGTTTGCAAATCGACAGCTGCGCACAATATTAAGGAAAACAAGTGATTTTCTATTAACACAACAGCAGTACAATGCAAACACAAACACACACACACACACACACACACATGGCCGCTGTAGTATTGTATGCGAAAACTTACGAATGTCAAAAGTCAAAAGGAGCTCTTTAGCATCGTTGATTCGTAAAAACAAAGAAAGAAAAAAAATTAACAACGTGCATCAATCATGCATGCTTATGACTTTGGTGAATCAGAAAAAACAAAACCGTTTGCGTCACATATGTAATTATTAGCCTTCATTAAATACAATTTCTATTTTTTTTCATTTAACCATAAATAATTATATATATATATATATATATATATATATATATATATATATATATATATATACAATTTTATATATATATATATACAATTTTATATATATATATATATATATATATATATATATAAAATTACTTAAAAATCTGTACATTGCAATTTCTAAATAAGATAATAAATAATAAGTGTATATGTAAATAATTAATACATAACACATGCGAGTTATATCAATAAAATTATATAAAATGTCTAAATATCAAAAATCGTATAATATACTGCTGTGCCATTAAACAAAGCATACCAGATTAAAATGTTTTAACATAAAATATAACGTAATTGTAAATTTTAATATTCGCACTTTTAAAACGCAATGATTTATGTAAACCAAAAATAAATTAGACAAATAAAGCTGCATTGTCTCTGAAACAACAACATACATCAAAATCAATATTTAACAGAATAGAAATAAATGTTTTCTTGTCTTAATTGTGTTTAGGTTGATTTCAGAAATAAATGTATGTAAGTACTAGTCTAATCAATTAGTGGTCTAGGAGCAACATCATCCTGGCAACAAATTATTGTGGAATCAACATAACATAATAAAATAAGAAATCAAGTGAAAAATACAATTAACAAAAATTGTCAACATTCACAATGTTTTCTTCATATAAAATAACCAGAATAAAATAAATAAATAAAAAATATTGGAATCTGATGAGCTTGTTCCCATTATGAAAGGTATGCCCAACGATGATGATTCACGAACTACAATCATTAAGTGATAAAAAAATGATATGATATGATATAAAACCGAAACGTATTAGTAAATCGATTTTATTCAATCATTGAATGCTCTTGTCATTCAATACATAATATAGTTAGTTGTTTTTCTCTTTCTTACTATTTGTTTTTTTTTTTTAATTTTTGTTAAATATTAGTAAAATTATGTAAAAAAAAAAATAGTAATATATATTAAATTTTTCAAGTATAAGCTAATGAATTGTAAGGATAAGACACTTTAATCCCTAGGTTTGTCATTGATTCACGTTAAACGGTATGAAATTTAAAAACTCGCATTTTTATTAATATAAAGAAACAATAATCATAATAATTATTATCGAGGCAACAATAATATAAATAATATTTAAATTTGCTTTTCATTCAGGGAACTTAGGAAATTGTAAGAAGGAACTATATTATGTGCTGAAATTCTAAAGCATCAATGATCCGGTACATAATATAGTTCAATTTTATAAGAAATATAAAAATTTATACCCTACGGTAATAAGGTAAGCTCTAAATGATTAAGTAAACCGAGGGTAAATTTCAGCATGCACAACCTCCATCTGGATCTTTTACTTCGTTCGGGGTATCTTTCAATACGACTTCTTGCACTAAGAAAAATAATTAAGGAAAATAATCAAACAAAATAAAATACCTAACTATATATGTAAGTAAACGAAACAAAAAAAAAAACATTTAAAAATAAAACATCTCAAAAATATTGTGACCAACTAACATTAATCGACTATAAAACATAAATACGCAATACAAACATGCAATAATGCAAAAGGATACTGTCTTCTGGTGGCTTGTTTTCCGTTGAATCCATACCAGGTAAAGCGGCTGCCACGCGCCTAAATAACTGCAACCAACACACCATATTTATTCACAACTAAAAAATGACAAAAACAATTCGTTTTGATATGTATATATATAGTGAAATTTTTATTCAAATGGGATTCCAAAGCCAATTAAGAATTTTTAATAATTGACTTACGTCTCTACATACTAACTGCTTTTAATCCGTTCCGTTGAACGATGAAAACAAATTACGTGTTTCGTGGCTTGATTCAACCGAACTAGCTTATTGCTTTCAACGTGCTACGTTTATGCATAGTTTTCCAACGTTTAAAAAATTATAACTGTCAATCAATATAAATGGTAAATGTGCTTTTATTTTTTTCGCATATCTGACAATCCTAAACTCATATCCTAGCAACGAAACAAAAAATAAATAATGTTTGGTTTTTTTCTAAACGTCAAAGCCGTCAAAGTTTCGAGATTTTGTGCGATTTTGTGAGGTGAAAATTTTTACAGGGTATCATGTAACCGTAGTAAATGACTCATAGCTTTGGAATCCTATTTGAATAAAAATTTCACTATACTTAAATTCTACTAACGAAAAACTTTCTGTAATCTTTTATATATATATATATATATATATATATATATATATATATATATATATATATATATATATGTATTGTTATCTTGCATAATATTTGACAATTTCTTTGAAGGTTATAATAGTAAAAACAGTGGCTTGATTAGAAGCTAATCTTAAATGTATGCATAATAAATTTTTAATCAAATTTACTCAAATAAATTTTACCTAACTTTACACGTAAATGATTAATTTTATCAAAATATTTATGTAAGAAATATAATCAAAAAATAATACGTAGAAAAATATATTGTGAGAATGTATTTACCAAAAAAACAATGTAATGTAACTAAATAAAAGATCTGTATGAAGTAACGTACTTGTTTAACATTGTAGCCTGCCTTGGCGCTAGTTTCAATAAACATAACATTAAGTTCTTTGGCTTTTCGTTCACCCTCTTCAGTACTAACTTGTCTCTTGTCCGACAAATCTGTTTTATTACCTACTAGCATGATAATAACATCACTACCACGCTCCGTTCGTACATCGTCTATCCATTTTGATGTCTGGTGAAACGAATTTGCATCTAAAATTATATACACGTTAAATATTTGTTAAGTAATTATAGAAATTGAATCATTTACTAGTAATATCATAGACAACAACAGCTACAGTCGAGTCTCTGATATATGAAGGAATTAATGAACGAAATCTTTCTTGTCCAGCAGTATCCCATAACTGTAGTCGAACAGTTCGATCTTCTAAATACATTGTTTTCGATAAGAAATCTATACCTATAGTTGCCTAAAACAAACAAACAAAATTTATTATTATTCAATAATAGCAAACAAACAAAATATTCAATAATGCAACTAATCATTAAATATCATTTGACAATGAAATTAACAGGCTTTAGCTCTAATATAGCTAAAATAAAATAATACGATACTAAAAAAATACATTACATATTTCAGATTATTTTTGTTAATATGACAATTTATATGTTAGAATTATAAGAATTTTTTTATGTTTCATTGCAAAGGTAAATAATACCTTTACATCTAATATATTACAAGTTTATATACCCAGCGCAAAATTATTTATGATGTCAAGAGATAAACTTACACCCCTGACCTTAGTCTACCCCCTCCATTTTTCCAATAAAATATATCAATAGTTTGTTTTTTTTTAACACCAAATATAACAGACACCTGTTTCTTCATTAGAAAATTTATAAAATTTCTAAATATTGTAAATGCTAACTTAAAATATAAATATGTTTAGAATTTCTTTCAATGAAAAATGATGACTAATTCATTGTACTTTATGGTATTTTAAAATATGTAATATTTAATTTAAAAAAAAAAAAACAATATAATAACGAAAATAAAAGAAAGTAAAAACTATGTATAATAATAAAAAATAAGTTATTAACTATAAAATTTTAAATAATATATTTTTTGACTTACCTGATAAGTATTATCAAAACTGTCGTACATAAATCGTGTAATTAGCGATGTTTTACCAACTGAAAATAAAATTAATTTCATATTATTACAAAAATTAGAATAATAATTAAAAAAATCTGTAACACATTTTAATTATATTCTGTAAACATAATACGAGCGATATTCCCGTTATGTAGGTGTCAAAAATTTTACAACACCCACACAAACTGATATGACGTTTTAAACTAGCTAATCATTTATTATAACATATACGAAACTATGAAAAAGTAGTGTAAAACTATAGATTTTATGTACACAAATAATTAAAGAGAACAGATAATAAGCTGTCTGTGATTATAAAGTAATTTTACATACCACTTTGCTCTCCAAGGAACACTAGCTTAAATTTCCGTAAAGGATTTCCAAAGTCACCAGATGTAGACATGATTTTTTATTAAAAACTAACGAAATTTTTACAGAACCGACAATACTTGTATCACAGTAAAATACATGAATAGACAAAAGTGACAGAAAGAGCCACGGCAGCGAGGATGGCAGTCGACGGCCACTCCTTTGCTTGGCAGCACTGTCGTTCTCTATTCGTTGGCGGCGCGCGCCACGTTTGCTGTGCTGTGAATTTATCAGCTGCGTTCATTTTACTATTTTATGATTGATCTTGTTGTAATTGTAAGGATCACTATGAAAAATAATTAGCACTGTTGATTCAATATTCATTTATTTATTTATTATAATTTTTATTGTACGTACAACATAATTTATATTTACATATAAAATGAATTTTTAATTTAAAATAAAATTTACAAATTACCTATGTACAGTAATACGTTAATATAAGTTATGGTACAAGAAAAACTATATTTATTCATATTAATTTGTGAAATTAATCAATTTATTAATTAAATTTGCATTTATTTGCAAACTACAAAACATATTTATATATATATATATATATATATATATATATATATATATATATATATATATATATATATATATATATATATATATATATTATTTGGTAACTAAACAAAAATAGTGTACGCATTAATTTTCACATTTAGTTTTTGGCATAACTATATCGACATTAATATGGGAATTGTTTACTATTTGATTTAAAAAAATATGTTTTGTATCATCAAAAAGTAAATAGTCAGTATGGCCCCTTGCCCTATTCAAAATAATAAATTTATAAATTGGTAGAAAATTACAATATCCAATTTCTTTTAGGTGGATTCGGATCATATTCAACAACAAGAGTATTGCAAATTATATCGTAACCAGTTCGATTATACTGGAATAAGAAAAATGCAAAACAAAAAGGAAACATAATAGCCAGAATAAAATTTTTTATGAACGATCGTCCAAAGGCAACGAGAAAACCTAAATCCTTGGCGGGATATACAAGTATTGTTTGTCGATTGTTCCGATTGTCCGCTGGCCGAACTTTTGTTGCAACCACAACAGTTATACCTAAAAGTGACTTACCAGGAGTTGCACAGCCAAATCGTAACTCACTTGTCCCACGAAGCCAATAAACCTAAAACAAGTTCATATTTTAATAGCGAATTCGTAATTACAAATTCAAAACAAAACACATTTAAATTGAACTTTTACGATTACTTAACATGTTTATAATACGATAAAAGTTTGTTTTATAGATGCTAAAATTATATTCATACATTAAGTAATGTAGCAGATTTAAAATACTAAAACAATTTTCAAATGATAAAAGCAATTACTTTAATTTTCTTCTAAATCATAATATTATAATGCCAAACAAAGTCTTTAATTTAAAAATCAATTTACCTCATATGCACAAACAACAATACGATGAATTCCTTCAAGAATTAAAATGCCAGTTGTAATTTCTGTTCCAAGATGTATATCCGCAATAGTTGTTATAATATCATCTTTAACAAATTGCCAATTTCTAGAAAATAAAAAACTTTTAGGTAATTACTAGTAAACGTTTATATCATAATAATAATAAAAGAAAAAAAAACTTACGATGTATCCATAATTTCCAAAGCAATTAAGGTAAGGAATAATTTCACAACAAATAGAATAACAAAATCCACGGCTTCCGCTAATACTCTTTTCCATACTGGAGGTATTACAAATTCATATGCTTCATTTTGTACTAATTCTGGAAAGTTAACTATAATAAAAATGTTGTTTACCATTCTCTTATAAATATATCATACACATTTACCATTGTTGTTGTATGGCCTGTTTTGTGGTTGTTGGTTGTTCCGAACATAATTTTCTTCTGGTCGACTTGAAATAGTATTTGTTAAAGTATTACCAGATTGGAGAAGATTGTTAAACATTAAATAGTATGGAAAACATGATGATATATTTTGCCACATACGTGCCTGATTCACCCAGGATTCCAATGCTTTTACATATTCTTCTCTATTTTGAAACACTGGATATGATGAATCAGTTTCTGGGCATTCCCTTCCTTGATCAGCATTTACATTATTTGTCATTATTATTACGTAACTAGACAAATAATTACAATATAATTACATTTTCAAATATCATTTATATTTATTTAGTTTTTACTTTCTCAATTAATAACACATAACCTCACTGATTAATAATACAAAATGTTTTTCTGTTTGCTATAAAAAACTAGAAATTTTATATATAACATATTAAAAATCATTATTTATTGTTTGTTTTGAAATTGAATACTGACACTGCATGTTCGTGCAAAAACGAAAAAAACAGCTGCTAGCTCTGATTACTGAACCTACTTGACTTGACTTGACTGAATTCAATTTGGCAACTTACTATTGCTTATTACTGCTACTTGACAGTTCGTTATCTGTTGTTTTTTTTAATCTTAGAAATGTTTTATATTTATTATTGATATAATAATATTATCATATGTTATTAAAGTAATAATGACACATATTTGAAAAATAATAAAATAGAAATTTTTTTTTCTATATTATATATATATATATATATCTAAAAATGAATAATTGATGTTATTTTCAGGGTTACTATGTCAGGTGATAAAATTGAAACTTGCTCTTTAGAATGATTTTTAATTCACGTAATATAACGTATACATATGTATGTACATATGTCTCTATTATAATAATTTTGTATACATCAATTTTATAATTCATTATGTAATAGATTTATTCAACAAAATATTATACACATATGCTTACATAACATAAATACACATTTGGTCACATTTACATCGATTTGAGCGTATATAATTCAACACTAATTATAATAAGGTGTTTCTCTAAATTCAGCTAATGAATCCATTGCTTCATCGGAGACCTATTCTATGATATCAGAAAAATTAGAAACTCAACTTATTTTAAATTTTGCATATTTAGAAAAAAAATACTTTGGTTTTACTACGTCTGATTTTTAATTTCTTTTATTTTACTGATGCCATAGAATGAGTTTCCGATAAAGCGAATGAAATCAACCAGCTGAAATTTGAGAATCGCCTATACATATTATCATACTAGTAATAGTTAAAAAAAAGGGTAGCAAATAAGTTACTATGTACAGCTACCAATAAAAAATACGTATTAAAATAAAAATATTTGCATTCTAATAAAATTCATACGTTCAGTCCTATTAAAGAAATATATAAATAAATAAAATTTATTGTACATTTATTTAATATTGGGAATTGGGCGAAGGTTGGGGAGGTCTGTTAAGATGAAAATTATTTGAATTTGAAACTGTCGATAAAAGCTGTGTTGGTGGGGACTGTCGAACATCTCCACCAACTTGTCTCGTACTGTATCCTGACTGAGTTCCCGTCGTATTTCCTTTAGTACTATAGGAAGCAGAAGAACTGTAATTACCGTTAGTAGCATTAGTAGCCGTGGCATTTCTTGGGGTTGTATTTGAACCATGATATGAACCATAACTAGAATCATCAGATTGTGCAGACTGGCCACTTCCTCCTCTTCTTTGTTGCCCACTAACTGTTCCATACATAGATTCTGGTCGATTCCCTCGACCAGAATATTTAGGATTTTCTTCATATTTTGGATTATCTGAAGCACCTGATGGGTTGTTTCTGGTTCCATAAATTCCAGTATTATTAGCAGAATTATTTCCGTAACCTCCAGGAGCTTCAGTTCGTGTTGCCATTCCAGGACCAACAGATCGTACACCGTAAACGCTCTCAGAACGTTGCTGCATTTGATTTTGAACATTTTGATTTTGAACATGACTTTGTTGTTGTTGATTTAAACGCATTGGATATAAAGACTGGGCTGGTACCAATGGACCTGGTCTTGGAATAATATCTCTATTTATTGCAGTGTTCGATTTTGCATAGACAGACTGAGATCGGTTCAAATTTGCACGAGTTAATGGAGGAGATTTGCAGTACAATGATTTAGTTCCGCCATATAAGGACTCTACTCTTTCTAATTTCGTTGGAGGTGCTGAATATAGACTTGCTGATGTTACACTTGCACAGTAGCCACCACCTGCACCTGTAAAACATACATCTATATAAATAGAAATACAAACAAATATGCATTATTTTATATACATACCAGTAGTAGAGCTAGGTCCTCCGGCTGGTCGGTAAGTATTATAGGTTGAACCATGGCATTTTGGGGCAGGTTTGTCTAAATCATCATAGGTATCTTCATCAGAATGTACACTTGATGAATCTCCATCAATTGAGCCTTTTTCTCTACGGATATGTCGACGTGGATTGAAGATAAATTCATAAATCAATCCAGAAATCATGCCACCGGCTAATGGACCAATCCAGTAAACCCAATGATTTTCATATTTGTTTAAAACAAATGAAGGGCCCAAAGAACGAGCTGGATTTAAATATGGCATCTGCATTACAAAAAAATATATTATTTATTGATATATTTTAAAATATTGAACAACTAAAAATAGGTAACTTAAGGCTCGAAGGTACGTGAAACTATGAAACATATCATTTCGGTTCGTGAAATTACTGAAAATATTGTTCCAGGTCGCAAAAAATATTAAGATTTTCATTTTTGTTTATCAGTAAATTTAAAACTTCTTTAATTAATAAATTTTCTTGTGATTCTGTAAATTTTACGAATTAGGAACCGGAAAGGTATGTAACCATATTTATTTATATATTTATCTACTTATTTGTAAACATTGGTGAGCTAAAAATGAAAAACGTATTTTTCAAAATGGTATACAAGAATTAAATAGTCTCATAAAATAAAACGCTCGGGAATTTAAAGTTCTATAGTTGGGTGAAATTTTATTTTTAAGAGGCTTCACTTCTCTAAAAATTAGACTCAAAAAGTGACTTTACTAGATATGTTTTCATGTCTATACTATTACGAATAAACACTTAAAACTTTTTATAAACAAAGTAAGATTATGTCTCTATGGTGGCATATACTTTTAATCTTGTTTTAGCTGATAGTTGTTTAAATAAAAATTCACAAAAATGAAAAAATTGACGTTTTCTTACGTCTACTTTCTATAGATTTCCAATTACAAAAAAACAAAACATTCCAATCCTACCTTTCACTTTTACAAAAATATTATATTACTTAAGAAATATATTTACTTAATATTAATAGAAATGTTCATATTTTCTATAACAAAGATTTAGTTAATATTATTTACTAAAAATGTCGCTAATAGTTCGTCTCTGCTTGAGACGGAGTAAGACAGATTCAGGCACTAACAAAAAATTAACACATTTCTTGATCACTGTTTGTTTTGAACTTTTGCTAATTTAAAAAGTTTAGTTATTTCATACAATATGATAGACAATATAAATTTTGTATTGATGTTATGAAAATAAAATGAGTTTTTTAATTCTTTGTCAGTTGAATTTATTATTTTTACCACTTCGACTAAAAGAAAAAAATGTTTGATACCGTGTTTGAATAGAAAAGTTTGTAACAGACCCTAATCTTTTGAATACATGACGTGATTGTTTAAAATATGTATGTACATCAAATTAATAAAATTTTGTAGAATTCCGTCATATAATTCTAAATAAAAAATCGGGGCTTAGTGTGTATGTGTTCGTAAGCTTGCTTGCTCGATCGCCAGTCAAAATTTTGTGATCGCAACTCCTTCTAGACCAATTGTTTCTTAAACGATGGTCTATGAACCACTGGTGATCTGTAGCAAAATTTTATTTGTCCGTAAAGAGTTCATAAATTATTTTTCTTATTACAAGTTTTTCGAAACGTTTTAGAATTTTCACTAACCTAACTAATTTCTTACTGCAACTTTATTTTTGTTATTTTTTTTGTGATTTTTTATTACTAAAAAATTATATGTAGAATCTACCGCATAAAATAAATATGTTTAATAATCCTTGTACATTCATATTTTATTATTAAAATAAATGTTTCACAATATTATTATTAGTGATCCGCGATAGAAAATGAAATATTTTATTGTTCTACAGAATATTTTCAATTGAAAACCCCTGTTCTAGATTATTCGTATTCAACCGATTTTAATGAAATATTTAGTAGCCAGAATGTTCATTTTCAGAGAAAAAAAAATATTAAAATTTAATTTTGGCTACAATATTTATCAGAGTTTAACCAAATTTTTTAAAAAGATTCTCCGTGATGATGCTAAATTACATAATTTTACCGATGTCTTTGTTAAACTTTGAAGACAAAAATTTTCAAGATAGATTCTTTTAGTATCGGCAATAATTATAATAATTAAATTTTTGCACAGTTTTGTTAAGTTTTTTAAAAAAAATTGAATTTTATCTACATTTAATTTTATTTAAATTAAATTTTATCAAACAGATTATTCTACTGTCACAACAATTACAAAATTTTATTTTTGCAGAGTATTATCAACATCAATATTCGAAGACAAATATATATATATATATATATATATATATATATATATATACAGTGTGGAAATTAAGTAAGGAATAAATTCAGTAATTCCGTTGATATTAAGTTTTTGGAAAAAATCTCGAAGGGGTATAGCGATTTTGACTACAGCGAAAATTTTCAGCCTATTTTCAGTTTCTTATGTCATTTGTTTTTCATGTTATGACGTCATCGACTTTTTAAAAAATGGCAACCAATATTTTTTATTATTGATTCCGGTACTTGGTACTATTTATTTAGTTTCCAACCCTATAAAATTTTCAATATGTTACATTTAAAAAAAAATGAGAAAAATAGTCTTAAAGTGCAAATATTAAATATATATATATATATATATATATATATATATATATATATATATATATATATATATATATATATATATATAATACATTTTTCCAAATTTTTTATTTTTATTTTATTTTAAATTATGTAAGTTATTTGTTAAAAATATTGAAATATATTGTTTAAAATAACTTTAAACTAATTTGTAATGACCGAAAAATTAAATTATATGAGTAAGTTACATTCTAACTTTTAAATAACTCAATACATATTAATTTATAAAATATATTTTTTAAATTTAAGGTCAAATTTGAATTTGTCTGTTATAGTATCATAACAAGCATCGTCTCCTAAGTGATACGCGTTTTTGTGTAGATGCTTACCAGATAGATTAGAACAAAATTAAAAGCTATGGGTAAACCCATATGTAAATCATTTTGAAATTTGCACAAAGATTGAAAAAATGTAATACATATATTGATGTTGGTAATATTAAGCAAAAATAAAATTTATATATATATATATATATATATATATATAATGGTTGGTTTTCCAAATGTTCCGTGTTTGAATGTTAATTTTTGATTTCGAAACTCTATAGTTCGCATTCGTATTCGTTCACTAAAAATATTTCCTGGACAGATTTTATGACGTCACCTTGCTTACATTTTTCGTGCATTGGTTCTGAATTTGGAAAGACGAGTAGGCATTACAATTTTAATGTAATTTTAAGGTAACAATTTTCAATGTTGTTTCGAAATATTAAATTTGTTTCGCATAAATCTTTGTTTATTTCGTTTACTTTGTTGGGACACTGCTAGTAATTTTCCTTGTCGTAAGTATTCGTACATATGTCATATAAAGATTTAATTGGATTATCTTTAGTTTTGAAAAAGTATTCGTGATTGGTAAATGCACTTTCAAATCAGCCTCATGTTTGGTAGGAAGCGAAATGATATGCAATAAATCAAATTGAGTTTCATAGTTAATAGGTAATTTTTATCTTTATATTTGTTTTTTAGTTCTACAATAATTTAGTATTGTGTTGTAAAATTTTCCATTTCGAACTCTGAAACAATTATAAATTAAAAGAAAATCTGATTTGCTATATGTTAAACGTCCATGACCAATTTTTTTTTTTTTAATTAACACCCTGTGAAGTGTACATAAAATAATTGTTTAATTTACCTATTTTACTTTTAAAAAATCATAACAGTTTACATAAAGAAAAATAATTCTAAATTACAAATATCTAGACGTTAATATAAAAATAATAATAAAGTTAGAAGCAGATATTAGAAATCTAGTAATGTTTGCGTTTATGGCAATGTCAGACGGATTCATATCAGACAGATAAGCCATTAACCAAATATTAATATCGGTATTCAAGACGCAAATAGTAGACGAAACGTGCGAAACGTAAGCGTATTGTAAGAGAAAAAAAAAGACTAAAACGTAAGCGCAAGCATCAAGCAATAATGTTAGTGTCAGACGTTTTAACGATATAAAGTCTCAATCAGACTGCTGTTGTAGTTTTTGCTTTTGCCGTAGTAATAGTTGTAAGCATACTTGACCATTCACACTGGCTTGTGATGCTAGTGAAATTTTTACATACGCATGCGTACTGCAATGACACAAAAAAATAAATAAAATAATTAAATAATCATAATAATAATATAATAATAATAATATTAATAATAATTAAATATTATTTGATTAATTTTGCTTTCTAAAGTCGCCATTTAAATATATTTTATGAATTTGACGTTTGTTTGACATTTGTTTGACGTTTCTAAATAAAAATAGTGCTATCTCTTTTCACTCAACTCTGATTGGCCAATTCCTACGACTATGTAAAATTTTAACCAGAAAGTTTGTCTAGTTCAATGTTTGGCTGCTTACAACTACTAACTGCTATGTCTTACAACAAAAACCACGCATGCGCATTGTATTCCCATAAGCTTACATGTATTTTCTTATGCTTACAACTACTGCTATAACTACTGCAATAACTAAAACGGCAGTCTGAATGGGGCTTTAGCCTTGTAATATAAGAAACGACGTCGACCGCGATACCGAATCACCGTTGCACCTGCTACTTAGGTATTTCAATGGCGACCTTCCTTACTATTCCAACAGCCTGTTGGGCTTGTTTTTGACCATACTTACAGCTCAAGCCGAAGTCAGCTTATATCGATCACCAACCAAATTAAAAATTAGCAGTTTTTCAAAAATTCTAGCTATTGTACTATATATTATTATTACATTTGTAGAATCATCGCTAAATTATTAATAATGGGGATCTATTTAATGAAATTTGAAAATGATTTTTAAGTAAACGAAATCAAATTAAATTAGCGCGTACCCAATAACATGTTCTTTATTATTTTTTAACTCTAAGATATTAAGACAGTAAAAAATTAAACATATTAGTTAGATTTAACTAACTTATTTAATTCTAAAATTGTAATCGCATCCAAGTTAATAGTAATGTTAAAAGATATCGGTACATTTTTTTCTATTTTATATGTAATATAAATATTACACACACGAAATATCAAAATTAACTTAATTAATAAATGCTAAATATCGTACAAGCAATACTTGAATATATGGGAGCTATTAATAAATTACTAGTGATAAAATTTGTAAATGCTAAGGGACAAAGTAAAATTGCTAAGAGAAAAATTGTAAATGATAAGTAATAATATAATATCATTTGCTACGGTTTTATGAGAAAAATGTGTTTTTAACTTGAAAAAACTAAATACTCCACTCCATTCACGTTAAGAATGCTATGCAATCGCGTACCAACCACAAAGAAATAATAATATACTTATAGATTAAAAATCTAAATAAAAACTAATTTTTATAGTTAATTTGTCACAACTATAACAAAATAGATCTCGCGAACATAAAATACGCTATGACATAGTTGACAGATAAAAATAAAAAAATTCAAATTCAACATAAATTTATAGTGAATAAAATAAAAT
The DNA here is from genome assembly GCA_963966155.1 of Clivina fossor. NCBI lineage: Eukaryota > Metazoa > Arthropoda > Insecta > Coleoptera > Carabidae > Clivina > Clivina fossor. Next base: position 82,331,711 of record OZ014550.1, read on the forward strand.
AATTTCCCTTAAACCACAAATAATTGTGATTTAAGGGAAATTATTTTATTTTATTAACTTTTCACTACAATACGATCATATTTTAATTTATTATCATTATGACTTCCCGGTCAATCGATCATAATAAATATCATAAGTTACTTTGTAAGATATTAATTAAACTCCATTGCTGTTGACATTATCTTTCTTAAAAAAATGTAAAAAATATAACGTTTTTCCAAACTTTATGCAAGCAAAGTTAGTTCAAACTGTAAAATTTCAGATGAAATTTCAATATTTGCTAAAAAAAATGTGGTTAAGATCAGAAGTAAATCGTTTGTATTATTTTTAGTTCGCCACAGTGAGATAATATTTAGTGAGCAAATTTAGCCATAATCACAAGCTGAGAAATATTCTTTCATCTTTCACAACGCTTCGTTCTTGAATTGAATGAACTATAGTCATTTTAATACCTATTTAGTTTAACTTACAGAAACAAAAGTGCACGCACTGTATGCTGCACCAATAGCGAGTGCAGAGCTGCCCATCCACTTGCGATAGGTATCCATGGATACGAAATATGTGAATACCACCATAAAGGTCAGGATAAATTCGACACCAAATCGTTGCCAAGGAGGAATGTTAGCGCTATTAGTCAGTACTGATGATAGATTACCCTGATAACCTGGCACAAATACCCTGCAACACAAAATTTATAATTAATATTTGGAATTGCCTACATAAACAAAAATCAATGGTACGGGTTGTTAGCCCCCAGCGAAAAGATGTAATAGTACCTACATTAATTTATTAACTATTATCCATTTTTGTGCAAAGTGTATTTAATTATTAAAACGCTTGATTATAAACCCAAAAACAGCTATTAAGTTTTCGTATTGAAAAGTTTATAATTTTATAAAATATGATCATATATAACGTAGATTTTCAATCATTTTTGGTCCTGACCTTAAACATTATTTATTTTTCGAAAATCACTAGAAAACATAGTAGAATTTAAAAAATTAAATGATTACAGAAAAAATGTTTGTTCAGTTTATTAAAATTAATTAAAACAAATAATAAATCACTTTAATCCAATGAAAAATTATTATTTCTAATATACAAATATTATATCCGTAGGCCAACAGTTGAAAATCTCTGATATAATGAATAATACTTTTTATTGTTATAATTAAAAAATATAAAATTTGTAAATTTTATTACTTATAAATAAATATGCATATTTCCAAGTAAAATAATCATATTTTTCGGTTATGAAAGTGCAATCGGAATCTCTGAACTGAGTTATTATATTCATTAGACTTATAAGATTTTTCTAAAATGGTTGATTATAATTTAAAAAAATATTTTGATTTTCAGTAATCTTCAGGACTTCAAAGTCGGTATACATTTGAATTTATAGAATTTTATAGACTGATATGCCGTGGTCAATTTTTTCTCGTCGCAGACGTTTCGCCATACATTGTAAATGGCTTCCTCAGTGCTTGATGACTGAATGTGGTGTAACTAGAAGGAATCGGGTACGAAATAGATTAGTGTATGATGTTAAATGTTGTTGCAAAAGTTGGTGTTACTCAGATAAGATGGTTCGGTCATCTTGAGCGAATGTCTAATGAACGTTTAGTTAAAAGAATATATATTAATGATTTTGAAGGTATACGTTTGCGTGGACGTCCGATGAGGTAGTTGGAGTGATGTATGATTGAGAGAGTGGCTTGTGTGAGCGAAAGTTTCCAAGTAGTAAGAATAGAAGAGGATGTATGAGATGTATTATGAATATGGATGATGCTAAATTTTTCTGAATAGAGTTGTTTGGAGGAAACTGATTTCGGGATAGTGGAAAGAGTTTGTGTCACACCCTTTTGGGTACATGGCATGATTATTTATATTTGTATGTATGAGAATGCTTTAATTTAAATATAAAAACGTTAAATGAAAAAAATTTGTGTTAAACAATCAAATCACGAGATAAGTAGTTTAATAGAAAGTTTCGTTATCAATAGTATAAAATTACAAAAGTAATTTTTGTTTTATTGTGTAGAAAACATATATGTGAACACAGCAAGTATGTAAAACTTGAAAAATTTACTACTGAAGGTTGTAGGGAGTAGAGCTTCCTACTGGTATATAAATAAATACATTACAGAAAAAAAAATTGCATATAGATATTATGTATTAAAATAATACAGAAACAATATTAATATTAAAAAAAAATGCCAGCGTAGAACAGTATGTATGTCGGAAATATTAAATAATCCGTTTTTTTTCTTGCAAAATTACTAGTATTTTTCTTATTTTTTCCCTATTAACATAAAAATTCCAAACTAAACTTTTTACCTAGTCTAACCTGCATTGAATTTCACTAAAATCTTTTTAAAATACTAGTGATTTTGTAGAAAGAAAGAAAAAAAAAACAGTTTATTATTGTTTGGTGTTTCACATCATGTAAGGATGGCTACATGAGAAATGTTCGATAATCAAATAAAATAAGCTATCATTAACAGTTTATAAAATAAAAGAAGAAAACAGCGTGATTGTCGTTAACAGACCTAAGCGTGGGAACATGTTCATGGAGCAAATTGCGAGTGGCGCTTCTTTAAATACGATTTGTTAATAAGCGGGTCAGTTAGTCAGTTCAGTTGGAATGGGAAAGAATGGGATGGACATCGGACGTGGAACGTAGGTGGTATATAAGGTCATTCGGATAGTTCGGGCAACAGGTTAACGTGAGGTCAATTGTAATTTGTAACGCCACCGCCATTGAAGACACATACTCACGATGACTTCACTTCTATACATGCTCCGATGCCGCGCTTATACATGCATATGAGGAGCTCATTGTCAGTGGAAAAGCGGCGCATCGACGATTTTATCGAAACTGATATTTTTGTTTTGTTTTGTTTTTCACTAGAAGAAAAGATGTTCAATCACTCACACACACACACACACTGCACTTTATCCAAATAAATAAAATGTCAATAATTACACCCCCTTCTGATATCAATCTTTAAACATCATTATCTCAAAACTTACAATATGTCGATTCGATTCCCTGCTTTTCCACCGAGCTCCTCATATATTATGTACGTAATAGCCTAGCTATTTATTTTTAATTTATAGATATGAAATTACTTATGGAATTTCGTTATTATTTTTTAGTTCCAAGGATGTAGTGGTAAAGAGTATATAGTTACTTATATGAATATAGTTGTATAAATTAAAAACGTTTATTTGAAACTTATATTTTTCAAAAAAAAAAATGTTTTATTTTAGATTACAATAAGTTTGCAATGTTAATTATCTAAACATGAATAATGAAATGAAATGAAATCTCATCTTGTATGATTTATACTGAAAGTTAGGTTTTTCAGAAAATTATTTTTATTTTTTTTATTTTTCTTGATCATATTTACTGTGCAGTCTGATTATTAAGTATTTAACATACTAAAAAAAAATCAGAACTCATTATATTAAAATAAGCTTTAGGATAATTTCTGTATATATTTTATTTAAATATATACAGAACTTAATCCTAAAGCTTTTTATTTTATTAAGTATTTGAAAAATTATAATTACGCATTTCTTTCATTTTGTTTTGTGTTTGTAAAATTACCGAACAATAAATTTGTCTAATTCACTGATTTTTTACACAACAAAATTACACGCCATAATATTACTATGAATCCACCAAAGAAACATTGAGAAACTTTTTGGGTTCTGTTACTGTTATCCAGTAGGTTTTGTAACACAAACCAGAAAGTTTCTCAATGTTTCTTTGATGCATTCGTAGTTGTAAACAAAATATGCAAAGTGCTTCGAGTCCAAGAATAAATGCATTGAACACGAAAATTCTGTGACATACATACAATTCGTATTGTAAATAATACAGAATTTTTGCTCCAAGTAAATTAATATAATTCATTTTGTTATTGTAAAGTATGTAATTTTAATGGCAGAAAATCAACAGGTTATTTTTGTTTTTCATAATCATAATTATTTTGCAAAAAATTAACAAGACAAGATAGTTAATATTTTATATGCATCCACACTAGTTATCAATATAGGTTCTACTGTTCTACAAACTTAAGGTTAGTTATCATTTTTTACTAGTTTACTTAAAGTAGAGTAAATAGAATACGATGTACAATATCTATAGGAGATTCAATGAATTTTCTAGAACTCCAGAAATTCATTAAATAACTGTAAAAATAACAATTACATTTAAACCGATTCATTATGAAAATATAAACAAATTACTTTTTGCTCACGATATATTAAAAATTGAAACACAATATTAGAGTATTTAAAAATTTTGTTAACGCACCAACACTATATTATTAATAAAATTTTGTACCCAAAATTTTAATTTTTGGTATAAAAATACATGTTTTAAATAAACATATTTAATACTAGGTACATACTTCTTTGGTCGACAATTACTTATTTGTACAAAACATTTATTATTTTAATAATTATGATTTCAAATTATATTTAAAAAACGTTATAAGTAATATATTAATCCAATAAATGTTTATAAATAATATATTTTCAGTATCATTAAAAATACATAGAAATATTTCGGTAAAAAGCACTATGCAAGTTAAGAAAACGAACGGGTATCAAAGTGTGAGAATAAACAACTAGAACTAGCCAAGCCAATTCATTCATTATTACATTTACAAACATGATTTATTATGATTGCGGAGAGGAGTATCGTATCAAGCAACCAAAAAAATAAAATAATAATAGGGCAATAATTTATGCGGCGGTGAAGTAGATTCGGTGACAGGTGGTTAAGTTTGGGGATCCGGCGAATTTTTTGGTTAACATGTGCGCGAAACCAGTTCATTTTTTCCTATTGTCAGACGCTTACAGGCTCACCGCACCGCACCGCAATATACACACGGCCACGAGGTTTGCATCATGCCCATGGGATGGGGGAATTGCTTGTTATTGTTACTCATACACACTTCAAGTGTGATTGTTTTCAATGTTGTCGGAAACATTATCTGTACCTTCTGTAAACCCCCCCCCCTCACCTCTTTCTTCTGCTGTTACAACTCACACAGTGTGAACTTTAAAAGTTACTCAGAAAACAAAGTTTACGGCACGAGAAATTAATTTACAAAATTTTGATTGCGGTCAAAAAATGTTAAGTAAAAATGGGGAAACTCATTGGCGTGAGTAATGAATAGCATTATTTATCAAGAAACGCGTATATGGTTACAAATATGCCGTGCATTAAAACTAAAATTAGATTAAATTGGAATTTCTAAATTACTTTAAATATACTCAACCAATTACATAAATGAAATAAAAACAAAAATTACCGTATAAAAATATTAAATGTATTTTTATTAATTAAAAAAATTAGACATACTTACATAAATAGAAAAATAATCAATAAAATAAAATTAAATTTGATTTTATTATCAGTGTGGAATATTAAAAACAATACAAAAAAATATTAGTAAATTATTATTTTCATAACTATAGCAAAGTTTCTCAATAATTTTCAAATTAAATATTACATTCAGATAAAATAATAATAATAATAATCTCTTTAAAGCATTCGTTCGCAAACATTTGAACAAAGAATTTGTGGTTATTTTAGCTATTTACATAATGTTATTTATATAGTCATACTACATGTAGGTATATAAACTATTCGCGTACACTACAAACGTAATATAGGTACCTACGTAAACGTAACCGTTATATATTTCTGCGATTGAAATTGAGCGAAATATAAAGTTCATCGTCCAGATCCAGAGAGTTCCAATTAAGTCCAAACAATCCAGACCTGTCCTTACAAAATAAATCGCTAGCTATTTTTGCCTCCTATTGCCTGCTACCGGACATGGACATCCTATTTAAAATCACGTGGACAGTCATTGACAACATATTTCAACACATAACATGACGTATGACAAATTTCATTTACTCATTATATACACAGGCTCGGATTTACACATTTATTTCTATCATTTGCTATAAAATTGACTATAATACGAAACGAAACTTCCAAAATCGGACAAAATCTGAATAATTTATGTCTCATATAAATTATTCTAAAAATATTATAATATTTAAAAAAAAGTAAAAAAACCGTAAGCAATAAAAATTACAAATGACAGAAATTGTTAAACAAATCATGTAGAATAGGTAGGGGTAGTACAATGTAAAAAATTTGATTCCCTTTTTTATTTATTGCCCCATATTTTTTACTAAAATTCAGTTCAGATTCCTTGTCAATAAATGGCTGATAACAAAAATATACTAAAATTCACTTATAATTATAATAAAGATTTAAATTTTCTGCCGACTACTTATTTAGATGTTAAATCTATATTGGAGGAAAGGACGTGGTGCGAAAAAGTACTCTCGATAAGAAAGAATATATTATATACATACTTTTTTTATAATTTTAGTTTAGAAACAAATTCTGACATATATAGGTACATATACCAGGTATTCTTTTGTAAGGTGTATATAGATAGAAAGATTACATGTTAAAATAACAATATGGACTGAAAAAGTTTTTCGCATTAAATGTGAAGAAACTGACATTGTCAATATTGATAAATTGAAAGCTTTCATTGCAATAATTTGTAACTATATTAAACAATAATAATGCTAAAAATATTACTTCAAATATATTTTTTTAAATAATTACAGATAATTAAATGCTTTTATTGCATTGAAAGCTTTTTATTTATCAGTATTAAAATATTAGCAGTATCGGTTTTTTGCAAATTTAAGTCGAAAAACTTTTTCAAGTAATTTTGCCATTTTGACATGTAATCTGTTTATGTACACCCTGCAAACGAATTAGTTTCCCACAAATTAGTTTCTTCATATTCTCATTAGTCATCCATTGAAAAAACGAAATGAACTATTTTTATTTAATATACAATAGAAGAAAGAAATATTCTAAAAAAATCATGAATCACGGATGTTTTGATAAAGCAATACTTCCCACGAATTAGTTTCCCATGACACTGACTAGCTCAACTTAAATTATCTGAAAGTAATCTCAAATGATCTGGTATCGAGCAATGAATGAGTGCATCATATCATATAGGCACGTGTTTATTCTCAGAGTAGTTGAGTAAATGATCAGGATTAAGCAAGGTCCCGAAGGATTGTCATCGGCTGGGAAATGAATCCCCTTCAGCTTCCACACAGATTTTACACATTGGCAAGCCATTTGCGATTTCGATACGCTACAATTAAGTTATTATTATTTCTGGACAGTGTCAAATCTAATGTCAGTTATAATTTTATTATTGTGTTGGTAAATTGTAATTCAGATTATTCACGTATCAAATTACAATATCTATTTTAATATAGTTTTTAGCAATAATATATTGAACTTGTTGTAAAAGTTTAACGGATCCTTCATAATCATATAGTAAATGATTCATTTTACATGTGTCGCAAGTATTTTGAAAAATTTGTCAATTTATAAAATTATAAATATCATTTATGCAAACCTATGTTTTCCTGATTTATAACATAACACGATAAGAATCGTTAAAAATTGATACTTATGCGCTGTTATTGTGGTCATCTCGTCATCACATTTAAATTTAATGATTTTTAGCTTAAATGAAACTTTAACTTAAAGAAATTTAAATAAAGCAATTCTTTTTAAATTGTTTTGGCAATATATTTAATTTCCTATATTACAAAATCATCTAAATATTAAAAATTGCAAACATTTCTATATTATTCATATTATTTATTTTTTATGCATATATTTTTCACACTAATTCTGTTAACTTAACGAGTTTAACCTCAAATTTAGCAGTTAAAGCACCCCTGATGACCATTTTTACACTTGAGGTATTTAAGTAGTGACCAAAAGTGAAATTTACTTTAAGTTCTTTAAATTTAAAGATTTAAGCTATATTTAAAGACCAAAGCTTTAAGTATAAGTAGATAATATATACATATATATATGCAGTAAATGTCTTGACATATATATTTTTTCAATAATTAGAAAATAATATTAGATGCAAAATTGGAACAATATCAGTAGTGTTTTCTGTATTCATGACCTTTAAATATCCTAACATTAAACTTATAATTTAAATATTTAAATTTACTCTCTATGATAAATCGAAACTCTCAGTCCCCTAATCAATTTAATTCACTTACTTCCAAACGATTTATTTAAGTGTTGGAGCTTTATCATCGCAATAGCCAGCGAAATGGGGGCGATGGGGGCGAAATGCTACAAGATTCAATAAACAAGAAGCAAGTGTAACTATAAAATTTAGATTAGTAACGTTTACAGTTTGTACAATTTAACACAATTACGAGTAACATATAACAATAATACATTATAAAATTACAGAATTATAAAATATTTCTGTAATGTTATTTAAACATATATCCATTGAATATATAATCTTAGTAATAATCAGAGACTTGAAACGGAACCGAACCGTAAACCGAAAACCGAAATTAACCGGAATTTTTAACAGAACCGTAACCGTAACCGGAACGTAAAATTGCTAAATTCAAAAACCGAAACCGGAACCGGAACGAAATTTTAATAACGGTTAATTTCGGTTAGAACGAAAAAAATAAATAACGGTTAATTTCGGTTAAAAAAAATTTTTTTTCATTAAAATAATTCATTAATCGTTTTCTTTCATTTATGCACCATGTAAAAATTTAAAAATATCATGCTTCTTCCTCCATCTACCGCTTTCTTTTTGTGTACCGCCGGCGCCGCCACAAAATTTCATCTGCCAATTTTGTTCGTAAGTCCGGGAGTTTGTAAGTCAGGTGTTCGTAAGTCGGGGTCTACCTGTACTGTGTCTTATTAATTATTTTTGTATTTTGCAGTTTTATTTTATTTATGTGCAATGTTTTTTATTTCTAACGTTCTTATGCTGTCCCCTTATGTGTGCTGTTCTTAAATTATATTTTGTATTCGTTTTTGACAATAAAATAATCAATTATTATTTCAGTAAGTTTTATTTCTTCTGTATTTAAATTTTATAATTGAACACAAGAATAAGAAAAGAATTTGGTCAATAAAATTAAAACAAAGTTTATACCGGTAGATATTTGATGTTCGACTCAATTTTTAATTAAGTTTATTTAAGTAATTCAATTTTTTTATTTTAAATTTTAATTTTAACCGGAACTGAACCGGAACCGAACCGTAACTGAACCGAAATTTTTAGACGAACTGAAACCGGAACCGGAACGAAAAACATTTACTTGGAACGTAACCATAAACCGGAACGAAATTAATTTCGGTTCAAGTCTCTGGTAATAATACACAGAGATAAATACTAACTTGAAAATAAATTCAGATTAAGTTAATCTATTAATATTAACAGTCTACTAGGGTAAACTTTACGAAAAATAAAAAAAAAATATCTATTATTCCCGGAGATAATCATTTAAATAGAAGAATTCTCCTACTTATTTAATAACTTTGTTGTCGTTATAGCAAATACATAGGTATAAATAGGTAATCATTTGCAAGACCTGTAGCATTACAGGATACTTTATCTTTTTCTATCAATAGAAGAATTCCATTTACTAGAAAAAGACAACTTTCTGTAATACTACAGGTCTTACAAAAGTAAACTGAAATAGATTCATAAACTTTTAAAAATTAAGAAAATAACAGCAACAATACTGTAATGCTAATCGCTAAAAATGACGAATTCATTAGCTTTTTTAATAATTATATAATCATAGCAACAAATATGTAATGAAAATAACTACAATTTATTATTACTTATTTAACATTTACGAGTTGTAAAATTGTAAAGAATTTGAAGAAAATGAATGATAATTCCGTATAATTTTGAAATAAATTCAATATAGGTATATCTATATAAACAAGAAGACTCAAAGCTATTGAATTCGAAAGATGTGTTGGAATTTCCAAAAGTTCCAGGTGGATGGTAATGCATGCAAAGAAAATAAGTATTTCCAACATAATACTGACCATGACGAGCGCGAGCGCTGCTTGATAAGCAGATGTTAAAGGCAATAGTACCTATTACTAAAACATCTACACGAGCTGCTAAATACCAGTGAAATAAAAGCACTGTTGACATATATATATATATATATATATATATATATATATATATATATATATGTCATATGTATATAAATAGACCAATTTGAAATCATTATTTAATACAGGCGGCACAAACTTGTATGGCAATGTCAATAAAATTAAATAAAAAGGTTAAAGTTTCTTTGCTTAGTAAAAAAAAAAAAAATAGTAAACTACTAGATGTGATTTAGTGAAATAGAAATGAGCAAAAAAAACACGTGTTCATTTTTATATCCGCTGATAAATATAAGATGAAAATTTGAGGTTTTGACTGTCATCTGGAGTTTCAAATACTGCAGCTGCAACTTCCGGTTACGGCAACTACGGCATTTGCACACTTTGAACACTTGTTGAATATTAAGATGGATGAATATAAAGAAATCCTATGATTTACATTCATTTAATAATAGACATTTAAAAATCTACATGCATGAAATAAAATTTTACAAAATGCTTTTAAAATAAATTTACGTATGTATACACTTTATATCTATAAAATTGTTAAAATAAATTAATTTCTATGTAAATATGAGCTCAAATTTACATACAAATATTAAAATTACTTAATGTTAATTATAAATATTAGTCGGAAACAATAAATTATAAATACAAATACAATAAAAACATGTAATTTTTATTTAAAAAATATAAATATAAAATCTGTGTTCCTTTTTTAAAATATAATAATTATTGACAATAATGATTATAAATTCTTTTTCAATTTTTTTGCGAAAAAGAAGTTGGTTTAACTTGAATCATTTGAACCGTACATAATCGGATTTGTAAATCGTCTACAAACTGTTTCTCTTATTTTGCTTCAATCAAATTTTAGAGTAATCAATTCTGATTTAGTATTTCAATTTACCATAAAATAATTATTTTTTATGAATTTAATATGTATTATATACTGTCAAATTAATAATCACATATAAATTATCAAACAAAAATATTATACAAAGCTTTGTTCGAATCTACAAATAATAATAAAAATCTGTAAGAGATCACATGACAACAAGTGCAAACTAACAGTGTCTGTGGCTAAACGAATAATTATATGTAACTTCAATTAAGAAGTGTCGCAGCTGCGAATTTTATTTCGTTTTTGATTTTATTTGAAGCTACAAAGGAAGCCAATGGCAACCAGTTCTTATTGCGCACACACAATGTACGACGAACAAAGACAGTTTCAATCTTTGACAAGGTATAGCATTGAAAAATTGTCGAAAGATGTATAGTATATAAGGTTCAAAATAACCATAGTATTTGACGTCATAATCATCTGTTTTTGGGGCATCAACCATCTGAATAGTGTTTTACATAGTTGGTCAGAGATTTATAACTTATGGTTTTAATATATAAAAATTTATAATTGTTGACGATAGAAATCTTTAGAAACATAATTTTTAATTTTTTAAAATAAGTAACACATTCAAAAGTATGTTCTTGTAGGTAATTTTAATTAAATTATATAATTTAATTAATACCTATGTATAAATTAAAATATATTTCCAGTTGGAAATGCTTTAAGAAGTATTTTTGAAAGTACTTGCAGCTATGCTTATAAACAGTTATCAATATAAAAACAAAAGCATATTCATATATTTTTTGTGATTCCATTCATTGCAAATATTGCACATATTGAAAGAGATGCTTATATTTTTCTTATTATATGAATAACATAAACTTTAAAAAAACTAATTTTTTTATTTTTTTATCTATAATATAAAAACTTTACAATAACAGCATTTAAAAAATGCTTGAAATAAAAAAAACTTAAAAATGTATGTTTTCCATTAATTTTTAGTATTTTTACAAAACATATTACATAAACAATAAATGTTTGACTAACTATAATGGAACATAATTGAACTGGTCGATTCATGCTTTAGTATAAGCATACCTTGTCTCCTTTCTATACCTAACTTATTTAGCTGATTTTAGAAAGCATAACACAATTTTAGAACCATTTGACAGAATAACTAACTAGGAGAGATCGGGTACGAAATAGACTAGTGTATGATGAGTGTGAAATTGAAAAAAATGTTGTAGCAAAAGTTGGTGTTAGTCAGTTAAGATGGTTCGGACATGTTGAGCGAATGTCTAATGAACGTTTGGTTAAAAAGATTTATTTGAATGATTTTGATGGTTTACGTTTGCGTGGACGTCCAATGAGTAGTTGGAGCGAAAGTTTTCAAGTAGTAGGAATAGAAGAGCATGTATGAGAGGAATTATGAATGTGGATGAAGCGAAAGTTGCTTGTTTGGATAGGAGTGTTTGGAGGCGACTGATTTCGGGATAATGAAAAGAGTTTGTGCCACCCCTTTTGGATATATGGCGTGATTGTGTATGTATGTATGTATGTATCTATCAACAATTGTTTAAATAAATTTTAGATTAATTTCAACACAGTAAGCAAAATCCGTTAAGCAGTGGTTTTTAACTTTAGTTATTCCCTTGTATCAAAACAATGTGCAAAGATCACTACTCTAACATGGGCGCCGCAAGGCGGTTGCATTAATATGCTTTTGCATCCCCCCCGCGCCCCCCTTCCAATCAAAAAATGCAAAAAAGAGAAACCATAATAGAATATAATTGCAATTTTATGTTGTTTATGCAAACCGAAATCGCCCCCAACAAAGAACAGGTATTTCATCTAGGATTTAATAAAATATTTTTTGATTAATAATTTTTTTATCTCAGTGCTTTAGCAATCGATGCACCCCCCCCCCCCTGGAAAAACCTGCCGACGCCTTTGATAGTATTTAATATCTCTGATTGAGAAATACTGGTCTATATTATATTGATAAATACTTTTAAAAATATTTGCAAAATACCTCGAGGAATAGTTTCTACAAAAAATGATTATTGTAATACCAATATAATTTATGATGCTTGTAGTATGTATTTGCTGCTAGTGCATAAACGGTTGTTTAAATCAAAGACACGAACAAATTGAGATGGAATGAGTTCGCTTATCTGTGGAGCTGCGAAGAGCGAAGGGCTCCAATAAACAGCCATCTGTTAGACGGAGGCCCTGTGATTAGATACAGCTGAGCATATATTTTTTTTCCTTTCTTAAGGCAATGAACAGCTGAAACATATGACGAAACAACTGCATACAGAGTGTTGGTTTCGTGTGGGTTTGTCTCTACCTGCTTATATGCACATTCGTACAATTTGGACTTATTTTTCTCGATGATTGAAAAAACGAACTGCTTATTTTATAATATATATATTAAAAGTTTTCGGACCTTTGTGATTATATTCCGAAAACTTTTCTTCCAATTCTAATTTGATGGAATAGGAATGATGTTCAATTATACGGCATACACGCACATCCTTTTCATATATTTTTTTTATCTTAAATGTTGATCCATAAACTAAATGTGCCCCATCCAGTAAAAATTTAAATCAGTATTTTTTTAATAAAAATTTAAACTTTATGCTAAATGAGATGATACGCATTTTTTAAATGTTTATATCTAATGTCAATAATTAGTAAATTAAAGTTAAAAGTTCAAATTCAAATCGTGACGCAGACGACCATTGATTTTAATTGGCTGGAGATAATGCAGGCGCAGCTGGGGGCTGAGAAATACTGATATGTCAAAATAACATTTTTGTTTTTTTTTAGTTGAAGTATTAGCGTCGTATTCCTGTTTTTCCTTTTTATAATAATTCCTAACGTTTATTGATTTTTTTTCAGTTTTTATATTTCTCATTTCTTTTTATATTCCAGCGTAGTTATTTTCGATATCTGTTGTAAAAACTCTCTTTTTGACGACAATTTCCTATTAACCTTTTTTTATCAAATATTCCTTTAAATTTTAATAATTTTAAAACATATTGAAAGGTAAAAAAATATAATAATAAAATAAACACGATGTTTTTTTATAACGTCTTATGTACACGTTTAGCCGAGATTGTAGTACCAATCAATATGATTATTATTTATTTAATTATTGGTTCTTATAAATTTATAATTCCTCACGCATTAATTATTATTAAACAATCTAACCATTTTATTAGTTTTTAATTTAGAAATAAAAAAAACGCGTTACATTTGCTTTCTAATACTTGCGCTTATGTAAAATTTTTCACCAGTTGATGATTTTATTATGTAATATATTCTTTATATTTTTGAAACCTCTGTCACAAGTTAATGATTTGATGTTACTTCGATTTCTATTTCTAAAAACTCTATATATTTATCTATAATGAAGTGAGCATTGCTGAATCTTGCCCTAAATGGTACTGGTATAATTTTTTTAATGTCCATTTGTCTGGTCAATAAATAAATATTTGAAAAATACATGATATTTTTACTACAGATTCCATAAATATTAAAGAAACTGCTGAAGAACTAAGACCAAAATCAATACCTAATCTAAAAAATTGATCATTCAGTTTAATTTTTTTACTACTGTAATGTACCCAAGTAGAATCTAGAATATTTTTCAATAATCTTTATAGTGCATTCAAATTTTTTATTTTTGAATTAAATATTTTCTTTCCCACTATCAGACGATATAGATATTGTTGACGATGTTGAACGCTATTCGTAATCAGATGCTGAATTACTAATGACAGAACTACCAGTACTACTAGAAATTTTTTGAGATACACTAGCGGTACACTTATACATTTATTATGTATGTTATATTGGTATAATATATTTGTTGTGCTATCTCAACCAAATTTATAAATTTCAGAATGACATTTCTAAGCGACTAACTAATATTTCTAAACGAACTGAAGTTTGATACATTTTAAACTTCCATATCTTTCTATATTATATCAATTTCTATATTCATATCTAGTTCGTTAGTAGAAAAATCCGGGAAAATTTGATTTTATTCGTTGGTGTAAGCTTTGGCGTGTAACGTGAATATGAATTTCAGCAACTTTAACATTTTTTTAAATCTGCATTTGTTAATTTTATTCAAAAATTAAAAATATGCGGGTCTCTTATTTTTAACTCTAGTTTAACATATAAAAAAAAAAAACAAATTTACTGAATGAGCACATTATTCTTACATCATTTTGATTATAGTAAGAATACATATTTAAAATAGTAACATAATATTTTTGGTAATATACTTGCTTTATATTTATATTGTAACAACAAAAAAACATTATTTTTATTAACGAAAAATCTATAATTTGTTAAAACTGCGAGTATTGTATGACCAATTTTGTTTATGTTACTAATAATAGTACATTACGCTACAAGATTGGTAAGTGCACTTTAAATAAAATCGAAGAAAGGTCTAAAAAAAGTAGATTTCATCTCGCTTTTGTTATTAGCATTTGAAAACCATGTACCGTATACTGTTTTTCGCATGATCGATTTAGAAATGTAATTATTATATTTTCTTTTTAATTTTAATTTTTGAAAATATCGAAGTCAAAATTTTGATTAAATCGCACTAAAAGCATTTTTCTTTTCTTTTCTCTCTCTCTAGCTCTAGCTCTCGCTCTCTCTCTCTCTCTCGCTCTCTCTCTCTCTCTCTCGCAAATATAATACGAGAGCATGTGTATCGGGATAATCGCAAGCGATTGCTACGAGAATAAAATTGTTGTTACTATAGTTTAGAGACAAAGTTCGGTAAAAAGTACAAGCATGAGTGAATAATAAAATGCAGATGCACTCCTCATTCAAAGATGAAGAACGTCAAAATCTGCAGAATGGTAGCTAATAACAAGCAGATGTGCCAGACAGAAAATTGCAAGAAAAAATGTCAGCACCATATGGCCCAGACACACACATATATATAACACATTATGAAAGCATAAAAAAGCAAAACATTTCAGAAAGCATATATAACAAAACTTCTTCAGTTCTTCAAAACAGATAATTATAATGACTGTATAAGACTGAAACTGGTTAACAATGCGTGCGTTGTGCGTGTGTATAAAGTGCGTGTGTCTTTTCAGGCGTACGACAGACAAAAGTCAACAAAATATCAGGACCGGCGTTAACAAATTCCTTTGTTTTTTATCAAAAAATTATTAAAACATTCAATAAATAAATAGCTTTTTTATCCTATATTGTTCGAAAATGAAATTTTTGTGACACTTTTGAGGAGCGAAAACAGTACTTTTCACGGCTAGGAGCGAAAAAAAATGCATGACATTCATCAATAGATGGAACTGTGATCATACATATGTTAAAACATTTACACATACTTGAAATTGTATATAACAATAAAAATATATTTATTATTATTGTTATTATTATTAATATAGTTATTGTTAATAATTTTATTTTTATTATTGTAAACACAAATCATTATTGAGCTATGTGACTTGGCCTAGTTCAGCACAGCATTAGCCATATTGTATTATCTGTCAAACGTACATATTTACATTATTTGAATTTATTGGTTAATTTTAATTTTATTTTAATGTAGGATAAAAAACATTGTGTAACACACGCTACGAAAATGATATTTCATGCCTCAAGAAATATTTAACCTCGGCCGTGCAGGCCTCGAATAAATATTTTTTCTTTCGGCATGAAATATACCATTTTCGTAGCTTAGGCTACAAAGTACTATTAATAAGCTAATAAATTTATAATACCTCAGTTACTCTCTTAATCATTGATTATTTAAAATATCAATTGTATCTAATTTTTCATTTTGGTATATTTTGTCTTATAATAATTTTTTGTGTATTCACTACTTGATAACACAGGTTGGCATCAGCAGTATACAGGGTGTAACAGAATAACTATTCCTAATTTTAACTGGAGTTTCCTGGGCTCAGAATATGAAGATTTAATGCAAATCACTGAGATAAAATGTGGCTCCTTACTGAGCTACAGGGTGTTTTATATAAAAATTTAAAAACGATTTTTGCCCAGTACTTTAAAACTATTTGACGTATCCTTATCATTCTTGGCAGGAAATGTAGGTACCGTACACCATACTAAATTATGTTAAATAAAAGTTTCTGGCTACTGCCAGTGGCGTACAACAGGGGCAAGTGAGAGGTTGATCCTTCCTAAATTCTACACCACTGGCGGAATTGTCATTTTAGCACGATTTTTCGATTCTCCAATACTTGCTGTGTAAAAAACATACTCTTTCTTTGTAACGATAAAGTCACTGTTTTTCGAGATATTTAAAGTTAAACATAAGCTGCACCCTAGGGATTTTTCAAAATTTGCTAAAAAAAATCTGAAAAAAATCAGTAAAATAGAGAAAAAAATTAGCTACATAATATCTAAGTAACTTTTTCTCTAACTCATTTTGGTTTGGCTGGAAAAATTATTGAAAATTAATATTTTTTGCATTTTATTTTTTTTATTTTCAATAATTTTTACAGCCAAATCAGAATGAGTTAGAGAAAAAGTTACTTAATTATTATGTAGCTAATTTTTTTCTCTATTTTACTGAATTTTTTCAGATTTTTTTGAGCAAATTTTGAAAAAATCCCAAAGGTGCAGCTTATGTTTAACTTTAAATATCTCGAAAAACAGTGACTTTATCGTTACAAAGGAAGAGTATGTTTTTTACACAGCAAGTATTGGGGAATCGAAAAATTGTGCTAAAATGACAATTCCGCCAGTGGCGTAGAATTTAGGAAGGATCAACGTCTCACTTGCCCCTGTTGTACGTCACTGGCAGTAGCCAGAAACTTTTATTTAACATAATTTAGTATGGTGTACGGTACCTACATTTCCTGCCAAAAATGATAAGGATACGTCAAATAGTTTTAAAGTACTGGGCAAAAATCGTTTTTAAATTTTTATATAAAACACCCTGTAGCTCAGTAAGGAGCCACATTTTATTTCAGTGATTTGCATTAAATCTTCATATTCTGAGCCCAGGATACTCCAGTTAAAATTAGGAATAGTTATTCTGTTACACCCTGTATATGAAGTTTTTGTGCCAATGATACCCACAGTTTAAATGAAAACAGCAAAAGAGTATAGTTAAAAGGCAAACACCGAGGCAAACACAAGTGTCATTATAACTCAAATATATATATCAAAGTATATCAAATATAAGCATGAAATAATTATTAAACTGAAAATGAAAAAACACATATCACCTCGACCTGGGATCGAACCAGGGACTCTTCACTTGCCGGGTGAACGCTTTACCACTGAGCTACCGAGTTGACAACAGATCTTAGTGACTGAATTTTAATTTCAGTTATCAGTGATATGTGTTTTTTCATTTTCAGTTTAATAATTATTTCATGCTTATATTTGATATACTTTGATATTGTTTCATTACAACCATTAATTCTCACTTATATATATATATATATATATATATATATATATATATATATATATATATATATAATATATATATATTAAAGTTTAAACAATTTGTAATTTACTTGGACTGTACTCCTTTAGCTATGAATAAATATTTACAACACTCGTCTGAAGTAAATAAAATTGGAAAAGGTAGAATATGTTAGTTATAGGTAATACGAGTAGAAGGAGATGTATATGAATGTGTAGCAGTCTCCTAGGAGTGAAGGCAAAACGTGCAAGTACGATTGGTCGGAGAGAGAGAGAGAGAGAGAGAGAGAGAGAGAAAAGGGCAATTTACCATTAGCAGGCTGCCAGGTGGTTTTCGAACTGAAATCAACCACACGTGACACATTGGCGGCCAGAGCCAGGCAGCAGGCAGCAGGCACCAGCGGCCAAACGTGCCACATTATGCTCCACTTCATTTCCTACTCAGGAAATACATGTTGCTTGAATTCGCTTCTACTACATAAATGACATTTCGAATTCATAATTTACATGCAACAAACCAATTCCAATTACAAGATGTATAGGTACACACTTCTTCTAGTGGAAGAATAATTTAACTTTTTGTAAATATTGAAAATGTTTTGATACTACATACTTAGAGAAGAAATAAAAATTTGTATTTTGTTGTATTTTTGGTGAAAGAATAGAATACACAATAACTTGCCCCTGGACCTAATTAAACATTATTTCAGTATTTAATTATAAATGTAAACAAAACAAAATTATATATTACGATAAAAATGTTTTGAATTTAGTAATTTTTAAATATGTAATTACAAATAATGGTAATTGTTGCTAAATATTTTCTGTCTGAACATAAATCGTAAATTTAGAAACAAAAAAATCTTTAAACTGATTTTATGTGGCACTATTATGAAAAAATTCTTTACTTATTATACATATGCCCTATAGCAATTTTAAAAACTACCAAAAATTATATTCACATTACAAGGGTTTGTCCAACAAAATTATCTGAAACAAAAAACTAAGCGGCAACATGGCACAGTTCTTTCCTTTGCGACGTATACAAAATACTGTAAACTAACACGTGGTTTTCTATTTTTTCAATGTGTGCATTTTTTGTATTTATCTTCCTTCAGCGTTCACATGTGTCTTGCACGTGCCTCTACTAGCTTTGTCAGTCCTCAAGTCTTTATCGTGTTCATTGTTTTACTACCTAATTCATATTTTCTCGCCCCATAAAGAAAATTAATTCACTTTAATCGAGTTCTATTCCTATATATACCTTACAGCTGCCGTACACATACACACACACACACACAAAGTATTAGGAAAGAAAAGTTAGAGATGCATGCTTTGGTGCTTAGCTTGTCCAAGAAGAATACGCCTCATAAAAAAAGATACGGGTGGCCTCTTAAATATCGAACTATAAATTTTACTCTCCGAGATGTTCCACTTCGCCGCATCCGAAAATACAACACTTTGCAGATACCTTCGTGTTTTTTGGTAATAAAAAATTCTATTGGAAATGTGAATTATTCAGAGATAACACTAAATTTACTGAAATAATCATGACCGAACTAAAATCTCTTACATTACATTTTCAGTATGTTTAGAGAAAAATAAAATAAATTCAAAAAACAAATATTTCTACCATAAACATTATCGGAAATAATGCAAATATATTTCAAAATTTTATATGACATGACCAGCAAAAAATGTTATAAATTTATTTTAAAATCAAAATTAACAATTCCGCTTTCTGTTAGAACAAACAAATACTTATAATACAGTAAAATTTAAATAATCCGCTCTTTTCCCTAAAGTTAAAGCAGAACGTTAATTTAGTACTTGTTAATTCTTTCATTGTTATTTGTTGTATGCACAATAGAGGTAAAAGCAACTGATTTCAAAAATATGTATAAAACATCAAAAACAAAACTTCGTTTTATTCAGTAAGTAAAGTAAATGCTTAAATTCCAATATAAAACGAGATTTTCGTTTCGCTAACACTTTTCTGTTCGTTTGTTTATCCATTAAGAATTTCATCGTAAAAACGAGTTAGTGGTTAATAACTGTGTAATGAACACTTAATATTATATACAATGACACATGGTTACCACATGTGAACAATTAAGAGATTGTGTGAACTAAACTTGCTGTATACTATACATACATATTCGTAAATTGGTAACTAGATCTTTTATGACTCTTGTTTACCGAAATTTACTTTCATTGAAAATTTATGTTCGTTTCTACTGTGTGCATGTGAAATGGTCAAATCTAAATTTTCTATTATTTATTATGATTTGTAAATTGTCAAATAATCAGAATAACATTCTGAAAACTGGCAGTTTATCTTAGAGACCCTACAGGCTGAGGCTAGCGTTAATGTACGCTAGTAAACTCACACGCATTCAATTATTGTATAGACCTTATACGTAAGTTCTATAATTATAATTGAATGCGTCTTGGTTTTCTAGCGTACGAGTATGTCTACGCTAGTTTGCAGGGACCTCTTAAATAATAAAAATAATTTAGTGTAAGTTAACACAGAAATGTTTTTATGTTTATTTATTACAACTTTATACTTAATTTTGTTTGTAAAGTAAATAATACAGTAATTAAAACAGCATTTAAAATATTTAACGATTCTATTTAAATAATGTATAAGTATATATTATCAGAATTATAAAAAAAAATTAATATAGTAAAATATGATATAGTTTTTCCTAACTTTTTCAATAAATAATATTTGTTTGATGAACGTATCAAAATATAATTTAATAAAACAACTATTTATTATATGTACATTTTAAACTATATATATATATATATATATATATATATATATATATATATATATATATATATATATATATATATATATATATATAAAAATATTAAAAACATAAGCAAATATAGTTCTAAAATATTAAAAATGGGCATTTCTCATAAAATATACAGATGTGGTAGAATTTTAATAAGTACAAGTCACTCTCTCATGTCCGGTTGCTAAAGCAGAGAATCAATTAATTTGATAATAAAATGTGAATAAACGTAAACAAAATGGTAAAGAATAATTTGATTTAATTTATAACTGTATTATTTTTATGTAAGTATTAATTTAAATTGATTAAATAATTTCATAATTTAGTATTTGCCATCACTTAAGAACAGCGTATGATATAATTATAATTTTTTTTTTAATTTTATAAATTAAAACTTCAAATGATTTAGTCCTGCTTTTATTTATAATTATTTAAATATATCTTACAATAATTTAATACAGTATTATAGTTTGTTAAAAATCAAATGTTCATATTTAGTATGAATATACCTTATTGAAAAAATGTCGGCCTATTTTAGTGTATCAAAAACAATTTTACACTATTTAAATACAACTTAAATACATGATAAAGTTATAATTAATACATAATACGCATATGATACTCATGAAATACAACATGTTAAATCGTCCATTTGTTATAGAATAAACCGGAGCAGAGTGCAGCGCAACCCAGCCAGAAGTAGTGTTTCCCTATTCTATTGTTCACTTAGGGTTGAATCTGAATGTTCAATAGCCATACTTGATTCAGGGAAATTTTTATTACAACTCTTGCCTCATGTCCCTTTTACCCCATTTACAAACTAACGATAAATGAACGGAGCATATAGGCTGATACATGTCCTCTTGCGTGATGCGATGTCACGTCACGGTCGCCTAGTGCTGTGAACGTGAAGCACCCCCTACCGACAGAATGGTCAGTGCATCATAGCATTGGGACATGCACCTACCCCCTTATATTATATTCGGGTAAGTTACACTTTGTAATTTTTTATGTTCTTCTTTTGTGGTATTGTACTGCCTAACTCATTCGCACGTTGTTTCAAAGTTAAAAGATAAAAGTTCCTAGTTGTAAGTCATATTCAATTCTATTGCAACTAACTACTAAATTGATAATCTACATATATGTATACAGTTTTGATAAAATAAATATGTAGTTCAAATAAATTAATTTTAAATAATATTAAGATAGAAATGGATTAGAAAAATACTGACTAATAACGCAAGGTTGATTTAAATAAATAAATAAATAAGTAGCTACTTTGAAATAATTAATTTCAAATTAGTTTTTATTCATTTCAATGCTGAAATATATATATAAAACGTAAAAGACAAAAAACTAAAATGTAATAATGTGAAATGTATATCAATACATAAGTACATATATTTTAAATAGTCATACAGTAAGTCGTTAGAAATATTTGGTACAACATGAGAAATGTTTTTTATATTATTCTTATAATTTGCGCAATAACATTTAGATTCAATTGCTACTTAGGAACATTAAAAATATGAATAGCACTTAAAAAAGTTCTTTCTTTAAAATAAAAAGTATAAGTATACACAAAGCATGAAAATGTTTGCAACGTCGCAAGCTTTCAAATTTTTATTAAACGTAAGATTGGTATATTTGTCTGCTTGAATAAAAGATAAATAGAAGTGTGCGGCCGGCCTCCTATAAGCACACACTCTGATGGCAACAACATGAAGATGAAGAAGAAGAAGAAGAACCAGGAAGTGGGGTGAGAGGATATGGAGCAGCTGCAGTTACATCTGAAACCCTAAAGCCCCCGCAAGTAAACGAGAGTAAAAGAATGAAAGGTTATACAGAAGAAGAGGCCAGGTGAATTGTACAACGCAGGTAAAAAGATATACGAATATTTGGTATTTGGGAGGATGCTAGCTGCTAGCTGCTAGCTGCTAGGTACCTTCAAATTCAACTGAATAGGAAGAAATATCTTACCTAACCTAACCCATGAAATAGGTATATATATATATATATACATGTATAGCAATACCTAAACTTCTATCGGTTTTCGACCAATGCCTTTCCAATGGCTTTCAATAGATTTTGCAGCATAAAAACGATCTTTTTGCTAGCATGAAACTGTTCTGTTAAATATAATTTACAAAATTTGACACAAAATTTCAACATTTCGAAATAATAATAATAATTCGAAATAATAGTCACATTTTTTTCAAATAATTTTAAGCAAGAAACTAAAAAATATGATAACATTATAAAAATTACCCACAATATTCCAAAAATGTTCAAATTATCAGTAATTGTTATATAATATTTGTTAATTATAAAATTGTAATTCAAACATTTTCTTTTTGTAAAACTAAGTAAATTAAATAGAAAGTATTTTACTAATTAAATTATTATTATATACAAATATTAAACCTCATGGACCTGTAAAATACATACAATCTGATTTCCATTTAAAAGTCAAATATTATATTACCTTTATTTAATGATATTAAGTACAATAATTAAAAGAATATAATAAAAATTACAGTATTCTTTACAAAAATTGATTAATTATGAAACAGTGAACGAAGTAAAAGTAGTGAATTGTGTAATACAGGTGTAGCATAACTATTTAAAAATCAGAAACAGATGTATACCTATACGTATGTTACTGCACCATTGCTGCTTTAAATGAATAGGCACAGAAAAAAAAAATGATAAAAGTGCAATTGTAATATATCGAAAATATAATAAATGCATTAAATTTGGTTTCGTACGGTTCATATTTCATAAGTAAAGAAACGGGATGCAACGACAACGGATGTTACGTAGACCAAAAAAGGTCTTACTCTAGCATACAGTGCCACTATACAAAAGAATCTGAAATCCGATCTGCATTTATTTTAGCGGGCATTGACAATCTCTAAACAATATCGTGTAACGTACCACCTTTTACGTGACACGTGACTAGATCAACAAATTTATTATAACAGTCCGTAAACGAACTTAGACATGAACAAATTAAAAAGAAATATATTTGTAAAGTATTGACAAAGTTTAATTGCGGGAATGATAAGCTAATAAATTTCTAGAATTATGTGAGAATAAAACTGTAATTGAAAACTTGCATAAAATTACGATTGTATAAAAATTATATTTTAAACTAGCAATAACTAAATTCGTATAATAAAGTTTGAATGTCTCGGTTGTATGTTGCATCGAATTCTGATGTGTAACATAACCTATAATGGAAGAAAAAAATGTAAGGGTATACCAAGCTGTAAACGACAATGACCACTTGTACGAACCGGATGTGGGAAGAACAGGGTGCTCTAAAAGCGCCCAGCAATGTGGATCACGCAACATCAGATTTGAATAACTGCATACTAGGCAGGCAGCATTATGTACAGATCCCACCTGATTTTGTTCATTTCATCATTTCTTTATCGCAGAAACTCTAACTTTGTATGACTGTTCTTTTTATCCATGTAATTCGCATTAAAATTGTCATCTTATTTATTAATGTTATTATTACCTGTACTGTAAGTAATTTTCTTACACGATAACATTATTCTTTTTTAAAATCACAAATAGATATAAACTAGTGACATGATTTATAACTTAATTAAATGGCCAAGATATATTATAAATATTCCATTCAAAATTCTCGACTGTAAATGTTTTTCCGGTCAACTAAAAACTGGTTTGGTTGATACGGTCCACCAAGCACATTTTCAAAAATATGCTCTTGATCAGTGATCAAGATCACGCAATCAGTAAGTTAAATTATGTATTTTTTTAAATATTTTGTAATATACATTTTACTAAATAGGTATTTTTTTATACTTAATTAATTGTAGATTAATTAACTATAAAATAATATAAATACTGTAATAATAAAATTGTTAATTTAATTATTTTAACATTTTCTAGTCCGTAATGTTAAATAAATAAGGACAAACATTCTGGAGTACAAATTTAAGTAAGAAAGATAATATGTACAGTACAAAATGGATGACTTCAGAAATACAGCCGTGAAATGAAAATTAAATGTTACTTTTTCATGAAATTATCATAATCAAGTTTTAATATTACTAATATTTAAAAAAAAAAAAGTAAAATTGACTAAATTATAAATATATAAAGAAAAGTAACATATCAATATTCACTTTTCTGCAACATATCGTTTCTGAGTATTGTAATTTTATCCTCACAAATAGACAGTAAGATAAAAACGTACAAGAGAGTTAAATAGCGTTTTTTTTTTCATTACAGCGAATGATAATATTCTGGCAAAACTTTATATATATATATATATATATATATACGTATTTTAAATTTGAAAGAACTGACAGTAACTTTTGATTTTAGCTTTAACAATTGGGTTTTTGTAATACAAAGAGAAGAAAGAAACAATAAACAATTTCTAAGTAGCTCTGAACAACAGAAGCTTGCATCAAAAATAGGTATCCTAGATGTAAAGTGAAGTAAAAGCGTTAGGTATACAAACAAACGTGGACTAAGTGTCAAACAACACACGAAGTTTGCCTCTGTTGGATGAAAGCTCAGAATGTGTTGTAAAGTTTTGATGTAGTGACAGGAAAAACAATTGCTTGTAAATCGTGTTAAGTGCGAGGAACTTAAGATAATAAGACGGAGTCAGTCAGACAATGCGTATTGTTAGTTAATGGCTTCCGCGTCAGCCCTTTCTTACGTATAAGTGGACAATTGTTTTCGACGCGTGTTTGACAATAACATCAACATCAACATCAACATTAACTTACCCATAGAGAAGCGCTGCTCCGGCAATGCCTCCTCCACATTGGGCCGTAATAAACATCGCTGCTCGAAGCGGAGATATGTTCCTCGTCACAGCCATAGCTACTGTGACTGCCGGATTTACATGGGCACCTGCAGCACACCACACCAGTTTCCTTTGATTAAGTCAGGTTAGTTTATATTAGGTTAGTCAGAGCTATTGACTTGCACATTTCGGAACACAATACAAATACAATCACTTTCAAACTGCATTTACTGATAACGCTTTTATTACCGAAAACAGTGATAAGCTTTTTTGTGAATAGGTCTGTCTGTTTTAATTTAATCAACTATAAAATTACCTATAAAGATTTTGTTTTCTATAAAGCAATAAGAAATTTAATTTCAAAAATTTTAAGATTAAAATTTATATTACCAATAAAATTTTGTAATTTTTAGTATAATAATAAAATTAGGTAGGTATATAAAAGATTCAAAAACTAATATTCTAATTTATAAGCATATTTTCAAATATATAAAGTTAAAAATCATAAACAATTATTTCTCTATTTATTATCAATTGAAAAATCTATGAAACATGCATCTATTGGAACAATCTGATAAGTATTTTCATTTTTTTAATTTTTAGCGTTTTAAATAATAATAATAATAATAATAATAATAATTATATCTGCCGCAAATGACCATAGAAGTTGCGAGGCTATATATAAAAAAAAAATAATTATATATATATATATATATATATATATATATATATATATATATATATATCACTATTTTTTTGTTGTTGGTTACTAATATATTAAATTCGCTAAAATATAAACTAGGAGTATATAATAGTTCAAACGCCAATTTTAAAATATTAAAGAAATTGTTTGTATTTGTTTCTTTTTTAAATATAAAATAATTTGGTAAAATAATTTACATTTTCAAAATAATAAATTAAATATAAACAGTTTTCAGTTTACAGTAAAAGATCTATTTCATTATATAATACTTACATAAAGATAACGTAAATTAAAATTTAATTATATTATGATTGGTGTATACTTTAATACGTATTTTTATTCATATTGTGTAAAGAGTTTGTGCCACACCCTTTTGGGTACATGGCGTGATTGTGTATGTATGTATGTATGTATGTATGTGTATATACCTAAATTAAATAAAAGATATGAACATGTTCTAGGCAAGCTGATCAGCCCAAGATTCAATATTAGTTTTTGATAAGGTAAAGAAAGTGTAGGTATACCTGAGATGTGTCCAAAGCATTGAGTGAGAGTAGTCATTGCGAAACCGGCGGCCAAAGAGGACGCGAGAAGCGCAGAAGATATACCGGCGCCAACAGCTGCTCCGCACACGATAAAAACATAGAAAAACGATGCTAAACATTCCGAAATAATACTCCGCCAAAATTCCAAAGTCCGAATTTCCACCTGCATGGCCGGTTTCTGATTGCCAATGCCGGCGCCGCCGCCGTTCAGAGACACTGGCACACAAGCACTCGCGCGACGTAGAGCGTCCAATTTCTCGAACAACGTCACTATATGATACTCAATGCTTTGAGTGTCACCCGGAATATTCAAGCTTTCTTCGGCCATTTCAGATCGTTGTTCGATCAGCACTATCACAGAAACAGAGAACAGGGAACAGAGAACGCTACTAGCCGAGATGTCTGCTCTAAGGTTGGGCGAGAAGTGTCGATGGTGTGGATTTGTAAACATCGGTTTAAGTTTGCGAGCTCAACAACACATGTTACCCCCACGACTGCGCTTGCTGCTTGCTGCTTGCTCACGCTCACGCTCACCCAATCAGAATGGCTGGACGGGCTGGACACATGCAGCCTGGCTGAGCGCGGTGCGGTAAGCATACTTTTTCAAACTTTATTAACCTTATTTTATTATGTATATATATACAAGTATTGTGTAAATTCATTTATTCATTATTTGTTTTCATATTTTTTAACTAACGCTACTAACTGTTATATAATGTCTATACCTACACAGAAAAAAATTTCATCTAAAATAAAAATTTTATTTAAAATTGATAATAGATTGTTTTTTAATGAAAAGTAATTTGTTTTCATTTAAAAATAACAATAGTAATATATGTATTAAAATTAACTTTTATTCTTATATTTGATATTAAAATCAAATCAAATTAATAGCAGAATAATAAATTTGATAGATGTATTGTTATTCCACAAACTATTAAACATCAACATAATAAACATACAATTTAAATATACAAAAAATTCGAATTTGTATCAGAAATATGAATATTTTGTAAAAGTAATCTGTGATCAGTGGCGGCACTAGGTGGGTGGTGGGTGCGAACTGCACAGAGTGAAATGGCAAAGGGATTGGATTGACACCAAAATGACAAAAATTTTCGAACATCGTTTTATCTGTACTTACGCGTTCTTGTTTTTGTTGTTGATGAATTGAATACACTTATCCCTCGATTTACACGGCACGGCACGGCACGGCACTTGTTTCACACAATTTCGCTTTTACACGGTAAATAAATTAACGAATTTCAAAAAAAATGGTCAAAATGTATTTTCGCATCAAGTAAACTCAAGTAATGAAAGTAACATCAGGAAAAAAAGACTGATAGATCATAAAAGTAATGAAACTTATAATTAACTTTTTAAGGATCTTTATGTTTTTTTATTTTTTGGTCCTAATGTAAAACGAATTAAATATGTACTTATATTACCTACATATATTGGTTATTTTATGAAGGAAATATAATATTTTAAGTTTTTCAAGATGTCTTACTTTTGTTTTACGTAAATAAATGACTGAATAATACACATTTTGGTTTTATTTTCGTTTTACACGATTTTAATTAGCAAAATCCAAGATTTCAATCTACACGGTTTTGGTGCGGAACTTATCTTCATTGTAAATCGAGCGATTGGTGTATATACCTACGTATATAATCACTGATATTTTCAAATGTTCTGATGTTTTAATTATAATACTTAGGAATTAATATTTGAGAATCTATATCAACAACATAGTAAAAAGTTTTTCAAAATTCATTATATTAAAATAACAAAAGATTTAGGTTAAAATTTTGTTTAATTTTATATTTTACTATAGGGGCAAATTTGGTTTATTTGTTTATTATTTATGTCATTCGTATATCTTTTCCTGATGCTATATGTTTTGTATATATATCTAGCAAAACTAAATTTTAACGTTTTCTATATCAATAACATTTTTGAGAATAAAGCAGTAATTAAAAGAAAAGAAAATAGTGAAAAATATTTCTGCTGAGTTAATTTAATATAGAAAGGTTATTGTGTAATTAAATAGATGAAGAAAATTTAACGACTACTAAGAAAATCATCTAAAATCAATATACAGGATGTTCATGATAACCGGGTCATCATTGTTTTTATTTTATTTGAAAAGGTACAATGTACAATGTCGGTTAAATTAAACAAAACGCAATTATGTTGAAACATAAATGATATAATAAAATATATATATATATATATATATATATATATATATATATATAAAACAGTGTTTCTCAAAAATCTTCAATACAAGTTTTTAATTTTAAATATTGTATTCTATATTTTAATACATTTCTTTAATCAAACATAAACTATATGAACTGTCATTTAGTATATTTAATCTCCCTAATTGTCAAATGTATGTATGTTTCTCCAGCATCTCCTCCTAAATCCCTGAACCGATTTTGATGGGAGTGGTGTCATTTTCATTGGTTCATTCCCTATTTGAGAATAGGTAAGTTTAATCTTTCTACGATTTCATCTTGGTTCTCAAAAATTTGAAGTTGTGTACACTACTGATAGAAGTGTTGCTTGTGAGTAATATATAATAGTGCAATTGATATTTTATTATTATTATTATTATTTGTTTATTTATATATTTTTATTATGTTTATATGTTTAATCATAATCACTATTTTCGACTTCAAACGTGACCCTTTAAGGGTCACGGGTTTCCTAGTTTTAAGCTATTACTAGTTTAAATAATTTTTATTTAATTTTTTATATAAGACAATATAAAATTATTTATATAACTGAATTGAGAAAAAAATATTTTTTTCTAGAAATATTTAATATTATAATATATCATGCCATTTAAAATAAAATTTATAACTTATATTTAAATTCTGAGAAGCACTGATTGATTTTTTTTTATCATATCATTTATCATTTATGTTTGTACATAATTTGGAGCATTTTGTCTAATTTGACTGACATTGTATCTCATACCCTAAACCACTTTGACATTATCACATAAATGATAAGAAATAGGAATAAAAAAATTTTTCACCGAAAGTTGGAAACATTGTATTTTGCTAATATATAATATTATAGGCACTAAGGGTATCTTCTGTAAAAATTTCATTAAAATCGGATAAATAATGCGGGCATAACAAATTTTTCGAAAATTATTAATTTTTTTTTCGGAAAGTTGGCAACATCGTATTTTAATAAAATTATAATTAATGTGGGCACTAGGACAACTTTTTCTGAAAATTTGATCAAAATCGGATAAATAATGTAGCCACAATGAATTTTTTTAAATTTTAGTAATTTTTTTCTCGATAAGTTGGCAACACTGTACTATGTTAAAATTGCATGATTAATGCGGGCACCAGGAGAATTTTTAGTGAAAATTTGATTAAAATTGGTTAAAGAACCTGGTCATAATAAATTTTTAAAAAATTTAGTAATTTTTTCCTCAGAAAGTTGGCAACACTGTACTTTGTTGAAATTATCTAATTTATATGGATACCAGAAGAATCTTTTGTGAAAGTTTGAACAAAATCGGTTAAACAACATGGCCGTAATAAATTTTAAAAAATTTTAGTAATTTTTTTCTCGGAAAGTTGGCAAGACTGTATTTTAATAAAATTACGAAATTTATGTGGGCACTAAAGGAATCTTTCCTGAAAATTTAATCAAAATAGGATAAATAATGTAGCCACAATGAATTTTTAAAAACTTTAGTAATTTTTTTCTCGGAAAGTTTGCATCACTGGAAAAAACCAAAACCACATGACCATCTTGGGCACCAGAAAAATTTATCCTGAAAATTTCATTAAAATCGGTTGAACCGTCTAGGAGGAGTTGCGGCCACAAAATTTTGACTTACGACCGAGCGAGCGAGCGAGCTTGCGACGCACATCCATACACCCACATAAACTAAGTTCAGATTCGTCATTTAGAGGCTATATGAAGGATTTCTATACATTTTTTTTTTTTTTTGAAAATGTTACAGACACCGTATCAAACGCTATACCACTTTTTCCTTCCAGTCAAAGTGGTAAATACTATGTAATATTATGTCAGCAAAATTTGGTATCTAAGAATTTTCCGATATACTTATTCGAAATAAAATATTGTCAATGAAATTTAACCAAAAGTCAACAAAAACAAAAAAAAAAACTTCATGTGAAACCGTAGATTAGACAGTTCATGTTTATTATTTTTGAAAATATATGATTATTTAATGAAAAGTTATATTTCAACGAATTTCAAAAAAATTTAAGCTAACAGATATTTTAAACATAACAAAACTTGTTGTATAATAGGTTGAATTTAAGATTTAATTCATATTGTTTTTTTTTATATGAAACTTCTAAATACTTGTAAATAAATTTTTATTATATGTATCAATTTGATATCTATAATGTAATATATACATATATATATATATATATATATATATATATATATATATATATATATATATATATAAAATATATATTCTAGCCCGTGAATTAAGGGAACATTTTCAGAAATTTGAAAATCCTAACTTTCTTAATTTATTTTTCACTAGATTTCTGTGTAAAAATTTTACATAAGATATATCAACTTTTTACGACACATTTCAACTTTTCTGATTTTTTGTTTGAACATCTTTTAGGGTTTATACTTTGTGCCTCAACAATGCAAGAATATATTTTTTTGGATGTACAAAACGGTATATTTTTTTATTTTGATTTGTATTTTTAAAATTTGAAACAACAACTTACTCAATTTTGTAGTAGTAGAGTAGATGTTTTGATAAAATTAATGTTTCCATTTATTTTCATTTTATATTTAGTTTAGTAATATGAATTAACAAGCGGATCAAATTTGTATATTTTATAGGCAATTATATATTTCTGTCTATTATGTATTATGTTATTTTTTTAGTATGACATACCTTTGTTAATAGAAGTAAATTGTTTTCTCAGTAATATTGAAAACTTTATATATAGGAGAAGTAG
The DNA here is from genome assembly GCA_963966155.1 of Clivina fossor. NCBI lineage: Eukaryota > Metazoa > Arthropoda > Insecta > Coleoptera > Carabidae > Clivina > Clivina fossor. Next base: position 82,363,923 of record OZ014550.1, read on the forward strand.
ATAAAAAATTATTTAAATATGTAATTAATTTAATAAATAATATTTTCATATTCTATATTATATTATTTTTATTGTACATATAGAGTATGGATCATTTCCGTAGAATTTTTCAAACACTCAGTATATTTTGAGATTATGTAGCACCAGTAAAGCGTACATGACAATCTGCTGATAAAATAATCTATTTAACATACCTACCAGGAAAGATAAATTCCTATCTACTGGCTACAGAAATATTTTTCTATGAGAAATTTTTTTTATTTCCATAGAAAGATTTTGATTAATAATAAATATTTATATAACATTTAAAACATTTGCAGTACGATTTTTTTGTATATTTTATTCTAAATTATCTGCTGTTTATCAATAAAATATAATTATTTTATAATTATTAAAAGCATATTGGTAAACCCATATATAGAACCACTTTGACATTATACAACTATACTAAAAAGATAAACATACTTTTTAAATATTTTTCTCTAAAAGTTGCCAAAATATTAAAGTACCTATGTTGAAAATTTGTTTGAAATCAGATCTAATCAGTTTGAAACAGTATCTAAAATAAATTTTAAATACTGTTTTACTATTTTTTTTTTTGCAAGAATTCAGAAATTCTGTTTAAATATTTGATAAAAATTGGAATATATGAAGCTAAAATAAAATATCAATAAACAAATGTAAACTATAAGTAAAACTTTTTGGTGCTCGAAGAAGAATAGATACGTTATACAGTGTGGTAACAAAGTATGGAACAAAATTCATAATTTCGTTAGTTAATGTTTTCAAGAAAAACACTCGGACAGGTCAATTTTATTTTTTAATTAGCCACCTTATAGGGCATAAATTTTTTATCTATGACGTCGTGTATTTTTGCACAATGACGTTATCGTTGGTTTTTTTTTAAATAGCAGCCCCAATTTTTTTTACTGGTTTTTTATAGATGATCTACAGATCTATCTGTAAGATGGTCCAACTACTTAAATAATGGCGTAAAAAATTGGTACCTTAGATAACTATTTTTTTGAGAAAATAACATACTTAAAAATTTTTAAAAAATATGTATATATAAAACATAGAATTGTTTTTTTCGTTGAAATATTGAAAAAAATGTAAAATTCATATAAGAAAATGGTTAAAATCTATAGATTTTTACTGCGGTAATGCTGTTCAATATTTCAACGAAAAAAATAATTATTCATTTTTTTCAAAGCAATTTATGATTTATATATACATAATTTTTTAAATTTTTAAGTGTTATTTTTTCAAGAAAATAATTATTTAAGGTACTAAATTTTTTACACAATCATTTAACTAGTTGGATCATCTATAAAAACCAGCAAAAAACATTGGGCGCTGCCATTTAAAAAAACTAATGATGACGTCATTGTGCAAAAATGCATGACGTCATAAGTAAAATTTGTATGCCATAAGGTAGCTAATTAAAAAATAAAATCGACGTGTCCGAGCATTTTTCTTGAAAACATTAAATAACGAAAATACGAATTTTGTTCCTTACTTTATCACCACACTGTACATATACTATAAAAATTCTGTGCAACGTATATATATATGTAAAAATTTGATTGTTTCTTTTATATTATATTTATACACTTAAATAAGTAAACGTGCAATACATTCGTAACCTATCTAAGATATATATATATATACATATATACCGGGTGTATACTTGGTTTATGCAATATAGGAAAAACAATGTTATTTTTTTAACATCGCAATTCCTGCTTCCCCGTTAGTTATAGAGAAAAATATAAGAAACAAAAATTGTTTACAATTAAAAACTACATTATTTACGCTTAAAATAATTGCGATATTGCGTCTCAGTAATTAATTATTAATTAAGTAAATATTAACAGTTTTCGGCAATATCAGACAGCCATGGACGAAACGCGAATGTATTTTGTTTACAAATGACAATACAATGACATTTGTGAACAAAATACATTCGCGTTTTGTCCATGGCTGTCCGATATTGCTGAAAACTGATAATATTTATTTAATTAATAATTAATTACTGAGACGTAATATCACAATTATTTTAAGAGTAAATAATGTAGTTTTTAATTCTAAATAATTTTTGTCTCTTATAATTTTTCACTAAAACTAACGGGGAGGCAGGAATTACGATGTTAAAAAATAACATTGTTTTTCCTATATTGCATAAACCAAGTATACACCCGGTATATATATATATATATATATATATATATATATATATATATATATATATATATAAACAGCTTAAAAATAATTGATCATTGAAAAATTACATTTCCAATATTTTAATTAAATCACACAATATCGAATGTTCGTTCAGTAAGTTTTAAACCACCTGAAAACATATGTGCCCTGAAACGAATAACATGAGCATTATGTTATGGTGTAGAATTTGTTTTTTTTCAGTCGGATTTTATGCTAGGTATGTTAAACCAAAAAGGTATTTTTTTATGTTTAGAGAGAAATTTCTCAAAAACATCTCCATAGGTGCATATTTACAATTTTATTATTTAATTATGCTCATTGTAATATTTTTTAAATTTAAAATAATAGTATATTATGTTACGAGGAATAGAAAGCGATGATATTATGTTGAGTATAGTTATTTGTGACCTAGGCAAAGCCGAGGACAAGCAATCTGAGCGAAACACAAAAAGAGCTTTCTATTTTCAGTGACATATACGATTTTTTCTTCAAGCGTTCCAAACGAAACTAAACAATTAAATAAAAATACATACTAAGTAACCTTAACCACTTACTAACACTTGTAGAATAGTATGTATATTATATAATTGTTACGTGATTTTTGTAAGAATTAATCTTTGTTTGATTGCATATACAACTTCCGACGAATTTGGCAATATACTTGCATTTCTGCACACATTTTCAATATTCAAATTCAAGCGAAAATAAACAATGCAACTGTCAACTAACTTAACTTGACTTAATAATTTTTAATATAGCCGTCAAAGATGTCAAAACACTTGCTCGTGTTTCTTTGGTTGAATATACACTCGTCAGAAAAAAAAACGCGCCACTCGAAAAATCAGAAAAATTACCGATTCTTGAAATAGGTGTAATTCGGTCGATTTTGAACGAAATTGAATGAATTTTTGCGTCCGAAAAAATCTCATCTTCAAGATCATGCAAGATGATGAACCATTTGAATCAATCCACTTCCCATCACCCTGCAGAAAAAAAATGTTTTTGACTTGAAAATTGTCAAACTTTGACAACATGTATGTTGTAGAAAAAATTTTTTTTCTTCAATTTACCAGGAGGGCGTAAAAACTCAAACAATTCGACGTAAATTTCGCTTAATTTCAAAGACTTACGATGCTTTGGCGCCAAGTTATGATTTTTTGAAATTAATCTTGCATTTTGCAAGTTTTTGGGGCATAACTTGGTTAATTTTGTACGAAAATGGATGAATTTTGGAAAATAAATTTTAAGCTTCTCGTTAAGGCCATGCAAAATAATGCAACGTTTAAGCCATTTCGCTTTTCTCCAAACCCCAAAGAAAAAATGCTTTTGACTTAAAAAATTGTCAAATTTTGGGAACATGCATGGTATAGAAAGAAATTTTTTTGACTCAGTTTACTAAGAGGGCGTAAAAATTCAAACAATTTGATTTCGCTTAATTTCAAAGACTTACGATGCTTTGGAGTGAAGTTATGATTTTTAAAAATTCACCCTTTATTTTGGGAGTTTTGTTTTTTGCAGGTTGAATCTGCAAAATGCTTCACAATTTCGAACTTATCTCTTAACCGAGATTTTGTTTGGCCGTTAAAATGATTTAAATGTTCAAAATTTGTCAGAACTTTGAACTCGCAAAGTGCAGGGTAAATTTTAAAAAATCATAACTTTGCGCCAAATAATTTTTTTTTGCGGGTTATGGTGGGGAGCGGAATGGTTCAAATGATCCATCATCTTGCATGACCTTAAAGATGAGACGTCAAATTTTTTCGGACGCAAAAATTCATTCAATTTCGTTTAAAATAGGCCGAGTTACACCGATTTGAAGTATCAGCAATTTTTCAGATTTTTCGAGTGGCGCATTTTTTTATTTACGAGTATATATTTAATGTTAAATATTTATTATTTTAATGCACAAAATATTTGTTATAACAAGCAAAGTATTAGCTTTTCTGCACATAGCTATTTTAATAATTTACAGTTAAATCGTACTCCAAAAAATATGTAAATGAAATTTTTAATTTAATTTAAAAAAAGCAATTTTTTAAATTCTTCATTAAGATGTAATTAATTCTAAAACTTCAAGGATAGAAAGAAAATAAAAACACGTTATACATACTATTACCATTTAACACTCCAGTACTGGCGCGGCAAATAGTTACGTGAGACGTCGCGTGGGATACACACGTATCCCACGCATAAAACACGTTAAATTAACTAAAAAAAAAACAAGATTTTTTTTCCACTGTGTAGTTCGATCTTTGCCTATGTAACATGCAATATTATCATCATCAAACCATTCAATAGTTTCTACAATATCCAAAACATTCCTCAACTTTCAGTACAACTGTACAACTGTCGCCCTCGTCTTCACTAGGATCTGCTTCACAAAGCATGTCTTCCTCTTCTAATTGGTTGTACCAGTCAAGCCATTTAGCTGGATCACGGCTATTAGCCATTTTTAGAGAACTATAAGCGCAATAATATAAAAAAAGTAATAAAAATGTAAAAAAAGACTTAGAAAACTTCAGCGGTCGCGAGGTTAGAAATGGTCGTTAAAAAAAAACGAATGCAAATAAATGCCGCCGCACACTGCTAGAGCTACAGACACACTGTCTGCCAAACACCATTTTTAATGTGCGTGGGATACGTGTGTATCCCACGCCAGTACTGGAGTGTTAATATATACTACTAAAAGTCAAAAAATTGCCTCTTTTTACTGAGTTCGGAAATGTACTGCTTGTTTTCAATTATATAGAAATAAAAATGTTATAAATTTATTACTTCATCACTTATATTAATGTATTTTATATTTTATGAGATGGCAAACTCAATACTGAATTTTGTAAGCATAAACTTCGAATGTTATAGTTATTGTTTTCAATATGTAACAAACCACACATTAAGATATTTTCTGCATTATTAAGACATATTCTTTAAAAAATATTTTTTGAAATCGTTTATGCTTGTTAAAATGTGCAACATTTCGCAGTAAAATACAAATTTTGTTGATATTTTAAAACAATTATCACACAGTGTTCCGCTTTAAATCCGCCATATGCAGAAACTCACGGTGCGGTGCGGTGCGGTGGTAGCAGAGATTACAAATTATCGCTCAGCAGTTATTGACAATTTTGCGAAAAAGAATCGTCGTATTGAAGTAGTGTATGAATAATAATAATTTAATGAAATAAATATTTGATATATTTTAATAATATCTAATAACAAAATATTAGTCACAAAAACATTCATGGATAACAAAAATAATAAAATAAGAAACAACACATTAAATAAATCTTTCTAGCAATCATTTTAACTAAAAATGAAATCGCCCAAAATCTTAACCAATCCGAAATAATAACAATTTTTGCTAATGTTTTACTTTTACATATTTCATAGGTATCTAGATAATTCTATTTTTGTAATAAAGAGTGAAAATAAATTTTCTTTTGACGGTGCAATTTTTATTCTTATAGTTATTGAGTATTGGTGGGTGAGGAGGGTGTCTACGATTTGGAACACAACTGAATTTTGCTTATTACGCCAGTGGACTTGTTCATTAAATTACTCCAAGAATTAATATTTATATTAAATATATTTTATTTTAATATTTCACGCTATATTTTCGGAAAATCTGTATAAAATATAGATTTAATAAATTTGAAAGTTACATTTTAAATTTTGCTGATACAATTTTTAAAAAACTCTACAACAAATAAGTATATAATTGAAATTACAGAAAACAATAATTATTTAAATATAGTTTTTTTAATATACTACGTTTCCAACACAGACTAAAACGTATAAAATAATTTCTCCTAGCCCCATACAGATTTATAACCTCCATACAGAAAAAAGTGTGTATTATTCTATTTTGTACTTGATATAAAAGTTATAATAATTATATTTTGTTACATTAATCAAGAAATTGTTAACAGATGATGTAAACAAACGATTTATCAACCAATTCACAGTAACGTTGTATCTTTACGCTTTTGTCATTGCAAAACAAATCAAAAGTATAAATATTAAAACAATTGCAAATATCTAACAGATATTCATAATCCTTCATTAGATACATACCTTCGTAAATCAAATATTGTACAAATAGTTCTATATCAAACTTCTGTAATTTTCAAATAAAGTCGTTTTTTTATGTTTATTTATTTAAAAAGATAACCAAAACACATAATTGCCTATTTAAAAGATACATACAATACAAAAAACATATATAAACATATAATGATACAAAAATAATAATTGAAAAAATATCTGAATAGATATATACGATTACTGTACCACATTTTCTTTGCAATCAAAGTGATAAAAACATGCTCTCATTAGTTAAGATATATTTTAGCTCATATCTACATATCATTACATAATTACAATAAAATTTCTCAAAAAATAGATATACTCATTCTAACCTAATCGTGCTGTCGCTAAAAAAAATCTTATTTATTTATCTTATCCAAAATGTATCACAAAATTACGGCTGGTCAAGTTAAATATTTAAAAAAATATCTGTCACTATTTCTCACATCTATTATTAGTGTTCTATTATTTCGTATAAATTTAATTTTAATATAAAAATGATACAAACAAATAACTAATTCCATTTTAGTTTCTTTGAAATATAATTTTTGATAATTGGCAATGCAAGTTATAAATCATAAATTCTCTCAAAAATGCAGTCTATTACATTAATAGTTATTCATATAGCAGTGCTTTAGCAAACACATAAAGCATACAATAAAACAAATTATAGAGTATTATATAAGTCAGTGAACACATGTCAACAAGTCACAAAACAAAAATATAATATACAATAATATAAAAACTATAATTTAAGAGTACATATAGATAAAAGTAACTATTTTTGAAAATTATTATTGCATTGATCGTTTCGAAAGAGTAATTCGTTTTTAAATTATAGTACGTTTATCTACTGATATTATTTAATAACTAAATAAAAATATTGCATAATATGAAACCAATAACAAACTATTCTTTGTAAAAATTAACACAATCCAACTCAATGCTTCAGAAAAAAAAAATAACTAGTGCAATAGAAACTACAATGCAGATGAAACACGTCATTGAAAAAAGTATCTAGATTTATAAAATCAGTTTACAGTAATATTTAAATCAAAATAAAATGACATAATTGTAATCTGTTGAAAAGTACAAAATAATCATCTAAGATATATTTATTTTACACTCTTCTTAGCAATTCCAAAATAATATTTTTTTTTTGCTTCCTTTTGCATGACTGTGATTACTTTATAACATTTATAAAACGAACAATAACAAAAAAAGAAGCTGTAGGCTGTCTCGGGCCACGCAGCTAGATTTTTTTACGTGAATACATGTTTAAGTGACGCCTAAAGAAGAACGGGAGAGAGTGAGAGTTGCTGCAACTAGACAATAATAAACTTTCATCCGTACTATATCCACCAGTGGCGCAACCAAGGGGGGGGGGGCGACGGACCCCCCCCCCCCCAAAGCTAGCAGAATTAGCACAATTTTTATTCGTTTATTTATATATTCAGCAGTCACTTTCAATGCTACAATTATTTACCCCAAAATATTGAGCCAACATTCATTATTTTAAATTATTAATTATTCGATTCATGTAAGATAAAGTGGAAATCTGGTTAGTATTTGCTTTTTTTTTGCTTCTCCAAGATAAAATTTTTGGGCCCCCCCAAGACAAAATTCTGGCTGCGCTACTGATATCCAGTGATATCATACATGCTCGGATCTAACAATAACATTTCGGAAATTTTTACATTTATTAACAATCGGACTAGCAGGAAGCATGGGAGTTGATTTAGATAAATCGTATGTTATTTGGGAGGGGTGGGGGATTGAATATTTAATTTTGTTTTAGTTAAATTTGTTGTAGCTATTTGTTGCTGCTGAATATTAGGATTTGTTTTACTTAATTGTTCTGTTACTATTTGTTGATGATTGATGATGGATAGGTTGATTTACATTGTTCGTCATTTGTTCTGGCTGGCTGTGAACATTTCGAGTAAATGTGTCGAACATGTACAACGAATTTGAGCAAAATTTTTCGAAAATACCTATTTTAATGTCAATAATGTCTGGTTAATACCAGTATCCACTAATGTGGATTATAAGAACTCGATGATTCTGTATAATTGCTACCTTGAAATGGTCTTGCATGCATTGCATAAGATGGCTGCTTCTTATTGTCATCAAATGTGACATGTAGATGATGCAACGATGCAAGGTTTTACTAAACATTTTTCCGCAAATATGACACATATGCATGAAATTCTCACATTTATGTGAAGTAAAATTCGATAGATTTTTAAAATTAAACTGAAAAGTTAGACAGCAATATTCACCTGTTTCTACATTCAATATTAAATTTTGATGAGTTTGTAAATGCATGTTATAGTTAGCTACAAACGAACATTTTTGATTACAAATTTTACAATCAAATTGTGTTATTCCGTGTTTGCTATTCAGATGTTTTTTATAATTATCGTGACCAAAAATTTCTTTATTACATATATAACATGAAACTACAGGCATATTTACATTTCTATGTAACTTCATATGAATTCTTAATTTATCTTTACGAGTGTATTTCTTTTCGCAATATTGGCACTTGTAAATAGCTTTTCTTTTATGAGTTAACAAATGATATTTAATATTAATGTAATATTTTTTACAGATTTTGCAATAATTTAAACGTTTAGTTTTACTTGCTGAAGCTGACATAATAGGGTACTTGCGTAAAACACGAAATGGTGTTAAAATGTCAAATTTTATTGGATAAATATATGTAGAAGTTAACAGTATGTAAAATTCATACTAATAATTAACTCCTTTTAAAATAATTGAAAATTAAAATTGTTAAAATAACTCGAAAAATCACGTGACTGAAAACGCGCTATGATTGGTTGCTGCTAGTGTGACGTAGCCATTTAGTAAACACGGCGAATTCAATAGTCATACGTGCTTAAACCGTTAAACATTTGCTTTTAATTTGTTAAATTCTGGTGAAATTAATATTTTGTTTTTAATAATTTGTAAAAGAAGAACATTACCCTTTTAAATTATACGATGGTTGACGCTGGATTTGTAAAAGCTCAGTCGGATAACCTACCCAAAGTTGACGCTTTTATGATAGCCGATTTAATGTAAAATTGTTTCAAATATAATAATTTGAAATTTTTAATAATTTTAAATTATTATTTTTTAACTAAAAATTTATATAAGCGAAAGTAAACAAATAAAATTTATTTATAAACATATATTTACTGTAAAAAAATAATACCTATTCCTATATAATTAATATTCATAAACTAAGTAAATGAAAGAATTGAACGTTAATTATGAAATTATTATCGATTATAATTAAAACAAATATTATAACTAGGTGAACCACAGGTATTTGACAAACATGATTTATAGAAAATTCATCGCAAGAACATTCATCACAGGAAAATTCACTACGATTTAATTAACGGTAACTAAATAAGGTCATTCAGTATTTGTTTATATGTTGAAATAAAGTTAAACATAAAAAATTCTTTTTTATATTTTTCATTTAAGTTAGTGCTTGAAGTTACTAAATTTGCTAGTTGTTCATTTTTAGCAACATATTGTGATGTCTTATGCCCCAACTTACACAAATTATCAGTACGGCTAACGGACTAAATATAAATATAGAAAATGATATAATATAGAAATAGATGAAAGTTATAAAATATACCAAATTTCAATGTTTACATATTTCAGTTTAAAGCTTATAAACTTCGTTGAGGTTATATGATTACATATATGCACAACATTTAATGTTCTGAAAATATGAATGAAAAGTATTTCATATTTTATATCAAAATATCTGAAAAATATCAAAGAAAATCAAATAATTAATATCAGTTCGTTGTATTTTCAACATTTCTCTAATTAATTTAATTTGTGCACAGATAAAATAATCAAATACAAACAGTATGCTATTATACAGAGCGCGCGTCTTGTAATGTTTACTAAAGCGTGACGTCACGTACCTATGGTACGCGCGCCAGAGCGTTTTCGCGCGAAATATTATGCGTTTGAATTAAATTCATTAATGCCCGGTATTATAAAGGACCAAATAAAAGTAAAATAGTTATTTGTTAAATAAATTTATTCTACAAATAAATATTATCTCTGTATTATAAAGCAAATATCCAAATAAAATAACTATTCTTCCAATAAATTGCGAGTGTTACCAATGTAATAATGATTTCACTTTGTAGCATATTAAATTTTTTAAACAGAAACTTAAATCAGCATAATTATTATTAAAATTTATTTCATTTGTTTTGAAAATAAAATATGAACAATACAAATAATTGTTTTATTTTAATTTATTAAATTTAAAATTATATTTTTAAAGAATTGTTATTGAATATTTGGTAACACTGCCTGCATGAGACAAAATGCACTCTGCTAGTAAATTGCGTTAGTGGGGTTATGGTTATGTATATTTGGAAATGTCAGAGTACTATTACGAAATAAATGACATAAATATCAGTAAAAAACTCGAACGGGGTAAAAATTACACAGAACAAGACAAAGAAAATTTAATACAAATATTAAAACAATATATTGATATTATTGAAAATAAAAAAAACCTTAAAGTTGCCATAAAATACAGGGCTTGTGCCCAAACAGGCAATAGTAGTGGCAACCAACTAAAATTATTATACGAATGTATAAAGAAAAAATGCCGCCTAGTAGATATTTAGTCTCAAATTCATTATTTTCGAATTGAACTCTTAATAACGAATTATTGAATATGTGGTTATCGTGAGCAGAACCTGGCCACTTCGCTACAACGTCCCATATTTTTAACTTGGCTCCACATATTATTTGTACGTTGATTGAGAACCATCCTTTTCTATTCTTAAATATTTTACCATTGTTTCAGATGATCTAAACATTTTCTTTAAAATCATTAAAATTATATATTAGATATATTTTATTTTCTTTGTCGCATTTCAATGTTTAATTGAGAATACATTTATTTTGAATTTGTTTAAAATAATACATATTAATATATGATAACATACCTATATTAATAAATAAAAATAAAATCTTAATTATATTTTAAGTATATACTTTTATTTTTACAAATATTTTTCTATTATAACCTAAAACTTACAAAAATATAACCAGTCAACTGATTTATTCAAGAGAATAAAATTTATTTCCATGTATTTCGACCAAATAAAATTTATCAGTTTATTTACTAGATTTATTCGACAACTAAATTTATTTTTCGTTTATAATACAGAAATCTACCGAATAAATCGATTTATTTGGGAAGTAAATTTATTCAGTCCTTTATAATACCGGGCATAAATCTACGAAAATATGCATCGATAACAAAAAATATTGATACATCATAATTTTATATAACATATTCTTTGTATTAACATAAAAAAAAAAAATGTGCAAGTACCCCATTGGAAGATTTGTTTCTGGAAAACTATCGTTTTTTACTTCAATAGTTTCGGCTTGTTGCAAATTATTGGCTTCCAAGTTTAACGCACCACCGTCTTCAATTTTTATATCGTTTTTCTCAACCTTCTCATTTAAATCAGTTAAAACTACTGTTGCTTCATCGTAAGAACCAATAGATCCCGTGTTATATTTTAACTGGCCAATATAATTTTGAACGATATTTGTGTTATGATTACAAACTCTTTTGAATGTAAATGCCAACCGCAATGTTTTCAAACATTCGGGTACAAACGTATTTTGCAATTTCCAAAACAAGTTTCTCCTAAAATTTTTATTGATTTATATATCTCTACTAAAAATGTACTTAAAATATACTTACATCATATACAACGACTATCATTTTACTTATTGTTAGTAGCGGATCCCATCTGTATCGAGATCAGTTAGTTTCAATAATTCTTTAGAATTCGATAAACAAGCACAACAAAATGGAGATAAACAATACATCTTCAATTATTGTAGAATAATATATTTACAAATTTTAATAAATTATTACGGTGTTTGGCAAAGTACTGAACCAGCTAAATATTATTTTGGCATTGTCCAAAAAACAAAATTTAATATTTTGGCAAAAAATAAAACATTTATTTTTTTCAAATCTATCTACTAGTATTATATATATATATATATATATATATATATATATATATATATATATATATATATATATATATATATTGCTATATTATAGTATGCAAGTAAAGTATTTTTCTCCTCTTTCTCTCTCTCTCATTCATTTTGTTACCAATTTCATATTTCGACGATTGCGGATATTCTCCATTCACTTTGAAAAAACCGCGTTATTCATAAGTTTAAAAGAAATTCTTTTCAAACTCATTTTTTGCATATTTTCTAAATTCAGTATTAGTGTTAATATACCATTTTAGTCAAGACGATTGTTACCAGATCAAGTCTGTCGGGGTACGCTTTGTTTACAAGCTCGAACAATGTTGCGTACATATAGCTGACAAGCTTGTCCAGTAAACTTGTAAACTGTACATAAATCTAAAAACAAAATTTTTATTTAACAATTATTAATACAACAAATTATTGAAGCTTAACATACCGAAAGGAATTGAGAAAACCTACTTTTATTTTCTCTACAGCTTTTGAAAACGTAATGTAGCGTTCTTCATTCTCTCACAAACAAGTACCGGCTAAGATTGTGAAAGAACGCGGACATATAGTGTAAGAATACTATTTTTATATGTATCTTTAACTATGCCCACAACACATCTCATCTTATTCATAAACCACTCGGGCCGCGGCGCGGTATAACTTGTAAAATAATCATATAAACTTACAACTTATAATTCGACTGCACACAGTATGTATTGCTGGTACGCTTGAGTATACGAACCAGCTACATTAGGCTGACACGTATCTATAGGCACCGTTAAACATTCACAGTCCGCATAAACAATAAATGGATGGCGGAGTTCCTTTTTGTAACTTTTGAACTTTAATCATTTTTCGCTTTCCGTTAGCATTTCAATTTTGACAACTACCACTAATTCACATTCTTCTTCGTGCCAACTTAACAAATCTTCACGTCCAAAGTATATCAAATAGCGGATACATACCTATGTATTTAGCTTCATCACGTCGCGTCGCCGTCGTGTGCTTTGAGATGATAAAAGACGAGAAAGTGATTTGATCCATCTATAGTGGCCACCTATCTCCTCACTTTTTTATTGTACAATTAGAGGGAATTGGGTACGAAATAGATTAATGTATGAGTGTGAAATTGAAGAAAAAAATGTTATTGTAAAAGTTGGTGTTAGTCATTTAAGATGGTTCTATCATCTTGAGCGAATGTCTAATGAACGTTTGGTGTATATGAATATGTGAATGATTTTGAAGGTATACGTTTGCGTGGACATCCGACGAGTAATGGAGTAGTATGATTGAGTGTGTTCTACGTGAGTGAATGCTTCCGAGTAGTTTGAATAATAGATAATGTATGAGAGGTATCATGAATGTGGATAAAGCTAGAGTTCCTTGTCTGGATAGGAATGTTTGAAAAAAACAAATTTCGGAATAGTGAATAGAGATTGTGCCACATCTTTTTGAGTACCTACATGTCGTGATTGTGTATGTACTCGTATAAGTATATGTAAGTACACTGTAAAAAAAAAGAAGTAAAATTACAGAAAAATACTAGTAAAATTTTACTAAAAAAATTCGGTAATTTCATTTTACTATAATTATTCCGTATTTTCACCTCAAAATTCTGTAATTCTTACATTATTCTGTAACAGGCAAACAACCTGAATCTCTAGTAGAAATTTTAGAATATGAGACAAAATTGTTTGTTGGTAAGTTATTCAAAGGTGTAGGCCACTCAGAGACGCCCGAAATAGCATCAAATTATTTCATTTATAACTTTTATTTATCTATAAAAAAAATCCTGCTACACTTCTGATAACTTTATAAAATGTATGTGTAAAAATTTTAAAGCAAATCTTTCTATTTCGGAAGTCTCAAGGTGACTTAATCCCGTTAATATATAATTAAGATTAAAGACTGTTGTATTATAAATATAAGGTTAAAAAAAATTAAATAAATCTTGTTAAAAAAGCATAGTTTATTAAATCATAATTTTCTTACACAATAATAAAGTTATGTAATACGATAGTCAGTACAATGTAAGATAAAGAGCATTCTTTTCAAAAACAATATGCACATACAGACATATGTGTTTTGTTTAACAACACATATTTATTGTTTACTTTTCAATACTACATGAAATATAATTATATATGTATAAATTAATAAATTATTTTATTAATATCAGTAATTTATGTTGATTTTAAATGTGTAAGTTTTTGTTAGTTTCTTGTTGATCGGTGTGATAAAAATGATTGTAGAATGACTTTTTGGATCGGAAGACGACTAAATGAACACTTGTTCACTCGCTAAACGATCCGCAAACGGTTTCACAATTTCTCTAGTTGCGAAATAAAATATTAAACCGAACGTAACGGAAATTGGTAGTGCTGGCAGAGCTTTCTTAAATATTGCTTACAATAGCAATGTAAGTGATAAACCCTAAACAAACAAACAAAAATAATAATTTCTCATAGATTTTTAGGCATTTTGATCGGTAGAAAGTAGTAAATATTGTAGCCAATTTAATGTAACTGCTGTAAAACTTATTGGGTTGGTGCAAAATTATCAGGCGTTTTTCTAGACGGGTTATTTGTTAATAAAAATTGCTGTTTTGTTCACTTTTTTTTTTAAATAAATTTGCCCGTGGAATCGACCGTCTTCCAAGCAAATAGGAAGCAGTTATTGAAATAGATGGTAACTACGCTCCGGAATAATTACTTAAAAAGTTATTGTAGAATTTTAATGTTTCTTTTCTTTTTCATAATAAATATAGTTTTTAAAAAATCTGATAATTATGCACCAACCCCTTTATATTTGAAGCTTTTTTCCCTAAAATAATTAAGGAAGCTAGAAATTATAAAAGTATAATTTTTAGTGCTGGGAACCGAATCCGGATAATTTTGGATCCGGATCCAAAATTATCCGGATATCCGGATAATTAGGTTTTCGGATATCCGGATCTCGGATCCGGATCTCAGATTCGGATATCCGGATCTCGGATCCGAATCTCAGATTCGGATATCCGGATCTCGGATCCGAATCTCGGATCCGAATCTCAGATCCGAATCTCGGATCCGAATCTCAGATCCGGATCTCGGATCCGTATCTAAGATTCGGATATCCGGATCTCGGATCCGAATCTCAGATTCGGATATCCGAATCTCGGATCCGAATCTCAGATTCGAATATTCGGGTCTCGGATCCGAATCTTAGATTCGGATATCCGGATCTCAGATTCGGATCTCGGACTAGAATTTCAGATCCGGATTTAGGATCCGAATCTAAAGATCCGGATTTCAAATTTGAATCGTTTCGAATCTATGTGTTTTATATTTTGATTTTTATATAGGTTTTTCACACATTATTTTAATATATTTATATTATTGAAATAAATGTACGAGTAGGTTATGAAATATCTGTTTTCTTTTTAACATATCATATACATATCACATTTTTTAAACGAATATTAAAAATATTTTACAAGCTGTATTATTTTATCGAAATGCCAAATAAGTGTGCGACTGCAGTTATATACGATGTGTCTAAAAAATTATATATGCAATGTGCATCAAAATTATATATACAATGTGTCTCAAGAATTTTATATAAAATATATTTTTTATATAAATATGCAGTGTGTCTCAGAAATAAAAGTACTCAATTATATACATTGTGTCTAAAGAATTTTGTATACAATGGATGTTATTCCAAGTTCTGTTTTTTGAATACTAAAAGAGCTGATTTTGGCAATACTAAAAATTTTTTTACATATGCAATTCTGAAAATTTTGTTTTAAAATTCTTGGCGATTCATATGTGCTACAAATTTTGAAATTTAGTATAAAATTATTAAATTTATAAAAACTGTTAAATATTGAGAATAAATTTTTAATTTTTGTTAAAAATTATACAATTTTGTTAAAAAAATTAGCATTTTGTTAAATCTTCAATAAATTTTCCAGATTGTTAATATTTTTCAAATTATATATTTTATTACAAGTTAATATTTTTTTGGTTTTGATTTAATGAAATGTAAAATTTGTATCTAAAAATATTATTTTAAAATTATTATTAATTTTTATTCTGATATATATATATATATATATATATATATATATATATATATATATATATATATATATATATATATACAATCACACCATGTACCCAATAAGGGTGTGGCACAAAATCTTTTTATTCAACCAGAAATCAACTTTCACCAAACATTCTTATCCAGACAAAAAAATTAAATACATAAACATTGTAAATATAACACAGTAAATAAAAATATTAAAAATATTTTTTTTAACATATACTTTTTTTTGTAACACTATGTGGTTGGTAAGGGACGCTGCATTATTTGAGATATGATTGTCTTTGTTTGTTTGTATTTCATATCATCGTCTTTAACTTTTTAGTATACAATAGTAATTTTAAATGAATGCTGCCTGTAAGGTATTATTTATTTATTTAACTACTAACTATCGAATAATAGTCTGATTTTATTCTATAGATGTTTACATTACGCCCTTAAAAATGTAAACTCTAAAGTAAGACAATTTATGTTTTTGAATAAAAATAAAGCAAACATTCAATACTTCTCCTATAATAAACTATATTAAGTTTTAATTTATGGTATATTATTGTTATTATTTCTAATCTTTTATTTTGTATATTATTGTGTTTCTTGAAAGATGTATCTATTTTTTAATATTCACAAAATTACTAAACAAATTATTTAAGTTATTTATTTATATTTGTTACATATTATACAATTCAAATATTAACTCATTTGCTTCATCTAATAATTCAGAAATATTTTAATTTTTTGAACTATAATTGAATAATCTAGTAAAATATAGCGTGTAGCGCATCATAACCATACTATAACAGTGATATAATAACGACACAAAAATACTGAACAAAAGATTTTATAATATTTTAACGTAAACACTGAAAAATTTAAACTTAAATAACTGCACCTGACTATAGCTAGGCATATATTATTATAAGTTGTCTCTTTCTACACTATATCAATAAACGTATGATGAGTGCATGTCTATATTACATCATAAATGTATAGTAAAGTATTGAAGTTATAGACATAACAAGACAGAATAACTATTTTAATATATCTATTTGTTAAACCAAATTTTACTTTTATATAAAACACTCTATATTCTCCAATAAAACATGTATATAATAAATTACTAAAATTATAAACTTTATTATAAACTAAATAGAAATAAAAATACAATACCTGTTTCTGTGTAATTGTTAGATTACGCATTTCAAATGTATTATCCAAATCTAAGAAACAAATATCGAATTCAAATCTAAGATGCGGATGTCGGACGAATCTCAGATTTGAATATCGGTTCCGGATCTCAGATCCGAATATCGGTTTCGGATCTCAGATCCGGATATCGGATCCGAATCTCAGATCCGCATATCGGATCCGGATCTCAGATCCGAATATCGGTTCCGGATCTTAGATCCGGATATCGGATCCGAATCTCAGATCCGAATATCGGTTCCGGATCTCAGATCCGAATATCGGTTCCGGATCTCAGATCCGAATATCGGTTCCGGATCTCAGATCCGGATATCGGATCCGAATCTCAGATCCGGATATCGGATCCGGATCTCAGATCCGGATCTTAAATTATCCGAGAATCGGATATTCGAATATCCGAATCTTTTTGGATCCGGATATCCGGATCCAATTTTTTCAAATATTGACAGCACTAATAATTTTACATGTTAAAGTATTACGACCGACAGTTACGAGTAATAAAATAAAAATATGTTTTACTTACAATTAAGATTGCAACAAAACATGCTAAAGTTGTATTCCAATCACCATATGAAGAAGCTTTACCAACTAAAACACTGTAAAAAATAAAGTCTCCTAGACCTAATTTGACTCCACCTGAAATTTATAAGTAAAAAAAATTATTTAAATTGTAAATATGATAAATTGAATTTTCGCAAGACGAAATTACTTCTTGCTGAAACTCCATAAGACTCATTCAGACTATACTCTACTTATCATAAAAATTAGTGTTATGTTTTAGCGCAGAACTTGTGAACCAAACTACATAACCCAATTTTAATTTTATTAGTTATTAGTTTGATTACAGTCAAAAATTGCGCTTAACTTAAATTTTTATTTTGATTTCGCAAGCTAGTAGATGCCAGCTCAATTCCGAATCAATAGTATTCTATGTCTGAAACATAAAACTAATTTTCAGATAAGTGAGAATTATGCAATTGTTACATACGTTCTTCTTCTTCAATTTCTTGAACAGTTGGTCTCGACTGCGGTCTCATCTGTGTTCTATATTCAGTATTTCGGCCCCTCGATACGTCACGTACTTCTAATTGTCAACGATTCGCACGATCTTCATGACTATTCACCCAATCGGTGGAAAAACCACTTTCCGGATCTTCTCCATTATTAACCAACAAAAAAATCAAACGGCTATAGGTTGTAGTTCTGTATTAATATACTGTAATAATTGCAAGACGCATCAATATTAACAGCAGATTGATAAGAGAAGCAACAGAAATTTATATTCCTCTAGTTAGTAATATAAGTTTAGGATTAAGAAAAAATTATTTAGAAATACACTTTATGTATTTTGAATGTATTAATTGTTTTTGTTTATATAGCACTTTTTTGCTAAATAAAGTTTCCATTATTATTGCAGTGCGATGCGTTGAGCCTTTACTGTAAAGGCCCCAAAGTTGATTAAAACAATACATTTTTATTTACCTTCTGGATTATCCACCATTTGTGGTAGTTGTTGATGTTGTTGTTGTCTAGATCTATTGCTAGTACTATTATCAAGATCTCCTGTTGCCATACTCACATAACTATACATGAATGTTGCTTAAAAAAATAAATTAAATCTATCATTTTAAACCAAACACGTCGGCTCTAGCTTCTAGTTCTATATTAATATTTATTAATAATCAACGTATTCCTCAACAGAAAGATATTTATAGTAAATAAATACTTAGAACATAGAAACAAGTTACTAGACGTAATAAAATAAGATTTATTAATTTTTAATTAAAGGAAGCCAATATAAATTTTATGATCTAGTAACTTGTTCCTATGTTCTGTTTATTTACTGTAAATGTCATTTATTATGTATTGTATATATATTAATTAATACAGAACTATAACCGTTTTATTTTAATTATGTGTTCTGAAAGATTTTTACTATATTACTGACAGAATGATTACTATTTATAAATAGTTTGATTTGAAAAAATTAAAACAAAATAGATCTCAAACATAAAATGACATATAAGTTTTTAATGATATTTGATTTTATCCAACATAAATTTAGTGTTAAGTTTTGCACTCGGTGACGACATAAATAATTACACACAATTAACAATCAAACATTTCTAAATGATTTGATCGTCACAATGAACTGATTTTAAATTAGTTGCAAAATGAAAAAAATGTATTTGCATTCCGGTGAAGTTAATACAATTTTTTCAATTTGTAACTAATTTAAAATCAGTTCATTGTGACGATCAAATCATTTAGAAATGTTTGATTGTGTAAATATTTTAATTTAGTAGGCAAAATTGCGTATTTTTCGACCAGTCGATGCAACTTACATGAATAAATTAAAACAGGAAAGATTTGTTCGTTTCTTTCTTGAGCTGTTTCAACTAAAATTCGTAGAGGACCTTTTGGCATTAATACAGCGACAAGATCTAATATAACAAAACCAAAACAAAAATATTACATCTAGTTATTTTCGTTTTAATACACTTAGATTACCCCAAATTGAAATAATAGCCAATACGACCCACGTAGTTCATTCGGGCAGATATTTAATGAACACTATAGTGCCATACCTGCCGATACAAATATTAAATAAGCTTGCTGAAGACGTAAAGGGCCGTGCCAGTGGATACTAATCATACCCATTACGCCAAAATTCCACATCATTAATACGACTGTTATAAAGTCCATTGGTACATTGTAAGCTCGTAATACCTCCCTTAAAAAATTACAATTTTATTTTGTTTTCTTATAAAATTATCGAATAAAATTGAAAATTTTACTTACTCTAAATATAGATACGAAAATATGAATAGTAACATTAGCGATGAGACAATTAACCATCCGTGAATTACCTGGGAAATAAAATATTTAATTGGTTTCGGTAAATTACCGCGGTAAGTAACTAATATACTATTAAAAATAAATTATAAAATAAAACTGCTTTCGGTTCTAGTTCTGTATTAATATTTATTTATAATCGACGTTGAGTTCGTCTAAATGTCGATTATAAATGTAAAACTTTAATCTAAAGCAGTTTTATTTTAATATGAGTTCTGAAAGATTTTTTTACTATGTTAATAATTGATAAATTTTATAATCTAGTTATTTATTTTGTTACCTACTAACTTGTTTCTATGTTCTATTTATTTATTGTACATTTTACCTGATCATAATGTACGTAGAGTACGTTGAAACGTCGATTTTTAATTGAAATTTATGCACAGGACTTATTCCGAAAGCCTTTTTATTCCAAGTAAAATGTAATTCATTCGTTAACCAATTTAAAAACCGTGTCATATTTTATGAAACTATAAATATATTCTATTTAAACCAACCATCCTTAGACAAAAAACTATCCAAATATCAAATTACTCTTTCCAAACCACTTAAATAAGTTAATAAATTTATTAATTACAAACCTTGTAACAGCGATATTTGTACAAAACTATCAAAAATATTGTCATCACAATAATAACGGTCATCAGAATAAGTGAATTTGCAACTGCCTGCCATGCTTTCGTGCTAGTTTCGTGACTTTTCTCGTGAAATGGAGTATAAATACTGGAAATTTAAAATCATATTTATTGATAGGTGGAATAGCTGCCGAATAACAACTTACAGGTAAACATCTTTGGTGGTGTAGAAATTAATCGAACTGATCGTTGCAACAACTACCAACATACATAATGACACAGGAACAAATAGTTTAATAACATGCTTAGCTCCGTATTTTAATTCTTCCTCTTCGTCAGCTAATCCGGACTCGTTAATCTGTTGTTGTGGTTGGGGATTTGGTGGTATTGTAGGCGGAGCACGAACTGACACTTCGGGAACGGTTACATTCGCCTGAAAAACACATAAACCGAAATTTGATTGTGTAAAGTTTATTACTATCGAAATGTAACCCTACTGTTCCGTAATTTACATGATTAGTTGTCTCGTTTCTGGGTTTTCGTCGTCTCGATTGTTGGGAATCATTACTGGGATCGAACATACCACTATTTCTTGCTACGTGCGCGTCCATCAATCTAGTATTTTCGGACACGGTTTCTATTTCACTATCACTATTCGACATTTAAATTAATATTTTATAATATCTAAATAGAACTAAAAATAATAACAATAGCAATAGCTATAGTATGGCTATAGTTGACAGATTGACTGATAATTGCCTGTCACGGAGAAGTGTGAAGTTAGCTGCTAGTTCCTATCATGTTTCTATAATTTTATAGATACCAATCGGAAAATTTATTAATTTATAATTATACAGAAATATAAATTATTATTATTTTAATATAAATATATTTTTTTCATGAATATAATCGATAAATTTTATTTTCAATAAATTGTAGACGGTAGCGCACTTTGGTCTATCTTCAAACAAAACGCGCGTTATTCATATGTTTTTGTGAAATTTTTGGAACACGCTGTACGGAAAGTTTAAAAGTTTAATTATTTTGCGAAAAGTTCTATAAAATCAAAATGGAAAATATAAAAGAAATGTTTGAACCCTTAACCAGCCAGATACAGGAATTGGAGGTTGAAAAGGTATACAATATTATAATACAAAACATATACCTAAGTATATTTATCTTTTTTTTCCGCCATTATGGAAATTTATATTTTGTGATATTTATTGTCAAATTAAATAACTAAATTCATGTTTATTATAAAAAATATCGAAATTAATGCAAATATTTGATTACTATACATAATAACCGGTTATTATGAATAATTATCATATCTCTTAATTAATATTTTGAATATATATATATTACATATGTAACTTTATTATATTTGCCGGTAACTATAATATCCAATACTAGGTGGTCAATTTGATTAATTATGTTACGATTAAAGTAATTTAATTGGTAACCAAACAAAAATAGTTATCAAAAGTTTTAGTTTTGTTTATAAATACATATAGCAAATGTTTTAATCTAGTAACATTAGATTCCGTATGCATAATAGTTTTCAAACCAATTATATTCAGAATTAAAACTATAATTTATTATTCCGTTTATCATTAAATTAAATTCTTTGACCGGTATTATAAGCTCTATTTGTTAAAATCGGTTTTAATTAATTCCAGTTTTAAAACAACGTAACTGTTATAAGGACAGTACTAAACAAATGAACTAAAACACCCAAAAACCGAGCTTATAGTACCAATCTTTATTTTATTATATCATTTAAAATTTATATATATACGTGTGTTTATATTTTTGTGTAGATCAAGATAGAAGAATCTGTAAAAACCTCACAACAACAATTAGCTGAAACAATGCAATTGTATGAGGAACAACGTTTGAAATTGTATAATCTGCAAGCTGAAAATGCGTCTCTAATGCGTCTACACGAACAAAGTACCACTGCTAATACGAAAATATTTAATCGGACCCAAAAAACATATGGCACTGTTCAAAAACTAACTAAAGTTTTCAATGATACAAGCGCCATTATGCAACTGCGTTTAAGTAGCTTAAAAGATTTAGAATCGATAAACAAGGAACTTGAAGAAAATCTGATCAAGTATAACAATGAAACTGAACTTGAACGAATGGAAAATATGCGTCAGATCGATTATTGTATGAAAGAAATAGAAAGTTTGAAACAAGAATCGGAAGATAACGCGAAACGATTTGAGGAAACTTTGAAAGAGAAAAGAGATAAAATCGATGCAAAAGTAAAACACATAAATGAACTAAAGGATATATTACGAGATGAGGAAAATATAACTAAATCGCTTACGGAGAAGAGAGATGCAATTTTTAAAGAAAAAGAATCATTGGTTTCCGAACTTTTGCAACTAGAAATTAACTCTAAAGAAATGTTTGCAAAGAACGAGAATGATTTAACCGAATTAAATATCGAACTGTCGGCTTTGACTGTCACAGATAGAAACAACAAACATTTGTAAATATATTTTTATTCTTTCTTTTTAATATATCTGCCTTAGCGTATGCTGATGACGTAGTTATGTTATTGGTAAGGATATGAATCTTGTGTTGGAAATAGTATTAGTTTTTGAGAAGGATGACTTGACGAATGAATGTAATGATGGTGCACGTTTAAAGCAGGTAGATGAATTTGTGTATTTGGGTAATGCATAATCTAGAAGATAAATGTTTCCAAAGATATCACCCCTTTCTCGACTAAATTTAGGGATTTTTTTCTGTGAAACTATAAAAAATATCAAACCGCGGTTTTCTGTGGATGAAAGTATAGACTTTGAGAACTTCTTTCAAGCATTTTTATTTTTGTTGGAAATCGTCTCGAGTTCTAAACCTTTCTTCAAAGCTCTGAAAAAACTGGACGGCTGCACAATGAAAACTCCTGCCCTGTTTATCTGAAACATAAATCAAAATGCACTCTTAAAATATGATATATTATCTGATTTTTGTCCCGAATAAATATTTGTGGAAAAAAATCGGTCAAAAACCAGATAATATATCATACTTCAGTGGTGCCTTTTGATTTTTGTTTCAGATAAATAGGGAAGGAGTTATCAGTCGTTCTGTTTTGCAGAGCTTCGAAGGAAGGGTTAGAACTTGGACGATTTCCAACAAAAATAAAAATAAAAATTTCTGAAAGAAGTTCAAAATCTATTCTTTCACTCCCAAAAAATCGCGGTTAGATATCTTTTACAGTTTCGAAGAAAAAAATTCATAAAGTTGTATGTCCTGTTTTTATAATTTATTAATATATGAAATTGTAATCAACATTAATATATTTTTGTTTTTTTGTAAAATAGGTTCAATAAACTTAAAGCAGAAAAAGAAACACTTAAAACTGGATTAGAAGAACATAATGCACTTCTAAAAAGTATTAAAATGGAAAATATCAAACTTAAAGAAACATCCGATAATTTGGATATTAATATAAATAACAGAAAAATTGATATAGAGAAATTGGAAATACAGATTCAAAACGAAAACGAAAACTTTAAGAATGAAATTGAAGAAAATAATTGCCAAAGTTTAGAGGAAGAAAATGTTGTTCTTACAGAAGATGTCCAAAGTTATATAAAGGTAACATTCAGTTTTATAATAATAAATAATTATTTGGTTACATGATTCATTAACTTATTATAGAATATTGCTGCGTGGGAAATTATGATCGAGGATTCAAAAAATCTACTCGAAAAAGATAAATCTTATTACGAAGAATTCGAATCTGAACTGAATAAAATGCGTGAAAATAGGCAAGACGACGTTATTAAATTTGAAACGACAATAAACGAATTAAAAACCAAGCTACAAGAAGAAGAAATGCTTCAAAATGAAATTATGGAACAACAAAGTAAATTAAAATCCGATATGGAAGCGTTTGAAAAAGAAATCGGCACACTTGAAACGAACTATAATACACTCGAAAGAGAGTTCACCGATGGAGAAATCGAAATGAATCTAGTTTTGGATAAATTAAAACACGAGAAACAATTGCTAAAATCGCAACTAACCGCGAATAAGAAAGCGTTGAAAAAGATTGAAACCGAATCGAAAAAGAAGAAAGAAGCTGCGTTAAAAAAACAAAAAACTACTCTCGAGGAAAAGGCTAAAGAACTCGAGGAAGAAATAAAGATACTAGAAACTGAGAGAAACATTAAAAAGAAACAAAACGATGAAGCGCTGAAGAAGTTAGCGAATGAAAATACGACAGAAGAACTACGAAATTCCGAACTGCAAAGCAGTATCGATAATATTTTGCGCGAATTAAAGATACAACAACAACAACTGGAAAAACAAAAATTGGAAGCGAGCAACAACAAGAAATCGGAGTTTAAATTGCCCGAAAATAAGATTCCAGCTTCGAAATATTCGTCATCGAGTATCGAAAGTGATAGCAGCATTGATAAGAGAGCTCTGCTACAAACACGCAAAGAATATTTATTGAAACGGAAACAAATGTTGGAACCGCGCAATAAATACGTAAGTTTATTATTAAAATATTTTATTTACAACCGTCGACAAAATGAAACTGTTTTAGGTTAGTTTATTTAAAATCGATATTTAAAATCGTCTTCATCAGGATAAATGCTATCATTTGTTGAGTTTGGTCGAAATGTCGATTTTAAATAAATATTAATACAGAACTTAAACCTACAGCAGTTTTATTTTAATGTAATAAGTTCTGAAACTATTCTCAAGTTCTCAACTATTATTTTATGTATTTGTTTAATAAACATTATTTGTTGTGAGAAAAATATCTTGTTGTTCTTGTTGTTTAAAAAAAAATAAATGATTTAAAATTGTCAAGATTTGGTCTAGGTCAAGTCAAAATAATTGTAATTTTTTGTATCTATATTTTGTTTTAGCCTCAAGCATTAAATTCGAAAAAATCTAACCTTTCTAATCTTTCTCCCTTTCCGCCAGTACCAACTCAACAGGTAATATTTTTATTTTATGCTAAGTTTTTGAGTTATAAATTCGTTAATATGTTTTCTTAATACATTGTTTTACTAACAAAATAGTTATTAAAATAAAAAGGCTTTAGGTTTAGGTTCTAGTTCTGTTTTAATATTTATTAATAATCAATGTTTCGACGAACTAAACGTACGTTTTCATCGGAAAAAGGATACGAATGATATTTACAGTATATAAACAGAACACAGAAATAAGTAACTATAAATTTTTAGTTAAAGGAAGCCAAATTTATAAATTTTATGATCTAATAACTTATTTTGTTAACTAGTAACTTATTTCTTTTCTTTTTATTTATTGTAAATATTATTTGTATTTTTTGTTCCTGATGAAGATGTACGCCGAATACACCGATTATTAATAAATATTAATACAGAACTACAACCAGAGCTGGGTTAAGTACTTCTAAAAAGTACTTAAGTATTAAGTACCAGTACTTTTATAAAATGTACTTAAAGTATTAAGTACCAGTACTACTTTAAGTACTCTAAGTACTTTATAAAAAGTACTTAGAGTACTTTCTGCGAACAAAAAAAAAAGGTTTAAATTTAGTGACAAAAATTGATATATAGCAACAAAATTTTATTCAAAACAACTTTTTCTAATAACTTTTTTCATAGTTTAACAAATAATGTTAAAATAACAAATTTTTTGCAACAAATCCTAAATTTTTCATGTCTGTGGAATGGGATAAATCAACACAACAATTTATAATTATAATTTAAAATTTTTATAGATTAATATTGTGATAATACATATACCACAAAGTTATAAAGAAATATATAGTATTAAAGTTAAATTTTTAGTTAAGTTTTAAGTAATTTTAACATAAATAAAATGTAATTTTCTAATTTATTTTTTCCAAATATTTTTTTTAATTAAGCGGCTTGAAAACTTTTAAAATTATATTTTGCTGTTTGCTTTCAAAACAACTAATTTTTCGAAATTTAAGTTACTCATCGTTTGACAATGAGGAGCATTGATTATTCCAGCAATGAAGATGGCAGAGGCGTATTAAATTTTATAAATAATTTTAAAATATTTGGATATTCTTGCAAAATATTCATCTGTTTTTTTAGTAATCCAAATATTTAAAATAATAATTATTAAAAATTAAAACAATATTGCACAAAAATTGTACGTTTCTAAGTCTTTTAAAAATTTTGAAACAAAAAAATTGTTGTTTTTAATGTTTAAATGAAGAGTGGTCTGAATTAAATTATTTCCCATATTTTACAAATGAAATTATAACAAAATACACAATTAATTTGCTCTAATAATTATTATTTATTTAAACACGCAATTATTTTTTTCTTAAAGTATTAGATTTATTTGATCTATACATAACATATAACTATGAAGTGAATAAAACAGCAGATATTGATGCGGCATTAAACAGTAGACGCAAGTGCGTCAATCAAAACAATGTATAATATTTTACGTAAAAATACTCACTTGTTTTATCCGATATTTTTCGAAAAATAATGCAGAATTTATCTGTCAATAAATATAAGTTCAGAAATATTACACACGTTTGCAAAAATATTTGAAATGAATATTCAGAATCAGTATTTTTTAAATACTCTAAGTACTTACATGTACTTTAAGTATTTTTATGTACTTTAAGTATTTGCATGTACTTTAAGTATTTTTATGTACTTTAAGTACTTTTATGTACTTTAAGTACTTTTATGTACTTTAAGTACCACAAAATTACTTAAGTATTAAGTACTTATAAAAAAGCCTTAAGTACAAGTATTAAGTATCACATTTGAAAAGTACTTAAAGTAAAGTACTCTAAGTACTAAATACTTAAAGTACGTACTTAGAGTACTTTTACTTTAAGTATTACCCAGCTCTGACTACAACCTAAACCCGTTTTATTTTAATATAATTAGTTCGGAAACATTTTTTACTAACTGTAAGTTGAAATAGTTATTGATATATCTAGAGTTACCGTTAAGGTTTTTATGCCCTATTATTAATCTTAAATTAAATTAATAATCTTTTAAAACAGAGTTTTGATCAAATCTTCAATTCACTTCGTCTTTTAAATCATTTTCAAGTATTTAAGTTTATTTTTTGTTATTTACAAAAGAAATGTTAATACTTAAATACTTAAAAAAATATTTGTTTTCTGTAATATTATAATTTTCATGAGTTATTGTTTAAAAGTTTATTGTTTAAAATTGAACATAAATTGAAATGTTTATTTAAAAATAGGGTTAATACTAAAAATATTCATTTTTTGTAACATTATCTTTAAAAAATTTCTGTTCTTGTTCATTTGTTTAAATAATATTAGTATCTAGAAATATTTGTTCTGCTTAAATGTTATATTTATTATTTGTAAAAGAGTTTTTGTTATAAATTGTTGTGTTGTTAAATAATAAAATAAAATTCAAATAAGATTTTTTATTTATAGAATATAGATAAAAAAATGTAAGATAATTAGTAATTGTATAATTTATTCTAAGTTATTATTTATTTATTTTTAAATATTCAATTTTAATTATTTTTAAAATTTGCTAATTTTCTTCTCTATTTTACTGAATTTTTTCAAATTTTTCAAGGTTTTTTCAACAACCCCGAGAAAGACGCCGAGAAGAAGTCAAAGTTTGCGGCGTTTCGTTCTGAAATCCGAAGCTCATAAACGTGCCCGCCGCCGTGTTTCTACTCAATCGCCCGGTATTAATATGAAAGTATCGCAGTCTGCAAAGGCAGTTGCAACACCCGGTAGAAGTTCTGTTTAAGGACGATTAAAAAATGTGATGACGGCGCTGCTCCTCCAATGAAGAAGGTATTTGTTAAATTCCAATAATTATTTTTTTTTTCACTACTATATAAGCTTTAAAACTCATCATCTTCTTCATCTAGGTCAATAATAGATTTTTCTCTATTCATAGTAGATAAAAATAATTAATATCTGTCATTTTTTTCAACTCTTTGATGTGACACGCGATTTTATGAAAAACTCTACTGGACATTTTCTGGAACTTTCACAAATTTATCTTACATTATTTACATTTTTGTTGTGAAATAATTTTTATTGTTGTGCATTTTATTTTCTTGTTATAAATTATACCAATTTATATATATAAAATTTATATTTATTTAATATATTTTTTTTATATTTCAGAATAAAGAACGCTGTATAATAAAAATTATTATTTATTAGTATATTCTTATTGACTTTGTACTTTTTAAATATTTTAGTGTACTGTTATTTTTGTTTTTTATTTTACCAATATAACTTTGTCTATTATATTATGTGACACCATTGAATAAATAATAATAGAAAAAAAATGTCGTAGATATTATAGAAATAACAATTAATAATTAAAAATAATTTGTTTACAGACTGTTCCACCAGTTCCTACATGGACTTCATAATGTGGAATTTCGGCGCGGAAAACATCGATTCTTTAATAATTAATATTTATGAAAATAAAATAAAATACTGCTAATAAAGTATTTTAAAATAATGTCTTATTTTTATAATATATTTAAACCTAAATAATCGTTTTCCGCAGTTAAATTTCATATTTGTAAAACGGGATAACTCCATTGAAAATTGCTTTATAATATAATTACTGAAATAGATAGTATAGCATGTTACGATATAAGGTAGATAAATTGGAGAAGTTTAAAAAAGCGAAATGAAATAAGCTTTTTAATTTTAAAAGCTTCACAAAAATAAGTAATATATGACTATATATAAATTCTTGTGCAATAAAATGTTTCATTTATTTAAGAACTGAAACCTTTACGCGAATAATATAATACAGAATAAATAAACAAAACAATCTTTAAACTTAGAAAATAACAGAAGATCACTGCTATATATGAATTAATATATGAGAAGTCAAATATGTATTTCAAAATTAAAAATCAAATATTATCTGCTAGTTATTGAATATTCAAAAATCAATAAATAATAACGTAGAACAAATTATAAAATTATTAATTATCTTAGATTTTTTTCAATCTAGATTCTAGAAATAAAAAAAATCTCATTTTAATTTTAATTTACAACAACAATTTTATTCTTTTACAAATAATAAATATAACATTTAAACAAAACAAATATCTCTAGATACTAATATTTAAAACTTCTTTCTTCGTCCACCTCGCTTAATCCTTTTTGCTGGTTTTGGAAGTGATGAAGTCTTTTCATCAGGAAGTGCGTTGCGGACATCATCTGAACTCTGTTTTAAAAAAATAAATAAAATAATTGACAATGGGACATAAAACCGAGCTTATATTAAAATAAAACTACTTTAGGTTTCAGTTTTATATTAATAATTATTAATAATCGTAGATAAATAAACAGAACAAAGAAATAAGTTACTAGGTAACAAAATATAAGTAACTAGATCATAAAATTTATAAATTTTCACGTTGATTGAAGTTATCTTTTTCTTTATTAATAATTTTATACTATTTTAAAAAAAAAAACATATTAACGAATTTATAACTAAAAAACTTAGCATTAGAATAAAATAAAAAATGTTACCTGTTGAGTTGATAATGGCGGAGAGATCAAACCGCTCGAACTACTTGATTCAAACTGAAATAACGATGGAGGCTAAAACAAAATAAAGATACGAAAATTACAGTTATCTTGACGTGATCTAGATCAAATCTTGACAGTTTTTAATCATTTGTAAAGAGTGGGATTTTTATGCACGCTGAAAAAAGATGAATTAACGCCAGAATAGAACAACGTAACAACCATTAAGAGAAATTTACAACCGGTATTTGCTATGCACATTCAAATTGCATATTAATCATCAATTTATAAAATCAAACAACTTAACGAAATTAAACGGAACATAATATTATTATTAAGTTATCTATTCTGGCGTTAATTTGCATAACCAAGCGTTCATTGACATATTTAAATGTTTATTTATATATACCTCATTTATAAAGGATGGTATTTTTCGCACGACAAGATTGGTATTATTCACGACGAAATTGATATTATTTACGATAAGAAAATAAAATGCGCAACAAAAACTGTAAATGCAGGTCAAAATATTTTTCTCACGACCAAAAATAGATAATGGAATTAACATAGTAAAAAAATCTTTCAGTACTCATTATATTGAAATAAAATTGCTTTAGGTTAAAGTTCTCTATTAATGCTTATTTTTTGCTATATTATTATTAGTACAGAACTTTAACCTAAAGCAGTTTTATTTCAATATAATGAGTACTGAAAGATTTTTTTACTATGTTAATTCCATTATCTATTTTTGGTCGTGAGAAAAATATTTTGACCTGCATTTACAGTTTTTGTTGCGCATTTTATTTTCTTTAAACTATATCACCCTATGTACTAACGTTAATGTATTTTCTTTCTTGTGCTGTACAAGATCTCCAGTCGCTGTAGTCGATAACGCAGAAGATTCATTCGTACGAGATTCCTCCACTCCAGCTAATGAAATTTAAATCGGAGGCCTATTCAGTATTTTACTAACATTTGAAAAATAATGAATATGCCCCCGATTTAAATTTCATTAAACTTTACAGTCATCAAATGTATTTACTTCAAACTGTAGATAAATCTGCTTCGAAGATATTGTAATTATTGCAAGACCAAATCAATATTAACAGCAGATTGATAAGAGAAGCAATAGAAATTTATAAAGATAACATCAATCAGTGTGACTAACTGATTTAAATAAAATTTGGCTTCCATTAATTAAAAATTTATGACCTAGTTACTTATTTGTTATCTGGTTAACTTGTTTATAAGTTCTGTTATTTACTGTAAGTTTGTCATTTGTATTAGTTTTCCTAATAAAGACGGACGTTTAGTATTAATATAGTATAATATAAATATTAATACAGAACTTAAGCCTAAAAGCCATTTTATTTTATTTATACATACTGTTACTTTTGCACATTTTATGAATATAAATCGCAAAATTTCAGTGCGGAAATGATATTTACAATGTTAAAATTTATTTTGAAAACTCCCATATTCTCAATCATGCCAACTTATCGAACTTATCTTTCATTAATATCACTTTCATATATTCTTTTAACCAAACGTTCATGAGATATTAATTTGTTCAAGATGGCCGAAACATCTTATTTATATATTATTTAAGTACTTACGTTTTGAAAATGTGTTTATTCCACGGCCCGACAACATTAGGAAATCGATACAGGATATCAGCGAGTCCGATAAAAATATTATTTTTAACTGTGGGATATTCGCTTTTCTCGAGTGTGGTCATAATTAAATTCAAATTACTGCGACAGATTTCGGACGAAACAATCATGAAACGGCTGAGAGCTTGTGCAGCTGATGTTTGAAGGAGTTGATCATGGTATTTCTGAGGATGCGAAACAATATTTTCAAGCAATGCTCTGTAATGACCTAGCATATTTTTCGTAACAAGTTCGGTTTCGCAAATTTTTAGAATAAATTCGGATTCAGCATCGTCGGTTGTTGCACCTTCAAGACCTGTCTCGTCTTCTGGCTAAAAATCAAAATAATATACACGGTTATTTATAGAAGTATTTATTTATTGTTGAGTTGGTGAATTTCTTACCATGTCTGAAGCAACAGTTCGAGAAGTCGCTGATGCTTTCGACACAATACTTGCGTTTATGACTTGATTTTGTTTTTCTTGTTCTTTTTTCTCCTTTTTCCGTTCGTCACGAATATAATTACGACGTTTCAGTTCTTTATAAATCGAAACATCCAAGAATTGAAATTCTCGTGTAGCTACTTCGCCCAACAGATTAGAGAAACATGCTAAATGATACGAATCGACTTTTTCTCTTGTTGTTCAGCTGTAGTTTTCAAAATTGTAAGGACATTCTTTAGCAGTTGCTCGCATAGAAGATCTGGTTTTTAAGATATCTGTAATTTAAAATATTTTAAAATAAAACGGCTTCAAGTTCAAGTTCTGTATTGAAATTTATTTATAATCAATGTTTCGACGAAACTCAATCAGGAAAACTGATACAAATCATACTTATACGTCTAAATCATCCAAATAAATCTGCTATTGCTGAACATCTTCATGATGTTAAATTCAAAGATACTGTAATAGTTGCAAGACCCATCAATATTAACAGCAGATTGATAAGACAAGCAATAGAAATTTATAGAGAAAAAAATAACATCAATCACTGTGAAAGCATTGAGCTAAATAAAATTTGGTTTCCTTTAAAAGGAGGTTCTCCTCCTCTGAATGACTAAAAAGTACGCAAAGTTTGGAAATTTTTTATTCACAAATGAAAAAACATAGAAGGAAATGGTTTGGGGATTCGAAAAAATGTTATTTTGGTCTTTACTTTCAAAAATTGTCGTTTCATAAAAAACAAAATTGCGCCCGTGATTCACTGTTTTCGTGTCAGCGCGAAATCGGTACGCAGTTTACCGATATATATAATATTATATATATATATATAATTTGTAATATGTAATTTGCAGCAGGGCATTCAATTTGCTGTAGAAACATGTTTCATGAAATAGAGCCTGGTTCAATATTTTTGTTCGCGTGGTTTCACTCACTGTGTGCATGAAAATTAATAAATTTTATTGATATTTAAAGACGCGTAGCTTCTAAACCGGAAGTGCTATTTAAAAATAATGCAAATAAAAGTTGTGAGAAATTTTATTGTCTCTAATTTTGTTTCTATACAATTTTTTGATAAAATTCATATTTAAGTTCAAATTGCACAAAATATAGAAACATTTAAGTTTAACATTTTTATTTCTATGCGCATGAAAATTAATAAATTTCTTGATATTTAAAGACGCGTAGCTTCTAAACCGAAAGTGCTATTAAAAAATGATGTAAATAAAAGTTGTGAGAAATTTTATTGTCTATAATTTTATATCTACAATTTTTTGATAAAATGCATATTTAAGTCCAAATTGCACTAAATATAGAAACATATAATTTTAATATATTTTTTTTTTAATTTTACTTACTTAGCGATCAGTGTTAATAATTCCAATGTACGAGTGGCGACTTGCGAATCGACGTCATCGATACGAGGACAGACTGCTGATGATAGTTAAATACGCTCGATTCAATGGCATCGTGAAATATTTCGATCATTTTAATAAGTAGATCAACTGTTTAGGCACGTACATACTTATGCTGGAATATTTTTTCAAATTTATTTAGGGAATCTACTTGATTAATTTATTAATTTTAATTACTCTTTCAAAAAATCTATTAAAAACTGTTAATTAAATTTTAGTTATATTATTTAAGTCAACTAACTTTGTTAATTATATCATTATCTCATATTTACCTCATCATTTACAGATATAACTATAAATTTGATATAATTTTCTTGTAAATATCTATTGGGCATTATTTCAATCCAAGCAAATACTTCCACGAACAATCCTTTCTCATTAGATATAGTTCATAATCGAAAAAGTTCCTGAAAAACACCAACAAAGTTTTAGTTTAACAGTGATAAACATTATTATAATATATGAAACGCTAGCAAATTTTATAATTAAAAAACAAATAAATCTAGTTTTACGTAAATAAATGCACTGAATTTTGGTTTTATTTTCGTTTTACACGGTGTTGTACTTAGCAAAATCCAATATTTCAATTTACACGGTTTTGTGCGGAACCTATCTTCAGTGTAAATCGAGGGATAGGTGTATTTTCCTACATTAATTCCTATTCGGATTTAACCTCCAACAAGTACACGTCATCAGCATACGTTAAAACTGAAGATATATTATAGAAAAACAACTATGAGTCACTTTTTTCTAACACAAACACTTTTGCACATTAAACACAAGATTAATACATTTTCCTACATTAATTCCTATTCGGATTCAACCAGAAACAAGTACACGTCATGAGCATACATTAAAACTGAAGATAAACTATAAAAAAAAAACTACTTACAGTAACCGGATTATAGGATTTTTCCAAGTGATCAACAATATCTTTCAATTCATTCATTTGGATGAACGATTTCACATTGATATGCTGATAGCCAGCAATATCTACGAACAATTGTATGAAATCTAATATTGCTTCGTCTTTATTTAGTGCGTATCGATTAATCCAATCAATAATGAACCTCTAGAAACATATCCAAAGAACTAAAATAGTTTTGGAAATATAAAATACTGAAATAACTCACTTCCAATGTCTTTGCAATGAACTATCGCGCAATATAATCTATCTTTATGCCGTCCCTGCTTTATGCAAAGGTAGTAACTTGTTTGCTAGTATCTAAGTACAAAAGACAAGTAAATTATTTATATTTTAATATATTTAAATGGAAATTGGAATACGTACTGTTGTCATTCTCTCCGGAACTGGATGGTTTACTTTATGAAGAATCAATTAAATCGTAAACAGATGATTCGAATTCCTGGTTAGATATTGAAAATAAGATGATTAAGTAAAAACAAGTAGTTAAAATTGTCCAAACACGTGTGAATCATGTGTGAATATATCAAATAATTAACTAAGGGAAATTAGCAACAAAGTCAGACTCAATTCAAATTTGTTTCTGTATTTATTTTGTAAATATATCGTTTAATTTACGAACATAATCAATTTACTATTAATAAATTTATAAAATGAATATAATATAGAATGGTTTTATAATAGATGTTTTTAATAAACAAATGTTTAAATTTATTTATAACATTTAATGGCTATGTTCAGATATAAAGCGGAAAAATGTAAATTTAACTAATACTATAACTAATTATTCCAACCAATTTATTTTATTATTAAAATAATTGTACATTTTAAAATATATACTTAAATATATAGTTAGTAAACAGTCATTCATATTATTTATTATATTTTATTATTATAATTTCGTCACAAATATTGTATATGAAAACAAAATAAGTATACATACAAAAATAATAAGAAATAAATACTGTATCTTTAAAGAAATATTTCTTAATTTTTATAGAAATAATCTTTCACGAAATGCATGAAAAGTTTCAAATTCTTATTATTATATTAATATTCCTACCAAAAACTAAAGTACAAACAAAAGATTAAGAAAGAAATATGTTATTCTAACTAAATTAAATTATAAGATAAAAAGGCTTTAGGATT
This sequence comes from Clivina fossor, assembly GCA_963966155.1. Lineage (NCBI taxonomy): Eukaryota > Metazoa > Arthropoda > Insecta > Coleoptera > Carabidae > Clivina > Clivina fossor. The sequence goes on from OZ014550.1 coordinate 82,400,131, forward strand.
AAGTTCTGTATATATTTTATTTAATTATCGAAGTTTCGATATACTCTACGTATATTTCTTTATCAATAATACAAATAACATAAATAATAAATAAACAAAACATAGAAATAAGTAACTAGATTAAAAAAGGAAGCCAAATTTTATGTTTTGTTTGTTTATTATTTCTGTCATTTGTATTATTTGTCCTGATGAAAATCTACGTAGAATATAATCGAAACGTCCGATATTTAAATAAAATATATACAAAACTTAATCCTAATGCTTTTTTATTCAGAGTTCTGAGAAAGATTTTACTACTTTTAAATATGAAATGTGTTTCTTTAGATATTGTTTGATTAAATGTAATTTATTTTTTATAAAAATAAATTCTAATATTTAGTTCATTGATAGCATTATTTGGAAAATGAATTCTACTGATTTCTATTTCCCAATCATTAAATTTATTATAATTTACACGCATATTTTTTCGAATTATTCGTTTAGTTACCGGATGAATGCAATCAATTTCACAATTATACTTAAAAAATTCATTACTTTTCAGCGGAGTAGATATTTTCAGAACATAATTCGATTTGGTGAGAAAATAGGCACACAATATATATTTAATATCACTATCAATAATAAACCATTGACAATAATACGAAAATCTAAGTTTAATTTCCGAATTTACTTTATAGATTAGTTGCGAATGTGATAATTTATAATGACTTAATTTATCAATCATTGCAAATGTACGATAACAAATATAACAAAAAAAATTACTCGAACAATAATAATAAAAATGTTTCTCGATTTTAATCGAAATATCTTTAACCAAACAGATTTTCGAGCAGCATTTATACGCTGGCACGCATTTCGGACACAACCAACCTTTCAAATTCTCATCGAAATACAAATACGATTTTACATTTTCATTACATTTTCGCGTAGCACATTTTCCGATAAACTTGTCTCCGATAATACTTGTCTCATCAAAACCAACTAATTTTCTCATAGTAATCGTAAATTTTGTACCATTAAAGCCTTTCAAAACTTCAATTAAACTATTTATGCTGTTTACAAGACACGTATCAACTTGCAAAACACGGAGTTCTTCTGATCGAACTGGCTCACAATAAGACAGAGTTTGTTTCTCGCGTGTTATGTCAAGTTGATATTCGAAATTTGACGCAATTTCGGGATTACCAAAATATCTTACGCAGTGATAAATCTTTCTCGATGGTACGCAAACTTTCGTATGTAATAAAAACAGTAGATTGTACGCAATTATTAAGTAATTTCGTTGTGAAGACGTAGAAATATCATAGGTGAATGTAAATGAATTCTCAACGATTTGCTGTGCATGATTTGCGCGACAATGTTCCAAAAGTTCATCGCGACGTCCAAACCATTCGCAACTAAGATTTACAGCAATGGGACATACAATAGGTCGATGTGGACAAATTGTTTCATGTTCATGTTCCTTCTGTGACAAGGGTAGCGTTTGTTTGCAGCCGAAGTCATGATATTTGCAGGGGAACTTCAACAGCTGATCGACGACTTCAAATTTCTTGTTTTTCGTAGCCGGTTCTGTTGGCGTTGAACATTTTCCACAAATAGTTTTTTCGTCGTGTCTTAGATAAAAAGGGGCACACGATAAATAGTTATCGCACTCGTCGCAATGCAGTTGCTTTAACAAATCTTTCGGAATTTCCATCGCGCCAAATTTTTATGTTCTTACCGCACTGAAATAATAATGGCTGTAGTTAACGAAATTGAAATTGATTAATTAAATATGAAGATGGAAACTGAGAAGCAAAAGAAAAGAAGAATACAGAGAGCAGATCGAAGCTTCAAGGGTTTTTAAGAAAAGGCAAAAAAGAAAACAGGACCAAAATGGATGAAGAAATAATGAAAGAGTACTGGGAAAGAAGAAAGAAGAGAGAAAAACAATCATGAGAAGTTATTTCACGTGGTCCATAATCGAAGAAATCAGAAAATGAAAAGTTCAGTAACATTTTATTAAATTATTTCAATTGTTTGGTTGCAGAATTTTGACTTAAAGCTTTTTAATTTTAATATGAGTTCTGAAAACTGTTTTATTAATGTAATAAAAATTTAAATAAATCTGCTTTAGGTTAAACTTCTGTATTAATATTTATTTATTATTTATACTCAACAATCAACACCCGTCTTCATCAAGAAAACTGATACAAATTGCATTTACTGTACATGTTATTTGTATAAATTTTCCTGAAGACGTATAACATAATGAATACATATTAATACAGAACTTTAATCTAAAGCAGATTTATTTAACATAATGAATACTGTAAGATTTTTTTACCATATTCATACAAATTTGATATAAGTATGGTCTATGACTTCATTTATTTATTGGTTATGAAAACAAAAACTTTCGTAAATAAAAATTAATGTACTACAGTAAATAAAAGTAAAAACAAATTAACAACAAACCTTAAATATAAAATAACAAATTAAATTTGGAGTATGTTTTGTCGAAACACTGTAGTTTTTTATGCGCAATATATATCCGTTCTGTGATGCGGTATATTGCATTCAGATATTGAAAAAACCCGCATGACAAACTGGGCGATGGATGGCAGGGCATAGCAAAACCGAAGTATTCATTTCTTTTCGCGGTAAATTCTAACATTCAAATTTTATTCATTTTAATTATTTGTGATTTATTATTAAATTACAAAATATTAAATTAAATAATTTGCCACACTTAAACATTATATGTAATAACTAAAAACATATTATAATAATTATTTTCCTGAACATCGTGTATACTCGGTTAGAATCGTCTTGATATACAGTCAAAATCTCTGAATGTGTTTTTTCTCTCTCTACCTCTTGCCCTGCTATGCGCTGCCCTTCCCTGCCATGCGCTGCAATGCTGCAATCTCTGAATCCACCTACAAGGATAATTAAAGGATATTTCAGGCTCTATGCAACCAGAGTAGCACAAATGTTTAGCGGTACAGTATATATATATATAAATTAAAAGTTGTACAAATGTTAATTACATACAGTGGTGTTATTTAACATTTTTATCAACAGGTACGCTGCTAAAAAAAATTATTATGTTTTTTGTAATTTATTTATTTTATTTTTAATACAATATAATACAATACAATAGAATATAATAATATATGTCTATACGAATGTAAGTGCCTGACAATGAACACAGCCAAACAATTAAACAAACTTGAGAAGAAGAAAAAATCCTTGGTCCAAACTATGAAAAACGGAAGGATTGTGAACACAATAAGAAAGAGAAGGGATTAATATTTTACGGACACCTGAGTAATAAACGCAGCCAAACAATTAAACAAACTTGAAAAGAAGGAAAAATACTTGGTCCTATGAAAATGGTACATGGAAACTCAAAAATAATAAAGAAACATATGAGAGAACGAAAAGAATTGTGAATATGCAACAAGGGATTTAGAGAATAGAGAGAGATATTCAGATCAAAGGTCAAGAATTTCAAGGTTGATTTTCTAGCTAAGAAAAAAGAATCAGCAAAACATGAAAGCTAATGAAAAAAAAATGCAAGACCAATCAATATTAATAAGATATTGATAAGAAATTTATAAAGAAAAAGATAACATCAATCACTGTGAAGACTCAAATAAATTTTATGATCTAGTTACTTATTTATTTTATTTACCTAGTAACTTGTTTCTATGTTCTGTTTATTTACTGTAAATGTCCTTTATATCATTTTTATCCTGATGAAGATGAACGTTGAGTTTTGTCGAAACATCGATTATAAATAAATATTAATACAAAACTTTAACCTAAAACAGTTTTATTTAGATATATAAATCTTTATTACAATAAAATAAATTATATTTCCAAAAAAGAAACACTCTTCAAGAAATATATTTGTATGATAAGTAAAATATTTAAATTGATAATTGTTTTGACAATTTAGAAATTTTTAAAATGTAATAATTTAATGGTAGTTTTAATTGCGTGTTACATAAAATTTATTTTATGGCAAAATTTGTATGGAAATGGAAACTTAGTTAAAATAATAAAACGAAATTTTCATATATTGATTTCATTTATTTCATGACCGTATTAACAAATACATTTATTATTCATATATTTTATAACCACACCTAAAAAATAGTGTCTGTATTTTTAATGAATGTGAACAATTAATCTACACATCAAAATATCAATAAAAATATTATTTCTCTTTGAAAAACAACAGAAAAACACAACACAAAATGTCTCACAGATAATATAGTATATTTGACTACAGCAAAACTAATCAGTTTCAAAAATATAGCCTGCCCAAAAAAATACTCTGCGTTTGATTTTAAAATCCCCTGTTTTTACAAAAGTACCTTTTATCATTAATCGATGCATATCTGGACACAGGTACACAAGAACTATTCAAATAGTGGCAAAGAGCTTTAAATCATTTTTGTTTTAAAGCTTATAAGGCAAAATTCGACTACACACTGCACTGGTGTAAGTAATAGTATACTTTTTGCACATTCGATTAACAAAATTCAGAATGGCTAAAACTTTTTGAAAACCAGTTTTCCTGACGTTTCCAGAATTTTTTTCGTTTTGTCCTGACTTTTATTATCAAACAAATGTAAATTCCCAAGTAATGTGAATTTAAGTATAAATATGTGTGAAAAAAATTGGAATAAGAATTATTTTAATTTACCTAAAAGTGAAATTATATTAATTTTTGTCGAATACAAATTTGCACAAAAGTGTTTGTAATTTTGTGAATTCGCCTAAACAAATTTTTTCACTGACTACAAATAAAGTTCCCCGACTTTTCCCAGTTTTGGCCACCTTAAAATTTTTTTATAATGGTTGGAAAAATACTAATAAATCATTTATAATAAACAATATTTAGCATATATAATGTTATATCCTATAAAAATGTACAAAATTCGCTCAAACTCATAAAAACAAAATCATTCAATTATATTTATTTATTTAATGTAACAGTAATTGAATGAAAGTAATTATCAATGGGGTACTTGCACATTTTTTTTTTTTATGTTAATACAAAGAATATGTTATATAAAATTATGATGTATCAATATTTTTTGTTATCGATGCATATTTTCGTAGATTTAATGAATTTAATTCAAACGCATAATATTTCGCGCGAAAACGCTCTGGCGCGCGTACCATAGGTACGTGACGTCACGCTTTAGTAAACATTACAAGACGCGCGCTCTGTATAATAGCATACTGTTTGTATTTGATTATTTTATCTGTGCACAAATGTCGCAAAGTGTTAAAAAACTTCCACAGATTAATTATAAGTGGTGTATAGTGCCAGGATGTACTAATACATCAATAACAACTACTGAAAAAACTTTTATAGCCGTACCTGCAGACACGAATCGGCGTAAAAAGTGGTTTAACGCTATTAGACGAGATGTTAAAAGTGTACTACATCTTAAATGGTAAATAAATAGTAACTTTACACATTTCTTATTTACAACACTTCATTAACATTATAATATAATAATATAATAGTATATTATGATACGAGTTTTATAAAAAGCATTTTGTTGTAAGCGCGGGTAAAAAGTAAATGCGATAAAATACTTCTTATAAACTTCATATCATACTTACAGTATTTTTTCTATCTTTTTTAAACAAAAAAAATTAAAATTTCAGTGAAAATATAATACTAACTTTATCATAACTATGTATATCTATTATAGCACTTCTTGTATGTGCGCGGAACTAAAACAAATGCGGGAATATGGCTTTTCTGATTGTGAGTTGACTACGAGAAGTTTCTAGAGTGAGTGCAAAAATTATTTTTTGAAACATGAATATATTGTAGGAAAAACAGAATTACACCAAAAAATTTTTGCACTATCAATCATACTTTCCAAAAAATCATTATCATACTCTTGATAGTAAATATTAATTTTATTATTAACTTCGAAACTTGGATCCGCAACACAAAATATGCCTTTTTTCTTTTGAAACAAAAACATTTGTAGGTTAATTTGTGCTTTATATTTATTATTAATATTGCTGTCTTTTATGTACAATGTATACGTTTTGGCGTTTGAAGGGCATTTAATTTCTACAACAAAATCACGGGCTCTTAGCAAAAAAATCGGCTATCATAAAAGCGTCAACTTTGGGTAGGTTATCCGACTGAGCTTTTACAAATCCAGCGTCAACCATCGTATAATTTAAAAGGGTAATGTTCTTCTTTTACAAATTATTAAAAACAAAATATTAATTTCACCAGAATTTAACAAATTAAAAGCAAATGTTTAACGGTTTAAGCACGTATGACTATTGAATTCGCCGTGTTTACTAAATGGCTACGTCACACTAGCAGCAACCAATCATAGCGCGTTTTCAGTCACGTGATTTTTCGAGTTATTTTAACAATTTTAATTTTCAATTATTTTAAAAGGAGTTAATTATTAGTATGAATTTTACATACTGTTAACTTCTACATATATTTATCCAATAAAATTTGACATTTTAACACCATTTCGTGTTTTACGCAAGTACCCTATTCTCCTCCGCGTTTGGTGAGTTTCGTACTAAAATTATAATACTACAAAAAAAATGATATGTATAGCTTAAAGTGTCCATTAAAAAAAATATTTTCCAGTCGTGGCTAAAAATAGATAAATTTACATCGAGAAAACATCAGAAATAATACTTTTTTGCTTGTTACTACTTTGACTGCAAGGAAAAGTAGTATAGCGTTTGGTACGGTGTCTGTAACATTTTCAAAAAAAAAAAAAATGTATAGAAATCCTTCATATAGCCTGTAGATGACGAATCTGAACTTAGTTTATGTGGGTGTATGGATGTGCGTCGTCAGCTCGCTCGCTCGCTCGGTCGTAAGTCAAAATTTTGTGGCCGCAACTCCTCCTAGACGGTTCAAGCGATTTTAATGAAATTTTCAGGATAAATTTGTCTAGTGCCCAAAATGGTCATGTGATTTTGTTTTTTTCCAGTGATGCCAACTTTCCGAGAAAAAAATTACTAAAGTTTTTAAAAATTCATATTGGCTACGTTATTTATCTGATTTTGATCAAATTTTCAGAAAAAATTTCCCTAATGCTCCCATTAATTACATAATTTTATTAATATTCAGTGTTGCCAACTTTCCAAGAAAAAAATTACTAAAGTTTTAAAAATTTTATTATGGCCATGTTATTCAACCGATTTTACTCAAATTTTCAAAAAAAAATCTCCTAGTATTTATATAATTTATGTAATTTTAACAAAATACAGTGTTGCCAACTTTCCGAGAAAAAAATTAGTAAAATTTTAAAAATTTATTTTGACTATTTTATTTAAACGATTTTAATCAAATTTTCATAAAAGTTTTTCCTAGTGCCTAAATAAATTATGCAATTTTAACAAAATACAGTGTTGCCAACTTATCGAGAAAAAAATCACAAAATTTTTTAAAAATTCATTGTGGCTACATTATTTATTCGATTTTGATCAAATTTTCAGAGAAGTATTTCCTAGTGCCCACATAAATTATAATATTATTAAAATACAGTGTTGCCAACTTTCCGAGAAATGTCAAAGTAGTCTATATATGGGTTTACCCATATACTTCTAATCTTGTTTCAAATATTGTTTTGTTTTACATGTTTTTATGTTTTCCATGGCAATCTAATTTATATATTATTTTATTTTATTTGTTTCAAAGCTGATTAGAAAAATTTATCATAATATAGGATTGTATTTTTACGCGGTTTCAAAACTTTTTTAAAATTAAATGTTTTTAATTTCGTAGGAAAAAATATACAATTATTTTTAGTTGAATCTAAAATAAAAAATATTTTTGATATCTTGATATATATAAATTAAATAATTTAGATTTTTTGTTGTTTTGTAACCAAGGTTTATTAATTAAAGAAAATGTTCGAAGAAAAAAATAATGCACCTTTTAATATTAATTTTTTAATTAAATCCAAAAAATATAAAATTAATAAAGAACATATTAAACACGAAATTGACAAATGGAAAATAATTTGATTTTTTTAAATGCTTGAAATTAAATTTGTAATTAAGCATTTCGTTTAGAAGATATTCGCAATTATTATGTTGGCGGACACTAAACTATAGATAAGCAAACCGATAGACAATTGGATTTTACTGCGGCAATACTACATAAGAGGTATTTTGAACATTTTCATGTCATTTTGATATTTTTAAGAAATGATTTTGAGAAAAAAAATTATTCAATTTTATTCAAGAAAAATATATACAATATGTTTTTTATATGGATATGTAATGTATCATCAAACCACTCCAACTACTCATCGGACATCCATCACGCAAACGTATAGCTTCAAAATCATTCATATAAATTTTTTTAATCAAACGTTTATTAGACATTCGCTCAAGATGTCCAAATCATCTTACCTAACTAACACCAACTTTTGCTACAACATTTTTTCAAATTCACACTCATCATACACTAATCTATTTCGTACCCGATTCCTCTTAGTTACACCACGTACCTCACGTAAAAATCTTATTTCCACAGCACTTTTCTCTTATGCTTATGCAACCAAACTCAACATTTACTACCATACATCAACGTAGACATCAAAACAGCGTTGTATATAGTCAAACGAGCTTCTTTGGAAACATTTACATTTTTAGTAAAAGTTCCCAAAGCAGCCAAAACCTTACAACCAGCATTTACTCTTCTTTCAATATAAATGTATTTAGCAATATAAAATATGTCTAAAAAAAATTAAAAGAATTATATATGTAGTGTGTTCCAAAAATCATATATATATATATATATATATATATATATATATATATATATATATATATATATATATAACGAAAATACTTAAACGGTGAATAGGGGTCACCGAGGCGGTTCAGTATATTTTATGAAATAATAATATGTATTTTGATGTGAAGAATTAATAAAATACTAGACGCATGGGCATAACATTATCAAGTGGCTTATACTTAAATAGTCACTGGGTGGTGTTTGTCTCATGTTTCTATCAAAAGCTGCACCGAGAGATGTACACAATTCATTATATTAGTAGCTGGATATATATTAAAGAAAATAGGCTGGATTGACATTGTTCAGTTTTGGCTTGAATTTTGTAGCCACTGGATAATGTTTGTCCCGTTTCATTTCTAAAAATCAACATTTTAATTGTATATGCATAATGTATTTGTGTGCGTTTGCTTTGATTTTGGTAAAACATGGGTTTTTAGCTGTGATTTGTAGCCACTATAACAAATAACAAGCTAGCAATACGAATTTGAAAAACAATTTATGTTTATATTAAGTTAAAAATGCTGGCAAGGTGAACATTGCTTAAATTGATTTATTTATTATTTAATCACTGGGTGATGTTTGTTCCGTCAGTATTTATATATCAACAAATAATATTACCGCATTTTCTTTTCTTACCTTACGTTGTTTGTAAAGTAATATTGCTGAGATTAATTCTTATTTTTTTAGATTAAATTATATTTTGTATATAATTTGATTGCAGGAGTATTGACAGGATAAACATTGTCTAGATGACTTTTATTTCTAAGTTACTGGGTAATGTTTGTCTCGCCAATGTTCTTCATTTCTTCCGTTACAAAAACAAAAAAGAAAAAAAGTGCGATAGTCGATGGAAAACGTACTAGATAAACACTGCTTTTTTGGCTTTCTATTTCAAAGTCACTAGGTGGTGTTTGTCCAGCTCGTACTCCAAATATCTACGATTCCTTCGCATGCTCATTTGCAGAGACATATTTATAATTTTAACTATAAAAACCTATATATTTTTATGTTTTGAATTAAACTCGACATTTTCATGTTGTAAATTATCAGAATTGTAATTTTGCATCAAAAACTATTGCGTTTTTGAAATTATTCGGCAAAAAAAAATATTGATTCTTTTATCATAAAATAAGAAAATTAAAATGGTTTAAAATGAATATTTTACAGTAATTTTGATGATTTCGTTAATTTTCCATAAAAATTTAGAAGGTTAAAAATATTTAAAAACGTGACATTTTATAAAAATATTTCATAGCTTACAAGGATTTTACATTTTGATATGTTTATCTGAAATTTGATGGGAGAATAAAAATATTAAATATAAAAACAGAAAGCTTAGCTTATTATTGAAATTAATTTTATTTGAAAAAAAAAACAAAATAAAAAATAATAACATGTGTTAGTAAAATTTATAAATAAATTATTATTGTTCGATCCATCGTCGAATTCACACACGTTTCTGTATTCTCCGTAAAAAAAAAATAAAAAAAAATGTGTTGCAGTTTTTTCGTGTATTTAAATGGATACTTGGTAAGCTACGGTTTGCTTTACTTTATTGTGTTGCTGCTTGAGTCGTCAAATGCCCGTTTTACACGACGCAACTTTTTGTGGGATTTTCTTGCGCAACAAAGTTGCACAAGAAAATTGCTCGTGTAATACAGAAATTGCACACGCAATTTTGTCGCGGCGACAAGTTGCACGGATTAGAACATGCTGTAATTTAATTGCATGGACTTGCAATTTCTATTTACTTTTTAGTAACTTTCAGTCTTACCAACTTTCATATATATGTGTCATATATTAAAAAAATAAATAACAATAAAAATTATTTATTTATTTTATATATTTCGTGTGATTATTTTGAAGTAAGTAAATCATAAGTACATTTAATAACTTACATTTCTTTGTGCAAAAGTATTTTCAGTATTTTATACAGTTATGATAATTATATTTTGACGTTTGGTTATTTTATTAATTAGTTGGCATTTTGGAATAAAATAACCAAAATCGCAGTGCAATTTTTTTGCATCGTGTAAAACATACATATATTTTTGTAATTTTATTGCGCAATTTTCTTGTGCAATTTTGTTGCGCAAGAAAATCCCACAGAAAATTGCGTCGTGTAAAACGGGTTAAAGTGGACGCATTTTACTGCTTTGTTTCAGCTCTCAGTTTTGGTCCAAATTTCCTCTTCGAAATGAAATAAAGCCCCCGCCGTGGGGAGAAATCCTTTTTGTAAGTTTGAATTTTGTGTTTTCTGTTTGCAGTTGCTACCCACCATGGGTAATCTTTTATCCCTGCCCCCAGGGCCGTATTTATGCATAGGCTACATAGGCTGCAGCCTATGGGCCCGCACCACAAAGGGGCCCGCCCCACACGTTTCAAATTTAAAGTAAATAATTGTTTAATCGACAACTTTTTAAGTATTTTACTTAAATTTTCATAAAACAGGATATTCGAATAACCCGACTTGCAACCAGTGACAATACACTTCACTAGTACAGACAGACAGCTTCATTAGTACTAAGTGTAGGCGCAAACCAATTAGCCACTAAGATTATTTTTGATATTTTCATTTCTAAGTTTATTATTTATTTTTTTGAAAAACTTTATTTTAATTAAATATATGTAAGTAAAATTTACTTGTTTGTTACATTCCTTTTTACTACTTTGACTGCAAGGAAAAAGTAGTATAGCGTTTGGTAGGGTGTCTGTAACATTTTCAAAAAAAAAAAAAAAAATGTATAGAAATCCTTCATATAGCCTCTAGATGACGAATCTGAACTTAGTTTATGTGGGTGTATGGATGTGCGTCGTCAGCTCGCTCGCTCGCTCACTCGGTCGTCAGACAAAATTTTGTGATCGCAACTTCTCCTAGACGGTTCAACCGATTATAATGAAATTTTCAGGATAAATTTGCCTAGTGCCCAAGATGGTCATGTGGTTTTGGTTTTTTCCAGTGATGCCAACTTTCCGAGAAAAAAATTACTAAAGTTTTAAAAAATTCATTGTGGCTACATTATTTATCCGATTTTGATCAAATTTTCAGAAAAGATTTCCCTAATGCTCCTATTAATTACATAATTTTATTAATATTCAGTGTTGCCAACTTTCCGAGAAAAAAATTACTGAAGTTTTAAAATTTTTATTATGGCCATGTTATTCAACCGATTTTACTCAAATTTTCACAAAAGATTTTCCTAGTATTCATATAATTTATGTAATTTTAACCAAATACAGTGTTGCCAACTTTCCGAGAAAAAAATTAGTAAAATTTTTAAAAATTTATTATGACCATTTTATTTAATCGATTTTAATCAAATTTTCATAAAAGTTTTTTTAGTGCCCAAAAAAATTATGCAATTTTAACAAAATAGTATTGCCAACTTATCGAGAAAAAAATCACAAAATTTTTTAAAAATTCATTGTTTATTCGATTTTGATCAAATTTTCAGAAAAGTATCTCTTAGTGCCCACATAAATTATAATATTATTAAAATACAATGTTGCCAACTTTCCGAGAATTGTCAAAGTAGTCTATATATGGGTTTATCCATATACTTCTAATCTTGTTTTATCTTGCATTTTCCTACCATGTTTATTTAAAATTATAAAATTAAACCCCCCCCCCCCCCTTAAAGGCCCGCACCTCAGGTTCAGCCTAGGGGCCTACAGATCCTAAATACGGCCCTGCCTGCCCCATCTGCATACCGCCACCATGTTGCCCTCCTTGTGGCTCCTTTTGTTGCTAGAAGTTATTGAAATTGTTTTACGAAAATGGTCTTTACTCTTTAGGAATTTGTAAGTAGCAAATCAATTTTATCCATACATGATACATATTTTTGACATTTATAGAATGAATATTCATTTATCAATTTCAAAAAAACTCAATATTCATATTTTACAAATGCTTCTCGTTTTTTTTTTTTTAATTTTATTTACATTATTTTAAATAAAATTGATTTATTGTCAAATGTATTGCACTTTCTTTTGTGCACTTTGTTTCTGTAGTGATTGAACAGAATTTTATTTCCAGAATTGGCTCGACAATTTGGCTCATTTTAAACACAAATATGCAATAAGGAAATTCGACGTTCACCATCGACTGATTCATCTAGGAGCTCAATATCTAGATGAAACAGAAGTCTGGAGCATAAAATCCTAAACCATTTTAAAACTTTAGGTTTAGTTTAGATTTAGTTATTGTTGTACTAGAATTAAGTAAGTTAGGAATATTATTTACATTTTTATAGTTTTCTATATTTGCATTCTTACAGTTTTGACTATTTGTATTTCTATAGATTTTAATATTTTCATGTTCATATCGAGCAACAATCAATAAAAAAAACATAAAAATACCAAATGGCTTTTTTTTTTTAATTTTAGTTTCTTAGAAAAGTTAAAACTAAATAGCTTTGAACCTATTTAGAAAAAAATAAATTAAAATAAAGTATTGAAACGAGGCAAATATTTGTACCTAATTTTTTAATTTTTCATGTTATTAATTTATCTTACTATTAATATTTTTTTAAAAAAAATGTGTTTCGATAATAATTATGTCAACTGTACTTGTTTACTTATATTTTAAAAACCACATCTGGTACGTTGAACTTTACTAGTTTATTGTGTATTTTTGCTTATTGAGAAAAATACATTTCTTTAAGGGTCGTTTATGGTATAGTTATGTTTAGGTATAAACACGATCTTATACATGAAAGGTTGACCCAATTCTTTTATATTTTGGGGTTCTTTATTTTGAAAACAATTTTGTTTTTAAGAATTTGTTTTTTTGATTTTGGCGCATCCTACTGTTTTCTATCCTAGCCAATGCAAAGCGATTATTTGTAAGATAGGTTTTAAAAGTTAATATTATTGGATGTAGGAAATTATGATGTCATTTTTAGCCAGTACTTTTTAACAAGGATGCTAGAAGTGTAATTTGATTAGTAAAATATTATATCTTGTCAATATGTCCCACTCTTACTAATAATTTTGTATATGCGAACTTTGTTGGAAGGCAACGTGGATTAGGAGTATATGAAGGCTGGCCGATCTCACGAGTGGGCATTCTGGTCTAGAATCAGAATCAGGGAAGTTTTGGCCTATGGTATAGTTCAGTATACTAGGTAACCTTGTCATCTCTCAGAAATAAGTGGGAATAGTTTAGCAGTTTTGTGCCATTGCGGCTGGGTTCACTACGTGAATCATGTGCCGTTACAGTAATCAAAACTGTGAAAACTTAAAACTCTCAGAAACATAGTATACTTGTACAAAAAGTTTCACGAAGATAAGTTCACGTGTAAACTCAAACCATGGCTAGAGCGTACCTAGTTATCGGGCAACCGTCGCCGCCACTAACCGTTGCGCCAGCATTCTACACGGCGGGCCATCGCTGCAACGCCCGGGAAACCCGCGTCTGGTTGTGGTAGCCAGAAGCCGTGAGACACCGATTCAACCATGATTTTACTAGACGATCACGCACCAATTACGTAATGTATTCACACTCCCTATTCCCAAATACACTTACACTTACACGTATAAAATGACATATTATTTGGCAAATAACTAATAATTATTGTACATTGGTTTTGGTACCTCGTCGGATTAAAATATACGAGGTGTGGCTATTAAATACCCGGAGTGATGCGACTACGCACGCTGTACGCATGCGTCAACGACAAACAACCGTCTGCTGTTTATTCTGAACCCCCTCGTTGCCATGGTAACGTAACAGCTCTCGAGCACTACGCAGTTTGATTCTAGCTATTGTTTTTGTGAGACCTGTTGTAACGGTTTGCCGGAAAAATTGTGAATAAAGTAATTGAACAACGAATTGTCGTAAAATTTCACACGAAACTTGGAAAAAACGCTACGGAAACATATCGTTTATTGAAAGAAGTGTATGGTGATGACTGTCTATCCCGTACAACAGTGTTTGAGTGGTATAAGCGGTTTCAAGATGGACGAGAAGATGTCGAAGATGATGCGCGTCCGGGTCGCCCGATCACGTCCTCAACGGATGAAAACATTGAAAAAATCGGTAAGCTGGTGCGATCTGATCGCCGGTTGAGCATTCGGGCGATCGCAGAAACTGTTGGTATAGATAAAGAATGTGTCCGGCAGATTTTACATGAAAATTTAAACATGAGGAAAGTGTGTGCCAAAATGGTCCCTAAAATTCTCACCGAAGAGCAAAAACAAACTCGCGTCGATGTTTGCACGGACACGTTGGAGGCGATCGAAAATGACCCGACCCTTCTGGAACGAGTGATTACATGTGACGAGTCGTGGTTTTTCACATACGATCCAGAAACAAAGCGCCAATCGATGCACTGGAAGAGCTCAAACTCACCAAGAGCAAAAAAAGCGCGCATGAGCAAATCGAAATTCAAAGCAATGATGATTGTTTTTTACGACATTCAAGGTATTGTGTACGTCCATTGGGTTCCCGAAGGTCAAACTATAAATCAGCATTACTATCTTCAGGTCCTTGCTCAATTACGTGAACGAATTCGAAAAAAAAGACCCGAATTGTGGAAGAACAAATCATGGCTGCTCCATCAAGACAATGCGCCTGCTCATTCCGCCTTGTCTGTTCAGACGTTTTTGGCCAAACATGGCATTCCAGTGTTGCGCCATGCACCTTATTCGCCAGACTTAGCCCCGTGCGACTTTTATCTCTTCCCCAAGATCAAATCGGCATTAAAAGGCACAAGATTCGAGTCAGTGGAAGCGGTTAAAGAAAAAGCGGCAGAATTACTGAAGGGGCTAACCAAAATTGAGTTCCAGCACTGCTTCAAACAGTGGAAAATTCGCATGGAGCGGTGTAGGGATAGAGGAGGGGTATATATCGAAGGCGATCATGCCCAATTGTAAATAAATATGAAATAAATTTTTGTACAGCATCAGTCCGGGTATTTAATAGCCACACCTCGTAGAATTTTTCGGGCATTTAGATGCGAGTACTTTATACATACTTCTTGCATGATTACTAATAAACGAGCTCTTAATCGGCAGAGATTCCGATCCTCATGAGTGACAGTATATCTCTTTGAGTATACGTCCGACCCGTTCATTTGAATTGTGGTCACCCACAGAATACATTACACCTTCCAAAGTATAATAAAGAATTCTTTGAGTTACGTTGTTATTAGAGGTTTTATATCGAATTTATTATTTGCGCGCAAGATGCACTGACGAGCCGCCACCAACCATTTATTCAAAATCTTTCAATGAAATTGTAAACAAAATACAGACAAACACTAAATATTAAAATATTTAAATAATTGTATAATTTTACAAATTTCTCATTCACAATAAATCGACATAGTTAAACCAAATGTGACTTTTATTTCAAATCATTTTATGTACTCTCCTGTCTGCAGTTCGGCGATTTTTAAAGTTCACTGGGGTTACTTAAATTTTGTTATTTATTTACATAACGTAGTTGGGTCCTAAAATCACGGAATAATTAAAATTTTCTAAATTTAAATCGTTAATTGTTTGTTTAATTAATTTGATATTTAATTCTAAATTGCGCCGCGTTACAGTATATTTTTCTTTATAAAAATATCATAATTGAAAAATTCTATTAAAATGTAAAATATATATTTTTCATATTTGTTCATTTAAAGTGAACTTAAATTATATAACAGACATTATAATTTTATTTTATATTTTATTTTTACTTTTATCAAAGTCGTGCCTTAATTATCATTGTAAATATCATACAATCATTATAAATAACATCACAACAATGTCAAGTAGGTTTTTTCATTGTTTTTCCTAAAGTTAACAAAAATATCTCCTCAATGTAAACAAATCTTCACCATTAAATATATGTATCTAGAAACTAAGTTAAATCACAATAAAATTAGATAATAAATCCATAGGATAAGGTGTATCTACCAATAAGCTGTATTACTTATGTAAGCAATTAAGAAAAATAAAAATATTAATTCACGGAAAAAAAAAAGTTGTGCCTTAATTATGTTTCGTCAATAAAAATTTTCTACCTAACTACTATACAGGGTGATTTGTAAGTAATTGGAAATATTTTAACTGGAGTATCCTGGGCTCAGAATATGAAGATTTGACCCAAAACACTTAGATAAAATGTGGCTCCTTACTGAGCTACAGAGTGTTTTAATTAAAAATTTAAGAACGATTTTTGCCCAGTACTTTAAAACTATTAGACGTATCCTTATCAAACTTGGCAGGAAGTGTGGGTACCGTACACCATACTAAATTATGTTAAATAAAAGTTTCTGGCTAGTGCCAGTGGCGTACAACAGGGGCAAGTGAGAGGTTGATCCTTCCTAAATTCTACACCACTGGCGGAATTGTCATTTTAGCACAATTTTTCGATTTTCCAATACTTTCTGTGTAAAAAACATATTCTTTCTTCGTAACGATAAAGACACTAAAGTCGAGATATTTAAAGTTAAACATAAGCTGCACCCTTGGAATTTTTTCAAAATTTGCTCAAAAAAATCTGAAAAAATTCAGTAAAATAAAGAAAAAAATTAGCTACAAATAAGTAAATAGCTATAAATAAGTAACTTTGTTCTCTAACTCATTTTGGTTTGGCAGGAAAAATTATTGAAAATTAATATTTTTTACATTTCAATTTTTTATTTTCAATAATTTTTCCTGCCAAACCAGAATGAGTTAGAAAAAAAAGTTACTTAGTTATTATGTAGCTATTTTTTTTCTCTATTTTACTGAATTTTTTCAGATTTTTTTGAGCAAATTTTGAAAAAATCCCAAGGGTGCGTCTTATGTTTAAATATCTCAAAAAATAGTGACTTTATCGTTACGAAGGAAGAGTATGTTTTTTACACAGAAAGTACTGGAGAATCGAAAAATTGTGCTAAAATGACAATTCCGCCAGTGGCGTAGAATTTAGGAAGGATCAACCTCTCACTTGCCCCTGTTGTACGCCACTGGCACTAGCCAGAAACTTTTGTTTAACATAATTTAGAATGGTGTACGGTACCTACACTTTCTGCTACGTATAATAAGGATACGTCAAATAGTTTTTAAGTACTGGGCAAAAATCGTTTTTAAATTTTTAAATAAAACACCCTGTAGCTCAGTAAGGAGCCACATTTTATCTAAGTGTTTTGGGTCAAATCTTCATATTCTGAGCCCAGGATACTCCAATTAAAATATTTCCAATTACTTACAAATCACCCTGTATACAATTATTATTGATAATTTTATATTTATAAAATATTTCAATTAAATATTTTATTTTTATTTGAAAAGTTTTATTTATATATTTTTTGTTGTAAATATGCAAAACAATAATAAAACATATTAATATATTATTAAAAAACACAAATTCGGGACAAATTAACGTCCCAAGAGAGACAATCACGAGACACCGGAACTTACACGTCAAAGCCGTGATAATTCCGGTTTTCGAGGATGTCTGAGAATCCTAATTATTCCAAAAATTTAAATAATAGTAAAAGAGTTTGTGCCAAACCCTTCTTGGATATATGACGTGATTCTAAATGTATGTATTAATTAAAAAAAGAAAAATATAAGATACTTATAATTTATATATTGATATATGTTCGGTATAATTATGCTTGATGTTAATTTTTGCATAAACAATAACCAAACGAGTGAGACATGCGGCGTCTCTAGTTATGATAGTTTTTAAATTACTGTTTGTAAAATAAAACTGTTTGAATATAGTGGACTGTATTTATAATTGTTAATAATAATTGATGTTATAACCGAATATAATGCGATTATGCAAATATAATTATGATAAAGGTATGACTCTCTAAAGTAGATGTTTCTTGTATGGATGTTGATACACGACTCTCTTGTCTCTCATGAGACTGAAAAAACTCTGCGTTAAAAATCTATCTTTTTCTCACCAAAAATATCTCTGTTTCCCTTATGTAAAACTATTAAACACAAAAGTCTCATATTACAAACATAAGCTAAGCCTAAATCTAGAAAACACTTATGATACTAAACACTATTCATAATCTTTTAAACTAAAATGTCAAAAATCCTTAAATTTATTATTCTAAGGGTCTGTTATGTGACCTATTGCACATGGCGTTGTGGTTAGCGGAAAACCACTTGAATATAGCCTAAACATACCGCCCACTTTGAAAGACTCCGATCTTTCAACACAACACTGCACATGAAGCACCTTCACTCTTGTTGCGGAAAAAACAATAATCTTTGCAATTGGCCTTTTACGAACACTATTTTTCGATTTAATTGTCACAACACGCACTACACCGTTTTCACCGTTGATGAGCACCCTCGTATCTAGAAGAAGAGATTGAGTAGCTGCACGGCTGCGCTGCTGTAGTTGCCCCAGATACTTCTTGCCCCATCGTTTCCAAAAATGCTGTTGAATAACCAGCATATGCTGCGATCTAGTTGAATTTGTTATACTTGCCATAGTATAATTTGGCTCGGGCGTGCAAGCTAATGACTCTCCAATAAAAAAATATGCGGGAGTAATACAGGAAAGGTCATTAGGATCATCTGATTGGGTAAAAAATAATTTTTGTGTGACACGTTTGAGATGACTCATTATTGATCTGAGCTTCACCTCCCACAATCCACCAAAATATGGTGCACACGATTGAATAAAACGCCTTCTGATTCCGTTGTTGCTTATTGAATTGTCTACCGTTGTCCAGTGTTCTCTATAAGATATGATTTGAATTGATTTTTTGAATTTTTTATTTGTTTTTACAAAACTCGTCGCATTGTCTAAATATACATTCGTCGATTTGCCTAATCTTGATACAAATATCTTGAGTGCGACCAAAAATGCCTCTGACGTCAAATTGTCTACTGTTTCTAAATAAATAGCTTCTGTTGACAAATATACAAAAGCTGCCATATAATAATTAAGGGTGCGTAACCTTCGACGACGACCCTTATGAGCTCGAATGGGTCTACAATAATCTATTCCCGTTCTTAAGAATGCCCTTGCTGGCGTCACTCGGCTAGCAGGTAGATTTCCCATTATTGGTGCTGTAAACATCGGGGGTGTTTCCCCAGAAATGACACAGTTACGAGTGACCTTGTACACTATACTTTGCGCCGACAATGGCCACAACCTTTTGCTTAAGGAGACAGGAACTGCTTGCGGCTCAGCATGCATTTCTAAGTTATGCTCATGCTGGCTTAATAAATCTGTCACATAATACGACATTGAAAATAAAATCGATTGATTTCGATTTACACACATATTTGAATCTTTTATTTTGCCGCCCACTCTGACAAAACCGTCTTCTTTATTAAAAGGATTGAATGATATCAATCGACTTGTTAACTTCACTGTTCTCTCTTCTCTTATAGCTTTAGGTTTTTTATTGTGAGACTGGTTTTGAATTAGTTCTAAAGTTACTTTCATTGAATTATTTAATTGCGTTGTTGACATATTTTCCGTAAATTTAATTTGTTTATTCTTAGTGTTGTTATTAGTTTGGAACAATAATGCGATAATGTTTCTCAATATGATGATAAATGAATAGTTTGTCTTTGCTGTACTGCGATTTTTGTAACATTCTTTATGTTTTTGATATATATAAAGATTGAAAACATTTGTTTGTGAGTTCCAAAGCATGCCCAACACTTTGGCTATAACATGCAAATTAAATAACATTGTATAATTTCTATCTGTAATAGCACAATTTATTGAATTATGGCTATATCGCCATTTGCGCAAGTTGGATCCATGTTTATTTAACACCGTTGTTAACGTTTCATACAGCTGCTGTGCTTTTTTAAATGTATCTGTACTTGTTAACAGATCGTTGATGTAACAATAACTTTTTCTTACTTGTGCTGTTGTGGGATATTCTTCTTGACACTTTATGCTGATTTCTTGTAAACATCGGGTTGTTATGGCACTTGCCGTGCCATACGTTTCATTTTCACCATGCGCGCTGTTTTCTTCGTATATGTCGTATGCGTCATATGTTTCGTTAGCGTCGTATGTGGTATGTGCGTCGCCGTCGTATATGTCGTATGCGTCATATGTATTGTTAGCGTCGTATGCGTTATGTGCGTCGTGTGCTTCGCTATCGTCGTATGTGTTATGTGCGTCGCCGTCGTATATGTCATTTGTGTCATATACGCACTGCACATTTATTGCGTCATGTACCTCGTGTACATCAATTGCGTCTTGTACGCTGTTTTTGCTGTATACACCATGTTTACTGTATACACTATGTGCGCTGTCTGCGCTGTTTACGCTGTGTGCGTTAATTTCGTCTTGTATGTGGTGTACGTTGTATACACTGTGTTCTCTGTATACACTCTCTGCGCTGTCTGCGCTGTTTACGCTGTGTGCGTTAATTTCGTCTTGTATGTTGTGTACGTTTTGTTGTATTTGTCGAGCATCTGGATTTATTATTGTAGCATTATTAAAATATATTTCGCATGATTTATCTTCATCTGAAGATATAATTTCTTGAGGCAATTTTATTTGGTTTAATAAATTACTTTCACTGGATTGTATTATAGACTGATGTTGTACTGGTACTGAAACTTTTGATGCAATTAAACGACTTACTCTCCCCAATAGTGAAAAATAGTTATCTTCAAAGAATGTTCTTTCGTCCATCTCTTGCACATAACCTGCTAATACCTCAATTTGTAGTTGAATATTATCGAATTCATCAAGTTTTTTCTCAAATGTATCTTTTCTCATTGATAATTCACGTTTATCTGGATTGTCGCTTAAATTGTCCAGATATGTGCGAAACCGGGTTAAACTTCCTTTGAGTACAGCGCGATTATATCTTAAAGTGGCATCCATTGTCACACAATATACAAGGAATATGGAATAATAGGATAGAAATGATGTTAGAGAGTCACTTACCTTTTTGCACTTTGACTGCGTTGCCCTACTACTAAACGGCTGTTGCCTGATGATAACTGATTGCCGAACAGGTACACGTACTGCTGATGCTGGCAATGCTACCGTGTTGGCTGACGTTGAAATGATGATTTGTAATTGAACTGTTGTTCAATGCAAAACACAAACTTGAACTGGTTGTACAAGTTTCACAAAATGATAAATTGAACTGTTGTTCAATATAAAACACAAACTTGAGCTGGTTGCACAAGTTACACAAAATAATAATTTGAACTGTTGTTCAAATTAAAACACAAACTTGAACTGGCTGGACAAGTTTCACACTATGATAATTGAACTGTTGTTCAATGTAAAACACAAACTTGAGCTTGTTGCACAAATTTCACAAAATAATAATTTGAACTGTTGTTCAAATTAAAACACAAACTTGAACTGGCTGGACAAGTTTAACACTATGATAATTGAACTGTTGTTCAATTTAAAACACAAACTTGAGCTTGTTGCACAAATTTCACAAAATAATAATTTGAACTGTTGTTCAAATTAAAACACAAACTTGAACTGGCTGGACAAGTTTAACTCAATGATAATTGAACTGTTGTTCAATGTAAAACACAAACTTGAGCTTGTTGCACAAGTTTCACAATATGCTCACTGATTACACAAATCACCTCACTGATTACACAAATCACAAATTACTTGCACTAATTACAATATATCCGAACTCGTAGGACCATAATAATGTTCGGTATAATTATGCTTGATGTTAATTTTTGCATAAACAATAACCAAACGAGTGAGACATGCGGCGTCTCTAGTTATGATAGTTTTTAAATTACTGTTTGTAAAATAAAACTGTTTGAATATAGTGGACTGTATTTATAATTGTTAATAATAATTGATGTTATAACCGAATATAATGCGATTATGCAAATATAATTATGATAAAGGTATGACTCTCTAAAGTAGATGTTTCTTGTATGGATGTTGATACACGACTCTCTTGTCTCTCATGAGACTGAAAAAACTCTGCGTTAAAAATCTATCTTTTTCTCACCAAAAATATCTCTGTTTCCCTTATGTAAAACTATTAAACACAAAAGTCTCATATTACAAACATAAGCTAAGCCTAAATCTAGAAAACACTTATGATACTAAACACTATTCATAATCTTTTAAACTAAAATGTCAAAAATCCTTAAATTTATTATTCTAAGGGTCTGTTATGTGACCTATTGCACATGGCGTTGTGGTTAGCGGAAAACCACTTGAATATAGCCTAAACAATATATGTGTAAGAAAATTAGAATTAATATAATTAATAAATATCAAATGTAAAACAAAAAACATTTTTTAATCGAAAAAATACAGACAGCTTTGCGAGAGCAGTCATTCTCTAGATAATTTAAAAATGATAAATAAATTTGTAACTTAAAATACACTATATGTAGAGATAATATATGAATATAATTATTAAATATAAAATGTAAAATAAATATTTTTTGAATTAACAAATCCCACTGTTTAAAAAACATAATATTGCTTAGTTTATATTTTTTATTTTTATATGGATTTTGTTCAATATTACACTTAAATAATTAGATAGTACGTAATCGAAACAAGTAATTGTAAAATGTAAATTATATGTTACAGTTTAAGTGTTGATATTTATCAGTAATTAGGAATAGAATTATTGATTTTCAGTTTTGTGAAATACATCGAAAAATACAAGAAATTAAGTACATGTTTGATGTTAAAAATACAAAAATAGTTTTTATGAACTTAACGGGGTTATATGATGATTTTTTTAAAATTTGACTTTCAAATTTTTTTTAAATAAAATAACAAATAAACATATATCACAGTAATTTCTTTATTATGATCAAAACATAGCAGATTTCAGCCAAATATAATGATTATCACAAAATGATTTAATGTATTTTTCTTTCTTGTGCCTTTCTAAAGCAGCAGCACGATATTTTTCAAATGTCAGTAAAATAATGAATAGGCCCCCAATTTAAATTTCATTAGCTGGAGTGGAGGAATCTCGTGCGAATGAATCTTCTGCGTTATCGACTACAGCGACTGGAGATCTTGTACAGCTGTGGCGCTACGATTTCTACCTCGTCCACCACGTCCACGACGTCCACCGCGACCTCTTCTGCTATTCTGGTTATTACTCCAATTGGAATTATTGTTGTTATTTGCATTTGAAGAATTCCAGTTGCTATTCTGGTTCTGGTTGCTATTATTATTCCAATTTGAACTGTTCGAGTTACTGTTGTTTCAGTTTGGATTAGAGTTATTATTGCTCCAATTGGAGCTGTTATTCGCGTTATTGTTGCTGCTGTTGTTCCAGTTGGAACTGTTTGCGTTATTGTTCCAACTGTTATCATTACTCAAGTTAGAATTGTTATTCCAATTGGAGGAATTATTATTATTCCAGTTAGAAGAATTGTTACTATTTCTGTTATTACTTCTTTGGTTCGAACGAGGCGATGATTTCATCAAATTCATGAAATCCGTCAGCGAATACAATCCATTTCTCTTCTTTTCTATTGCACCAAATCGTACTCCTCGGTGAAGCGATTGTGCAACAGCTTTTTTAGCATGTTCGGCGGGCACATTACATTCGGTAATAACATAATCGGTTATTGCCTCTTTACTTGAACCTTGATTATCTTGCAAATTCTTGATAGCGCCAACAACCAAAGCAGCTTGTTTTTTTTTTTGATACCAACATTTTCATTCTTTAATCAATCGAATTTTGCAAGCAAAGTATAGCAAATAGAAGCAGAAGAAATACAAATAACTGAAAGAAAAAATAAAAATAAATATACAATAATTTACGTTCACATACCCATAGCTAATGAAAAACTGATACCATACTGATACGTTATTTGTTTTTTCTTCCCTTTTATAGACTTGGATAACAATGGTACAAAGCACCCTGGATTCATGAAAAATTAAATACGGTTGTTTATTTTACATAGCTTGCTTCTTACAAGTTCATGGCTTTTTCTAATATTTTAAAAAATAACGATTTGAATTTATTTATATTAAAAATTGTATTATTGTTATTCAAAAGGGCTAATATTGTTATGTATTTACCAAACTATTATTTATTATATTTTAGTAAAAAAAAATAAATTAATCTTTTCTTTAGAAAGGTGATGTAGAGATATTTGGTAACAGTTATGTTGTTCTACATTAAAATGACTAGGCTGGCAATATTGATATATGAATTTAGTTTATAAGTTGTCAATTATATAAAAATACGTTGTAAAATAAAGTATCTATGTATCAAGAATTTAATAATGACAATATTCACGAAACCTACAAATAAAAGATTAAAGACAGTATATATTTATATTTTGTAATATTATATATATATATATATATATATATATATACAGGGCCGTATTTAGGATCTGTAGGGCCCTAGGCTGAACCTGTGGTGCGGGCCCTTACGAGGGGGGGGGGGAGTTGTGATTTTATAATTTTAAATAAACATGTTAGGAAAATGCAAGATAAAAAAGGAATGTAACAAACAAGTAAATTTTACTTATATTTATTTAATTGAAATAGAGTATTTAAAAAAATAAATAATAAACTTAGAAATGAAAATATCAAATAATCTTAGTGGCTAATTGGTTTTGCGCTAACACTTAGTACTAATGAAGCTGTATGTACTAGTGAAGTGTATTGTCACTGGTTGCAAGTCGGGTTATTCTGTTTTATGAAAATTTAAGTAAAATACTTAAAAGGTTATTGATTAAACAATTACTTACTTTAAATTTGAAACGTGTGGTGCGGGCCCCTTTGTGGTGCGGGCCCATAGGCTGCAGCCTATGTAGCCTATGCTTAAATACGGCCCTGTATATATATATATATATATATATATATATACAGAGTGTCCAAAATAACTCCGTATGCATGGGGATCTCCGGAACTGTTAGAGATACGACCTCGGTTAAATTAGATGAAAGTTGCCTCATTAGTAGGCGAGTTTAGTCATCTTTTGTTTTTTCCTAAAAATTCCTTAGGTTACTAAATATCGACAAAAATGCAAATTTTGCTGTTTTATATTTTCGCTTATAACTCTCGTATGCAAAACAGTACATTATTTTGGTTTGATATATATATATATATATATATATATATATATATATATACATATATATATATATATATATATATATATATATATACATATATATATATATATATATATATATATATATATATATATACATATATATATATATATATATATATATATATATAAATAAGGAGCAACCCAAGGTTGTGGATATAAATGCCTTGACCATAGACAAACAGGATTACTCCAGCGTATTTTAAATTGCCTATAATCAACGTGTTTATTAAAAAAATGTAAAGTAGAATTTATTTTTCGATGAAAATATAAGAAAACAACTTAAATATAAAAGTATTATAAATTCTAAAACTAGGTGTTTTGAAAGTGCTACGTATATATTTATGGAGGTATACGTGCAGTTAGAAAAACCTTTTGTCGATTGCAGGTTGTTTTTCAATTTTCATACGGGTTATAGCTGAGATATTGTCATATTTTTATACTTTTGCATTGCACGTAATAAGTTATAAAAAACGGATCGCGGACAATTCACCGAAAACCGTTCACCGAAAACAATTCATCGAAAACAAATTCACCGAAGTACCAATTCACCGAAAAACAATTCATCGAAAAACAATTTATTGAATAACCAAATCAAATAGAATTAAACAACCTAACCTAACCTTACCTAACCTAACCTAACCTACCCATCACCCCTCCGTAAAGTGTTAAAGAAAAAAATAAAAAAAATAAATCGCTTTTTTTAAATACATTTCTAATATTCATAATATTAAGGATGAGGCTATTTATACATACGGTATGTATACGCAATTGGCTATTTATACATACTGAAAAAAAAAACCTAAACCAACTTACTAACCTAACCACTTTCTAATATAAATTTTTATTTAATTTAATTCTATTTCAGTTGGTTATCCGATAAATTGTTTTTCGATGAATTGTTTTTCGGTGAATTGGTACTTCGGTGAATTTGTTTTCGATGAATTGTTTTCGGTGAATTGTCCGGATACCATAAAAAACTCTTATGTGAGTACTGTAATAATGTACTTTTTACTACATTAAAAAACAAATTATTTTAAAAGCGACGGTTTAACTATTAATTCAAATGTAAGCATACTTTTAATAATAATCTTCAGGCTTTTATGGCCGGTATCCATTGAATTTATAGTCACCAACCACTGAGGATGCCATCTACAATGTATGGCAAAACGTCTCCGACGAGGATAGATCGACCACGGCATATCATCCCAGATAATTCTATAAATTCAATGCTTTTACTATTTAACAGAAATATTTTTTTAAATAAAAATACTAATAGTAAATTATAAGTATAATTATTTTTTGTATTAAATTATTTACTATTTCGTTGGGCAACACTGAGTTTTCTAAAAAAAATTAAGTAAAAATTAGTAATAATTTTCAATTCAAATACATATTTTTTTCTAAAATGAATAGTAATAAAATTTATAAAAAGGTTTTAAAATAGTTATATTACAACTTACTATTACTTATTTTTATTAAAAATTTTATTACTAAGATTAAGATTAATAAGATATGGGATAAGCATATGGGTAAATTTATATATTGACCACTTTGACGTTATCTCATAAATATTTTCTCTCCAAAAATTGGCAACACTATTCGAAAATAAAATTTTGTAATTGTGCATATAAGAGACTCTTATATGCACGCATTTTTAGGATATAATTATTATATCCTAAAAATGCGTTTGAAATCGGATAAACACTATTTCTAAAATAAATTTTAAATATTTAATTCCCGGAAAATTGACAGCACTGCATTTAAAAATTACTTAATTCTTGCAAGCATTTAGTAATTTTGCATAAATATTTTATTAAAAGCGAATATAATGCAGCTTAAAAATATTCATATTTTTCTCTCAAAAAGTTGTTAACACTGTGTAGAAATAAAATTATGTAATTGTTATTGATAATAGAGAAGAATTTACCTTGAAAATTTAATTATAATTAGATAAATGATGTAGCCATAATTAATTTTTAAAAATTTAAATAATAATTTAAATTTTTTTTCGGAAAATTGGCAGCACTGTAAAACAGTAAAATTATATAATTTATGTGGGTACTAGACATTTTTGTTTTAAAAATTTGACTAATCTTGGATAATATATATTTTCAAATTTTAATAATTTAAGTTGGCAACACTGTAGATTAGTAAAATTATATAATTTATGGGTTTAATACCGAAAGTGTCGTTCTATCAGTCTTTGATAGTGTCATTGTGACTTGCAAAGAACAAATGATCGGTTTACTATAGTTTAGGTATTTCATGATAGTACTTATTTGTGATGAATTCCGCATGAATAAAAGCAGAACAATGGCTCATTCGTAAAACATTCGTCACGGGCAGGCATGCTTATTGCCTATGCCTATACCTATGAAGTATGTTATGTAAAATTTTCATTATCTGTTCCAACTTTTCATTTTATTTTCCTTCTTATGTTTACTGTAAAAAGTTCTTAGAAATTTAAAAGTTTTTCCCAGCATTCAATTCGTAATTGTTTACATGTAAAAATTATTGGTAATTTTTATTTAATTTTCAAATCAATCAATTAAGTAATTATTTTTGAATTCAGAATATGTGTAATGTAAAATTTTAATATATAAACATATGTTTCAATTGTAACAGTTATTTATTTTGTAATAAAACTACTGAACTATAGTAGTACATATTATTTTAACGGTATTTTTATATATTTATATAAAACTCTCTTAAAAATATTAATAACCTATTTTTTTTCTATAACAACGCAACAAAATTTTATAATTTCTTTTGTTCTAATAATATAGTATACAAATATGTATTACGAAAATAACAATGTAAAATATTTTGAAGTAATACCAATTATCGAATTATCTAGTATTTAGATAATAAAAAAAATGCTAATTTATTTATTGCTAGTGCCTAGTGCTAACATTATCTTCCACTCATGTATCAAGTGAACGAACATTTTCAAAATTAAAGTACATTTTAAACAGATTGCGAAATTGTTTAAGTTAGGATAATTTCGAGGCTTTCATGCTCATGGCAAGCGAGAAGGATATTTTGGAAAAATAAGATAATAAAAATATCATTAAAAAAATTTCCGAAAAGACTTATTTATTATATATATATATATATATATATATATATATATATATATATATATAATATTACTTATTTATTAAATCATTTTTTAACTTAGATTTAATAAATAAAGAATTATATTTTATTTTCACAATTTATCTTTATTTTTCTGTAATGTCATTTTCATGTTTATTAGAATAAAAAAATATAAAAACATAAACTATTTGAACAATTTTGGGATATGAGGTGGTTCTATCCAGCAACGTTCCCCGAGCCTAATTGTTTATCCAGTCCAATCCTGTATGGACCTAAAGCTATTGAAAATTTTGAGTCGATATATAAGTTTACTATGTGTTATTATAACTTTTGTTTTATGAAGTTGTTAAATAATTTAAGAAGTTAAATAATTAAGAAGTTGTTAAATAATTTAAAACACAAAAACAAATATGAAATTGCCTGTACATATTTAAGAACAAAGAGTAATAATAACAAGAATAAGTATATGAATAAACTCATATATAAACCACTCTGACATTGATAGTATCGCCAGAATTCAAATTGTTGTATATTTTTTTCGGAAACTTGACAACACTATAAATTAGCAAATTATGTAATAATATAATTTATGTGAGCAGTAGAAGATTTTTTTATGAAAATTTGATTCAAATCGGATAAAGCAACAATAAATTTTTTAAAACTTTAATAATTTTTTTCTCGGAAAAACCAAAAGCACATGACCATTTTGGGCACTAGATAAACCTATCCTGAAAATTTCATTAAAATATTTTGAATTATCTAAAAGAAGTTGCGATCACAAAATTTTGACAGACGACCGAGCGATCGATCAAGCAAGCGAACTGACGACGCACATCCATACACCCTCATAAACTAAGTTCAGATTTGTCATCTAGAGGCTATATGAAAGATTTCTATATATAACACCGTACCGATCACTATACCAATTTTTTTTGTAGTCAAAGTGGTAAAAATATATATAAAAATATAGTAAACACAAAATAATATATGAAAATAATTCAAATACATATATACATTTAAACCTTATGAGATATTTATGCTATGTTTCGGCGAACACACTGTATATTCGAAGGGCCGATTTTTGGATCTAAGGCTATAGCCCTTTTAGCCTAAAGAATAATCCAGCCCTGTCTTGTAATCTGTTTCAGATTCAGTGATTATGAATCATAATAAAAATTTTATCTTTTATATCAATAGATATTTTCAATGTCAATTTGTTTTATTTGAAATGTATCTATTTTAATATCACTTCCGGTTTAGTAGGTAAAATTTTAAAATATTATAATATTATATAATTAAAAGGCTGTACAAAAATTAAATACATTTATTTTTTATAATTTTTGTTTGAATTTTTTGTCATGTTTATCAGATAAACATTAGAATAATAATTTCTTTGGTTTCTTTGGTTAATGAGTCAAAATATTATCAATAATTTATTAATAAGTAATAGTGCATAGAAAGTCATGTGTAGTCTGCACCTTATTTTTATAGTAATTGCTCCAACAACAAGAGTACTGTAGTCTTTACTATAATTGAGGTATTTAATAAAATAATTGAGTATATCGTTTTATAGAGAACAAGAAAAATATTTTATAAGTGTACATTATGAAATAAATGTAATGACATGACTAACCAGCATTTTATAAAAGTAATGACACATACACATGTGTTGTGCTTTATGAAATACTGCTGCTGCTTAAGAAGCCACTGCATGCTTTAATTAATTAATACACTCATGAAGCCTTCTGCAGTTAAAGTCGTGTGAGATTTTATTGTTTTCTCTTCTAACAGATAAACTGGGCGTTGGCAAAAATCAGATGTAGATACTGCTTTTATCAAAATTGCTTGATAACGTTTGTTTGTTTTTGCGATACAATCGCGACAATCAATATATCTTTTTAATTGATAATTTGTATATGAGTTGTTTTGAAAAGTGGCAGTGATTCGTTGGGGGAAAAAAGAAAAATAAAGTTTGTCCAAGCTAATAGTAAATAGGATCGAAATGTGCGTGTCGAGTAGTCGTAGTAAGTAATAGCAAATAATAGTGTTGGTTGCTGGTGTGCATTGGTTAGAATACATATAGGTATAATAAAAGCGAGCTAGTGAAACTACCTGTGTTGACGTCACTGTGCTCGGTGGCCCCCGCATGCCGTACCGTAGTCCGCGCAGTCATAGCAGTAGCAGTGGCTAGCATAGGTAGGGCCAGGCCACGACTCAGACGTGACTCAGACTACGTTACGCTCACGTTTGACGTTGACGCCGTTTGACCTGACCGAGCTAAGCAACGGACAACGGCACGGCAATATACAAATACAATTTTCTTCAAAATGGCGTCCGCATCAAAACAACAAACGCGTCTTACAAGTTTGTCCTATTTGCTTCTGTGTTGTGCATTTGCTGTGAATGGACAAAGTGACCACGGAACTCGACATTATGGTAGAGACGGTGTTTATGGCCCGCCAGTTCCAGGACCTGGTACTAAGGACTACACTTACACCTACAACAATAGAAGATATGGGGTGTATCAACCTAATTATTACTACGGTCGGGGTGGGGAACCATATGATCCTGGGCGGATTAGTGGTGGAGTGCCGAACAGATATGATCCAAATCAGAGATATGATCCCGTAAGTTCAAAATTATAAATATCGACGTAATATTTATACAATATGCGAACAGGATTATACTGTATCTGCCATTTCAAAACAGTGTTGTTTATAAGCCACTTGTTGCTCTTGACTACGACCCTGTAATTGTTTTTTTGTTTTTTTTTTCACTACATTTTATGAAAAATTTCTTCTATTATTTTTTATATAATTATAACACTTTTCTAATAAAACTTTATAATCGTACAATTCACATGTCTTTAAATATTAAACAATAAAACGAACTTTTATGAATAATAACGGTTACTTTTAAAATTCCGCGCCATATGTTTCGTACATCTAATATGCAGAAATTACTAATTTCGTTAAATAACTTTTATTTTCTTAAAAATAATATGACAAATATTCGTTTGATATATAATCAGTCATCCAAGAATACTGACCTAATACTTACCAGCATAAAACTTTATCTTTACCCTAAAGTCTATGTAAACAAAATTGTTATTATTTGTATAATTTGTCATATTTTATCAGATTATATCAAATTTACAATTAAATTGGAATAAATTCAACACATCAAATATGAAAATATGTAAATATAGAGCAACAATAATTGCATAAAATGTAATTTTTGTTATCGTTGTTTTTTTTTTGCAAATTTATAGGACAATGATGACATGCCAGCATTACCAGGTGTTCTAGGAACGTGGCGTGAAGATTTACAGGGTAAACAAAGACAAGACAGTTTAACTTTGGATCGTGACATATTTGTTAATACAAATTATGGAAAAGTACAAGGTTTCTACGTATATTTATATGACAATCCTGATCCAGAGTCCTTATATAGACCAGGAAACAGACCTGTTGAAAAAATAGAAGGTAAAACATCGGTGTTCCTTGGGATACCATATGCTATGCCTCCTGTAAATGAAGGACGATTTAAGGTAATATTAATAATAAAATATTTTAATATTTTTATTTATTAAAATTAAATATGTATATAGCCTCCTAGGCCACATAAAGGTTGGCAAATGATGCAAGCTGTAGATTTTGGTCCTGCTTGTCCTCAACCAGTTGAGTACGTGGGTTATACAAAAGGAATACGTGATATGCATGAAGATTGTTTGTATCTTAACATTTATACTCCTACAGTAAGTATTAATTATTAGATTTATTCTTACAGTTATTCGGAACTGTTCGAAATATACTAAAAATTTTAAAAAAAGACCGTACTGAGCTGATATTATACTAAATTTATTATTATAATCGTAAAATTGACAGAGACTTTACATCTGGAAATCTAATAAAACAAAGTAAAAAATGTTTCAGAACTAATTATATTAAAATAAATGTTATTTGTATCTTTTCTCCTGATGAAGACGTACGTTGAGTTCGTTGAAAAGTCGATTATTAATAAATATTAATACAGAACTATAACCTAAAGCCGTTTTATTCTAATAAAAAAATAAAATTTAATAATTTAATTTTCTGTTTTTGAATTTTCTTATTATTTTTATTTCATTTTCCGAAAAAGGGGGTGTATTGTCATTTGAAAATTATATTGGCCCATATCCATAGCCCCTTTTAGAATAATTTTAGATATACGCACGTTTGTGCGTATATCTAAAAGTATTTATTTAAAAAATATTAGAACTAATTTTAGCATTATTTATATTTTAGAATATTAAATATAATGAAAAGTATTTAATTTATAAAACTAGTTTATATTGGATACATAATAAAAGTAAAAATTAATTTTAAAATTTTGACTGCTTTTAACTAAACGTGATCTAAAAGAGGCTATGAATACGGGCTATTGTTTCTGTCTGACGTATTTTCATATATATATATATATATATATATATATATATATATATATATATATATATATATATATGTATATATATATATATATATATGTATTTATATATATATATATATATATATATATATATATGTATATATATATATATATATATATATATATATATATATATATATATATATGTACAAAAATAATTATGAACTTACATAAAACAATGCTAATTTTTATACAACAAATAAATTCTAGCAAAATAAATTAATATGATTTTTATTAATTATTGTATATTTTTATTGGCAAAATTGGGAAATATTTTTTAAAACTTTTTTATTAAGTTATCGTACAGAAAATGTTTGTAAGCATTATTGTTAAGATAAAATTCTGATTTTATAATTAATTTATCTACTAGTTATGTAAATACTATAGTGATAAAATTTTATGGTTTTAGACGGACAGTGTGGCTCAAAGATATCCAGTAATGTTTTACATTCATGGAGGAGATTTTGTAAAAGGTTCTTCAAATACATTTCCTGGTCACATTATGGCTACTTTTTACAAAGTAGTGGTTGTCACATTTAATTATAGATTAGGAGCTTTAGGTAAACATAAATATCTATTTTCTTTATATAATAATAATAATAATAATAATAATAATCTAAATGAAAAAATGCAGGTTTTCTAAGTACGGGTGATATTAATTCTCCTGGAAATTACGGAATATTAGATCAAGCAATGGCTTTGCGATGGGTTTATGATAATATTGAAAATTTCAATGGTGATAGAAATTCTATTACATTATTCGGATCAGGCGCAGGAGCAGCTTCAGCTGGCTTGCTCATGGTTGCTCCACAAACTAAAAACATGGTCTCCCAAGTTATAGCTCAAGTAAAGTATAATTTTTTTTTTTTTAAATTAAAACACATGTAATATTCATATTTTGATAATTAGAGTGGATCCGCTGTGGCTGACTGGGCATTAATAATTGATCAGTATCGAGCTCAAAACACGAGTCGTGTATTTGGTCAGATAATTGGTTGCAGTATAGAATCATCATGGAAGCTTGTTAATTGTTTAAAACATGGAAGAACTTTTGCTGAGTTAGGAAATGCTGAATTTCCACCAGAGGTAGTTTTGACGTTACTTGAGTTATAGGTAGATTTATTAATTGCAACATGTATGTAAATTATTATAGGTAGGTTTATTTCCTTGGGGACCAGTAATTGAAATGAATGTTACGATGCCTTATTATGAAGGATGGCAAGAAAAAGATTGGCATTTTCTTTATGAAACACCTGAACAATTAATCAGAAAACGAATGTTCAACAGTGGTTTACGATATATGAGTGGTGTAACAATGCAAGAAGCATCATTCTTTATATGTATGAATTGTTTTTGTTGATATAAAAGCATTTCTAAAATATTTTAAAATTTTAGTTAATAATGAAACTCTGAAACCTCATTTCGAAATAGATGAAAAATTTTTCAATCAAAAGATAAAAGAAATGGTTTTACGTTATAATTATACTTTGAATCCTGAAGGAATATATGAAGCCATTAAATATATGTATACGTATTATCCTGATCCAAAAAATAAAACGCATATTCGAGAACAATATATACAAGTAAGTAGTTTTTAAATAATAACAATTGAATTAATGTGGTCAAAACATATGTTTTTTTGCTTACACAATTTATAGATGTTATCCGATTTCTTGTACATAGCTCCTAGTGACAAAATGACAAAGTTATTACTAGAACAAAATGTACCTGTATATTTATACGTATTAAATACTACTGTCGAATCTTTAAAATTTCCTGAATGGCGAAAAGTGCCACATGATATTGAATACTATTTCTTAAGTGGTACCCCGTTTATGGATGTAGAATTTTTCCCTTCGAAATTAAGGCTTGATAGAATGATGTGGACAGATAATGATCGTAACATGAGTCATTTCTTTATGAAAGCATATACAGATTTTGCTAGATACGGGTAATACATATATGTATATGATTTAAAATTTTTTGTTTGAAAACAATTATATAATGATTATATTCTAATTTTAGAAATCCTTCACATACACAAATCTTGGGTTTACATTTTGAACGTGCTAATATAGGAGAAATAAAATACTTAAATGTAAATACAACTTATAATTCTTCGATAAAGTGGAATTTCAGACAGAAAGAATGCGGATTTTGGAGCTTATATTTGCCTACAGTTATTGGACATCTCGTAGCAACATATCGTCCATCTACTGAGGTATAAATTGCTTGTGCTTACGTTAGTACGATATATTATACCAGTACATTTTTGTATTTCATAGTATTTTATTTAATAGTATTGGTGGGAACCGAAAGAACCTCTTCAAATAGCGTTTTGGAGTATGTCAGCAACGTGCCTTCTGCTTATAGTGTTAGTCGTTGTTTGTTGCATGCTGTGGAGGAACGCAAAGAGGTAAGACAAGGTAAATTCATGACCCACGATTTTTAAATAAATTTCGGGGTTAAAAGGTGGTGTGGTGTGATGATAACATCTTAACGTTAGTTCACACGGTTGTAATTGCTATGTTCAGACACGTAGCTCAAATACAAAACATGTTGAAGTTAATATTGAATTTATTCGTTTAATACAACTTATTTATTGTAACTGACTGTTCGGAAAATTTCATAATGAATGTTGAATTAATAATTCAATAATAAATTTAATATTATTAATTGATTTATATAAAATAAAAAATAGTATATTTTTTAACTGGCTCTATTTTCTATCGAGCCGATCTTAAAGGTACCGAAAAAATACCTGAGATATAATATCCTATGTAGAATAATATATATTTTTTTGAATTTTTTTGTATTTATAATTTGGCCAAAAAAGCAAAAAATGTTTTTTTTTGAAAAAAAATTTTTTTCTTCTTTATTTTCCAAAATACAAAAAAATTCAAAAAATATGTATTATTATGTATTATTCTACATAGGATATTATATCTCAGGTATTTTTTCGGTACCTTTAAGGTCGGCTCGATAGAAAATAGAGCCAGTTAAAAAATATACTATTTTTTATTTTATATAAATCAATTAATAATATTAAATTTATTATTGAATTATTAATTCAACATTCATTATGTAATTTTTCCGAACAGTCAGTTACAATAAATAAGTTGTAAAACGAATAAATTCAATATTAACTTCAACATGTTTTGTATTTGAGCTACGTGTCTGAACATAGCAATTACAACCGTGTGAATTGACGTTAAACTAATACCTCTATTATTGTATACTGTAATTTCAAAATGCGTTTAACAATTTCTATAAAAAAAAATCTAAATATATATATAAATCTTTGCATTGCTTACTTAATTATGGATGCAGAAAATCTGATCATAGAAAAAATTGCCTGAAGTAAGTAATTAAAATTAAGTAATCAAATATTTCTAACCAAAAAGTTAATTGTAAGAAACGTGCGTTGCAGACAATCTGACCGATACTACAGTGGGGATCTTTTCGTGGTGCATGACAATGCTGAAACAGATTTTGGAATTGAGAATCAAAATCGTAGTAGTCGAGAAAATGTGTACGAATATCGTGATGCACCTAATTCCAAGTTGAGCAAACCTTTGAAGACAGGAAGCACAGCTTCATTGCGATCTAGTGCATTGTCGTTAAAAGAAATGCAGACATTGACACCAAGTACCACAAATGGTGAACCACGTAAAGGAACACCGCTAATGAGTAGTAGAAAGTCTT
This sequence comes from Clivina fossor, assembly GCA_963966155.1. NCBI lineage: Eukaryota > Metazoa > Arthropoda > Insecta > Coleoptera > Carabidae > Clivina > Clivina fossor. Next base: position 82,437,247 of record OZ014550.1, read on the forward strand.
CACACAGTAAAACCCATTTGGTACAGGGAGTACCACAGACGGATGTCTGAGTTTCAATGTGATATTCTGGTGCAGTATAACTGTATTAGAATTAACTTTGTGCGCATAGTTTAATATTATGTGTGTGCAATTATCTGTCACTCATCATTAATTTTCATTTTTGAATTTTTATTCTAAATGCAGTATTACGAACAAAAGTATATATGTATATATTTTATATGATTTAGTTTTATAAAATGCACAAAGTAAATCTTGTACTTTTGTAATTATTCATTTGTATATGATTTAAAGGCATTGTACATTTTCTGATTTAAAGAAACGAAAATGATAGAATGACATATTTGTATATATCGTAAAAACTGAATACTATTATTATTTGTCGTTGAATTTTTAAAGATTAATACATATTTCTTAATTTTAATAACAAACTATGAATATATTATTTTTGCTATAGTAAATATCAAAATTGTACTATAAGATTGAATTTAAATTTATTGTTACTATTGTAAGAATGAATGGATTTTTTCAGAACAAAGAAAACAGAAATTTTGTATACTTGAATTTTGACAAAATTTTTCTATACTTAAATATATATTTTCTATTAGATTGTTATAAAATATTTAGAAATTAGCTATATTGTTATTGTTAATAATAAAATTTATACAGCCTGATTCAGAGTAAGCGCCTAATTTTTTTTTAGCCACACTAATGGGTACTACTTTCAAAATATTTGGCAGTAATATGTTTCAGGACATTCTCTACACGATGGTGATATCAGATTTTCAATTGGACGAATCATTTCAAAATGGCGACGTTCAACTTTTTTTTTTAAATGGGATGCCACAATTTTTTTATTATTATTGAGATCCTAAAAACATTCTTTTTACGATAGTATTTCGTTTTCCTTAAAAATTTATTTATTTCCCTATCAAAAAGCAAACTAACATTTTAATCTAGTAGCGCATGAATGTGTTAAACTCGATGATATTTTTGTCCAAATATCAAGTAGCGGTAGAAAAACTAGTAGTCAAACGTCAAACACCACCATTGGACGACGTTTCAATTTAAGAAGTGTCTATTTTCACCATAAAACAGGAAATCAGAAACACGAGAAACAGGAAACACGACGTACAGTGTTGCCGATTTTACTTGCAAAAACAAAATATTATCGTAAAAAGAATGTTTTTAGGATCTCAAAAATAATAAAAAAATTATGGCATCCCATTTAAAAAAAAAAGTTGAACGTCGCCATTTTGAAATGATTCGTCCAATTGAAAATCTGATATCACCATCGTGTAGAGAATGTTCTGAAACATATTACTGCCAAATATTTTGAAAGTAGTACCCATAGTGTGGCTAAAAAAAAATAAGGCGCTTACTCTGAATCAGGCTGTATTTAATTGGAATTGATAAAACAATTCTACTTAAATGCGTTATATATTAAATTGTTAAATTTTATTATTATTTTTAAAAGAATATTTTCCATTTGTTGAAAAAGTCCATTAAGTTATTTTGAAACTGCCTTTGATATAATATAAAATTAATATAAATACTAGGAGCAAATAACTTCTTAATTTACAAATTAGAGACTTAGACAAAAAGTTTTCACGTAATACATAATCGCACATTTTTCCAAAGAAAGTCATGATCAGATAAAATTGAATAAATTATTGATATATTTATTTAGTTATATAAATAAAATTGATCTTTTCTTCTGTCTGTTTTGATCGTTAAGTTGTGTTCCTATTAAATTATAAATGATTATTATTAATATAAGTATATTACAATATCTCCCTTGTCTACAAATTTATACTACAAAATTAATTTACTTATATTTTAATTTATATATATATATACTGGGTGTCCCATTTTAATCCGCCACTTGCAATAACTTTAAAATCGTAGATTGGACAAAAAAATTTTTTGGATGAAAAGTAAATGGTTTCGAGGGGGACATCTGATGCAGAGACTCTTGCCACCCCCGGACCCCCCGGGAGGCGGGAACGGGGGGCAACTTTGTATTCTTAAATGGAACTCCCTATTTTTTATTACAGATTCGGATAGACCATTAAAAAGTATGTAAATTTTATTTTGAGATTTTTTTATCTTTGATAGATGGCGCTGCAAACAGCATGTTTTTCTTAGTTTATCAGTTTTTAAAGGTGTAACTAAGTACGATATTCAAGTTCTTTTCAGTTATGTGGTAGGAGGGGTGAGGGCAAGGGTCACTACATCAGATATTCCCCTCGAAACCATTAACTTTAAGTTGATGGTTTCGAGGGGGATAACTTTAAGTTAATGGTTTTGAGGGGATATCTGATTCAGTTACCCTTGCCCCCCCTCTTTTCACAGAACTGAAAAGAACTTGAATATCGTACTTAGTTACACCTTTTTTTCAAATTGAAGACTGATAAACTGAGAAAAAAATGCTGTTTGCAGCGCCATTTATCAAAGATAAAAAAAATCTTAAAATAAAATTTACATACTTTTTAATGGTCTATCCGAATCTGCAAGAAAAAATAGGGAAATCCATTTAAGATTTCAAAGTTGCCTCCCGTTTCCGCCTACCAGAGAGTCCGAGGGTAGCAAGGGTTTCTGCTTCAGATGTCCCCCTCGAAACCATTTACTTTTTATCCGGAACATTTTTTTGTCCGATGCATTGCATATATATGTCATAAATTAAATTTCAATTTTATATTTTGAAATAATATCGTGAATCATTTTCGTAAATAATCTGATCATGACCTATCACTAAAAATGCACCAACATCCACATAAAACTAGAAGAAAAAAAAGTGCCACATACATTTTACATTCATTTCACTTTTATTTTTATGGCCATATATATCACCAAAAATAAATTAAATTTCACAACAAGATTACAAACAATAAATAATCAATAACTAATGATTTGATTCCATACATTTCTATACAGAACTACAATGATGTAAAAAAGCTTATCAACTAAATGATAATTATGGTTTTTAATATTTATTAGTGTCATAAAATTGTTTTAATTTTATAGATTTACAGATTTATAAAAAAAAACTGTGCAGAATTTCAATATAAATTATGTTCATTTTTATGGAATATATATATATATATATATATATATATATATATATATATATATATATATATATATATATATATATATATATATATATATATATATTAATAATATAAGCATGTAACATTTAAATATTTTCGTATTACATTAATTTCTATATTAAATAAATAATTTATATATATTTTTATGCATAGCGAATAAAGAAAAATTGATGGCTATAGAAGACAGATCTATTTATTTATTTTTATAAATAGAGTTAAAGTTACCTATTGTTTATTGATTGAAATCTTGTTGCGAAATTTATAAAATTTTAGATACCTACTTTTAATTTTATACTCGGAAAAATATAATTCTATAGAAATGTTACTGTACATGAATTATATTTTATCGATTATTTTCAAACGGGTTGTGTTCTTTTTATATATACTGTATATTCATGTGTGAATTGCAGTTATTTTGAATTTGTAATTACTTATATATTATCGATATATAAATACTTGTTAGGTGAATTAAAGTGGAGTTAATGACAAAACATATTTGCGTATATTCTAAAATGATTACGTGTACATTTTAATGCAAATTGTTAAGTAGAGATGGCAGCAGCTGTTTTATTCATGATCATTCCGTTAGAAAGAAAGTTTATATTAGTTATATTATAAGAACCCATGCAATGGTGAATATGAAAATATTTTAATGTACTGATTTTACATTAAATTGTGTATATATATATTTCTTTATATTTTTATATTTATATTTAGAGATGTCAGTGTACTTTCTAAGAAAAGAATTTTTATAAATATATTTTACTTTTTTCTTATACATATAATAATTATATACTTATTTTGTATTTTGAACAAATTTTCACAAATTGTACAAATTATTTTTAAAATAAACATTTTATAAGATAACAAATTTGAATATTTATTATCTAAAAATTTCACTTATTTTCTAATACACAAGCAAAGTAATTTAAATTCAATATATTATCAATTGAACAGTGAATTGAACAATAAATGGGGTTTTTTAAAACTTTAAAATATATGATTTGATTTAAATTACTCAAATATTATAATGATGTTTTATTAATCGTTAAAACATATATATATACAGAGGCGTAGCAAGACCTTTGTGGACCGGTGTGCCACTGATTTTAAGGGGCCCCTCTCTACTCCTTGTATTGTTTAAAATTTTAATCTTTTTTTGGCTCATTTTAAGTTCTAAATGTCATTTTAATTTTTTAAATTTGTGTCTGTTTGTGCCTTATTCGAAAAAAATTTCAAATAAAAGTTGTTTTATTTTTATGATAATCAAAATTAATTAAAATTATTTTTTGTTAAAAAGCAATCTGTATTTTCAAAATTAATAAATTAAAGTGAAATGCCTAAAGAAACAACTTGCCAGGAAATATATATGTATGTACCTAATAATGTTGGCTTAACCATAGACAAGGAATATGTGAAGATTTTCGATTTAATAGTTCAGAAGATAATTTTAGGATAAACGTTTTCAACGCTACGTTAGATATTATAATTGCACAATTAAAAGATAGATTTTCAAATATACTGACGATTTAACCGCAGATTTTAAGACACAGATATTATATTTTAGGAAAACCTTTAAAAAACAGTTACAAAATATTAATTCGGTATTTGAATTAGAAGAATTAATATTTACAGAATATTCTATTCTAAGTTCGGCATTTCCGAAACTTTGTACCGCTCTTATTTTATTCTTAACATTCCCCGTATCAACTTCTAGCGCCAAAAGAACATTTTCAAAATTAAAACTTATTAAAACATATTTAAGAAACTCTATGGGGGAGCACGTAAATTAAATTTAAGTGAAATAATTAGCATTTTTGCTTCAATGAAAGCGAGAAAAGTAAAGTTTAGTTAAAGTTAATGAACTATGTTTGTAAACCTAAACTTTAAATTTTATTTGTACTGTATGTTTTTGTGTTTGTAAACTTAAGGGGGCATAGTACTTTTTATGATCAAAAAATCGATTTTTTTTATTTAATATTATTAAAGAGTAATGTCTAAAGAATCGTTTTCAAGAAACCGCATGTCAAAATTATAAAAATTACGAAAGTTACATCACTTTTTGTAAAGAAACATAAACATTCACTTGGGCTTTTCTTATGTGACATTAAACTCATTCTGAAACTTCAACCGCGTTTTTTTCGAAACCATATTTTTTTTGTCGGTTACAGTGATATCTGTAGAACAAACAATCGGATTTATTTGAATTTTTGTTCTTCTGAAAGCTAATAGAATACCGCATCGTTTGACCCATCCTTTTTTTAAAATTTTGATTTGTTATATTTTTTTACGTTAAAAAAGTCAAAAAAAAGGGCAAAAAATTGACTTCTTTTTTTGCAAGCCCGCCATTTTGCAAAAAAAACTAAAAATTTTCAAAAAAGATCGGTCAAACGATGGGGAATATATTCAACTTTAATAATCCGAAACGATTTTTGTTTCCGATAACCCAGTCCCGAGATATCTATGGAACCGTGAACCTCGGCACTTCAGCTTTCGGGGGAGGGGGTGAAAAAATTCTGACATATTTTTCAATAAAGGATCTACATTATACAAAAAGTTTCAATGCTTTACGTCTTCCCGTTATTGAGAAAAAAAATAATGAAAGTGGACTACTTTTTCATTGAAAAAAGTACTATGCCCCCTTAAAAGAATCTATAAAAATATATTTAACTTACTATAATAAATTAATTTATATAATAAATGTATTTAATCCTATGAATGGTATTAATGAAAATAAGGCCCCATTGGCCACTTTGGCTCGTGGGCCCCTCTCGCTCATGGGCCCGTGTGCATCGCACTCCTTGCACCCCCGGTTGCTACGCCCCTGTATATATATATATATATATATATATATATATATATATATTACTTGATTTAGGCGTAAAATTTATACATTCGCTCACGAAAGAACACTCTCAATTATATTTCCCCATCTACTCATTGGATGTTCATGGAGACGTATAACTTCAGTGTCACTTATATATGTTATTTTAATCAAACGATCATTAAACAATCGCTAAAGAAATGATCGGCCGAACTATCTGAACTGATTAACACCAACTTTTGTATCAATATTTTATTCTAAATTAAGGAATAATAAATAATCATGACGTGTAAATCTTTAATTTTTGAATTTGCATTTATAATTTTAACAAATATAAAAAATTTTGAAAAATAAAATTTTGCATTCAATGTGATTAACTTCACGCAAAATTTAATTAAAACAAAAATAAAAAATTGACTGAAAAAGAATCATTTTAGCCGAAGTCTTTATATAAAAATGTTACCTGACTTATTATCTGGATACGTTTTTCGTGTATTATTTTTTTAATTTTATTTCGTTACTAATCAATTGTAAACATTCTTTTCGAAAATGCATCATGCCGATCAAAGAATGAATTAAATAATAAAAATAAACAATAAAAAAAAATATAAAAAAGTGTGTTGCGTTGCAAAAATAAATACAAGAGATTATTGTCTGCGTTCAAATTCTGACAGTAATTGAGTAGTGTTCTTTTTTACTCTGTCGATTTCAAAAACTTTGATTTATAAAAGCTATTCGAACAAACGAAAGTGGAAAAAATTATTTTGTTGCAGTTATTAAGGTTTCAATAAAATAAGTTATTATTTATTATTAATACAATATCTGTCAAGAATATTTCAAGTCGAAAGTTTAATTATATTGTGGGATACAAAAACAGTGAGATAAATAAAAAAAAATAAATAAAATTATTAAATTAAATTTTTTTACTTTTTTATATAATTTTTAATTAAATAGAAACATTTAACATTAATAAATTAAAAAAAAAAAACTTTAATATTATACAAATGTACAATATTAATACTAAATACATATGAAAACAAGATTAGAAGCATATGGGTAAACCCATATATAGACTACTTTGACATTTCTCGGAAAGTTGGCAACACTGTATTTTAATAATATTATAATTTATGTGGGCACTAGGAGATACTTTTCTAAAAATTAGATTAAAATCGAATAAATAATGTAGCCACAATAAATTTTTAAAGAATTTTGTGATTTTTTTTCTCGATAAGTTGGCAACACTGTATTTTGTTAAAATTGCATAATTTATTTAGGCACTAGGAAAAACTTTTATGAAAATTTGATTAAAATCGGTTAGATAAAATGGTCAAAATAAATTTTTAAAAATTTTATTAATTTTTTTCTCGGAAAGTTGGCAACACTGTATTTTGTTAAAATTAGATAAATTATATGAATACTAGGAGAATCTTTTGTGAAAATTTGAGTAAAATCGGTTGAATAACATGGCCATAATAAAATTTTTAAAACTTTAGTAATTTTTTTCTCGGAAAGTTGGCAACACTGAATATTAATAAAATTATGTAATTAATGGGAGCATTAGGGAAATCTTTTCTGAAAATTTGATCAAAATCGGATAAATAACGTAGCCAATATGAATTTTTTAAAACTTTAGTAATTTTTTTCTCGGAAAGTTGGCATCACTGGAAAAAAACAAAATCACATGACCATCTTGGGCACTAGACAAATTTATCCTGAAAATTTCATTAAAATCGGTTGAACCGTCTAGGAGGAGTTGCGCCCACAAAATTTTGACTTACGACCGAGCGAGCGAGCGAGCGAGCGAGCGAGCTGACGACGCACATCCATACACCCACATAAACTAAGTTCAGATTCGTCATCTACAGGCTATATGAAGGATTTCTATACAATTTTTTTTTTTTTTGAAAATGTTACAGACACCGTACCAAACACTATACTACTTTTTCCTTGCAGTCAAAGTAGTAATAATATTTAGTTCTGAATATATTAATATTTTTTACTCTTTATAGATAGGAATATGCACATACGTAATAATACTAATTGAATTTTTTTTATATTAAACTAAAATTTAAATTAAAAATGATACGTACATTTTATCAACTATATTTCAGGGCAAAAAGCTTCCTTTATTCATATAATACAAAATTTGTCGCAATATGTTTAGGTCTATTTCAATGTTTCCCAACCTTATTAAAGTTGCAATCCTTTTTTTAAATAATTGATATATAGTTTGCGGCCTGCATCACATTTGCAAAGAAAGACATTTTTATTGAGTTAAAACACACACACACACACAAATTGAATAGATAATTTTTATAATATTGAAAAATCTTTCAGAAACTATAATAATTTAAACGACTTTATATTATTTATATCATAAATCTATTTATTTCTTACTACTTTAATATTAAATTAAAAATAATTCGAAAAAATATTTATGTAAATCTATGAGCAAACAGCAATTACACACGGCCATTATTATTAATGTTATTATCTAAAGAATCTAATGAATTTTGAAAAATGTATTACAAACTTTGTAAACATGAAATGCAGAAAAAGAAATTTTATATTTAATTTACCTTAATTAAAGATTTATATGTATACATATAAGCTATAAAAAACTAGTTTACGCGACAATTTTTTTTGCATGTTAAATTGCACGTAAATTGAAAAAAAAAACTGCTCTATGATGTTAAATTTTTTTTAAATAATTTTTATATATTTATAAATAAAATTATTGTATTATAAAAAAATGTTTTTTTTTTCTTAAAAAAATGTGAATTTTCGATATTTTACAAGAGATATATTATAACATCATCAAATTTGTTAGAAAATTTCTTATTAAACTATAAAAAATTATTAACGTTGGCTTAAAATTACTGAGTTATATCTGATAACGGCTGGCATTAATAAATGATTATTTTGACTGACTATTCGTAAAAAAATTTCGATGACAATTCTTCGCGGCCACAATGAGGTACTTGCAAGTTTTTAGTTTTATTACTTTTTAACCTGCAATATTGAATAAATCGATGCACATTAGAATGTGTTTAACGTCTAAAACTGTGTAGTTTTTGGTATACACCAATACCTCACTTTGCGTCGTGGTTACGTTCCAAAAAAACACGACGCAAATTGAAACGACGCAAAGTGAATTATGATTTTCTATAGCAAACCATGTAAAGATCGAAGATAGGTTCCAAGGTTACAAAAATACTACTTTTTACTACTTTGACTGCAAGGAAAAAGTAGTATAGCGTTTGGTAAGGTGTCTGTAACATTTTCAAAAAAAAAAAAAAATTGTATAGAAATCCTTCATATAGCCTGTAGATGACGAATCTGAACTTAGTTTATGTGGGTGTATGGATGTGCGTCGTCAGCTCGCTCGCTCGCTCGCTCGGTCCTCAGACAAAATTTTGTGATCGCAACTCCTCCTAGACGGTTCAACCGATTTTAATGAAATTTTCAGGATAAATTTGTCTAGTGCCCAAGATGGTCATGTGGTTTTGGTTTTTTCCAGTGATGCCAACTTTCCGAGAAAAAAATTACTAAAGTTTTTAAAAATTCATTGTGGCTACATTATTTATCCGATTTTGATCAAATTTTCAGGAAAGATTCCCCTAGTACCCGCATACATTACGTAATTTTAATATAATACAGTGTTGCCAACTTTCCGAGAAAAAAATTACTAAAGTTTTTAAAAATTTATTACGGCCATGTTGTTTAACTGATTTTGTTCAAATTTTCACAAAAGATTCTTCTGGTATCCATATAAATTAAATAATTTCAACAAAGTACAGTGTTGCCAACTTTCTGAGAAAAAAATTACTAAAATTTTTAAAAATTTATTGCGGCCATGTTGTTTAACCGATTTTGTTCAAATTTTCACAAAAGATTCTTCTGGTATCCATATAAATTAGATAATTTCAAAAAAGTACTGTGTTGCCAACTTTCTGAGAAAAAAATTACTAAAATTTTTAAAAATTTATTACGGCCATGTTGTTTAACCGTTTTTGTTCAAATTTTCACAAAAGATTCTTTTGGTATCCATATAAATTAGATAATTTCAAAAAAGTACTGTGTTGCCAACTTTCTGAGAAAAAAATTACTAAAATTTTTAAAAATTTATTACGGCCATGTTGTTTAACCGATTTATGTGATAATGTCAAAGTAGTCTATATATGGGTTTATCCATATACTTTTAATCTTGTTATATATGCAGTAATATGGTGATTCGGAAACAGCCACCGAGGTGGAAGTATCCGAAAAAACGCTAAAATTTAAAATCTCCACCACGGAGGGCACGCTGACATCAGGTAGGAAAAGTTACCCGGATTCGGGTAAGGGTAGCAGAGAAAAAGCGCAACAGTTGAATTATGTAGAGGTCGATCGGGCTGTACAGGCTGAGAAACGACGCATCCTATCCGGGGCGCACAGCTTCGATCAACGTGCACTCGACGAACACACGCGTCGCTATTTTATGGGCGGCGGACGAAGAATTTCGCACGACGAACACGGATTGCGACACGCGGCCGACGTTATTGACGAATCGGCCGCATTGGAACGGCTACGTGCGAAACGAAATTCATCTCATGCCGTGATCAGTCATATGAATGTGAATGTGAATGTATGTATTGTGACAGTAGTAGGCCGTGTGAAAAAAATGAAAAAAATAGTGAAGCGAGTAAACAAAATATTGTTTTGACAGATCGCGCGATGGACGAAGTCGAACGTAATACACCACGCGAACCATCCATTGAGAATGCGCAGGGATCGGGCGACGACACGTGCAAACCATCATTGGAATGTGAGGAAACTGCGCAAGATGGCGATGCCGGCGATATGACACTTGACAGCCGAAGTTTCGAAGGTGATCAAAAATCAACCGACGAACAAATATCGCCGAATAATGGTAACCGATCATTTTTATCATTTATATATTGTTTTGACAGATCGCGCGATGGACGAAGTCGAACGTAATACACCACGAGAACCATCCATTGAGAATGTGCAAGGATCGGGCGACGACAAGTGCAAACCATCATTGGAATGTGAGGAAACTGCGCAAGATGGCGATGCCGGCGATATGACACTTGACAGCCGAAGTTTCGAAGGTGATCAAAAATCAACCGACGAACAAATATCGCCGAATAATGGTAACCGATCATTTTTATCATTTATATATTGTTTTGACAGATCGCGCGATGGACGAAGTCGAACGTAATACACCACGAGAACCATCCATTGAGAATGTGCAAGGATCGGGCGACGACAAGTGCAAACCATCATTGGAATGTGAGGAAACTGCGCAAGATGGCGATGCCGGCGATATGATACTTGACAGCCGAAGTTTCGAAGGTGATCAAAAATCAACCGACGAACAAATATCGCCGAATAATGGTAACCGATCATTTTTATCGCGTCTGAAACAATTCACCGATCGTTTGGGGCTGTGTATCCGTAATCTGCTATCGTTGAACGGCACTAGAATGACTTTACCCATACGATATCGCTACGATGACGATAGACGTGCAAGTACACTGCCCAAGGTGTCGAAACTGGGCAGTGGCAACAAGAAATGTTGGCTTCAACGTCTCACTATGGGAAAATATCGCGCGGCGAACAGCTTGGACAGATTCCCCCCATCGTCACCGGTGAAGAATGCCAACTCGACTCGGGTAAATGTTGGTACGTCGACAACTACAGCCGCCTCTCCGTCCTGCAGCAATTCGCGCAGAGATCATGTATAATTATTTTTTTTTTGTCTTTCAAATTGTATGTATTGACTTTTGATTTTCACAAATAAATATCAAATTTTCTATTTAACATTGTTTTGTTTGCGTTTATAAATTTTCTAAGAGCATTCTTTACAACGATAAATTTATTTTAATAGTTTATTTTAATAGTTTAAGGGGTTACCGTTAGTCGGGATCGTAGTTTTGAGGTTATTTTTGACAATTAATTTCTTCGAAAATATACATTCTATTAAAACAACAATTAGTACGTTTAGAAGCTTTATTCATGTACTTTATTTTCCAATTTTTATGTTTAAAAATGTTGAATAATCGTCATTCTCCGGGAGCGCCTTTCAGCAGAAGGGGGGTGTGCGGTGGACAGGATAACTCGAAAACCGCTTATCCGAAACAAATGAAACCAATTGAACTGAATAATACATTGAATAAACTTGCCCTTGAACGAAGGAAATTAATTTATATTTGCTTGTAAACAAAGCAGCGACCGTCTGAACTAAACGACTTTTTTTTTGGCTCTTTCAATGTGCCTAAAAAATATTTATTTTGATCAGAAATAAAAATCCATTGTTCAAGGGCAAGACAATTTTATCAGCTACAATTTTCCAAAGTTTTTCGGAGAAAAACGGCTTTAAAGTTTTGGAATGAAATAAAATGTATTTAACATTCATATCGACTTGTAACTTTGACATCGTAAATTTTAACTTCTCTGTTAATTAATTATAAGATTTTCTGTGTATATTTTCTTGTAAACAATGCTCTTTTTACTACTTTGACTGCAAGGAAAAAGTAGTATAGCGTTTGGTACGGTGTCTGTAACATTTTCAAAAAAAAAAAAAAAAATTGTATAGAAATCTTTCATATAGCCTGTAGATGACGAATCTAAACTTAGTTTATGTGGGTGTATGGATGTGCGTCGTCAGCTCGCTCGCTCGGTCGTAAGTCAAAATTTTGTGGCCGCAACTCCTCCTAGACGGTTCAACCGATTTTAATGAAATTTTCAGGATAAATTTGACTAGTGCCCAAGATTGTCATGTGATTTTGTTTGTTTCCAGTTATGCCAACTTTCCGAGAAAAAAATTACTAAAGTTTTTTAAAATTCATATTGGCTACGTTATTTATCCGATTTTGATCAAATTTTTAGAAAAGATTTCCCTAATGCTCCCATTAATTACATAATTTTATTAATATTCAGTGTTGCCAACTTTCCGAGAAAAAAATTACTAAAGTTTTAGAAATTTTATTATGGCCATGTTATTTAACCGATTTTACTCAAATTTTTACAAAAGATTCTCCTAGTATTCATATAATTTATGTAATTTTAACAAAATACAGTGTTGCCAACTTTCCGAGAAAAAAATTAGTAAAATTTTTAAAAATTTATTTTGACCATTATATTTAACCGATTTTAATCAAATTTTCATAAAAGATTTTCTTAGTGCCTAAATAAATTATGCAATTTTAACAAAATACAGTGTTGCCAACTTATCGAAAAAAAAAATCACAAAATTTTTTTAAACTCATTGTGGCTACATTATTTATTCAATTTTGATCAAATTTTCAGAAAAGTATCTCCTAGTGCCCACATAAATTATAATATTATTAAAATACAGTGTTGCCAACTTTCCGAGAAATGTCAAAGTAGTCTATATATGGGTTTACCCATATACTTCTAATCTTGTTAAAAAGAAAATTGAGCAAAGTAAACATTTAAAAAACAAAAATAATATAAAATTTTATTTTATTCAATTTAATAAGAGATAATAAAAATACAAAACGTAGATAATCACAAATTATATTTTGTTTCTTAAATGATTATTCTTAATTTGAAATTCCCGCAACATCTGTTTGCATTATTTTCTATCTCTTAAATGAGGCTTCACCTTATTTCCAATTCACAAAATGTGTTCCTAGTTTCGATCTGTTTATTGATATTCGTTCGAACAAGTGAGATTTACTCTTTTGATGGCATGGCGCAATTAGAAACAAAAGTCGTGCCATCTTTTAGAAAAAAAAGAAAATTTCAAAAAATTAAAAAAAAAAAATTAAAGACTGGAACCCAAAACAACGCAACTTCGAAAATCTAACGACGCACAGTGAAAATTAGTACTAATTCAGCAGCGACGCAACTTCGAAAAAACGCAAAACGAAACGACGCAAAGCGAGGTATTGGTGTACTACAGTCAATACAGTTGTTTACAACTGTCAGAGCCGTAAGATTACGGATCATTTTATTTAATGACACCTTGTAAACAGTCAAGTTAAAGTGTTAATCTGGTTTTGAGCGAACTGATTCAAATAACTTGCTAAAAATTTATTTTGAAATGGTGAATGACAATCCAATTTATAAGTTAACTTGTTATTTATAAACACAAAACTGACGTTTCAATTAGGTATATAGTATATACCTAATTGAAACGTCAGTTAGAAGTTAACATAGTATATACTATATACTATGTTAACTTCTAAAATTTTGCTGAACAACACTTTATAAATGATACAAAATTGAATTTATTTATAAAATTGAAATATTTTAGTAAATTCATAATAATGAAATAGCAATAAAATAAATACGGAATTTATAAATAAAATTTTTAAAAATATGTGTCCTGTAATTTTTTAATGAAACACAATGTTGCTGATATTATATTGTGACGTCACATTTCAGCTTGCGAATTGTTTTCAAGAAAATTATGAATGAAAAGTTTAAAATTTTAAAATAATTTTTATGTACTTCAAATTACTTATGTTTTCAATATATTTTAAAAAAATAAACACTTTTTTGTAAATACCCCATTCCTATCTCATAATTCTTCGCTGCATATATAACACGCTGTAATTACATGCATTTTTTTGTTCTGTAATTAGGAGCGGTCACAATGGGCGCGGGGGGGGGGGATATTGCAGCGGATGCAATGCACCTAGGATCCGTGATTGTAGGGGCCTAAAAACAAACGAAAGAAAAAAACACGTTTCTTGTATTTTTTAAGTTCCTGTATAGTTAGTTCACAGAATAAAATAAAATTTGCAAATTTTTTGTTTGCTTTTAATTTAGTAAATAAAATTAAAAACGAAATCCAAAATTTAAGATTAATATTTAATACATTTTTAGACAACGCAAAAATGATAGCACGAAACTTGAATATTTCGGAATACTTTCCTAAAAAAAAGACTTCGAAAACGAAAAAGATTATTTTCCGAACTAGCGAGGATAAAGTTTTACAAAACTGTTATTGTATAAATAAATAAAAGATTTAAAAATATACCCAATATTATTTCTAATTTTAAACTAATCACTGATATAAAAACATTGGCAAAAATTTAATTAGAAAACCGCACAAGGGATTTTGTAACATTTTATATTAAAAATGTAAATGAAGACTTAATTCAAGGAATTGGTTTGTTACGAGAGTTGATCTTGCGTGAAAAAATGTAAATAATAATTATAATGAACTATTTCCGAATGTGCTAACTGTATTAAAAATATTCTGTTCGTTACGATCAGTTACTATAACAAGTACAAAACGTTCTTTTAGAAAATTAAAAATAATAAAGAATTAGCTTCGGTCAAATATGTGCGCAGAACGCTGAAACGCACTTGCTATATTAAATATCGAAAATGAAAGTGCTAAAAATTGTAATTTTCCTGAAATAATTAATGACAACAAAAAAATTGCAAATTTATATAAATACATATGACGAATATATGTTTCTGTTTCTTTGAATTTTTTTTTACTTTTAAAAAAAAAATTAGAATTTCCAAAATGTTTCTTACACCCGGGTCCTTTTATGGAGAAGGTCGGCCATGTCTGTAAAATAGAGCACCTAAGCAGTGTCGGATTATTCTTTAGACTAAAAAGGCTTAGGTCCCAGAGAATATTCGGCCCTTCGATAAAGGCAAGAAAATTTTAACTAAACAATTTGTATTTCGTAATAAACGTCCAACATTTGTATTTGAGTTATTTTCATATGTATTGTGTTTTTCATTGTGAACTATGATTTGAATCCGCTGGCCGGCCTATCTATTCATCGTAAAATAAAAAATGCCACAAGTTTAAGCATTAATTAAACAGAATTGAACATTATGAAATATGATCGGTAAAAGTTAAAAAATAATTAAATTTAAATTTTTAATTTTTTTTGGAAAAAGTGGATTTTTGAAATTATGCAAAGAAATAAAAAGTGCATCTAACCAACATCAGATTGGGCGGAAAATTTCTTATAAGGTGATGTTTTCAAAAAATATATAAGTACCAAAAAGTTCCATTTTGTTCTTTAAATAAGCGTTATTTAAGCATTTATACTTCAACTGTCAAGGTGACGGACGGCATCGGCATAATGCTAGGTTAGGGTTTACAGCATGCATACACCAGCCTTAAGCTTGCTTTTAGAGAAGTCCTACACTTATGCCCGGTATTATAAAGGACCAAATAAAAGTAAAATAGTTATTTGTTAAATAAATTTATTCTACAAATAAATATTATCTCTGTATTATAAAGCAAATATCCAAATAAAATAACTATTCTTCACATAAATTGCGAGTGTTACCAATGTAATAATGATTTCACTTTGTAGCATATTAAATTTTTTAAACAGAAACTTAAATCAGCGTAATTATTATTAAAATTTATTTCATTTGTTTTGAAAATAAAATATGAACAATACAAATAATTGTTTTATTTTAATTTATTAAATTTAAAATTATATTTTTAAAGAATTGTTATTGAATATTTGGTAACACTGCCTGCATGAGACAAAATGCACTCTGCTAGTAAATTGCGTTAGTGGGGTTATGGTTATGTATATTTGGAAATGTCAGAGTACTATTACGAAATAAACGACATAAATATCAGTAAAAAAACGCGAACGGGGTAAAAATTACACAGAACAAGACAAAGAAAATTTAATACAAATATTAAAACAATATATTGATATTATTGAAAATAAAAAAAACCTTAAAGTTGCCATAAAATACAGGGCTTGTGCCCAAACAGGCAATCGTAGTGGCAACCAACTAAAATTATTATACGAATGTATAAAGAAAAAATGTCCTAGTAGATATTTAGTCTCAAATTCATTATTTTCGAATTGAACTCTTAATAACGAATTATTGAATATGTGGTTATCGTGAGCAGAACCTGGCCACTTCGCTACAACGTCCCATATTTTTAACTTGGCTCCACATACCATTTGTACGTTGATTGAGAACCATCCTTTTCTATTCTTAAATATTTTACCATTGTTTCAGATGATCTAGACATTTTCTTTAAAATCATTAAAATTATATATTAGATATATTTTATTTTCTTTGTCGCATTTCAATGTTTAATTGAGAATACATTTATTTTGAATTTGTTTAAAATAATACATATTAATATATGTTAACATACCTATATTAATAAATAAAAATAAAATCTTAATTATATTTTAAGTATATACTTTTATTTTTACAAATATTTTTCTATTATAACCTAAAACTTACAAAAATATAACCAGTCAACTGATTTATTCAAGAGAATAAAATTTATTTCCATGTATTTCGACCAAATAAAATTTATCAGTTTATTTACTAGATTTATTCGACAACTAAATTTATTTTTCGTTTATAATACAGAAATCTACCGAATAAATCGATTTATTTGGGAAGTAAATTTATTCAGTCCTTTATAATACCGGGCATTAAAGTGTTTAAATTGGTTTTTCCTAAAATTAAATTTACATTTGAGAATAAATTTATAATTTGTTTTTGCCATTGAATCAATGAAAAACCAATCATAGTTATATTAAAATTATTTTACTGTAAAAGAGATAAATTATATGTCAAGTATAGGTATATTACGAGGAGTACAAAGCGTTCTTTATTGTGTTGAGCCTTAATAATTGCGGCCGAGGCATATTTGAGGCCATGCGATCTGGGCGAAACACAAAAAAAGCATTCTATACCGAGTGACATATACAATTTCTTCTTTAAGCGTTTTCAACAAAATTAAAATAAAAATATATAAAAATACTCAACTACTAACAATTGAAGAGCAGTTGTAGTACAATAAGTACATATGTTATTTATGTATGTTATGTAATTTGTGAGAATTAATGTTTTTTGGTCTAATATGCAATTAATAAAATTAACAAATCTGGCAATGTACATCGCATTTCTTGTACTTTTTTACACATTTTCAATAATGAAATTCAAATTCAGGCGAAAATAAACGAAACAACTGTCAATTATAACCCACTAAATTTTACTATAACCACAAATGTTGTAGTCATAGATATATACAAATATACATACATTGACTGTCATGTTTGATGCTACCGCTAGTGGGGTATATAGTGAAACGAGGCAAATATCTGTACCTAATTTTTTAATTTTTCATGTTATTAATTTATCTTACTATTAATATTTTTTTTAAAAATGTGTTTCGATAATAATTATTTCAACTGTACTTGTTTACTTATATTTTAAAAACCACATCTGGTACGTTGAACTTTACGAGTTTTATTGTGTATTTTTGCTTATTGAAAGAAATACAATTCTTTAAGGGTCGTTTATGGTATAGTTATGTTTAGGTATAAACACTTTAAATAAACTTTTAAAGTTCACGGGGGTTACTTAAATTTTTGTTATTCTTTTACATAACGTAGTTGGGTCCTAAAACCACGGAATAAGTAAAGTTTTCTAAATTTAAATCGTTAATTGTCTTTTAATTAATTTGATATTTAATTGTAAATTCCGCCACGTTACAATAGTAACTACCTAATAGTATAATAATGGTACATTATTTTATTAGTAACATAATAACTTTCTTTTAAATATAATTTTGGTACTGCATAAAAATGAAATTTTTGCTTGGTATAGGTATACTGATCAAATTTTTTCTACCGTTAAATGTCTGCCGTGCAATTATATTAATTTTGTATGTGTAGTAGTTTGATAAGAGTTAAGTTATGAAAGTGGCTATTTATACATACGGTATGTATACGCAATTGGCTATATATACATACAGTATTTTTACGAAATTGGCTATTTAGGGTAGGTTAGGTTAGTAGGTTGGTTTAGGTTTAGGTTTTTTTAGTATGTATATAAGTAGCCAATTGCGTATACATACTGTATGTATAAATAGCCAATTGCTTTACCGTTTTCGTTCCCGTCAGAGCATGCGCATTACAAATTCAGCTGTCAAATTGGGTTATTTGTTAGGTTAGTGTTTGTGATTATTTAGTTTAATAATGGAAAGATAAAAATTTGACGAAATTCTCATTATGCATATGGAAAAATATCTTTAGTAATTCTTTCTTCATGTATTGGTCTCACCCACCACCTATTGATAAATTGTATATAAAATTACATGAAGAAGTGAATAACAAATATTTTACCTTCTTTCATGTTTTTGCAACAAATATAAATTTAATATTAAAATAAATCTAAATGATATAGTTGTTAACTCGTCATTTGTATCCATTTTACTTTTTTTGACACACGTTATTGCCGTTCAGTTGTGAATCTAGACGTTAGTTATCGTTCCCGTTTCCGTTCCCGTTATCGTTGTAGTTCTCGTTCCCGTTTTATTGTGAAGCGGCCTTTTTCACTCTCTCCCTACCCTTTTGTTTCTTTTACCTATTGTATTTAGATATATAAAAACAAATTTTGTTAAACTTTTTGTATAAAAAGTTATAGTATTACCTCCTGATAATTGCTTAACAGCCGAAATTGGCCAATAAAGGATTTTTTATTGTTATTGTGAAAATTAAATTAAATTAAAATTAATGAAGTCCTTCTGGGAAAAGTGTGAGGGAAAATTTATGTAATTATTATTACAAATTTAACATCACGAATCTAAGCATAATTTATCATAATATAGTAAAAAGTAACGAAGTTGGTAAAGGATATGATTTTATTAAATATTAATCTACACAAATCAAATTTAAACCAATAAATATAAATTTAGTCAATTTTAAAATTAAATACTGACTTGATTATTTGTAAAAATTATGTGCTATGATATTATAGCGTATTATAAATATTATATTTTGACCATAAGCACAACTCGACCCTTCCCAAACCGCTGTACGCATCTGACACTCGGCCTAACTAGCTTCACTACTTGGGTTTGACCCGACCTTTATTTGTACGCAAGTGACACTAAATAATGTTTGTACGCAAGTGGCACGTACGCAAGTGGTTGGTGACACTTATGTAAATACATTTTAAGATGGCAAATAAAAATCCTTTTTTGCATACAACAATAAGTTTTATTGTATGTGTATATTTGTGTTAATTCAAATATTTTGCTTTTTGCCGTCTAGGACTATTGCTATAACAGTCATTATTGTTTCATAATTTTACAGATTTCTACGTTTTACAAAACTCGTTTTTCCTTCATTTTTTAAAACGCGGAGACAATAGCTGGATTAGGCGCATATCAACAAAATCAGTAGATTTAAATCAAGACATTTGTTTGTTGGACTACTGGGCTGGGTATAAATAATGTGAAAAAAATTCGATCCCGACAGCCTTGAAAAGTACGGAGAATAAGCTATTCCTGTGGCTTTGTGAATGACAATGCAAAAATCTGTTGAATGCGGTGCGGTAAGTGAAGTGATGTTTGCCATCGCTACCTTGAGTGAAATTATTTCAAGCGGGAATTATCATCATCGGGAAACGAACAAAACGGTACATTTTACACAAGAAACTGTTAATATTTAATAATAGGAGTATATTCTGTTAATGAATATGCGCAAAAAAAATCGATAAGTAAAGTTTAATTAATTTTTAAAATTTAGATACGAGTATTTAAGTGAGTGTTAAAGGAGGTCATCTGGAATCTTTTCGACCACATATGCTATTATAAAAGTGTCATAATTTTCGAGATATTTGCATATTTTTACCACTTTGACTACAAGAAAAAGTGGTATAATGTCTAGTATGATATCTACCTATATTGTCAAAAAATTTAAAATGAATAGAAATTCTTCATATAACCTCTAGATCAGCGGTTCCTAAAATATGGGTCGCAAATTATTTTCGGATGGGTCATGTTAAATGATTAAAATATAATAGTAGTTTACATGTTCATTACGAGAAATATTAAATTTATTAACACATTTACACTTTAAGTATACTCTAGAACCGTGCGGCTTTGGGTAGTACTTTTGACCAGTGATTAATATTTAGCATTTTTTTTTATTCTAAAGTACCTATGTTTGTTTATATTTTCTTGGCCAAAGTTACACGGTTATTTAGTATTACTTTGATCTATACATTATTTTACAGTGTAGTTTTCTTTTGAGTTGAAATATATTTTCTTAATGAGCGAGATCGATCACTGACATTTAAAAAACCCTGGTTTTTAATTGTTTTGTATGTTCGTAAAATGGTATACAAGATAATAAATACGATGCATCAATTTTATTATGCATGAGCATTTTCAAGAATTTTCCAACAAATATCTCTCTTCTCTATAATAATGATATCATGAAATAACGTTGCATCAATATATCGCAATCAAAACCTCTCTCAGGTAAAATATTGTCAATTTTATATACGTATTTAAGTTTGTATTTTGTAATATTTTTTTTAAGCCATTTTTAATGTCCGAACAATATTTAGTAGGTATGTAGATAAATGCAAGCTGTAAATAACAGTGTCACTTCAATTTTTATTTAAAATTGTAGTTATAAATAATTTATAAACAACATAATATTACAATACATATATACTAGTTATGTACAAAAGTATAATGAGTAAAAATAATGTCTAATAAATTAATAATAAAATTTATTATAGGTTTGATATACAAAGTTATTTGTTGTTTTTTTCATGCATTATCTATTTATTTTGTTTAATTTTTTTTTCGTATATATCTAATGACAATAGAAATAATAATTAAAAACAAATTAGAATTATTTAAGATACACAATTTTTTCCATTTTGGACAGTTACCCCATGGGGTGCACGTCACTTGGTTTTATGGTATTGAATTAACTTTTAGAAGCAGGTAAGCTTTTTATTTTAAGCAACACTTATTTTTTTTTTAAAATATGCGTTAGAAGCGAGTGATTTGCAAACAATTTCAATTTTTGAAAGTGGGTTGCGGCCAATAAAAGTTTGAGAAGCCTTACTTTAGATAACGAATCTGAACCTAGTTTGTTTGTAGTTTTGCTCACTCGGTCGATTGGATCAAAATTTTGTGATTTCTCCTAGCCTAGACCATACATACGATTTGCAACAAATTTTCAGGGTAGGTTTCTTTTTTTGATGCATAAGATTATTTTAAATATTTTAATTTTTGCAATATTACCAACTTTTAGAGAAAATTTTCTTAGTGCTCAAAAAAATATATTTTGATACAGTATTGTTAACTTTTTGAGAAAATAAATTACTTAAATTTCAAAATTTTTATATTGGCTACACTTCTGGTTTCAAACTCAAATTGCTTACAGGTCGAAAATATATAAATATATAAAATATCTTAAATCTTAATGACAGGCCTATAATGGGTAAACCTTATTGACTTAATTTTGAAAATTTTAATTATTATTATTTATTATTTCTAATAATTTACTTTAGCATGCATATTGAGACCTAATGGAGACATAATTTTGAGAATTTTAATTATTATTAATTATTACTACTTTGACTGAAAGGAAAAAGTAGTATAGCGTTTGGTACGGTGTCTGTAACATTTTCAAAAAAAAAAAATTTGTATAGAAATCCTTCATATAGCCTGTAGATGACGAATCTGAACTTAGTTTATGTGGGTGTATGGATGTGCGTCGTCAGCTCGCTCGCTCGCTCGGTCGTCAGACAAAATTTTGTGATTGCAACTCCTCCTAGACGGTTCAACCAATTTTAATGAAATTTTTAGGATAAATTTGTCTAGTGCCCGAGATGGTCATGTGATATTGTTTTTTTTTCACTGATGCCAACTTTCCGAGAAAAGTTTTTAAAAATTCATATTGGCTAAGTTATTTATCCGATTTTGATTAAATTTTCAGAAAAGATTTCCCTAATGCTCTCATTAATTATATAATTTAATTAATATTCAGTGTTGCCAACTTTCCGAGAAAAAAATTACTAAAGTTTTAAAATTTTTATTATGGCCATGTTATTTTACTTTTTTTTTTTACTCAAATTTTCACAAAAGGTTCTCCTAGTATTCATATAATTTATGTAATTTTAACAAAATACAGTGTTGCCAACTTTCCGAGAGAAAAAATTAGTAAAATTTTTAAAAATTTATTATGACCATTTTATTTAACCGATTTTAATCAAATTTTCATAAAAGTGCCTAAAAAATTATGCAATTTTAACAAAATACAGTGTTGCCAACTTATCAAAAAAAAATCACAAAATTTAAAAAAAATTCATTGTGGCTACATTATTTATTCGATTTTGATCAAATGTTTAGAAAAGTATGTCCTAGTGCCTACATAAATTATAATATTATTAAAATACAGTGTTGCCAACTTTCCGAGAAATGTCAAAGTAGTCTATATATGGGTTTACCCATATACTTCTAATCTTGTTATTTTTTTAAATTTATTTTAGCAAGCATATATTGCATTAATTATTAGTAATAGTAATTTACTAATAAATATCACAAGAAACATAAATAAAATTAAAAAAAATTAAAATGAATGTAAGTAGATATTTCACTATTACGAGGGTTGTCTTTTATATGTCGGGATTGGGTAACTTTAGTGCTGCTATCTGGCAACTGACGTCTATATTGTAAAGTTTGACATTTTTGACGGGTATACGTATTCAGAACATTTTGACCTACGATCGCTATTTGTGTTGTCACAGTAAACAGAAAATTAATCCTGGGCAAAAAATTGAATTAACGTGGATGAAAGGGGAACACCACCTTGAGCACTCTGAAAATAGGTAAAGTTTGGAATATTTCTTCGGGTAGAAAGAATAAAGCACATGTTCCGTGATTTTTATATGTTTTAGAGCTTTATTAGTTCTACAATTTAGAAAAGTTTTAACCAAATTGGTTGCAGTGGTGAGCTGCAATTTGCTCATTAGTGGACTTGTGTTTAAAAAACATTGGTCCGTTGTCCAGAATCTCGGGCAGCAATTAAACATAGAAAAATATTTTTGATTACTCTTCCCAAAAGTAAACTAAAAAATCTAGGATGTAGACCAGGATTATTTTGAAATTTATAAAATTACCAAAGTGGCAGCATTTTGGAAAAAAGGTTTTTTTTTTCTATATAAAAAAAGCACATAAAAAAATCGAAAAAAGTAGATATCAAAAATATTCTACTCTACATCCTAGAAAATAATAAAAAAAAAAATCTGGATGGTGTCCTCTCGCTTAACTCAATAGCAGTGCATCGATGAACTTAATTCGACTTTTGGCGATGAAGCACCATCAAGTGGCATTGTTTATTGATGGGTTACCAGAATCAATTGTGGCCGTAGTTCGCTCAACGACGAATTTCGTGAAAGTCTTCCAAAATGGCTTGTTGTTCCGGAAAAACATTGATGCTGTGCGTGAACTGTTACTGCAAGATCGTCATGTAAGATTGAGGCATCTTTGGGCATTAATGAGACTAGCATACATTCAATATTGCATGAATATTTGGCCGTCAAAAATATTCGTTCTCTTTGGATCCCAAATAATTAGACAATCGCTCAAAAAAGGCTCGTGTCAATTGGTCAAAAGAATTACTCAGAAAATACAATCACGGTGCTTCAAAACATGTCTATGACATCGTGACAGGTAACGAATCGTGTATCTACCGGTATGAGGTCAAAAATAAACAGCAGTCATTTGTGTGGGTTTTTCAAGATGAGCCAAATTCAACAAAAGTTGTTCACGCACCACTTAAAAGCAAATAGTTGCCTGCTTTTTCAGAAACACTGGACATATCACAACCGTACCATTGGTGCGATGTAGAATAATCAATTCTGAATGGTACACAACTATTTGTTTGCCAGAAGTCTTCGGAGATATAAGGAAATCCCCGGAAAACGGATCATTTTCCATCACAACAATGCAAACTCTCACACATCAGCTCAAACAAGTAATTTTTTGAGCACTCAAAACGTCGATTTGATGGGTCATCCGCCGCGTATAGTCCTGATTTGGCCCAATAATTTCCTTTTATTCTCGCACATCAAAAATTAATTGCGAAGTCAAGTTTTTCGACACCGGAAGAAGTGGTTGATGCGTTTGAAATGCATGTTTTGGAGGTACCTCAATCGGAGTGGAAAAAATGCTTTGAAAATTGGTTCAAATGCATGCGAAGGTGTATTGATATTTCCATTGAGAATATTTTGAAAACCAAGCCATTTTCGATGATAAATTTTAATATTAGTTTTTGTTTTCTAATTTCGAAATATAAAATGCAACCCTTGTAAACTACATTAGTTTAGTATGCTTTAAAACGGTAGAAATTAGATTTAAAAATATCAAATATTATACCAAAACCATTGCTATGAAATTTATACAAAAAACCAACTGTTTATTGTTTTATCTCTCAAAATAAACAAATATGTAAATATTTACGTATTATTTATTATTAACTAAACTATTAAAGAATGAAAATGAAATATCTTTTTATTTGGTAAAAATATATTTATTGTCAAGAATATAATAATAATAATAATAAAAAACAAAATTAGAAACATATGGATAAAACCATATACATATAGACTACATTGACATCATCAGCTGGCAACAATAAAATTATATAATTTTTGCGAGTACTAAAAAATATTTTGTAAAAATTTGACTAATTTTGGATAAATAATGTAACCATAATTGATCATTTTTTCTGGGAAAATTTGCAACACTGAACTTTTGTACAGATTTGGTTAATCATGAATAAATAATGTAGCAATAATAATTTTTTTATAAATTGTAGTAATTTGTTTCACGGTAAGTTGGCAACACTGTATTTTATTAAAATTATATAATTTATGTGGGCACTAAGAAAATTTCATTAAAATTGGATAAATAATGTAGTCATAATGAATTAAAATCTGATAAATAATATAACCACAATTAATTTTTAAAAACTTTAGTATTTTTTCTGAGAAACTTAGCAACCCTGAAAAAAAAAATCCACATGCACATCTTGTGCACTAACTGAACCATACATATGATATGACAATTTGGTGCAAATCGAATAAACGGTCTAGGAAATGCATTCGCAAAAAACGAACGAGCGACCAAGCGAACGACACACGTCCATACATCTATCTACATTAGCTAAGTTAAGATTGGTCATTCAAAAGGCTATAAGAAGAATTTCTATATAATTTTTCAAAAATATTTTAAAAATGGTCGAAACACCGTACCGATTATTATACAACTTTTTACTTGCAGTCAAAGTGGTAATTATAATTAAATTATCGTACAGATAGAGCGACAAACATTTATTTATTTCATTTATTAATTCTATGACTAATGGTTATTTTCTATTTATATTATAATGAACCACAGAATATTAATTTAAAAACAAAATTTTGTGCTGTAAAATTTATATTTGTCCATAATAATTAGAGAAGCAAAAAATTATAATTGTATTATTTTACATGCAAAAGTCCTATGTTAATATATTATTAATTTTAATTAAAACAGTTTTGGATATTAAATCAGACGTGGTTGTTTTGGCTGAATCTGTAGAGAAATTGAAAAGGATGGTTGATAGTATTAATGTTGTTGGAAAAGATATGAATCATGTGTTGAATGTTGATAAGTGCAAAGTTTTAGTTTTTGAGAAGGGTGACTTGACGACTGAATGTAACGTATATATTGATGGTGTACATTTAGAGTATGTAGAAGAATTTGTGTATTTGGGTAGTTTATTATCTAGGGATCGTGAAATTGAAAGAAGAGTAAATGCTGGTTGTAAGGATTTAGGTGCATCGGTTTTTTTGGTATTTGTCAGAACTGTCAGTTAGCCAGTCCATTTGTATTTACGTGTTAATATAACAAATTTACATTCAAATTTACATTCATCATAGTAAAAAATAATTCAGAACTCATATTTATTTAAAATCAACTTTTCGATCAAACTCAACGTCCGTCTTTATCAGGATAAATGATAATAAATCATTGTATCATTTATCATGATGAAGACGGACGTTATTTTGTCGAAACGTTGATTTTTAAATAAATATTAATACAGAACTTTAACCAGAAGCGGTTTTATTTTTTATATTTATTAGTTTAGATTTTCAAAAAATTTGAAAATTATGCAATTTTGAAATATATCTTTATTGAATGTACTAAATTAGATGACATACTATACGTTACGTATATTAACATATTTTCTACTGGTTCGTTTTTCATAATTACATACATATTTGTCACCGTCTTATTAAATATTCAATAAAATAAAACTTGAAAAGTTTTAAAACTTGGTCAGCAAAGTCATAAGACAAGCAAGGACAACCGCAAATATTTAAATTTTAAAATGTCATAACAAAATTGCATTCTTAAAATTAATTACTCTTTATATATATATATGCAACAAAAGTAATGTCTTCCATAGTTTTTATCTTATTTATTTTTTATATGGTCAAAATTAATTATAGAGTTCGAAAATTCTTAGTGAATAAAAATTAACATTTTTAAAATGAACACAATAGACAATAAATATAGTTAGGCTAGTGTTACAAGAATTTGGCACAACGTTCAATATGTTTTTTTTTTTTATTACTGATTTTAATATTGGTTTAGAGGCAACAATAGCTATCTCATAAGACACAAGATTAAACACAAAAGGCGTATTAGTAATACTAAATAAATTCAATGAATTTTCGTTGTGTGAAATATTTTTTGAGATATAATTCATGTACATTGTAGGAGTTTTCGTTTCATCCAAATATTTTTAGAGTGGGTTCATTATCCGTTAGATTTAAACTTTTTACTGTTCGTTTGATAACAATGTACCTAAATATTAAAAGTAAAACAAATATTATTGCAAAATTTTAAGTTATCTACTAGTTTAGTTTTACATAAGTTTTTACATTTTCAAAGTTAACGTGCAATGAAAAAAATCAGTTACCTTGAATTCGACGAAATATTTTTTGGTTTTGATTTGACTAAGCTTTAGTTTTATGTGTTTTGAAATAGATTTTTATTATTTACAGTCGCTTACTCAAATTACATAAGAAATAGTTCTGGTTCGATTATCTAAAATATTAGTAAACTAGTAACTGGTTTCAAATCAAAGGTTTTGGTTTCGGATTTTGGTTTTTAATAAACAGTGTAACAATTACTATATCTAATTTAACTAATATATAAAAAAATTTTATTGATTATTTATGAACAAAAATATATGTATACATAAAAAAAAATAATACCACAAATAATTAATTTTAATATTCATTGTACAAATCATAAATATAAAAATAATCAAAAGAAATAAATAAAAATAAATTTAGGAAGGTGTAATAAAAAATAATTGCAAATATTTAAAATTAATACTTAATATTTTATTCTAAAATATTAAATACTAACTTCGATTGTTAATAATATTAAAATCGATTAACTTTAATTTTTATTTATTATATAAAGTGTCCAATTTAAGCTGTTAGACATGTGGATTTTGAGAATCATTAGAGATGCGATTTTGGTTAAATTTGACAAAAAAAATATCTCATTATTCGAACACTATAAAGGTGCTTTATTAGTTTTAAAAAATTCTGTAGGTCACTAGATATGAGCAGAAACTCATATTTTGTGTAGTTTAATTTTAGCTCATCATTTTCTCATTTTTATTTGTAGGTAACTTTAAGTAAAACTTTTTTAAAGCAACTTGTTATTTAGATTCTAGTGGAGTGCGATAAAAAAAAATCACTTTTGAGTTACAAATGCCAACTTTAAATTATCGTTTAAATAACATTATTCAGAACTCATTATATAAAATAAAACTGCTTTAAGTTCAAGTTTTGTATTAAATTTTATTTATAATCAACGTATCGACAAAACTCTACGCTAGTCTTTATAAGGAAAAAAAAAATAAAATTTTAAAGTCATATTTCTAATGATTTTCGAGATCCTCATGTACAGCAGCTTCAGTAAAATACCCGGTATATCCAATAAATAAAAATGCAGGTGAGAGTTCAGTATACTGTTGGTTTACGTAGGTGAAAATAGTTGAATAATAAACTAATAACCTTTTACTTGACCAATGTTGAACTCTAATGCCTACTTCATTTAGTATTATTGACATTTGCAGAACTATATACTGAACTCAACTAAAATGTATAGCAAAATAATAATATAATAAAATTTCAAATATATTACTACTTATATAAAAACATGCATATATACACAATCACACCATGTGTTCATAAAGGTGTGACTTAAATCTTTTCCATCTATGCAGAAATTAATTTCCGCCAAACATTCCTATTCAAACAAGCATTTTTTGCTGTATTTACATTTATGATACCTCTTACACATATTGTTATTCTTATCACTCGGAAACATTTACTGACGCAAAACACTTTCAATCTACTAATTCGACGTTCACGCAGATGTATATCTGCAATACTAATCACTTATATTCTTTTAACCAAACGTTTATTATATAGACATTTGCTTAAAATGGCCAAACCATGTTAAATAGATAACACCCACTTTTGCATCAATATTTTTTGCACCTGATTTCTTCTAATTACACTACATACCCAACACGAAAATCTCATTTACACAACAGTCATTTTCCTTTTATGCTAATGCAGTCAAATGCAGCAAAAACACTCTCTACTATACATATTTACAGCGCGACCAGTCTCAAAAAGACGAGAAAATATTTGAATTAAGCTATTGGCTATAGATATTTGAATGTACTTTATGAAAAATACAGCGCCTCCAGCACTCGCCCATCCACTTCGCTTTTAACGTTTTGACATTGGTCACATTCACACAAACTTTTTTTATTCAACCAGAAATGCAACTTTTGTCACATTTTCATTTATAACACCTCTTATATAGGCTCTTTTTTCACAACATAGACACATTAACTACAAAACATTCTCAATCATGTCAATGTCATGTATGTTTTATTAAAAGAATTAAATTAATTTAACTGACTTATTTTTGTTTAAAATGTATAAATTATTGCAATTGTAAATTAGAAATCAGACAAATTAAACAAACTATAAATTTTGTTGTTGTTATTATTACTTTTTTATTATATTTTGATTTTTCATAATTAATTTTCTTAGGCTCGACTGAACAAAGCATATCTAAACACTTTGTAAGTTAACTTGTCAATTGACCAATCAATGAGGTAATTCGAAAACAGTTGACAATCTAGTTGTCTAGTTAATTAATTGATTAAGTTAATAATGCTTCATGCAACCGGGTTTTAGTATTATAATTTTAGACAAAAGTACTTGCATATACATATGTTATTTTGCAATATCATATAGAAATTTTAAATATTTTTACTTAAAATTTTTAAAAAAACTAAGTATATGCGTTTCGGACACAAAGAAAGCGATTTAAATTATTTTACTTAATATTTCAAAAAAAATAATTATTTAAATAAAAAATAATATACCACGTTTTTAACGCGGATTCAGATTTATAACCCCGTACAAAAAAATGTGGGACGACAGCTACTCCTTACACTCCTTACTATTATCTGTTACACGCGCCCCATGTTTTTCTGTATGAGGTTATAAATCTGTATGGGGGCTAGAAGAACTTATTTTATACTTTTTAGTATGTACTAAAAACGTGGTATATTAATTTTTTTTTATTTAAATAATTATTTTCTGCTTTTTAGTCTTGTTTAATTTTAACCTAGTTAATTAATTTAATTAATTATAATTATAATTAATTTAGTAAATTAATTAACTTTAATTTAATATTTCTAATATTATTAATTAATTAATTAGTTAATATTGCATTGTCATCTAGTTCTAAGCTATGTTTAAAGTTTCAAGTCTCTATCTCATTGGGAAGTTAGTTTAAAATCCATTGCAAAATTTGTACCGAACAGACATACAAACAAATAAACAAACAGAAAAGAAAGCGAGTTAATAAAATAATAATAATATAATACAAAATATTTACAAAACTGAAAGTGCTCAAGGACTATATACTGTAATAAACAAAAATATGGTTAAATAACTATATTTAGAACAAAAAATAGTTGTTGGACGATGTAATTAATGCATATTTGATTATAGAAAAATAAATATTACTTGCGTACATAAAGAAATTAACCTGCGGCAAAATTTTCTTGTTTTGAAATGTGTGGTAAAGTACCAAAAACTTATTATTTTGAAATTAATTCGATGTGTCAAATATAATAAGAGTTCGTATTTGAAATAGTTGGTAGTTTAAAACTGTTTATCTATCTTATTTCTTGTATATAACGGTATTAAATACAAATTGCAAATCAGAAAGGTTATAATTGTAGCTGTGCCATTTCACGAAGTAAACGCACTTCATAGTTAATAACAAATGAATGTCTTGCACGTCCTTGACGAGAATTCATTCGTACATGTACACAACTTATGTTTGCGTTGCATTGCATTACGTGAATCAGATTCGTATCAACGTAAAATAAGCGACCGAAAATAACCCTATACTTAAAATACCTATCTACTTCATTACTATTGTCATATCCTGCAATACATTTTCAGATTAATTAAAGAAATTTCCATACGAAACATTTTTTGTTTGTTTTTAGATTGAAAATTGATTGAATTAAAAGCAAGTTGTTAACCTTTGAAGACTTTATGTATTCACGAATGTTTTTTGCAATTGAAACAAAAGAAAAATTTATATTTTTATTTTCATTATTACATATTTTTATCAAAAATGGCAAACGTAAAGTTTGGCACAAAATTAATTTTTACTATACACCAATACCTCACTTTGCGTCGTGGTTACGTTCCAAAAAAACACGACGCAAATTGAAACGACGCAAAGTGAATTATGATTTTCTATAGCAAACCATGTAAAGATCGAAGATAGGTTCCAAGGTTACAAAAATACTACTTTTTACTACTTTGACTGCAAGGAAAAAGTAGTATAGCGTTTGGTAAGGTGTCTGTAACATTTTCAAAAAAAAAAAAAATTGTATAGAAATCCTTCATATAGCCTGTAGATGACGAATCTGAACTTAGTTTATGTGGGTGTATGGATGTGCGTCGTCAGCTCGCTCGCTCGCTCGCTCGGCCCTCAGACAAAATTTTGTGATCGCAACTCCTCCTAGACGGTTCAACCGATTTTAATGAAATTTTCAGGATAAATTTGTCTAGTGCCCAAGATGGTCATGTGGTTTTGGTTTTTTCCAGTGATGCCAACTTTCCGAGAAAAAAATTACTAAAGTTTTTAAAAATTCATTGTGGCTACATTATTTATCCGATTTTGATCAAATTTTCAGGAAAGATTCCCCTAGTACCCGCATACATTACGTAATTTTAATATAATACAGTGTTGCCAACTTTCCGAGAAAAAAATTACTAAAGTTTTTAAAAATTTATTACGGCCATGTTGTTTAACTGATTTTGTTCAAATTTTCACAAAAGATTCTTCTGGTATCCATATAAATTAAATAATTTCAACAAAGTACAGTGTTGCCAACTTTCTGAGAAAAAAATTACTAAAATTTTTAAAAATTTATTGCGGCCATGTTGTTTAACCGATTTTGTTCAAATTTTCACAAAAGATTCTTCTGGTATCCATATAAATTAGATAATTTTAACAAAGTACAGTGTTGCCAACTTTCTGAGAAAAAAATTACTAAAATTTTTAAAAATTTATTACGGCCATGTTGTTTAACCGATTTATGTGATAATGTCAAAGTAGTCTATATATGGGTTTATCCATATACTTTTAATCTTGTTATATATGCAGTAATATGGTGATTCGGAAACAGCCACCGAGGTGGAAGTATCCGAAAAAACGCTAAAATTTAAAATCTCCACCACGGAGGGCACGCTGACATCAGGTAGGAAAAGTTACCCGGGTTCGGGTAAGGGAAGCAGAGAAAAAGCGCAACAGTTGAATTATGTAGAGGTCGATCGGGCTGTACAGGCTGAGAAACGACGCATCCTATCCGGGGCGCACAGCTTCGATCAACGTGCACTCGACGAACACACGCGTCGCTATTTTATGGGCGGCGGACGAAGAATTTCGCACGACGAACACGGATTGCGACACGCGGCCGACGTTATTGACGAATCGGCCGCATTGGAACGGCTACGTGCGAAACGAAATTCATCTCATGCCGTGATCAGTCATATGAATGTGAATGTGAATGTATGTATTGTGACAGTAGTAGGCCGTGTGAAAAAAATGAAAAAAATAGTGAAGCGAGTAAACAAAATATTGTTTTGACAGATCGCGCGATGGACGAAGTCGAACGTAATACACCACGCGAACCATCCATTGAGAATGCGCAGGGATCGGGCGACGACACGTGCAAACCATCATTGGAATGTGAGGAAACTGCGCAAGATGGCGATGCCGGCGATATGACACTTGACAGCCGAAGTTTCGAAGGTGATCAAAAATCAACCGACGAACAAATATCGCCGAATAATGGTAACCGATCATTTTTATCATTTATATATTGTTTTGACAGATCGCGCGATGGACGAAGTCGAACGTAATACACCACGAGAACCATCCATTGAGAATGTGCAAGGATCGGGCGACGACAAGTGCAAACCATCATTGGAATGTGAGGAAACTGCGCAAGATGGCGATGCCGGCGATATGACACTTGACAGCCGAAGTTTCGAAGGTGATCAAAAATCAACCGACGAACAAATATCGCCGAATAATGGTAACCGATCATTTTTATCATTTATATATTGTTTTGACAGATCGCGCGATGGACGAAGTCGAACGTAATACACCACGAGAACCATCCATTGAGAATGTGCAAGGATCGGGCGACGACAAGTGCAAACCATCATTGGAATGTGAGGAAACTGCGCAAGATGGCGATGCCGGCGATATGACACTTGACAGCCGAAGTTTCGAAGGTGATCAAAAATCAACCGACGAACAAATATCGCCGAATAATGGTAACCGATCATTTTTATCATTTATATATTGTTTTGACAGATCGCGCGATGGACGAAGTCGAACGTAATACACCACGAGAACCATCCATTGAGAATGTGCAAGGATCGGGCGACGACAAGTGCAAACCATCATTGGAATGTGAGGAAACTGCGCAAGATGGCGATGCCGGCGATATGACACTTGACAGCCGAAGTTTCGAAGGTGATCAAAAATCAACCGACGAACAAATATCGCCGAATAATGGTAACCGATCAATTTTATCGCTTCTGAAACAATTCACCGATCGTTTGGGGCTGTGTATCCGTAATCTGCTATCGTTGAACGGCACTAGAATGACTTTACCCATACGATATCGCTACGATGACGATAGACGTGCAAGTACACTGCCCAAGGTGTCGAAACTGGGCAGTGGCAACAAGAAATGTTGGCTTCAACGTCTCACTATGGGAAAATATCGCGCGGCGAACAGCTTGGACAGATTCCCCCCATCGTCACCGGTGAAGAATGCCAACTCGACTCGGGTAAATGTTGGTACGTCGACAACTACAGCCGCCTCTCCGTCCTGCAGCAATTCGCGCAGAGATCATGTATAATTATTTTTTTTTTGTCTTTCAAATTGTATGTATTGACTTTTGATTTTCACAAATAAATATCAAATTTTCTATTTAACATTGTTTGGTTTGCGTTTATAAATTTTCTAAGAGCATACTTTACAACGATAAATTTATTTTAATAGTTTATTTTAATAGTTTAAGGGGTTACCGTTAGTCGGGATCGTAGTTTTGAGGTTATTTTTGACAATTAATTTCTTCGAAAATATACATTCTATTAAAACAACAATTAGTACGTTTAGAAGCTTTATTCATGTACTTTATTTTCCAATTTTTATGTTTAAAAATGTTGAATAATCGTCATTCTCCGGGAGCGCCTTTCAGCAGAAGGGGGGTGTGCGGTGGACAGGATAACTCGAAAACCGCTTATCCGAAACAAATGAAACCAATTGAACTCAATAATACATTGAATAAACTTGCCCTTGAACGAAGGAAATTAATTTATATTTGCTTGTAAACAAAGCAGCGACCGTCTGAACTAAACGACTTTTTTTTTGGCTCTTTCAATGTGCCTAAAAAATATTTATTTTGATCAGAAATAAAAATCCATTGTTCAAGGGCAAGACAATTTTATCAGCTACAATTTTCCAAAGTTTTTCGGAGAAAAACGGCTTTAAAGTTTTGGAATGAAATAAAATGTATTTAACATTCATATCGACTTGTAACTTTGACATCGTAAATTTTAACTTCTCTGTTAATTAATTATAAGATTTTCTGTGTATATTTTCTTGTAAACAATGCTCTTTTTACTACTTTGACTGCAAGGAAAAAGTAGTATAGCGTTTGGTACGGTGTCTGTAACATTTTCAAAAAAAAAAAAAAAAAAATTGTATAGAAATCTTTCATATAGCCTGTAGATGACGAATCTAAACTTAGTTTATGTGGGTGTATGGATGTGCGTCGTCAGCTCGCTCGCTCGGTCGTAAGTCAAAATTTTGTGGCCGCAACTCCTCCTAGACGGTTCAACCGATTTTAATGAAATTTTCAGGATAAATTTGACTAGTGCCCAAGATTGTCATGTGATTTTGTTTGTTTCCTGTTATGCCAACTTTCCGAGAAAAAAATTACTAAAGTTTTTTAAAATTCATATTGGCTACGTTATTTATCCGATTTTGATCAAATTTTTAGAAAAGATTTCCCTAATGCTCCCATTAATTACATAATTTTATTAATATTCAGTGTTGCCAACTTTCCGAGAAAAAAATTACTAAAGTTTTAGAAATTTTATTATGGCCATGTTATTTAACCGATTTTACTCAAATTTTTACAAAAGATTCTCCTAGTATTCA
The DNA here is from genome assembly GCA_963966155.1 of Clivina fossor. Classification (NCBI taxonomy): domain Eukaryota; kingdom Metazoa; phylum Arthropoda; class Insecta; order Coleoptera; family Carabidae; genus Clivina; species Clivina fossor. Next base: position 82,472,865 of record OZ014550.1, read on the forward strand.
TATAATTTATGTAATTTTAACAAAATACAGTGTTGCCAACTTTCCGAGAAAAAAATTAGTAAAATTTTTAAAAATTTATTTTGACCATTATATTTAACCGATTTTAATCAAATTTTCATAAAAGATTTTCTTAGTGCCTAAATAAATTATGCAATTTTAACAAAATACAGTGTTGCCAACTTATCGAAAAAAAAAATCACAAAATTTTTTTAAACTCATTGTGGCTACATTATTTATTCAATTTTGATCAAATTTTCAGAAAAGTATCTCCTAGTGCCCACATAAATTATAATATTATTAAAATACAGTGTTGCCAACTTTCCGAGAAATGTCAAAGTAGTCTATATATGGGTTTACCCATATACTTCTAATCTTGTTAAAAAGAAAATTGAGCAAAGTAAACATTTAAAAAACAAAAATAATATAAAATTTTATTTTATTCAATTTAATAAGAGATAATAAAAATACAAAACGTAGATAATCACAAATTATATTTTGTTTCTTAAATGATTATTCTTAATTTGAAATTCCCGCAACATCTGTTTGCATTATTTTCTATCTCTTAAATGAGGCTTCACCTTATTTCCAATTCACAAAATGTGTTCCTAGTTTCGATCTGTTTATTGATATTCGTTCGAACAAGTGAGATTTACTCTTTTGATGGCATGGCGCAATTAGAAACAAAAGTCGTGCCATCTTTTAGAAAAAAAAGAAAATTTCAAAAAATTAAAAAAAAAAAATTAAAGACTGGAACCCAAAACAACGCAACTTCGAAAATCTAACGACGCACAGTGAAAATTAGTACTAATTCAGCAGCGACGCAACTTCGAAAAAACGCAAAACGAAACGACGCAAAGCGAGGTATTGGTGTATTTAACATTTTATCGAAAAATCCTCAAACATGTTGATTTTGTTTTTAAAAGAGACTTCTCGACAAAAAATAATCAGTTTTTGTTTTTGCGTTATGTTGTTATCAGAATTTTTTTTATAACTGAGTTTGATAGATAATTTCATTAGCTAAACGGCAGTACAAAAGAGAACATACAATTTTTTGAAAAAAAAAAACATAAATGTATAATGCAAATATACATACGTAAAATCAATTTGCACATTTGTAATATTTTTTCACTATTTTTTAAACTTAATTTGTAATTTCATACGGATTACATTATCATTTTTTTAATGACTGATTTCGATATACTTTTAGCTACCTGGCAGTACAAGCATACTGGCACCTTACATAACAATAGTTTTAAGAAAAAAAAATGTATATATATATATATATATATATATATATATATATATATATATATATATATATATATATATATACTTATATATAATGGAAAGGTCGACTTTATAGTAACAGATATGTTTGTAGTATATTTTTATATATATATATATATATATATATATATATATATATATAGTATATATTGTCATGTAAGGTACCAATATTTTTGTACCGCCATGTAACTAAAAAAATATATCGAAATCAGTCATAAAAACTGATAATAACGCAAAAATATAATAATAACAAAAAAAAATATTTTTTTTTCAGAAAATGTTTTCTAAAAAAAAAAAAAAAAATTGACGTGTCCGAGCGATTTTCTTAAAAGCATTATATAACGTAATTAAAAGAAGTTCTAACTTTTTGTTTATTAAGTATAATCCCATGCATGGAGATTTTAAGAACCATAAGAAATATAACTGCGACATTGTACTACCGAAATCTATCATTTATAAGCAAAAATTTTTAAGTTTGATGGGAAAATATCTTTATATTTCTGTCTATTATTTTGCAGTTATGAATAATAACATAGTAATATATAGCTTACAATCACACTTTGCTGAAACATCGTACTCAAATTGTTGCAGATTTATAAATGAAAAAACATATATTTTTAATATGATAATATATGGATTGAAAGCTTGTGCTTTATAATTATTTATTTTTATTTATAAATTTTTTATTTAAAACATTCTTAAAAAATTGTGATTTTTGTTAAAAAGCTATTTGCAATGTACAGATTATAATTTTAAAATCGATATATTTTAATTTAATTCCTAAACTTTTATAAAATTTCTGAAAAAATTATAAATACATATTTAATAATTAATATATGTATTTAACATATTTAGTGTATTTTTTTATTTATTTTAATCGAATTGGGAATGAATTTGTAATTTTTATTTATATAATGTTAACTAAAAAATTCATATCTAAATTTAAAATTTGTATTTTCTATAGATTTTTGTTTTTATTAATTTATATTTAACCATATAAGTTCAAAAATAATTTTATAATATTTAAGAAAAAGTTTATTAATATTGCAAAAGATGCTTCAAATAACCAGCTTAAAACATTATAATAAATTATTAGAAATATGTAAATGAATTTTTGTATAAAATTTATGTATAAATAAACTTTTTATATATATATATATATATATATATATATATATATATATATTTAAATGAAATAAACTCGTTAATTAAACTATTAGTATAAAATAAAAACTTATATTTAAATCTGTGTCAGTATTAAATATGTACCTGAAAAAAAACCCATGTATTAAAATTTTTGTAATTAGTAAATGTAGTGTTAATAAATAAAATTACTTTATATGGAAACTAATGAAACATTTTGAATTCCTACTTATAAAAATAAAAAAAAAATATAAAATATCCTTTTAATATGTGGGCGAACATCTAGAAAAAATAAAGGCGTTATCATTTGCCAAATAATACCCAAAATAAAATAAAAATATTTTTTTTAGATCTAACACTACGCAGTAATATATTTAGCCCACGCAAGAGTTTCGTAGCAAAAAATTTATTAAGTGAAACAGTTGATTTTATGATTAGTTAAAAATTTTATCGAAAGTTGTAATAATAAATTTATTTAAAAAATGTGTGTTACGTATAAAACACATTTCGTCGAAAAGAAAGAATGTGATATATTTCTGTTATGGTAGTTTCTAAAATTACGCGTATTAATTCATAGACATGGCTGGTGATTTTCTGTTCCACAAATTAAATGGAACGTTCATAAAACAATATAGATTAAACGAATTGTCCGCATTGCCCGTATATTGCTAATAACTCTTGTTTATTAGTTCAATCAGAAATACACGAGTACAAGACAGATTACAGTAGATGCATGCATATTCTAATTATTTTATTGCTACTTTTTTATTTGAAGATATACAATGTCGGTTAAATTAGACAAAACGCTCGTCTCTTAATAAAATTGATGTAATTTTCAATTTTGAAATATGTATTTATTGACATTAGTAACAAAAGTCTTAGGCCCAATTTCATAATCAGATTTACTTTAAGACTTTAACTAAAGTGATTTTATTACTTTATCTTTAATTTAAAGTTGATGATTTTCATAATTTTAAGCTATTATAAAGGATGTTGGTACCTATAACTTCACAATACAACTATCAATGTGCTTGCTAATATAACCTAAAAAAAATATTTTGTCATTATTTTTTATTACTAGCATTATAATTTGCTTAATTAAAATAATGACTTCAAAAGACGTAGTAGTTAGAGTGGTATGATTGAGAGTGTTTTGCGTGAGCAAAAGTTTCCAAGTAATAGCAATAGAAGAGCATGTATGAGAGGTATTATGAATGTGGATAAAGTTAAAATTGCTTGTCTGGATAGGGATGTTTGGAGGAAACTGAAGTCGGGATAGTGGAAAGAGTTTGTGCCACATCCTTTTGGGTACATGGCGTGATTGTGTATGTATGTGTTTATGTAAAAGAAAGAATTAGAGGTATAAATTTTTCGAAAGACCAAGAACTGTTTATAATAAATATAATTTTCGAATTTGAAAATATTGTAGAATCCAAAGTCTCCGGTAACCGAGCATGTTTAAGTGTCAAGTACTGCCGAAACACTTAACATCTGTCTTTAAAGTTTCAAATTATTTAAAAAAGGCTATTTTGACGTTTTAAAAATAATTCTTTTTATGCTTGACGTTACTGACCTTTATATTTCATATAATTTTAATTAAAAAACGGTTTTAACAATTGACAGTTGTCATTAAAGCTGTCAAATTAGTTAAAGACGCTATTTTATAACATTTTATATTATTTTGAAACTTTATAGGGGATGCGGTCTGAAAGTGCACGTGACATTTTAGAAGAATGTTTAACTGATTCAAAGTTTTCAAGTATTGTTACATATACGCTAGTTAAATTTATTGCATAAATAAATTTTATTCTTCTATTAAATAACTTTAAAAACAAATATATATTTGTATTTCAACAATTTATTATTAATAATAATACTTATTTTTTTAATAGTATTTCGTTAAATTTATTTATCTGTATAATACGGAAATCTATAAACTAATAGTATATTATTTTACGAAAAGTAGAATGCGATCTTTATTGTGTTGAGCTCAAATACTTGCGGCCGAGGCATTACCGAGACCAAGCAATCTGAGCAAAACACGAAAAAATAGTTGTTCTACTCCGAGTGATGTATACTATTTCTTTCAAGTTTTTGAAACTAAACTAAACTAAAAATAAATACAAGCACATGTGTAAACCCATATATAGACTTCTTTGACATCATCTCATAAGTACTGAAAAATGAAAATAAAATAATTTTTTACTCAACACTATGTTTTAGTAAAATTATATAATATGTGGTCACTAGCAAAATCTTTTGTGAGGGTTTGGTTAATTAAATTTTTTTTAAAAATTTAGTTTTTTTCTCGGAAAATTGGCAACATTGAATTTTGCTAAAATTATATAATTTATATGGGTACTAAGAAAATTTTTGTGAAAATTTGGTTAATCTCAGATAAATAATATATTAATAATAATTTTCAAAAATTTAGAATTTTTTTCTCGGAAAATTGACAACATTGTATTTTAGGAAAGTTACCTATATAATCACGGATAAATAATGTAGCTTTATCAAATTTTTTAAAAATTTATCTCTCGAAAAGTGTATTTTAGTAAAATAATATAATTTATGCGGACACTAAGAAAATCTTGTAAAAATTTGGTTAGTCCCGGATAAACAATGTATAAACATTATAATTTTTTTTAATTTTATTTATTTTTACCACTTTGACTGAAAGAAAAATTGGTATATTTCTCTGTACGGTGTCTGTAATATTTTCAAAAACTAATATATATATATATATATATATATATATATATATATATATATATATATATATATATATATATACAGGTGTTTCATTGGTAAACGGAAATACTTAAACGGTGAATAGAGGTCACCGAGGCGGTTCTAGAAATACCCCATTTATTGGACCTGACGGTCTTTGTAATCGAGATACAGGGTGTTTTATCGATTTTGCTTGTTTCTTCCTGAGGTCATAACTCTCGAACCACCCCGTATATTTTTTTTGATATTTGGTACACATGTTTTTCATTCAGAGCCCAAATGAGCCACTTACTATTTACAAGAAAAATCCAGGTCCGGATTAACAAAAAAATAGATAGCAATTGTGACCTTGAAACAACACCCTGTATATTAAAATTTTCAAAATCCGTTTGCATATTTGGAAAGAGCACAAAAAACTAAATTAAAATGTGCACTTTAAATTTTTCCGCAGAAAATTTAACTATTCACATTTTGAACTTAAAGTAAAATTTTTAAGAACTTAGAGCCAAAAAAATAGTTATTAACTTTTAATAATAAATTATAAAACTTTTGAATCCATACTCATTTTAAAATTATTGAATAATTATTAAATACATTGGTTTCTAATTTTATAGTTAAAAAAAATAATAAAAAAATGAAAAATAGTAAAAAAAAAATAAAAAAAAATAAAAATAAAAACCAATGTATTTAATAGTTATTCAATAATTTTAAAATGAGTATGGATTCAAACGTTTTATAATTTATTATTAAAAGTTAATAATAACTATTTTTTTGGCTTTAAGTTCTTAAAAATTTTACTTTAAGTTTAAAATGTGAATAGTTAAATTTTCTGCGGAAAAATTTAAATTGCACATTTTAATTTAGTTTTTTGTGCTCTTTCCAAATATGCAAACGGATTTTGAAAATTTTAATATACAGGGTGTTGTTTCAAGGTCACAATTGCTATCTATTTTTTTGTTAATCCGGACCTGGATTTTTCTTGTAAATAGTAAGTGGCTCATTTGGGCTCTGAATAAAAAACATGTGTACCAAATATCAAAAAAATATACGGGGTGGTTCGCGAGTTATGACCTCAGGAAGAAATAAGCAAAATCGATAAAACACCCTGTATCTCGATTACAAAGACCGTCAGGTCCAATAAATGGGGTATTTCTAGAACCGCCTCGGTGACCTCTATTCACCGTTTAAGTATTTCCGCTTACCAATGAATCACCCTGTATATATATATATATATATATATATATATATATATATATAAATTATTCATATAGCCTCTAGATGAAGAATTTGAAATTAATTTATGCAGGTGTATGGATGTACTTCATTCGCTCGCTCGTTCGCTCAGTTGTCCAAATTTTGTGATCACAACTCCTCTTAATCGTTCAGTCTATTTGCACCAAATTTTAGTACCCAAGATGAACATATGGATTTATTTTTACTGCATTAGTGATTAATCTAATTCTTCGAGAAAAAATTAGTAAATTTTTAATGTTTATTTTATCTGAAATTAATTAAATTTTCACAAAAATTTCTCTAGTGGCAAAAAAATTGTTAAAAAATAAAAAAAAATTAAAATTGTTTTCAGACAAAGCAGGGCGGAATCCCAAAATATAAAAATGAAATTCTTAAATTTTTTGCCAATTACACCTATAGTGAACTCAATCCGGGGTCACACTGTATAAATTATATAATTTTTTTAATATTTTATTTTTTATATATTATTTATTTTATATTAATCAAATTTTCCGGTTAGTTTTTTTTAGATTTCTATAATAATTATATAATTTTATTTTTGCATAGAGTTGCCAACTTTTAAAAAATATTAATATTTTAATAAATTAAATATTTAAATAACAATTTGTGATTTATTAGGAAAACTTAAACCTAATTCTCAGTAATTTTATACATACTATTTCGGAACTGTACACCCGGACACACTACAAGTTTGTATAGTCACAAATATCATACATTCTCCAATGAATTTTTTTAAATAATAATATTGGGTCGTAGCATGTACCAAGTTAATCGCGCAACTAACTTAGTACATCCTACGACCCATAGTTTTTAACCAAACTCGGTTTAAATTAATGGTATGTATATAGATTTGTGTGATTTGTGTATAAACTAAGTCCACATTGCGTACCTATATCTCGAATAGTTTTAAATTGTTCGCAAACTGTTTTGATAGTGGATTGAAGCCAAAGCTGAGTTAAATATTTTTTAAAAGTACTTATATAAAATGTAAGTACTTAGAGTACTAAGTACCAATACTATTGTAAGTACTTAAACACTTTCTGCGAACAAAAAAGGACTAAAGTGATACATACATATCAAACAAATGTCAAACTAAAATCAATTGAGTTAATAGAATTATAGTTATACCTATCTCGCTCATTTTAATTAGCGTCTAATCAAACAAAAATATGTATACTTATTAATTTAGCATACGTGTTTGAACAAATGTAACCATTATTTTTTTTTTACACACAAATGGACTCGGTAGCAAAGACCATCAATCCAGTAGATGCTTTGATAAAGTGTATTTGGACGATACAGAGACATTACAAACATCCATGCCCCAAACGGGATTCTAACAATATTAGTCCAGTATTTAACTTGTCATAAAAAAAATAACTAATAAAAACACATATAGTTTTCATCTAGCATTCGTTAACAATATAAAAAAATTTTATTTAAGATTTAACCGACACAATTAGAATGATATTTTCTAATGCTTTCTACAAAAAATTATAAAAGAAATGTATTACATTCTTAATAAATATTTATATAAAATGTACATGATGTATGCTTATAGAAAGCTAAGCACACGTTAACAAATAGACTCGCGTCATAAATTTTCTTATTATTATTATTTATTTTTTCAAAATCATAAGTGATATTAGTAAAGAAAATAAATTGTTTACAGTTTATATGTGTTTTACATATAATTGTAAGATTTAACGTAAAAGAACTAGTCGAGTTACTACACAAGAAGCAGAGAAGCAGAAACGTAAATTTATGATCAAATAAAAAATTTAATTAAAAAAAAACATTAAATAAAAAATATTATTTTTGTGTTTTTTTATATTTTTAGTTGCTTATTTTGTATTATTATTCCAAATAAACATAAATTTATTTACATTTTTTTTTAACATTCTGATTAATTTCAAAACGGCTATCTCGGAGAAATAAATATTTTCTTTTCAGCATTAATATATTTTTGTAATTTGTATTTTTATACCTTATTATTTCAGTGACAAAATGCATCATTCTCCGGGCAAAACGTTTGTGGAGCTTCTATTGTTTTTTAATTATTTGTCTGACAGTGCACGTGATATTTTAGAATAATGCAGTGGCGGATCCACGGGGGGGATGGGGGGCCATGCCCCCCCTTGGGCCTAAGAACATAATACAAAATACATACAAATATATATTCCACACAACAATTATTATTAACCCACCTTGCATACAGCTATGCATATAAGGTGGGATAATAATTTTTTTGTAGGCTTAAAACTTCTTAAAAATTATTTACCTTTATCCTAAAAAAAAAGGCAAATTGGCCCCCCCTTGACAGTTTTCTAGATCCGCCCCTAGAATAATGTTTAACTAGATTAAATTTATTTATTTTTATAATGTGGAATTCTATAAAATAATAGTATGTATATTATTTTACAAGGAGTAGAAAGCGATCTTTATTGTGTTGAGCTCAGATACTTGCAGACTCGCGTCAAAAGTTTTATTTTTTTTTTCAAAAACATAAGTGATATTAGTAAAAAAATTAAAAGTAAAAGTAAATAAAAATAATAAAACTGTACAGTAAATTTAACTATTAATAACACTGATTAATAATGGTAAGTAGCATAGTTTTATGTTATTGTAAATTACATTTGTTCAGAAAACTTAACATATTTATGTAAAAATAAACGTTCTAGGGGCGTCGGAAGAAAATTAAAATTTCGACTTCATTAAGGACATTTGTTAATTCATGAATAACATAATACTAAAAAGAATATATTCTATAATAATACTGTATACTCTTTAATAATACTAACAATAAGAAATATTCGAAATTTTTCAGCAATGCGTAGGACATAGAAACAAAACGATTATCATAGTAAATGGTGCGTTCGATTATACTTGTAGCACAATTTTTTTAACTATCTGAGAATATTACGATAATTACGAAATAATTGACACGGATTCAGGTTTCATGGTTAAACGATGAGTAAAATATTAGAGATGTAGGTCACAGAATTAATAAAATCAAAACACAAAATTCCACCTCATGTAAAATGTATCACCACCATTGGCGCAAATTTTGTAATAATCTCGAAATAATATGTGATTCACAATCGACTATAGCAACAGCAGTATGTGACAGCAACGCAGCATGACTTTTCGGTGATTTTTCTTAGCGTTTGAATGCCACAGGGCTTTTAGCGAAAGTGAGTTACAACATACGGTAAAATAATGTCATAGAAATTCCATTCCAATAGCCCAACCTGTACTGTGCGCTCTGTGCTATGTTGTACTGCGTCGAATAATGGAGATTTTCTTTATATTATAGGTAGGTACATATAGCCGGCATATATGCATTTAAGTCGTAATTTTTTAATTGAATTTTATAACAGTGTGCTTATTTTAACATATATATATATATATATATATATATATATATATATATATATATATATATATATTATTTTAGTTTCTTAACAGAATAATTTTATTTCAGAAAAGTGTATTTATATATAATATTTTTGAGAATTAGAACAATTGCTGTCTTTTATTATTTTTTCTAATATTTTTGTGTGTTGCATTTTTTTAAATTTTCTAATTGCAGTAAAATAATATATTATAAATCAACACAAATTTCAAATCAAAATTGTAGTTTTTAATTGTTACTTTTTTAATGGAAAACAAATAATTTATATTTAAATTTTATCAAAATATTTGTTATAAAATACAAAATATGTCGTTAATTTATTTTGAACTAAATTTTTGAATAAACTGCGAAGATATTTTATACTAGAAATTTAACGTACACCGTAAAAAAGAAAATAAAAATTTACACCAACAACAATTTAAAATTACAGTTAAAAATGTAAAAATATTAACTGTAATGTAATTTTACTACTTATTTTTAATACAATATCAGTTTAAAAATATATCTTACATTGCATCATTTAATTTCTCTAATTGTCAAATGTTTGTATATATGTATGTATGTATGTATGTATGTATGTATGTATGTTTCTCCAGCATCTCCTCCTAAACCCCTGAACTGATTTTGATGGAAGTGGTGTTAATTTAATTGGTTTATTTCCTATTTAAGAATAGGCAAGCTTCATCTTTCTACGATTTTATCTTGGTTCTCAAAAATTTGAAAAATTATGTTTATAATGCAAATGTCAAATGACAGCTGTGTGAAGTTATGTACACCACTGATAGAAGTGTTGCTTTTGAGTAATATATAATAGTGCAATTGATATTTTATTATTATCATTATTTGTTTATTTATTTATTTTTATTATGTTAATATGTTTAATTACTATTTTCTACTTCAAACGTGATCCTTTAAGGGTCACGGGTTTCCTAGTTACTGTATTATTTCACATTTATTTCACATGTAGTAAAGTTAAAGTCATTTGTTTTTTTCAATAATTCAGATCTGAATTAAATTACTAGTTTTTGTTACATAATTTAATTATATGGAAATATCTCCAGTAAAGTCAAATACAAATTAACTTAAAATATTATTTTTGATTTTTGAATAAAATTAGTATTATTTTCTAGATACATGGTATTTGCAATATATATATTTATATGGTACCCCGACATAAGCGCTCGCGACATAAGCGCCCCGAAATAAACGCTACCGACAATTGCGCTACCCACAACTGCGCTTCCCGACAAAAGCGCTCCAGATAATAAAAATTTAGTATTTTTGGGTTATGGTTAAAAATATAATTATAAATATTATTTTGAATTACTATTTATTTTTTATCAGCAAAGTAGATGATATGTAAATAATATTGTAAGTATTATTATTATTAGAATTATTTGTTTCATATATACTTATGTTAAAGTGACCAGATGTTTTACATTGGGATGTGGTACAGATAAAAACACATATTGCACAAAACCGTAAAATTAATCATACATAAAATTAATATACAACCACAATATTAAAAAAAAAGATAACGCTAGTTCGCTATTATAACATAATTAGTAAGGGCGCGCGTTTATTTGAAAATTCCAAAACATGTCTGTATTATATAAACATCTTTGTATTTACACAAAAAACAAAATATTGTCCAAAGTGGGACATTTTGTGGGACAAGAAACCCAACTGTGGGACGTCTGATCACCTTAACCTATGTATGTATATATAAAAAATATAAAAATTTAAAATTATGGCATTAAAGTATTTTGTTTGTTAGGAATAAAAGTCAAAAATATATTTCATAAAATTATTTAATTTGTCAAAAATCATATTAATTAAACGAATAAAATAAAACATCATACGATAATAAAAGTTATAATTATAAATTTAGAAAATGTACTCTTAACTAGTGTCACAAAAATAATATATAAGCACACATTTTTTTATTTTTAATATAAAGAGCGCTTTTGTCAGGAAGCGCTTTTGTCATGTAGCGCAAATGTCGGTAGCGTTTATGTCGGGGCGCTTATATCGGGGCGCTTATATCGGGGCGCCTAGGTCGGGGCGCTTTTGACGGGACACCATATATATATATATATATATATATATATATATATATAAATTTTTGTGGAATAACAGCACTCTCTTATAGCTTTTGGTAAATGAAACACAATTGAAATACTAATCTAAGCTTTCGATATATATTATATCTTCATCAGGGAGCTACATAGCATAAAGTAACCATTATACGAAATAATTATAACATAACAATTGAAAATTTATATAGTTTTCGAAATAATAAATTTAATATTTGATTAAAAACATTTGGTTTAAAAAGATTGTTCACAATGTTTACACGTCCAACATTTTGTAAACAGTTTTGTTTTCGTAACTATGACGTTTGTTGTTAGGCAGGAAAGATATTAAAAATTGTAATTTACATGAAATATGAATTTAGATCGACATTAATATTCAAAGTCAACTCAAGTTTCAGATGAAATAAGTATTAACATTGCAATACGTCATTGTAACGTACAAACTAAAATTATTATTTATTGTAATTAAAAATTGTAAAATGAAAATAATGTTATATCACATTAATGCTAGATAATGAAATTGCCAAAAAACCTAATGTAATTAAACAGAATATGCATTAGAAAGGTCTGGTTGTTGTTTCTGACATATTTCAGTAATATTGCAGTAAATATGACTGAGATTTTCAACGTCGGATCTTTTGTTCATGGTGTGGTTTAAAACTATGTGTATATGAAACATTTCTAGAAATTCCCGTTTATAAAAAAAAAATTTATGTCTAAAATTTTAACCAAATCAAAATTCAAGGTGCGTCACAATTTGTGACAATGTTCTGATAAAGCTATAGCTTGTGGTTTAAGTCGTAAGTCACTTGTATGTGATAAATTCTGTTTTATAGTGATCGAGATGTTTGACCTACCTATGCATACCTCACAAGACTTGTATGGAATATGGTAAATATTATTTGTTTTCGCAAGATATGGATCCTTTCCTTTAATTTTAGTAAACAGATTAATCACGGTTACCAGATTAATCTCGATTAACTGATTAATCGCGGTTAACAAGTTAATCGAGGTTTGTTATCACGGTTAACCGGATACTGTTTTCGAAATTTTTTGACAGCACTACTAAATAGTGTAAATATAGGTACATTATTAATTTATTTCTATACAACTTCGAAAATATTTCGGCAAAAAATTAAAAATTACATTAATTTTTATGTAATATACAAAAATTGTACTTTTACTTTAAAAATATTTTAATTTTATTATTAATAGTTATGTATTTTTCAGTTATATTTTTACTGTGTATCTTATATATAGGGTAAAGTAAAATTTAAAACTGGTTTAACAACTCAAGAATTAATTTTGCATAAATATTAAAAATATTAGAATTTATCTCTCAGTATTTACAATTTTTTATTACTGTTAGTTTTCGAAATATACCTAGTAAAAAAGTAGAAATTTATGTGCAATATGAGTCAAATATATCATAATTGTATTTTTTCTGTATTAAAAAATTATTAATATTTTTATGTTTTTATATTTTTATAAAAATCAAAAACGTGTAACATAATATTATTGTCAGATTTACTAAACGAATATTTTGCTTTATAATTTTGGTTATATTTGATTTGATATTTATGTTCATATTTTTAAATTTAAATAAAAATATTAAATTTAATATATATATATATATATATATATATATATATATATATACATATATATATTTTTAATTTTTAAATATTACAAAAACAATTAAATCTACTTTGGTTCTATCATAAAATCGCCGTATATGAATGTAATTCTTGAAAAACAAGCAATTAAATAGTACATAAGATGATATCAAATCCCATACGCTTTCTGCCTCGATAAGGAAATTAAGTATTAAATATATTTTGAATCCGACAAAAGTAAAAGCAAATGCATTATTGTAGTACGAGTAGTCGACAAATAACGATAGCATTATAATAAGAAATGCATTTAGAAATTTCATGTTTGGATTAAATCATAGGAAGAATTTTTTTTTTAATAAAGTAAAAAGGCTTATGTTTTGTAAATCTGTATTTATTATTATAATAAATTCATGTATTTAATTCAATCTAATCTATGACTACATACTAAAATTTGTTATGTTTAATTTAATTAAAACAGTAAAAAAAAATTTTATAATTAAAAAGAATAATATTATATGTTGAGATAATAATATAGTTGTTGAAAGCAAATGAGAAAGTCAAATCATGATTTTTGGCGATCTGACTAGTTTGCTAACTGTAGAAAGCAGTCTGTTTTTAAAATAGTTTATTGGTTTTGTATTTAACGCATAAAATTAAATCAAAATTTTGTTTCAATATTACAAAAAATATTGTAGAAGTAAACACGAATTAAATTTGTAAGTATACGTATATTGATATATTATTACATAATTAATAATGTAATATGATATGAGAAATTATTAAATAATAAATTGACATCGTACAGTTTTTATTAAATAAAACTTAAAAAATTAAACAATAAATTTACTGATTTTAAAATGAAATAACTTTAGGTTATAGTTATGTATTAATTAATTAATAACCGACGTTTCGACGACCTCCAAGTATGTTTTTATCAGGGAAAAATAATACAAATGACATATACAATAAATAAATAGAACATAGAAACAAGTTACTAGACGTAACAAAATAAGTAACTAAAATAAAATTGTATAAAATTTTAATTAAAGGAAGCGAACTTTTATTTAAATGCAGTGATTGATGTTATCTTTTTTCTTTATAAATTTCTATTGCTTCCCTTATCAATCCGCTGCTAATATTGATTGGTCTGGCAATTATGAATGATTTTAGATAGATATGAGGCTCTTGTGGGCGGTCCAGGTAGTCGTGCCTCCCCTCCCTTAAATATACTCTGACCCCCAACTGGTCACCCGAATATTTTTTCAATTGGATTACGGATTAAATCACTGGTGATCTGCATTTTTTTTTTCAAAATTATTGTTTTTTTTTCTTCTACTATACATAAGTATTTACTTGTTACTTACAAAAAAAAGGAAATTTTTTTCTCTAAAAAAAATTGAAAATGATATAAGAACGTGAATGTCAATGTAAGTGACATTAGTATTAGTAAAAATCATCGCTAATTTAATAGATTGTAATGAAATGATAAATGGATACATTTTTCACTTTAAATAAAAATTCTAGAATACGATTACTACTTAGAAGGTATTTGTTAATGTAAGATCATTCTGCAATGAATCAGAAGTAAGAACTAGTAAAAATAGCCCCGTCACTAATTTTTTCACATTATTCATTCATAAAAATTACCTTTAACGATAGGTTACGTAAGTAATTTAGGTAACTAATAAATATTGCTAACTTTTTTCAGTTGATATTATTAAAAAGAGGAAGCAATATAAACTACTAGGTTAATCACAAATAAAATCTTCTATATTTACACTAATAACAAAGTTAGTTTTGATATTGAAGCAACGAGCAACTAAGGGGTTCATTAATGTCTAATATAATAAAAGAATTTATCTGCGCAATAAGTTTTAAAACTATACTAATTAATACCATTTAATATATAATCTTAACTTATTATTTATTCAATGTTAATAATATGTAACACAGTAAAAAATCTTTCAGAATTCATTATATTAAAATAACTGCTTTAGGTTAAAAGTTCTGTATTAATATATATTTAAAATCGACGTTTCGGCGAAACTCAATGTCAGTCTTCATCAGGATAAATGATATACAGTCAAACCCGTTTTTGTGCGGTAGATAGGGACCGTATAAAAAAACCGCACAAAAAAAATATTGGGAAATTTCATAAATACTTATAACAAATAATTTTTTACAACATATTAGGGAAAAAAAATTTTATGCGGTGAATAGGGACCGCATAAAAAAAGTCGCACTTATAAAATATGTAAAAAATTTACGAAATATGTAGTGGGAAAATGTTTAAAACAAAACAAATAATTAAATTACACATTTACCTTTAATCTCACTATAAAATTACAGTCAAATCTGTTTTTGTGCATTGCGGAAAATGGGACCGAATAAAATATTGGGAAACAAATAATTTTCTACAACATATTAGAGAAAAAATGTCCAATAGAGATTGAATGTGCATTGTCGAGAAACTGTTTATATCAAATAATGGCGAACAGCGGCTTGCAGTGTGCATATCATGTACATATGTACACTTATAAAAAGCATTACAACATTATAATGCCAACACCGTTGGAATTCATACCACATAAAAAAAAAATCGCACAAATGTAGTGGTACAAAAAAAATCGCATAAAAACAGATTTGACTGTAATATAAAACTGCTTTAGGTTAAAGTTCTGCATTAATATTTATTTAAAATCGACGTTTTGACAAAACTCTACGTCCGTCTTCAACAAGATAAATGATATAAATCATATACTACTATTATATTATACGATATTTTATATCATTTATCCTAATAAAAACGGACGTTGAGTTTCGTCAAAACGTCCAGAATTTTAACCTAAAGCAATTTTACTTTAATATTATGTATTTTTAAAATATAGTTTTTTTTTTTTTACAAAAAATTGACGTATTGTGAAATAAGACAATTTCAATATAGCTAAATCAAGTCAATATTATTTAAATTTGTAATTGTTTAATTAGAAAAAGTGAAGATTTGATTAAATTAATTTAGTTCTTGTTAAAAACTTATTAAAGAAAATGTACATATTGGAATTTTAGCTGGTAAATTTGTACTACTTTGACTGAAGGGAATATATGGTATATATATGGTATTCATATCATTGCCAAAAATTAAAAAAAAATATATAGAAATTCGTCATATAGCCTAAGGCCAACTGATTTTGATAAAATTTTCAGGATAGATTAATTTAGTGCCCAATATTGTGATCTAGTTTTATTGATAACAATTTCGGAGAAAAACAGTGTTAATGTTTTTAAAATTTTATTTTAGTCACACAATGTATACAAATTTATTCAAATTCATTTATTGCTTAGAAAAATTATAAAATTTTATTGTTGCACAAGTGTGGCGTGTGGCTATCTTTCAGAGAAAAAAATATTAAAAATTTTAAGATTTTATTTTGCTTACACTATTTTCTAGAAAAGTTTTTCGAATGTCCAGAAAAATTGCATAATTTTATTTTTTAACAATATTGCCAATTTTCTGACAGGAAAATTAGAACATATTCAATTTCAATTAAATTTGCAGAACAGATTATCTTAGAGTCTGTAAGAATTACAAAATTTTGAAAAAATTAATAAGGAATAAAAATAGTTAATTTTAATTTATATTAATTTTTTTTTAATGTTTCAACAAGTGCCAACCACCGAAAGTGTAAATGTTACAAAATTTTTGTTTTATTTTGTGTTGCCAAATTTTAAATTAAAAAAAAAATATATATATTAATATTTTATTTAAGCTATACTGGTTATCAAATTTTAAAGATATATTCTTTTAATATCAACAAGGAATGTAAAATTTTTATCCATATGCTTTTTAAATTTTGTTTTCGCATGCTCATGGTACTTTATTAAGAATATTAATTAATAATATTGCAAATGTAAAACTTTTTAACGTGGTTGATTCGATTTAAAATATTTTGCAAAATGCCTAATAATATTTACAATACAGTAGCATTTTGTAAAAAAATTGCAGCAAAATATAATTTGTAATATGCTTGCGACAACAAAATAAAAATATCGTAAAAAAAGAATGTTTTTTTTATGAAATCGTGAATGAAAATAAATTAAAACTTCAAATTATAGTTAGATGGAAAACAAAGAAAATTTACCAGTTATTTAAGGCATTGCAAATACGGATAAAGAAAGAATGAAGTCGCGCAAGAAAAGTTAATTTAAATCGGCATGCCAACTAAGACAAGATTGTTTAACATAGGCTGTGTTTGGTTGTGTTATGAAAGTACTGAAGCGTAATAATGCTGATCGACTGCACCCATAGCGCATAACCATAGTCACAGCACAGTTAACAGTTAAGAACGATTACAAGCCTGTATTGTATTTGTATGTTTGATTTGATAGTGGCACGTTGCGTTAGCTGTTCGCTGGCACGCGTTTCATTTCCACTCGAGGCGCATCATATCATACGCATACGCGACTTTTTCAAACAAATTCTCACCTTCTTCAGTTCATAGCAAACAAGCGCTGTAAGAAGGCAGGCAACATTCGGTGATTCTGTCGGTCGGTCCTTTACTTTACTCGTTTGTTCGTTCGCTCGCACCTGTCAAAAACTTTCGATCACTGACGATTTGGATGTACGCTACTTGTGCTTTGCCTTCAAAATTCTCCAGTTTCGATTCGTTCTAAAGACAGTGAGTGAGTTTGTGACAAGTGTGTTCCGTTTTTGAAAACTTTTTGTTCATGTGCACTGAGTGTTCGTTTATTAATTGCGCTTTGCTTTTGATTGTTGAAATTTCGGTGCTGTCAAGATGATGTCTCTCTATCGAACCATTAAAGGAAGTGGTACTCAAAAGTCTAACAAACGAAGGATTGAACAACAAAGGTAAAATTAGTGAAATTTTTGTTTCTTTTTTAAAAAATTAGCAGCGTAACTACTTAATTGCTATATAGTTAAAATCGGAAATAATATAATAAATATAGAAAGCATTTTGCTTCAATAAATTATGATTTAAAATTTTAAAACAGAATCAAATATATTTTAGTGATTTTCTTAATACATTTTTTAAATATAAATACAAAAAGATTTAATTTTGTTTCGACAATTTATTGTGATTAACATTTTAATTGATTTGTGAGAGTATATTTTTGAAGACAAGGCCATATAAATTCAATCAAATATAGTATAGTTGCAATTAATAATAACTAAATTTACAAACTTCTATATTTTTTTTAATTAATCAATAAATAAATTAGAAACTTTTACGTCTAATATTACAAAGTGTTAAATATTTATTTTAACAATTAATATTAACACTTTATTTTTAAAAAGTAAAAATGCTTTAGCTTATTCTGTATATGATATTTTATTTAAATAATTTTTAAATATTTGTATAAAAAATAAGAGATTACGAAAAAATTTAAAAATGTTAAAATTATCTAAATTTTTAAGAAATATGAAAAAGTTGCCTATTGTCGTATTTCTTGTTTTTCTTTTGTTATATAGTTCAGTTACTATTTTTATATAATAGAAAAATCAATTTGCATCAACATTAAACAATATAATCAGCCATTATTTATAGTGTCCTCCAAAAAGTCGGCATTATATGTGAAAACTTTTTATTATTTGATTTTTGAAAATTATTATTACTGTCCTAAAATGTCATTGTAAAACTTTTTCAAATAATTTTTTTCAAATTTTGACAAATAAAATAATTTAACCTGACTCTTTTTTCGTAACCGTTGATTTCGACTTATACCGAAAGTGATATTAGTACTTCCGGCCAGGGCCAGTACAGTTTTTGTTTTTGAAATAATTTTCGAAAAACAAATTAAAAAATGCCCGGCGTTCCTCGAATATTAGTGTATAAGCTTTAATTTTTTATAAAGTATTAACATCTTCTTGGTTATCAGTTTAGTCATTTGATTTGTTTGAACACAAATTTAATTTTATATAAATAAGAATATTTTTTAAACTTGTGTTCTCATTAAAAATTAAAAAATTTTAAAACCGCATCTTTGAAAGTCAATACTTGACATATTCTAATTTTATATTACTAATTTTTATTTTTTTTATCATAGCAACAATGATAAAGTTTAACATTTCACATAAGTCTTGTCGTTCATTATATTATAATCTTGTTTATAATAATATTTTATAACCTAAGTTTTTTAGTTTTTTAATTTTTAAAATTACAAGCTATCAGACAGACACTGTCATTTTTATAATTTATTATAAATTAGAATTCTCCACTTTACTGCGATAATAAGCATATTACATATGTGTAATATATATATACCGGGTGTCCCATTTTAATGTTCCCAGGGCAATTTCTCGAAATGAGTACATCTGACAAAAAAGTTTCCAAATAAAAGTTTAATTGTTTTGAGGGGGACGTCCGATGTTATAACAATTTTCAACCCCCGTGCCCCCAGGGGGTGGATAATGGGGGTAACTTTGAAATCTTAAATGTAACCCAATATTTTTTATTGCAGATTCGGATAGACCATTAAAAAGTATGTAAATTTTATGTCGAGACTTTTTTTTTATCTTTGATAGATGGCGATGCAAACAGCATTTTTTTCTAAGTTTATCAGTCTTCAATTTGAAAAAAAAGGTGTAATTAAGTACGATATTCAAATTCTTTTCAGTTTTGTGGGAGGAGGGGAGGGGGCAAGGGTCACTGAATCAGATATCTCCTCGAAACCATTGACTTTAAGTTAATGGTCTCGTGGGGGATAACTTAAACTTAATTGTTTCGAGGGGATATCTGATTCAGTGACCCTTGCCCCCTCCCCTCCTCCCACAAAACTGAAAAAAACTTGAATATCGTACTTAATTACACCTTTTTTTTCAAATTGAAGACTGATAAACTTAGAAAAAAAATGCTGTTTGCAGCGCCATCTATCAAAAATAAAAAAAGTCTCAAAATAAAATTTACATACTTTTCATATATATATATATATATATATATATATATATATATATATATATATATATATATATAAGAATTTTAAATAACATTACACCTAATAAAATACAAAATAAATATTTGTTTAAATTTACAAAAAATATATTGATAAATTAAAAGATACCATTATAGGTATGTATGATATTTATTATTAACCACTATAAAATATTATATACATATATTTTAACAAGATTCATCAATAAATTTTTTTTTCAACTATATTTATTGTAAAAAATGTATTTATACATATTTATATATGTTTTATAAACATACATAACATACATAATGAAAAAAATAAATAAAATGAAAGTTAGTTAATATCTATTAATCAGTTATTTCATTTGTTTATTTATTAAATACCATTTATTCGCTGTATACAAGGATGCATTTTTAGTTACATTCTTTATGCAATTAATAAATAACAATATTATGATGTATTCTCAATAGATTTGTTTAATAATAAACATTTTGTTCTACATTTTTCAAATGCTTAGTATTGAAAAACATTTCTTCAAAATAAAATAAAGAAATTTTCGTTGATAACTATAATAATTATTATCTGGTAATCAGGAATAATTTTATCGATAGGAATGTAGAAATACAAAGCGAACCTATGTAAATGTAATTAAAACTAAATTTTACACGTAAATGGTAAACAAGTGCAAGTATAAAAATAAATTGTAGTAGGTATGCGATAGACATTTAACTAACTTAAATAAATAATCCTATAGAAATAATTTTAGAGAAATCGTGTTGGCTTCGGCTAATACGCCTTAAGCGCAATTTCTGAATTACCTTGTAACATACATACATACATACATATGTGATGTGAACATATACAAGTATATATCGCTATTGCCATCATTGAAAATCAATTGGTCAATAAAATGATTGCGACAAGAGAATTTTGCCTATAGTAAAAAAATTCACTTTTTAAATGATCAGGTCATAATAAAAACAATTTGTTATGAAATTCACATATTTTAATGTTGTAGTGACATTACTTAAAAAATGATTTATTTTCAAGTAATTTACGAATATGTTTTATAATTTATAAATACGTAATTTTCAATTTATTTAAAAAGGACAAAAATTTCATAGTATTCCATGGAGCTTATATACTTATATATATATATATATATATATATATATATATATATATATATATATATATATTAGGGTGGATCAAAAAAAATTTTTGTCGGCTCTGTTCTAAAACGAAAGTTTTTGATATAAAAACATGCGGAACATCAAAAAAAAAATTTTTGGGAGCGCACGAGGCCCTCAAAAATGCCATTTTTAGCCATTTTTAGCCATTTTTAGCACTTTCTTTAGTTTATGGATTATATCTCTGAACGTATTGGTCAGAAATGTCTGGTTTTTGGATATGTTATTCCCAGAACGATACCCTACAATATTGTTATATGGAAAAGATAACAAGATGATATGCTGAAAAGTTATTTTAACCTAAAAATCTATTTTTTTTATTATTTTCTCATTTTTCTCCAATTTACCACATTTTCAGCTAATAAGGTGTGGTTTTCTTGCTTATTTTGGTCAATTGCTGTTACATTAATGCCATATTGTAATAATTTGCGCCTAGTTATCTAAACTTATCTACAGATTTTTTTTCAAAATAAAACTTTTTTTAAATTTGCTCAAAAAAATATGAAAAATTCAGTAAAATAGAGAAAAAAATTTGCTACCTAATAGCTAAGTAACTTTTTTCTCTAACTCATATTGGTTTGACAGGAGAGAAAAAATAAATTAAAATGCAAAAAATTTAATTTTCAATAATTTTTCCTGCCGAATCATTTGAGTTAGAGAAAAAAGTTACTTATCCATTATGTTGCTAATTGTTTTCTTTATTTTACTGAATTTTTCTAGATTTTTTTGAGTAAATTTTGAAAAAAGTCTTATTTTGAAAAAATTCCAAGGGCCCCTAGACAAATTTTCAAAAATTAAGTTTTTAATTTTTTTCTACTAAACGATGCATCCTGGAATAATGGTTTTTTTTACTTAATTATAGTACTCATTGTTCCGCATTTTTCCATATCATGCTTATTTTCCTACACCTCATTGTTTTTGAGAAAAAAAATAAAAACCAGAAAATCAAAAAAAAATTCTAGCGCCCAAACGGCACATGCTAGTAAATTAAAACTAAAATCAAATTATAGAACTTTTTATGCCCTATCGAAAAGTGTTCTAAGTATTTCTCCGAATTTAACTCGAGAAAGAAATATATCGCAAATTATCGAAATTGCATGTTAAACGCCCATACGAACTTAACAAACAAACACTTGGTATATATATATATATATATATATATATATATATATATATATACATATATATATATATATATATATATATATATATATATACATATATATATATATATATATATATATATATATATATACTGGGTGTCCTATTTTAATCCGCCACTTGCAATAACTTTAAAATCGTGCATTGGACAAAAAAATGTTTCGGTTGAAAAGTAAATGGTTTCGAGGGGGACATCTGATGCAGGGACCCTTGCCCCACCCAGAACTTCCTGGGGGGCGGGAACGGGAGGCAACTTTGAAATCTTAAATGAAACCCCCTATTTTTTATTGCAGATTCGGATAGACCAGCGGTCGGCAGACCGCGGCTCGTGAGCCGCATGCGGCTCTTTGCACAGGCGTTTGCGGCTCTTCAGACATCAATTATCACGTTTAAATAAATTCTTTCTATATATATATATATATATATATATATATATACCTATTGCTCTCTGATACCTTTGTAATCCTGTTTCCTTAACAACTTGGTTCTTCTAACTTAAAAGACTGCCGACCCCTGGGATAGACCATTAAAAAGTATGTAAATTTTATTTTGAGACTTTATTTTTATCTTTGATAGATGGCGCTGCAAACAACATTTTTTTTTCAGTTTATCAGTCTTTAATTTGAAAAAAAAGGTGTAACTAAGTACGATATTCAAGTTTCTTTCAGTTCTTTGGGAGGAGGGGGGCAAGGGTCACCGAATCAGATATTCCCTCGAAACCATTAACTTAATAGACCTCTAAGAGCCCGTGACTGCCAGACCTTCCTTATTTTATAAAAGCTGAAAGTTTCTCAGCGCATGCTCCCAACACAGGTAGGAACGATAAGCTACTTACGAAGTCTGGGTCATCGTGGCTTTGGCAGGTAACAGGTTGCAAAGGTGTATAAAATGCCAACTTAAATTTTTGCGATATAGGTACTCCTTTCTCGAGTTAAATTCGGAGAAATACTTCGAATCCTTTTTGATAGACAATAAAAAGTTCTATAATTTGGTTTTAGTTTTAATTTGCTAGCATGTGCCGTTTGGGCACTAGAATTTTTTTTTTATTTTTTTGTTTTTATTTTTTTCTCAAAAACTATGAGGTGTAGGAAAATAAGCATGTTATGGAAAAATGCGGAATAATGAATACGATAATTGAGTGAAGAAACCATTATTCTAGGATGCATTGTTTAGTTGAAAAAAATAAAAAACTAAATTTTTTCAAATTTATCAAGAGGGCAGGTACCCTTGCGATTTTTTCAAAATAAGATTTTTTTCAAAATTTGCTCAAAAAAATCTGAAAAAATTCATTAAAATAGATAAAAAATTTAGCTACATAATAGCTAAGTAACTTTTTCTCTACCTCATTCTGGTTTGGCAGGAAAAATTATTGAAAATTCTAAAACTTTTTTTAAAATTTTCAATAAAATTGAAGTTTACGGGTGTCTAGCAAGGGGTTGCCGCGATATTAAGTGTCTGGCAATGGATGACGTAATTTCTAGTATTATTCTGAAGAAAATATATGAAAATTACGCTTTATTATTTGACAAATTTAAGTTGGCATTTTATAAACCTTTGCAACCTGTTACCTGCCAAAGCCACGATGACCCAAACTTCGTAAGTAGCTTATCGTTCCTACCTGTGTTGGGAGCATGCGCTGAGAAACTTTCAGCTTTTATAAAATAAGGAAGGTCTGGCAGTCACGGGCTCTTGGTCTATAAAGTTAATTTGCAATAAAAATAGGGGGTTCTATTTAAGATTTCAAAGTTGCCCCCCGTTCCCGCCCCCAGGAAGTTCTAGAGAGGCAAGGGTCCCTGCATCAGATGTCACCCTCGAAACCATTTACTTTTCATCCGGAACATTTTTTTGTCCGATATACGATTTTTAAATTATTGCAAGTGGCGGATTAAAATGGGACACCCAGTATATATATATATATATGTTAATTTATTGTCCTTCAAAAATTTTATAATATTACGTTTATGTTTTTTATAGTAGCGGACACTTTACAATAAAAAGTTATGTCTTACTAAAAAACATAGACTAGATAGGACCTTAAACCAAAGTTGTTTTAATTATTTATTGTAAGTTCTGAAAAATATTTCAATATTTTAAGTTTATTTTTGATTATGTTAAAATATGTTTATTTAAAAATATTACCGAACAAAATATTTACATTTACAGTTTATATATTAAAAAAAAAATGAATACCTAACAAATGATTGCAAATTTTTGCGACGTTTAATAGACGCTTGGTTTTTACGTTTCACTGTTATTATATTATTTATAGTTGAAACATTTGTTTTTATGTTTATTGAAAATTTGTCACTTACATAACGACCATATTCAATTGTTTTTTGTTTGAACAAAATGGAATAACCAATAAAATTCTTGTAAAACAAATATATTTAAAATTCAGAAGCTATAATATTTGCAGTAGTGAATGCAAAAGTATGCAGTATCTTGACAAACACAGGTAAAATACCTATTGTGTAATGTAAAATATTTATATTATGGGCTGGGGCTCATGTTGAACTTGTCCACTTGTCTCAGGACAAAATAAAAAATAACAAAACACAAAAGTCGAATGACACAAACAAAAAAAATATTTGAGATTACGGTCCAACACGCTTATTCAAGTATGCAAATCAATTCACAAAAATTCAGCACAAAATGTATTCTTCAGAATTACATTTGACGAATGCTCATGATTCGCACAACGACCCCGTGATGTCACTGTTTTTAAACCGAACTGAAACTTCGATTTGCAATTATAATGTTCAATTTAAAAACCGAATTTGGACATTAATTGATGATATTTATTAAACAATATCGATAAAGCAAGCAGCATTCTTTATTTAAGACTTATTTACAAAACATTAATAAAGGATATTGTTTTAATGGTAATTATCTAAAAATAAAATATGTATATTATTTCTGAAAACAAATTTTCACATTATTATTATTATTTTTTTTTAATAATATACGTGCTTGGAATAATATATTATTTAAAAAATAAATCAACAAAATTTTATGCCAATCTGCATGGCCGAGCGGTGTAAGGTGTCGATGTCGTGTGAACTTAAGTTTGAGTACCGCCTAGTGCATAAATATTATTGTGATGTGTTTAATTAAAGAGTGTGCTGACTAAAAGTCTTATAGGCCTTAGTTTTGCTGTTGAGACTGACGTCACAATCGATCGTATGAGAAATCACAAACTTCTTTAACATGTTCTTTTTCTTTCTTAATGCAGCTCTTATAGCGATTCATTTATAGGTAATGTTCTTTTATTAATGTTTCTTTTATTATTCAGTATGTAGAAAAAAGATAAAAACAGATAACTCATCCATTTCTTTTCTACTAATTAATATTCTCAATAATGTTTTCCTTGTTGCTTGCACTATTAGAAAGAAAATGTAAGAAATATAATACACAATAGCTGTATGTGCTCTCTTTGTTGTAGGTATATACAACATTTCATTTAAAACTGTCCAAGCATAAACTAACAATATTTTAACTCCCCCTAATTGATTGTGCGGAAACAGAGTTAATGCGGGGGGTGGGGTGCATTGCGGTTAAACATTTCTATAACGCGAAAGATGTGGCTAAGGTCAACTTAATTTATACAGTTTTTTTTGTGATGTCAGTCTCGACAACGGCGCTAAGACCTATAGTAGCTATGGCCAATATATACCATATTGAAAAAAATGTATAGTTTATATTAGGTACTTACATACTTGTTTCATGGACAAATTTATCCGGATCATACTATCGTTTTTGATTAAAAGAAACTATTGTGCATCGCAAATTTCATATGTTAGATTTGCGATGTGCGCGCATTAATTTAATTTCAAAAACATTATATGATCCGAGTAAATTTTTGAAACATGCATGCAAATACCTTATTTTAAAAAAATACATTTTTGTATTAAACGTATATACGTAGTAGAATTTGTATAGAGGCCTATTGTAAATAGTTCTACCAATACAAATAAGTGTTTTTAGACAGAAATAACTACGCGTGTGAAGGTAGATTGCATACGCGATTACAGTTTACTGTTAGCTTACAAAGTGTTAAGTTTGATCAATTTCAATAGGAAATAAAGCACGCTTACTGTACTTTGCACCGCTGTACAATCTAGTTATTTCTTTTCTGTCTTATATAGATTTTTTAAAATATGGGATAGGCAGTAAGTTTACGATATCGTTTAAACAGTTTGGTTTGTTTAAAATATTGAAAATTTAAGCTTTGAAGATTTAGGATAGAAAAATTCAGTTCAAAGAAAAGAATCAAAATTGTTGAATTACACTTTGAAAGAATAATTTCACGCAATAGCGATTTTAAACCCGTTTGCTTGATACAACAACTCCTGATTTTTTTTCTGCTAGTGTTACTTGTTGGGATAGGAATGTTTGGAGGAATCTAATTTCAGCATAGTAGAAAGAGTTTGTGCCAGACCATTTTGGGTAGATGACATGATTTTATATATATATATATATATGTATTTTTATTAATTGTTTTAATGGTGTTGTTTTATTTAAAATCTAGATGTGAAACTTTTCGAAATTGGTAATATTTTGTCTCCCTGTATCCAGTTTATTCCTTCAAAATTTTATAACATTATATTTATGAATAAAAAAGTTATTTAGAGTGCTTCTTAATTTTGCAGATACCTGTTATAATCGCTATATATATAATTCTTACTATATTGAAAACTATGTTAAGTTTGAGTATTTTGTTTTGCTCTCGTTAAAGAAATATTATTTTGATATTTACAAAAAAAAATCTAATTAAAGTTTCTGCATATTATTAATGTAACAAAGTTAGACATTATTCTTTTTTAAATTAAAACAAATTTTGGTTTAATGTCTTGTTTAGATTATATTTGACTAACGTTTCGACACTATACACCATTGCGTTCATCACAGCAAAAACTGACATATAATAAATAAACATATGTTGTAAAATATTAGTTTTACAAATTTTATAATATGATTTAATAACTAATAATATGTAAACAAACTTCCAAATGTATTTTTAAGTAGTATTTAAGTATATTTTCTATGTGGGTATAGTAGTTTAAATACACTACGAATATATACTTTAGTTATTTACCATTAAACTGAAATTATATTATTTCAAATTTGGAGAAAGCCCACGCAGATCCCTCGCTATTAACCAAACAGGTTAAAAAAGTCCAGCAGATTACGAAAATCATAGTGATAATTAGAAACAAAATTGCTAATTAAATCTGTAGGTATACGCAAATTTTAACATAAATTTTAAAGGAGTATTACCACGCTAAGAGACACCAATAAATTATTCGATATATACATTTGAATACGTCAATTAAATTAGAAATTTGAATAAAAATTTTGCATAAAGATTAATAGAAAAATAAACATGTATATGGATAGAACGTGGTATATTCTTCAATTTCATTGAAGAAAATCTCGAATTTTGTCACGTATGTACATATGCTATATTTATTGTTTCGAAGAATAGTCAAACTTTTGTTATGATATTATCTCTTGTAAAAAATATTTAATTTTTGGAAGACGGCCCAGTAATTTTCATATGGCAACATTTTATGCATACAATAGTGAAAAGTATTCCCATATCAATTGTACAAAAACATTTCTTTTACATAAAATATCAAGTAACATATCTACGTCTAGAATTTTGCCAGTGCAAACAAAGTACAATAAATTTACAGTCCATGTATAACTTACACTTACATCATTCAAGATAACGTGATTTCACAATAAATATTAGTGATTTCAATTTATAAATGTTTATAAAAATGTTACACTTTCAAAACCTAATTATTAATGACTTGAGAGTAATTGCACATGGAAATATTATCAAAGTTAAACAAACTTATATTTTTGATTTTTATTTTTATTTATCAGATAATATATTAAAATTAAATAAAGTACGCTTAAACTAATTTTCTTTCTACATAACTTGGCAACATCGATCAAAAAATTTAGTTCTGATGGTCATTAAAAAAAAATCTGTAATTAGGTAACATTGTGTAAGAATACAATTATGTAATTTTTGTGGACAGTAGAAAAATATTTTCTGTAAACTTCATTAAATTGTAATACATAGTATATAGTCAAAATAAAATTAAAAAATTCTAAGGATGTTTCTCTCCAGAAATTAGTAATATTATGAAAAAATAAACCACATTACCTATCTTGAATATATATATTCACATAAATTAAGTTCAGATTCGTGACTGTTACAGACACGGTATCTAATACTATACGACGACACTTTTAGTGGATAAAAATCATTGATGAAACAAGATTTGTCAAATAAAATGTTAATTAAATATAAGTATGTACATAATTCATAAGGGTTAGTTCACCAAGCAACCTTCACGTTTTGACCCGAATAATAAATATTGAATATTGAATGTAATTTAAATTTTCAATTTGTTTGAATTTGGCTAACTATAAACAGTATTCGTTCTTAAATATATTAAAAAAGATTAATAACATTTTATAAATAATTTTTCAATAGTTTTGAACAAATTCTAGTCGTTTTAGCATTTTTTAAAACACGTAATGTGCCATCATGTTATAAATTTTTTTACAGATTTAATTCTATTGGGTAAATGTTGGGTAAAAAACCCAGCAAAATGGTCAAATTGATGCACCAGTTGAAATTTGAAGCTTGTGGACTAAAAAAGCGACTAATAAAATTATAATGAGAGGGCATTGCTACGTAACTATATTGGCACGATATTTTAATATTTACGTATAGTTGACTCTCGTATTTCACTTTGTCGTATTATATATTGAAAAGTATTGCAAATATTTTAAATTGATTTGTTTCATGACATTTCTGTATTTTCCTTTATTTGCTTTAGTTTTAATTACTTACTCTTTTAGTTGTTATGAGTTAGAAGGTTGAAATACATGTTAACTAATAACAGCATATTTTGTGAATATTACGCATATGTTTTGATTTATATATATACAGGGTGTTTCACAACTTAGAGCAAAAAATTAAAGGGTATATTCTGTACGACGTGCTGATCATGAAACAAAAAGAATTTTTTTAAAATTCGCAAAGTTAGGGGTAGTTTACTTGAAATAGACATTTTTTGAACCACTGGAGTAGCATACGTCATAGAAAGAAATATTAAATGAAATTAATTATCAAAGAAACATTATGTAATGTTAGTTTTATTTAGAGACAATAATTGTTTTGAATACAAAATAATTTATAATATTAATGCATTGTATTATTTAATATCAAGATAATTTGGGAAATAACATACCTGAAGCGCAAAACTACAAATACTGTTCAAAATTTGCACCATTCATCCCTACACACATTGCAGCACGTTGAATTAATGACCTAGTACAGTCTTGACACGAATTTTGTTCTCGTATTATTTCTGCTGAATTTTCTATTCTCTGCCTAAGTTCTTCTTCGTTTTCCGGCGCATTTTGGTTGTCGTAGACGAGGGATTTAAAATGACCCCAAAAATAAAAATCCAGCGGATTTAGGTCAGGGGATCTAGCAGGCCAAGCTACAGGTCCACCGCGACCAATCCACCTGTCCTCAAACACTTGGTTTAAATGTTCTCTTACATTTAGAGCATAGTGTGATGGCGCACCATCGTGCTGAAACCATGTCTGCTGACGCACATTTAAAGGCACATTTTCAAGAAGTTCTGGCAAACTATTTTGTAAAAACAATAAATAATTAGCTCCAGTCATCCTATTTGGTAGAATGTACGGCCCAAGTAATATTCCATTAACAATACCTGCCCAAACATTTATCGAAAAACGATGCTGAAAACTGCCCCGTACAACAACGTGTGGATTTACTTGACTCCAATAATGAGAGTTATGATAGTTATGAACTCCCTCCCTCGTAAAAGTAGCCTCATCAGAAAATATGATGTACGAGGGGAAATTCGGATTTTCAGTGTGTTTTTGTAAAAGCCAGTTGCAAAATCGTACTCTAAACTGATAGTCAGGTTCTGTTAGCCCCTGTTCCCGTTGAAAATGGAATGGGTGGTAGTTTTGATCTCTTAAAATTTGCCATACTGAACTATGTGATACTCCTAATTGTTGAGACGCTCTTCGGGTACTAATAGTTGGTTCAGCATGTACAGCATCTAAGATATCATTAACCATATTGTCGTGTTGATGCTGGCGGCCACCACCTCTCCCACGATTAGGTTGCACATATCCTGTGTCTCGAAGGCGCTGGACTATCCTCACAAACGAACGGGGAGTGGGTAATCGGCGTAAAGGATAACGTTCAGCATACAGACGTCGTGCCAATAACGAATTTTGCCGTGCTTCGCCATAAATTAACATCATGTCCACTAATTCACTGTTACTAAATGCATTCATTTTAACAAAAACTACACTACACTGCTATTCACTGTAAAATGAGAACAGTGCACCAGCAAAGATAATAATAATTAACAGCAATGTCGACGAAAGACTACCTACCCACTACCTATCAAATTAAATTAAATTATTAATTAAACTATTACACATTTTATTAATATTAGATATTACGTAAACAATTACTTTCATTGTAGACGATTTGAAAACAATTATTAAAAATAACTATCGACCAGTGGCAAAAAAAATGTTTGCTTGAAATACGATGCAATTTTTTTTGCAAATTTTAAAAAAATTCTTTTTGTTTCATGATCAGCACGTCGTACAGAATATACCTTTTAATTTTTTGCTCTAAGTTGTGAAACACCCTGTATATATATATATATTGTTGTCTCGGTGGTGATCTGTTCTAATTTTTTTTTACTGTATACAAATACATGCTCTGAAATGTTAAATTTTATGTTGGTAAACAAATTTAACTTACAGAAAATATACTATAGTATTGATTGAATATTTGCTTAAAAATCTTAATTTGTCAAATTAAATAGTTTTAAAACGCTTAGATCTGTTTAGTATGTCTGTTTTAAAGAAAAAGTTTCATAAAAATAAAATAGCATTTAAACTTATTTAAAATTATTTGTTAAATTAATTCAAATGCAATTTACTCAAAACTTATGTTTACTGGATTAGAATAGTTCACCACTAGAGCAATGATATTTTGAAATTTATATATACCGGGTGTTCGTTCGTTAAATTCTTATGGGCGTTTAACATGCAGTTTCGATAATATGCGATATACTTCTTTCTCGAGTAAAATTCGGTAAAATATTTAGGGTACTTTTTGATAGAACATAAAAAGTTATATAATTTGGTTTTAGTTTTAATTTACTAGCATATGCCGTTTGGGCGCTAGATTTTTTTTTTTATTTTTTGGTTTTTATTTTTTTTCTCAAAAACTATGAGGTGTAGGAAAATAATCGTGGTACAGAAAAATGCGGAATAATGATATATATATATATATATATATATATATATATATATATATATATATATATACAGTGTGTCCCCGGATTGAGTTCACTATAGGTGTAATCGGCAAAAAATTTAAGAATTTCATTTTCATGTTTTGGGATTCCGCCCTGTTTTGTCTGAAAACAATTTTAAGCATATTTTTAGTTTTTCAAAAATCAAAGCGGCCATAAAAAATGTAAAAAAACTATTTTATATTCAGGTAAAGTGCCTTTTTGGTCAATAATACGGCATAATGTTATTGAGAAAAGTTGTCCAGAATATGAAATTATGGCTCTGTACAAAATTTCAAAAAGATCAGTTTAAAAAAAAATGTCTAGACAATACGCCGACTGGACACAACGCCGACCGAGGACACAACGCCGATCGGGGACACAATACCGACCGCCTACCAGGGACAGTACGTTGACCATGGGTTGAGCAAAGTCTGTCAATACTGTTGAAAAGAAAGAACACTGTTGAATCGCCAATATATAATATCATACAGTTGGTATGAGATCACACTGTTGGTGTAATATCACACAGTTGGCATGACTACTTAGTGTTGTAACCATATTCCTGTTCTGTCAAAATATATATCGAACACGTTTTCTATTATAAATATAATGTAAATAAATACGTTTATACTTATATTCAATATAAACTACTGTATATGAACTCTGTGTTTTACTGCTAACGCACCTAAAACCAACAGGTTATGCGCCCAGGCACAATTAAAATAATAGAAAAACAAGTATATACAGAAAATTTTTGAGTGAAAAAGTACGTAAAATGGCGGCTGGTGCAAGTTTCGGTAGCTCTATTGAAAAATTACAAGGTAGAGAAAACTT
Source organism: Clivina fossor (assembly GCA_963966155.1). Taxonomy (NCBI): domain Eukaryota; kingdom Metazoa; phylum Arthropoda; class Insecta; order Coleoptera; family Carabidae; genus Clivina; species Clivina fossor. The sequence goes on from OZ014550.1 coordinate 82,505,907, forward strand.
TACCACCTGGAAGTTCGCTGTTCAGACGTACCTAGAACATGAAGAATTGTGGGATTGCGTCACGGGTGTAGAAACTGATGCAAAGAAAATACTTAAAGCAAAGTCGAAGATAATCTTGCTAGTGGATCCGATAAATTATGTCCATATACAAAGTGCAAAAACCGCCAAAGAAGTATGGGATAGTTTGAATGCCACGTTTCAAGATACGGGTTTGACAAGAAAAGTTGGGTTATTAAGAACTTTGATTACGACCAGACTTGAAAACTGTGTAAATGTTGATGATTATGTCACAAAAATCATTTCAACTGGCCATAAGTTAAATAACATTGGATTCGATATCACTGATGAATGGATCGGCACATTATTACTAGCTGGACTACCCGATGAATATAAACCGATGATTATGGGTATAGAAAGTTCCGGTACGGCAATAACAGGTGATGCGATCAAAACAAAATTGCTTCAGGATATAAAAAGTACAAAATCAAAAAGTGATCGTGCGTTTTATGGGAAGAATTTCGCTGATACAAAAAAGAACAACAGAACATATGAAAATAAAGGTCCACGTTGTTTCAATTGCAAAAAATATGGACACAAAGCCAATGTATGTTCAATGCCGAAGAAAAGCCGAAGTCAGCAAGAGCAATCAAATACAAAAGCAAATGTAGGTTTTCATGTTGGGTTAATTTCGAAAACATTAAGTCGTTACGACTGGTATCTCGATTCGGGCGCATCGGCGCATATGACCATGCACGAAGTTTGGTTAAATAATCGAGTTGAATCCGAAACAAAAGAAATTTTGGTGGCAAACAATTCAGAAATACCTGTTTGTGGAAGGGGTGACGTGCAAATCAAAGGAAAACTAGCTGAAATCACAGTGAGTAACGTTTTGCATGTACCTAATCTAACCACAAATCTTTTGTCAGTAGCGGAAATTACAAAGAAAGGAATGGTGATCAAGTTCGATGATCAAGGATGTAAAATCTACAAAGAAAACACAGTGGTGGCTACTGCTGAGTTAATCGACAACATGTACAAGTTGCAAACCAATAATTGCAATGAAACTGTAGCGCTAACTTCAAACTTCAAATCAAGTTGTAATTTATGGCATCGAAGGATGGGACATATAAATTTACAAAGTCTGAAGAAACTGAAAAATGGTTTAGCTGATGGAATTGATTTTGAAGAAGCCAATGATAATCCAACCTGCGTTGCCTGTCTAAAAGGAAAACAAAAACGAAAACCTTTTAAACACAATGGCACAAGAGCAACACAAATCTTGGAGATGGTACATACTGATCTATGTGGGCCAATGGAAAATGATTCGTTAAGCGGGGCCAGATATATGTTTACCTTGGTAGATGATTATACGAGAAAAGTTTTCGTGTATTTTCTGAAGATGAAAACAGAAGTAAAAGAAAAATTCGAAACATTCAAAGCGTTGGTAGAAAATCAAACCGGGAGAAAAATAAAGATTTTGCGTTCGGACAACGGAAAAGAATACTGTAATAATGAATTCGAGACAATGTTGAAAAAGAATGGGATCATACACCAAACGAGTTGCCCGTATACTCCTCAACAAAACGGACTGGCGGAGAGGATGAATCGAACCTTGTGTGAACGTGCCAGATGTTTATTATATGATTCCGGATTGAAGAAAAGCTTTTGGGCCGAAGCAGTGATGACATCGGCATACTTGGTGAACAGATCACCATGTACAGGACTCGAAAATTTGAAGAAAACTCCCGAAGAACTGTGGACTGGTAAGAGACCAAATTTAAGTTATATTAAAGTTTTTGGTTGCAGAGCAATGGTTCATATACCTGATGAAAAACGTAAAAAGTGGGATGCGAAGTCGGAAGAGCTGATATTCGTAGGTTACAATGAAAGTACGAAAGGTTATCGGTTCATTCGACCAGGTACCAACAGGCTTGTCATAAGTCGAGATGTGACGTTTCTGGAAAATAATATGGTGAATCAAATAAACGAACCAAAAGCTCAATATAACACAGAAGTACTGTTCGAAGACGAGGATACAAATTCAGTGGGGGAAACTGACGATGAAACGATTTCAAACGAAGTCGAAGAGACATCTGAACTCGAAGATGAGACGGTTGATGATGAAGAGGCAAACGAAGTAAGAAGATCAACACGAACACGAAAAGCTGTATTCAAAATGAAACACAATGAATGCCGAGAAAAAATGGGATTGGTGATTCTAAACCGTTCTAGTGGGGGTGTTGAAAAGAAAGAACACTGTTGAATCGCCAATATATAATATCATACAGTTGGTATGAGATCACACTGTTGGTGTAATATCACACAGTTGGCATGACTACTTAGTGTTGTAACCATATTCCTGTTCTGTCAAAATATATATCGAACACGTTTTCTATTATAAATATAATGTAAATAAATACGTTTATACTTATATTCAATATAAACTACTGTATATGAACTCTGTGTTTTACTGCTAACGCACCTAAAACCAACAAATACATCAATGTCATGCAAAATATCTATCAATAAGAACGATTAGCTTGCGCAAACGGTCGGCGTTGTGTCCTCGGTCGGCGTTGTGTCCAGTCGGCGTTTTGTCCAGACACATTTTTTTTAAACTGATCTTTCGAAATTTTGCACAAAGCCATAATTTCATATTCTGAACAACTTTTCTTAATAACATTATGCAGTATTATTGACCAAAAAGGCACTTTACCAGAATATAAAATAGTTTTTTACATTTTTCCTGGCCGCTTTGATTTTTAGAAAACTGAAAATATGCTTAAAATTGTTTTCAGACAAAGCAGAGCGGAATTCCAAAACATGAAAATAAAATTCTTAAATTTTTTGCCGATTACACCTATAGTGAACTCAATTCGGGGACACACTGTATATTAATTTTAAGTTTCACATATTTTTACCAAAATTGAGAAGTTTTTTCAATTTTTGTATTAGTTCAGAAATTAGAAACTCTAATTTGTTTCAAAATAGAGTTTTGGTAAAAATTTTTTTAAAAAGGTTAGAGAATTTAAAGTACACTGTAAGAAATATATCTTAAATTAAAGTCATTTTACATAAATTTTAATAGTAAAAATAACAACATTTTTAATTTGACTGTGATAATTAACGTAATATTAAATTTTTTATAAAAAATTACATTTACAAAACATAAAATTACATAAATTTTTACAGTATATGTAATAGAATATAAAAATTACTTCTGGAGATTTAAATTCTAGATTCACATACAAATAATTTTTCTGCAAATTATTAATTTTTTACAAATATTATAAATTTTCTTAATAAATTATTTAATAATATTACATGTCAACAAAAACATGTATGCTTTTATGTGGATATAAATATAATATATTTATATTCATATACATACCGGGTGTCCCATTTTAATGTTCCCAGGTCAATTTCTCGAAATTAGTACATCTGACAAAAGAGTTTCCAAATAAAAGTTTAATTGTTTCGAGGGGGACGTCCGATGCTATAACAATTTTCAACCCACGAGCCCCCAGGGGGTGGATAATGGGGGTAACTTTGAAATCTTAAATGGAACCCCCTATTTTTTATTGCAAATTCGGATAGGCCATTAAAAAGTATGTAAATTTTATTTTAAGCTTTTTTTTATCTTTGATAGATGGCGCTGCAAACAGCATTTTTTTTCTCAGTTTATCAGTTTTCAATTTGAAAAAAAGGTGTAATTAAGTACGATATTCAAGTTCTTTTCAGTTCTGAGGGAAGAGGGGGGCAGGGGTCACTGAATCAGATATCCCCTCGAAACCATTAACTTAAAGTTATTCCCCTCGAAACCGTTAACTTAAAATTAATGGTTTCGAGGGGATATCTGATTCAGTGACACTTGCCCCCCCACCACCCAAAGAACTGAAAAGAACTTGAATATCGTACTTAGTTACACCTTTTTTTTTCAAATTGAATACTGATAAACTGAGAAAAAAATGCTGTTTTCAACGCCATCTATCAAAGATAAAAAGAAAGTCTTAAAATGAAATTTACATACTTTTTAATGGTCTATCCGAATCTGCAATAAAAAAGAGGGGGGTTCTATTTAAGATTTTAAAGTTACCCCCATTATCATGGGGGCTCGGGGGTTGAAAATTGTTATAGCATCGGACGTCCCCCTCGAAACAATTAAACTTTTATTTGGAAACCTTTTTTGTCAGATGTACTCATTTCGAGAAATTGCCCTGGGAACATTAAAATGGGACACCCAGTATAAGGAATAATTATTAGAAATAGGTATTGTATAATATTCATTTTTATAATAGAAAAATCGTGATTTGCAAGATAAAACATGAGAACAATACATTTACAATAATTTTAGTTGATCTTTAAAGTTCATGATACAGTTTCGCAACATTGCAAATGATCAGTAAATCAGTTTGATTTTAGCACATTATTTACCAACAAAGTAGTTTTCTTGTTATATTCACATTATATTAGCGCTGATCACAAAATAAGTACGTTCAAGGTAATTTCTGTATACATACTTTTTTCGATACGAACGCTTCTGGAATGTTGTAAAAATTAATTCGATAATGAAACACATTACATATATAAAACACGCTCTACTTGGCAACTTTTCAATTTTCTAATAAATATTAAATTTTTTCTGCTAATTAGCTTGATTGCATGACTTAATTTTCAGTGCAGCTTAGTAAAATTAGCTAAAAATGCCATAACCTGATTTAAGTAATTACTGCCACTATTAACAAAGTCAGATATTAAAACAATTGCAGATGAAAAATAAAGATACAAGATAATTACTAATTTATTTTCATAATTTTAGAAGAAATTATTTTTAATGTCAAGTTGACTTTAAATAAAATATGTAATAAAAAATCTATTTTTCATTTTTTATTAGAAAATATTTTGATTTATTTTTATCATTTTAACTAAAACTAAACATATTTCAGTATCTGGTACGACGTCTGTAATATTGTCAAAAATTATACAGAAATTATTCTTATATACCTACCTTAGATAATAATCCCTCAGATAAAAATTTCTTTCCACAGCAGATATTTTTCTTTTACGCTTTTGCAGCCAAACCCAACACTCACTACCATACGTCGTCGTAAGCACCAAAACAGCATTGTATACACTTAAACGGGCGTCTCTGTATACACTTACGTTTCTAGTAAATGTGCCAAATTATGTATTACCCTATTAACTTAAAGATTTTAATTAAGGGAGTTTTCCATATTTACGATTTTATGTATTTATACTGAAATTTTATATTGTAGACATTAATGCTTTTAATATTATTATCAGATTGTCAGGATGTAGGAAGTTTTTTATTTTTAAGAAAAACAGAATTATAGAACAATTTGAATATCAAGTATCCCCGAGGATGTACAGTTACCGTATATATATATATCTGTAAATTTTGTTTAACGAACATCTTTTATAGTAATAAACCTTGACAAATAAATGTTCATATTGTCATTGTGAAATTTAATATAATAATACTCAAAATATTGAGATTTTACATTTTTCCCAAAATTTCTTAATATTCTTTTATCTTAATATTTTTTCGATTTTATATTTATAAATTATTAATAAAATTTGTTTATTATTAAGAGAGAGATACATTTGTCATCGTAAAGCTATTTATACAAATTTATAACTGATTGTGAGTAAAAGGAACATAAATATTATTATAGAAGAAATATTTACAAACTAGTAGTACTAGTGTATTATAATATGGCGATAAAGAATATGAAAAAACGAGAATAAAACGAAGTACATGCGAACAACAATTAGATGGTACAGTTGCGGAGGTCGGTAGTAAGCAAACAAAGGACAATAAATATATCGTATCGTGAAGAAGAGAAACCGTTTGCATATAAAGAATTTCTTCAGAAGCGGTGGAAGCGGCCCTTTTACAAATTACCGACTACTGAGATTCAAGTCTCCAGTCATCAGTAAATGCGCTCAAATAGAATTGAGATCTGGGAAACTTTCAATGTTCAATCCGTCGCGTTGCGTCGTATTTACATCGTCAACATTAAGTTGCGAGAACTAAGGCTAGTAGCATTTGTTCGATTGTCGATTGTCGTTCAGCGATTTAATCAATCTAACGCGTCATTCTATTAGTGCAAGTATCACTCCACTTTAATAATACGACATTTGCAACTTGCTTGCAGTCTATAATCAGCATATTTATTTTTCCTTTCTTTACGATACTAATTTTTGAAATTCTAAATTCATGGAATAATAAAAAGAAAAAAATGTATACTGTAGTGATAAAACAAAGTTTCCAACTAATTGTTAGATTAACATTGTTATCCCGATTTTATTTTGTGAAACTTAATGGCGTATATTTAATTTTTATTCTTTGTTTTTAGACTTATAAATATAAAATCTATACATACATACATACACAATTACGCCATATACCTACCAATAAGCTCTTTCTATTTTTCTCAAATTGGTTTCATCCAAACATTCTTATCCAGAGATGCATATCTAGTTTTTCCACATTCATGGTCGTTCACACAAAACACTCTCCATCTATTCATCGGACGTCCACGCAAACGTATACCTTTAAAATTATTTACATATATTCTTTTAACCAAACGTTTATTTAACATTCACTCAAGATGACTATACCATCTTAACTGACTAGTATCAACTTTTATAAAACTTTTTTTCAATGTCATACTCATCACATACTAATCTTTTTCGTATCCGATTTTTTCTAATTACACCACATGCGCCACGTTAACATTTCATTTCTACAGCAGTCATGTTCTTTTTATGCTTTTGCAGCCAAACCAAAACAAGATTTTTGAAAACATTAACGATTCTAGGAAAAATACCCAAAGCGCTAAAAATTTTATAACCAGCATTTACTTTTTTTTTTGAATCTCATGATAAAAGCAATCATGCTTACAATTAGACAATAATTTATCCAAATATACAAATTCATCTACCTGCTCTATACGTACACCATCAACAGATATAATACATTCGGTCGTCAAGTTAGTCTTCTCAAAACTAATACTTTACATTTATGAACATTCAACACAAGATTAATATCCTTATTTATAATTAATTCTATCAATCATGTTTTTCAGTTGCTTTTCAAATTCAGCCAAAACAACTAAGTCATTAGCATACGCTAAAGCAGATATAACATAATCACCTATATGTATTCCATCATCACCACACAAGGCTTTCCGAAGAAGAACATTCATATGTAAATTAAATAGTTAAGGAAATATTGCGCAGCCCTGTTTCACACCAACATCTGTACGAAACGAATTGCTTAAACAAACAGCCTAACTTTTATCATACAGAGCTTGAATTGCTCTTAAAATATTACCATTAACTGATGAACACTGCCATAAGCTTTTCTTAAATTGAGAAAGCCACAAAACACTTTTTTATTCGTGTCAAGTGACTTTTCGACAATCATACGAAGAGTAAACAATTGATCTAGACATTCTCTCTCTGGTAAGAAGCCACTCTGAACGTCACTAATTTCAGAGATACGTAATTAGTAATCGAAATAATTTACTGGGAACATTTAGAAGACTAATCGGTCGAAAATTAGTACAATCACTTGAACTGCCTTGATCTTTAAATAAAGGACAAATAACACCTCCTTTTCAGTCATCTGGAACCACAAAACTCTTTAAGCATAAACGAAATGTAAAACCTATCCACTCAAATAATTTTTCATCCCCATAATTTAGTATGACATTTGTAATTTTATCCAGACCGGAAGACTTACCATTCTTTGTACGCATCACATCACATCACATCAATTTCATATTCAAGCTTACTATGATTTGAATTTAGAGAAACATTACTAATTGCCACTTAATTACACTAAATAAATCTTTAAAAAATGCACACCATCTAAATATTAACTCGTAACTTCCATAACGGTTCTCAAACTACCACCTATCCTTCTTTCCGCATTCTACCACAAAAACCTCCCATTCGTACTGAAATCTGAAATTATTAACTATCCTTTTAACACATTTATTCTTCACCTTATATTCACGATAACGATCATCACGCAAACAACATTTGATTCTCTTTTCTCAGCAACTGCTTCTTTCATCTGATCATTTCAACATGTATTCTTCGGACACGTGTCTAATTTTTTTTACTATACACTTCTTTCGCACACTGAATTATTTGATCGTTAATTCATTCCAAATCTTTTGACATACTTATTTCTGGCATTTTTACAATGAAACACATTAGATTTCACACGAAACATTGTGTAAGATATTTTTTTCTTATACGCCAGCTCATATTCAAACGTATAGGTACGCGAAACTACTAAATATTGATTATTCTTACCAAGTTCAGTACCACATTTAACACGTGTGTCAATAACCAAACTTTTCAATCGATCATCATACATAATAAAAAATATTACACGATGTCTATTTTCAAGAACGTTATTTCAAGTATAAATATGTGAAGGTTTGTGAAGGTATTGGAAATGAAAACATTATACACTTTCTCACCATATGCATCTACTCGATTATCTCCAAACGAATTTAAGATATTTCCAGTTATGCTTCGTTTTATACCAAGTCCACCATTTAAATCATCATATACAAACAATTTCTCTGTAAGATCAGTAGAGTTAATCACACTATTCAACTCATTCCAAAACTTATTTTTTTCAGCATTAGAAACAGAATCAGTTGACTCATAAACAGACACAATAAAAATCCTGTGCAAACTTACTTTTATTCGTAACCAAAGAATTCTCGAAAAAATACAACCATAACTTCTTACAAACGGTTTGATTCTCTAGATTACATGTATATAAATACCATGACTCACTCTTACACTCATGTTGACAAAAATTTCATTTACCTCTTTCTTACACAATTTTTATATGTAATTAGTTTTTCAGTTTACAACTTATTTTATGATTAAAAAAAAAATATATTGAAATATTTAATAAAATGTCATATTTGTTCCTGACTTATAAGTTAGTTTAAGGCATTAACTCTGATATTACTTTTGCATTCGTGTTAAAATTTCAAGAATTTGAGTCGAAATAAAGAACACTCCGTCGATTCTATTTGTAAGATAATTCTTTGACTGCGATTCCGAAATAATTCTTTGACTTTGCGTTTCAGATTTCACACATCTAATTAAATGCTACTTATTTGATAATATATTAAGCAAAGGTTACAATTTATTAAATTTCGTGCTACAGATATTAATGAGTTAAGAGAATTGATCTTCTTGCAAAGAAATACACATAGTACTGATGAAGTTACTATGAAAGTACTTAGAGACACTTTCCATATTACTGGATACCCTTTTTTGAATATAATAAATAATTCTTTGCAGAAGGGTCAATTTTCCAGTAAACTTAAATTGGCAACTATCAGACCAATTCAAAAAATTGTTGGCACTAAAAAAATTGATGAATTTCGGCCAATAAATATGCTACCATCAACTGAGAAATTTTTTGAATCAGTAGTATTCAGTTAATTAATTGAATATTTAAATATTAATAATATAATTGCTGATAAACAGTTCGGTTTTAGAAATAAACACTCATGTGAAACTGCTTTAAATTCAATTATTACTGAATGGAAGATTATCCTAGATAGTAACAATATAATTTGCTGTATATTTCTTGATCTAAAAAGAGCATTTGAAACCATTGGTAGAGGTAGATTACTACATAAGTTAAAAGCATATGGTATACATGATACTGCCCTGGATTAGATTAATTCATATCTGACAAACAGATTGCAAATTGTAAAAATAGGATCTATTGCATCAAATTCTCCAAGTAATGATATAGGTGTACCGCAGGGCAGTGTTTTGGGACCATTACAGTTTATATTATATAAATGATTTGCTTACAATATTGAAAAAATGTAAAATTAAATTGTTTGCGGTTAATATCATAATTTATTTTCATGGGATTAACACTGCTGAAGTGTTTGAAGTATTAAATGAAGAACTGGATATTGTTTTCCAATGGTTTAATTGCAATAAATTAAAACTGAATACAAATAAATCTAAAGCTATGGTACTAACGTCAGCAAATAATTACTTAGCAATAAAAGAAAATTTTCGCCTTACCATAAACGACATGCCTCTAGATTTTGTTGATTGTATAAAATACTTAGGAGTAATGATAGATTATAAATTAAAATTTGATAACCATGTTGATTATATATGTAATAAAATTGCCAAAAAGATACATTTTCTTAATAGAATCTGCAAATCTTTATCAATATGGACAAAAATTTTAATTTATAATAGTATAATATATCCACATTTTATTTATTGTGGAACAATTTTGTATTTGTGTAACAACAGAGATAGATATAAGTTACAATTGCTTCAAAACAGGGCAATGCGAGTAATATTGCAATGTAATAAATATGAGTCAATTTGGAATATGTTGAATAAATTGAGATGAGTAAATGTTGATTATTTATTAAAAATAAACGCAATGACATTCATATTTAAAATGGAGCAACGATTATTACCGAGTTATTTAACAAACAAATTAAAATTACATAGTGATGTTCATATGCATAATACTTGAAATGCTAATAATTTTTATATAAATTAAACTAATAAAGTCAGTACTAGCAATGACTTATTTAATAAGGGATTGCAGGAATATAACCAGTTGCCTCAGTTTATTAAAACATGTAGCACAGTGGCTAAGTTTAAAATTGAAATAAAAAATATTTTTTAAGTAATGTAGATGTATAGCAGACTTGATGTAATATTTCAAATTTATGTGAAATTATTTTATGTTTATAATTATCTTCTTTTGTATTATATATACAGCTTCAAGCTACTAATAAAGAATTATTATTATTATTATCTCCAAACAAGATACTTTTATATGCCTTTCGATGTTCATTGATGAAAGCACTACTTACGAATTTCTTGTTAATATCGATTAAAGATCAGAAATAGACTGTGACGAATAGGCAATCCAGTGATTTGAAATTGCAATGATTGCCAAACATTCAAATGGACTACAATATGTGATTGGGTATTTTTTTCCGATAGAAAAATAAGAAATCTCACTTTTCTACTAGACGCCTCTATGATTGAGCATAAACTGGGTAACCATAAGTTTGTTTAATTATATTCAGCAGAATAGAGAAAAAAATTTGCTACATAATAACTAAGTAACCTTTTTTTAAACTCATCTGGTTTGGCAGGAAAAATTATTGAAAATTATTAAATGGTATTTCTCTTTTCATGTTATCTCGGTTGGCCTTGAAAAAATGATATCTCTAAAAACTACAGAGATATTTACTAACTTGGTTCCACACATTTGCCCATATAAAAAAAACACATTGTATATAAAATTCTTTAGGCACATTGCATATGTAATTCTAATATATTGAATATAAAATTCTTTGGACACATTGTTTATAACTAGGTACATCCATTTCTTGAACACAGTGCATATATATATATATATATAAAAATCACATCGTACATAATGGGGTAGTAATAAGTTTAGCGTAATTTTTTTATTTCTTTATTTTGTTGGAAATGGCTTAAAAAGTGATGTTTAATTTATTATTTTTCTCAAAGATGCCCAGATTTCCTAAAAAAAAAGCAAAAGCGTATTGTGATGACGTCAGCAATGTCTTCGCAAAACTTTTGTCGATTTCTGAATCAGACGCACATGTATTGCCATGGTTACTGATACAAGCTATTGGCTGGGCGCGCTGGGCGTAACCGAATCAACAAAAATCAACATTTGCTACGACATACGTTTTCAAAATTATATCTCACCAACTCTTCTGCACTTGCACAGAATAGACTTGTGACGTCAGTAATGTCCTTACAAAAATTGTTAATAACAAATAAATGAAACAATTATTAAAGATTAATTTCGATTTATATATACCATGTGTTTGAAGAAATATTATTTTACCGAGATGCAGTGTACGAGGCAATTGGGAAGTTTAGCGTGATTGAAGTTGCGTGTAAAATTATTTTTTCTCAAATATATATATATATATATATATATATATATATATATATATATATATATATATATATATAATTCATTAATCTGGTTAGTTGATAGATATATCATTTAAATACAGTTAATACTCAAATATAATCATAAAGGAATAATCTGAAAATGAAAAAATCATATCGCCTCAACCTGGGATCGAACCAGGGTCCTTTCGCTTGCCGGGCGAATGCTCTACCACTGAGCTATCGAGGACATTACAGATCGAGCGAATGAAACCTAATCATTTTCAGTACACATTCTATTCATAATTTTTCATAGTCAACAAATACGCAATATCATTAATTTTTAATGTCTAAATACATATAAGAACTATACTTATGAAAGGTGTTGGTTCGTGCAATAATGCAATCATATATAATTCATTAATCTGGTTAGTTGATAGATATATCATTTAAATACAGTTAATACTCAAATATAATCATAAAGGAATAATCTGAAAATGAAAAAATCATATCGCCTCAACCTGGGATCGAACCAGGGTCCTTTCGCTTGCCGGGCGAATGCTCTACCACTGAGCTATCGAGGACATTACAGATCGAGCGAATGAAACCTAATCATTTTCAGTACACATTCTATTCATAATTTTTCATAGTCAACAAATACGCAATATCATTAATTTTTAATGTCTAAATACATATAAGAACTATACTTATGAAAGGTGTTGGTTCGTGCAATAATGCAATCATATATAATTCATTAATCTGGTTAGTTGATAGATATATCATTTAAATACAGTTAATACTCAAATATAATCATAAAGGAATAATCTGAAAATGAAAAAATCATATCGCCTCAACCTGGGATCGAACCAGGGTCCTTTCGCTTGCCGGGCGAATGCTCTACCACTGAGCTATCGAGGACATTACAGATCGAGCGAATGAATCGATATGATTTTTTCATTTTCAGATTATTCCTTTATGATTATATTTGAGTATTAACTGTATTTAAATGATATATCTATCAACTAACCAGATTAATGAATTATATATGATTGCATTATTGCACGAACCAACACCTTTCATAAGTATAGTTCTTATATGTATTTAGACATTAAAAATTAATGATATTGCGTATTTGTTGACTATGAAAAATTATGAATAGAATGTGTACTGAAAATGATTAGGTTTCATTCGCTCGATCTGTAATGTCCTCGATAGCTCAGTGGTAGAGCATTCGCCCGGCAAGCGAAAGGACCCTGGTTCGATCCCAGGTTGAGGCGATATGATTTTTTCATTTTCAGATTATTCCTTTATGATTATATTTGAGTATTAACTGTATTTAAATGATATATCTATCAACTAACCAGATTAATGAATTATATATGATTGCATTATTGCACGAACCAACACCTTTCATAAGTATAGTTCTTATATGTATTTAGACATTAAAAATTAATGATATTGCGTATTTGTTGACTATGAAAAATTATGAATAGAATGTGTACTGAAAATGATTAGGTTTCATTCGCTCGATCTGTAATGTCCTCGATAGCTCAGTGGTAGAGCATTCGCCCGGCAAGCGAAAGGACCCTGGTTCGATCCCAGGTTGAGGCGATATGATTTTTTCATTTTCAGATTATTCCTTTATGATTATATTTGAGTATTAACTGTATTTAAATGATATATCTATCAACTAACCAGATTAATGAATTATATATGATTGCATTATTGCACGAACCAACACCTTTCATAAGTATAGTTCTTATATGTATTTAGACATTAAAAATTAATGATATTGCGTATTTGTTGACTATGAAAAATTATGAATAGAATGTGTACTGAAAATGATTAGGTTTCATTCGCTCGATCTGTAATGTCCTCGATAGCTCAGTGGTAGAGCATTCGCCCGGCAAGCGAAAGGACCCTGGTTCGATCCCAGGTTGAGGCGATATGATTTTTTCATTTTCAGATTATTCCTTTATGATTATATTTGAGTATTAACTATATATATATATATATATATATATATAGGTATATATATATATAAATATATATATATATATATATATATATACATATATATATATATATATATATACCTATATATATATATATATATATATATATATATATATATATATATATATATATATATTTGAGAAAAAATAATTTTACACGCAACTTCAATCACGCTAAACTTCCCAATTGCCTCGTACACTGCATCTCGGTAAAATAATATTTCTTCAAACACATGGTATATATAAATCGAAATTAATCTTTAATACTCACCTTGTACTCATATTCTATCTTGGTAAAATAATACAGTGTACACTTTCAACACACATATTTACAGAAAAGAAAAAACATGCATTTCTTGTATATGTATATAATGCGTAAAAAAATATAACAACAAACATAGATAGCTCTGAAAAAAAATGAATATTTTTTTCAAAATGTTGGATTTGATTTTCTTGAAAATGTCAAATGTTGAAAATACTTCTCATATAGCATTCCCGCAGTAAAATCTATTTGTCTATCGGTTACGGGGTACTGTAATTGAAAGAAAATTAATGAACAGTCTACAGATTAATTTTTATTTAAATCAATAATAATATATTAATTAATGAATAACTTTTATCTAAAGATTATGTTAACAGTTTACGAAAATATTGAAAGTTTATATTAGTCGTAGAAGTGTGATAGTATATATTTATGTATCGTTAATGGAATGTATCCGTTCAGTTGCCTACATTTCATATACATATATAGTAGCTACGTAACTTTAACTACTTACCTAAGCTAACTAACTTATTTTTTGCACTTGTTTTTATGTAATATGTGATTATAGTGTATAGTACGAGTATATATTATAGTAGTGTAAATTAGAGGCAGGCAGTAGGTAGAAATATAAACTCGATTACTTCATAAGATGGATTTTTATAAGACTAAAACCTGATTTACGGTGGCCATTCTGGCCATTAAATTTAGCTAAAATCGTTAAATTTAAAAAACTTTAAGTAAATTTCAATTCTGATCATTACTTTAAGTGTGAAATCTTTAGCTTAAATTTCTTTAAATTTAAATTCAGAATTGCTGTATTTTAATTTATTTAAGTCGCCAAGCGAAAGTCTCATTTAAAGTAAAAATCTTTAAATTTAAATGTGATGACTAGAATAGCAGTATTGAAGCCGTTTTTTGTAGGGTTTGCAATTATAACGTTCATTTATAATGCAGCACACGCTGCGCCACTCAGCACCAATCAGTTTACTTTTGTTAGTCATTTTTTGTCGACCAGTCCAGTACATACTGCAATGACACTTAGCATTTAGCTGAATTGAACGTGACAGGTTAATTAACGTTTTGAATTGTACTATCATTCAATATTTAAATAAAAAAAAATATTTGTTAAATATTTTCTACTCAATATCAATTTTACATTGTAATATCTATATGTAATGCAATACATTTAATTTATTGCAAAATTTAAGTTTTTATTATTGAAAAAATATTTCAATAATAAAATGATTTTTTTTCCAAAAATTGAACTAAATATACGGGTGAGTTTATTTCTTTTATTCTGCTTTTCTTTTCGTATCATATGTTATAGATTCATCAAAATTTTGTAAATTTATTACTAAACAGGTTACGACAAAATTGCAAGATAGCATTTGAAATGTCTTTGTAAAGTACCATTAAATTTTCTTATTATAATTATAGCAAAATGTCCCCGATTTTGTAAAACCCATGTCCCACTGTAAAAATTTTTATAAAAACTTTTTATAAATTTTTTTATAAAAACGATATAACGTCACCTACCATAAAAATATTTTTAAGGTATGTCCCACTGTCAAATTTTTGGTAAAAAAATTTATAAAAATCTGATCAGCTGTGATATATATTCGACACAATTATGTATGTAGTTGTTTATTCACTTAAATAACAATCGCTTTTGCACATATATTTTCAATTACAAGAATACAAAACATTCACAGCAAGCCACGCTATACGTGCTCATGCCGCCATTGCAATACAATACAATACTGTTTGTGACCTTCGCGCTCAAACGCAACAAGGCCGGTACAGGCAGATATTCGCTTACTGCGTTATCGACAGAGATCATACATACAGGCAACGCCATCTCTTAACTAGAAGACATGTAATTCTCGACATCCTCCCACCTAAAGGGATAATGTATTATGCCTTTACAAAACAAACTTAATCTAATTATACTTAAAGTCAATACACTCGTCCACTTCTCAACACCTTTTTTCCACACGCACTGTTGTTCACGTTAGCAGTGTTGGGAGGTTCACAGGAATTCAGCTCCTCGTGGTCGTCATTCTCCAGAGGATACAATCTTTGGATCGGACGCAATAAGGTTCCATTATTAGTTTTGACCCGCACTAACCGCACTTTGCCGTCTTTGCCGCGTATCAGTTCAACTACGCGACCTAATGGCCAATCCATTCGTTTACGACAATCCGCACCCACAAGCACTATGTCGTCACACGCGATTTCACGCGACACTTTGTTTTTACGAGATTGTTTTAACTGGCCCAAATACTCGTTTCTAAACCGATGACGTAAATCATTACGTAACTTTAGTCTATAGCGCACGCGACGATTTAAGTCTGCTGCTTCCACTGCATCGCAGTCAGGTACACCTGTCTCTCTGAGATCATGAAGAAACATATTTGGAGTTAGCGCAGCTAAGTCGAAAGGGTTGGATGTCAAATACGTTAGTGGTCGTGAGTTAACCACAGCTTCACAGTCGCATAGAATAGTTAGTAGTTCTTCGTAAGAAATGCAAGCTTTTCCTAGTACTCTCCTCAATATTCGTTTAACTAGCTGTATAAGTCGCTCCCACCATCCGCCCCACCAGGCCGCTGTGGGCGGGTTGAACTTCCAAGATATTCTCCTGGCTGTACTATAGTCAGCGATAACTTTCCAGTCAAGTTTCTGAAAGGAATTATCCGCTCCGACAAAATTAGTTCCGTTATCACTATACATGATCGCTGGCCTTCCTCGTCTACCCACAAATCTTCTTAAAGCCTGTAAGAAGCTATCCGTGGACAAAGAAGTCACCGCTTCCAAGTGTATTGCTCGATACACGGCACAAGTGAATAGTACTATCCACGTCTTTTGTCCTCCTCGTAAATGCAGAGGCCCTGCTAAATCTACCCCTGTAATTTCAAAAGCAGTAGCATCTCGCACTCTATCGTTGGGTAAGGGTGGTGAAATAGCATCGAAATTTCCAACTCTATGTCTCGCGCAAAACGTACATTTATTGAGTACCGATTTTATAGCCCTTCTTCCAGCAATAATCCAATACTTTTCTCTTAGGCAAACCAGTACAGTTTGTACACCAGCATGACATAAGTTTAAATGTGTTTCCCGAATCAATCGTTCTACCATGACATGTTTAGTTGGCAGCAACATGGGAAATCTAAAAGATTCGGAATCTTCCCTGTTAGCAACAGGTGTTCTCACTTTGAGAACTCCCTCACTATCTTTTAGTACATTGAGGGTTGCAATTCGTTTATCATCAACACCACAAAAAACTTCTTTTTGTACAAGACGAATTATCTTTCTTTCTGCCATATCTATTTCTTCAACAGATAAGGTATCCAGTCGTTTCTTCTTTGGATTACAGCAATTATTCTTAAATCGATAGATCCAAGCAATCATTCTTATTATCTGTGTATACTTAGAAAAATATCTACAGTACCACATTGATTTGTCAGTCACTAAGGCCGTTACAATTGTTTTCCTCATTTCCCTCTTGATTTCGTTCTCATCTAGAACTGGATTCGCTTTAGGCCACTCTTCTGCAGGTTTGTATAACCAATTAGGTCCCTCCCACCATCTAGATTGGAGTAAGTGCCTCGGCGAACATCCCCTTGACGGTAAATCTGCTGGATTTGAGTCACCCGGTATGTGAAACCAGTTTTCCTTAGGCGTTAGTGTTCGTATCTCTTCTGTGCGATTCCACACAAATGTGGCCCATTTATCTTCCCGTTGTATCCATGAAATAACTGTACTAGAGTCACTCCAAAAATAACTCTCTATATTGTTTATACTCAAGGATCTTTTAACGCTGTCATATAAACGGGCACCAATTGTAGCCGCTAACAACTCTAACCGAGGAATGGTTAGTTGTTTCAAAGGTGCGACTCTGGACTTTGCTTGTACTAAGTGTACTTCTACACAACTTTCTGTTTCAATCCGTATGAATATCACTGCCGCATATGCATCTTTACAAGCATCTACAAACGTATGAAGGCTCCAATGACTTTTTACCTCTGGATGACCACCAAACCATCTATTGATATTTATTTCTCGCAGATAATGTAATTCGTTATACCATTTGAGAAATTCCGCTTGAATCGTTTCATCAACTTCATCGTCCCATTTCAGATGTAAGTTCCACATCTGCTGCAAAAATAATTTAGGTTTTAGAGTCGCCGGGCAAGTGTAGCCAATTGGATCAAAAATTCTTTGCGTTATTGACAGCATATTTCTCTTCGTCACTTTCTCGATGAAACCAAATTTAGTACAATCATCGTTTATCATAAGAATGTCTTTTTGTTTATCCCAAATCATTCCTAGTAATGCTGTGCATTCCCTCTCAGTTTTAGATTCGGATATCGTGGTTTCCCAGCCTGTCAAATCAAACTGACCTTCTGCCATAATTTGACTTGTTTCTTTTTGAAACAAAAATGCTTCCTCTTGGCTTGAAACACTGGTTATACAATTATCAACATAACTTCCATCGCTATTTCTTTTTACAGTATTTGTAAAATATTCATTAACCTGAGCTTCTATCTCTTCTTTATTCTTCCTTTCACCTGGATCAGTGATGCCTAGTGTTTCCAATTTCCATAGTTGCTCCAATGAGACATTCTTTGCAAACAGCGAAAGCGCAGTCATCGTGGTATTCTTCTTTACTTTGATGTCTGCTGCCTCTCCTAACAAGGTCCAACCGAGTAGCGTTTGCATAGCTACTACTCCGCATTGCAAATCTACCTTGTGCCCTGTTAGTAGTTTACCTGCTACATCTGCTCCTAGGAGCAGCTCAACCTGGTCTGATTTCCCAATATCTGTCAACAAGATGTTGTGCTTCGACAACTCTTGACGCCAGTTTCCACTTCGAATAGCTGGAATGTGACTACAGATAGACGGTTGATCTAACACAGCTATTTTACTCTTATATTTCCCGTCCAAACTTGACACTGTTATTTCATAACGTTTGTGTGCCTGTGGAGATGAACTTGAACCACCGAATAATGTGTGTACAAGGTTCTCCTCGCCTTTGCACGGATACATAAGTGCCTCTGCTGTGCCCTTTAAAATGTAGGATCGTTGTGACCCTGTGTCCACGATAGCTCGAACCTCTCTTACGTTAAAGCCATTACTCAATTTGACTCTTAAGGTTTGTAAAAATACTGTCGTTTCAGTGTGATTAGCCAGATTACTATCCGTTTCTATCGTTTCTGTAGTGCTTTGTTTTGCGTTATTGCCAATATCTTCCGTTTTCTGTTTTTTGTTAATTGGCAATTCGGCACACATCAACACTACGTGTTTACCACCACATACTTGACATTTTAAACGTTCGCGACATTTTTTACTTAGATGCCCTACCTTTAGACATATAAAGCATGCATTTCTTACCGTTAGAGTTTTCCTTTTATCTACGATACTCATCTTTTGTGCCTTGAAGCAATCTTCACTTCGGTGTGACCCATCACAGAAAATACATTTGCTTGTGCTAGCATTTATTAACCCAGCTGCTGTTGGTGTTCTTTCTTGAGTGATTTTCGCTCTTATTCTATTAGTTTTGTTGTTCGATGATGAAATTCCAAACCCTTCGACCGCCAATGCGATTCGTTGCTCAGCCTCTACTTCTGCCCTCAAGAATCTCAGAAGACTGTGCACCCGTTCGGTTGCTGTGACGCCTTCTCCTTCATTCAGCTTTGGGGAACGCTGCCAGACGCGCAGTAGTTCCTCCGGCAGACATGACTCGACCAGTGGAAGCAGCATGGCGGCACATTTGTCCGTTGTGACACCCAATGTCTCTAAGGCCCTCAATTGGGTCTCCAGTTTATCATACAAAGAACACAAACCAATTTTTTCATTAGCTACAGTATTATGCAAAACCAACTTAAGTAATTCTCTTACATATACCTCAATAAGAAGATCATCACGTCCGAACCTGTCCCGCAAACTCTCGATCACCTTGCTGTAGTTTTCTTTTGTTGGCGGGAAACTTTCCACTAGTTCGCGCGCCCTTGTGTTCTCGGTGATAGCTTGTAGTAAATATTGAAATTTGTCTTCAAGCGCGATGTCTTCGTCGTTGTGTATTTTCTGGAACTGACTCCAGAATGGCAGCCACTCACGTATGTCACCACTGAATTTTTTAAGTTCAATAGTAGGTAACTTGAACTTTCTTGTTGCTCCGTTGCTCTGTGTACTTACTGAACGAATCGACTGGCTTCGGTTAGATGTGACGTCATCAGTTTGATGCAACCTTTCATATTTGACTTCAATTTTACGGTATCTATCAGAATACACCCCAACTCCGTCCATTTCTGCAATAAGTTCCTCTTCGGTTGCATCATCATTTACCAGAAAGTCGCAAATTCCACTGTTCAGTCGCTGTATAGCTTCATGTTTCTCTTGGAAAGCTCGCCACTTCGCGATTACCTCGTCTTGATCTGCTTCAGGATCATTCAGCAAATCTTCAATCGTATTTGCTGCTCTCGTGAATGTAGCACGCATTGCTTTTCGCGATCTTTTATCTCGATCCATGTTCACAAAACACTTTGTAACAGTCAATAATGTTTCAACGTATCTACTACAGTAACGTATACTTTACGTACGATATTAAATTTGAAAATCTTGGTTCTATTAAAACAATACAGTAATATTACGTAATACTGATATACTCACATTCACTGTATTAACTAACAGTAATGTCTCAAAATTCATATATTACGCGTTCACTATTACACCGCACTGTTTTACTGCGAAACACACAGCGCCATAACCAACGATTTTCCACGTGCAAAATGCCGACACAAAAACACACACAATCCGTCCTGTCACGGTCGCCAGATGATATATATTCGACACAATTATGTATGTAGTTGTTTATTCACTTAAATAACAATCGCTTTTGCACATATATTTTCAATTACAAGAATACAAAACATTCACAGCAAGCCACGCTATACGTGCTCATGCCGCCATTGCAATACAATACAATACTGTTTGTGACCTTCGCGCTCAAACGCAACAAGGCCGGTACAGGCAGATATTCGCTTACTGCGTTATCGACAGAGATCATACATACAGGCAACGCCATCTCTTAACTAGAAGACATGTAATTCTCGACAAGCTGTTTGATGCAATACTGAAAAGTGAGGTTGATGTTGTGAGATTGGTGTTTAGAAGATTGGTGCTTAAAACTTTAAAAACTTTTGAAAAAGTGTGCTATTTTATTATTTTTTATCATGGAAAGTTTAAATACAAACCAGCATTTACTAGTGAGTGCGGTTATCATAGGTTTAATTGGATATGTTTTGGTTAGAAGTTTCGCGCGGCAATTCAAATCTCTAGAAGTTTGACGGGCCGTTCAACATCCAATCAAATGCTTATTTTCGTCAAAATTATAGAAACGGTTCTATTTCAGAAGTTTTTATAAAAACATTTTACGTGACGTCATTAAAATAGAGACACCATAAAAATATTTTACCGTGACGTTATTTTTATAAAACTATGCGCTGTCACACTGTCCAAATTCTTTTTATAAAATTTTTTACAGTTGGACATGCGTTTAAGTAAAATCGTAAACAAAGTATAGTATTCTACTCGCATATAATAATTATTACTCATTCAAATTATTTAATGCTCATTGAACAATATACTATTATCATCTAAAAAAAATAGACGATTATTATAATCTGAAAATATATTAAATTTTTTGTTTAATTTTATGTTAACAAAAATAATTATCAAAAATTATTTTAGAAAGAACTAAATTATATTTTTTAAATATATAAAATTAAATAATAAATATATTATGAACTTTGAACAATCAATAGATATTTAGTAGATATATTTTGTATCTAAAAGGATATGCAGCAAAAATATAAATAAATTGTACCAAAAAGGGTGAATATATGCCTCCTACTTACTCATACATTATCAAAGATAAAAAATAAAAAGGAAGCTTAATACGAAAAGATCTTTGATCTTTCACCGATGAGTACGTTTAGTATTTGTGTAACCTTAGATTACTAAATAGAACTTTAGCTTTATTTTTTTTTGCTTCTGATAGCTTAATTTTCGAAATACGTACCTATATAGTTTTTTTAATATTTGTCAACATTTTTTGTTTGACTTTTTTGAAAGTTTATATGGTTTAATAATATTTATGAATCTATTTAAAGCATATAAATTTGTTTTAAAAACTGAATCTTAATGGGGTAATACAATATAATTCACAAGTGGTAAATCAGACTTATTCAGATGTTTATTGACAATACTTTTTATTAAAATAAAAGCCTTGTTCATTTCTAAGGACTTAACAAATTTAGTTTATTACCTTTCTGTTGTATCTTATTATTATTAAAATTGATGAACTCATAGTTGGATGGACGGATTTATAGTTTATGGATTCTTTGATTGAAACTTCCTTCTATCTATTCTATATGAAATGATCACAGTTATTATAATACGATTGGTTAACTCCAGATAATTATAAGCTAATATTTTTTTAATAATTTCTTAGCATACTCAGTTTGATGTATGTTGTACTTCTATTCCAAGATACTGTTTCAATAGACCAAATGTCATTTTAAATGCTTTTTGTAATTCTTGGAGAATTTGATCTACTCTCTTCTGATTTTTGCCAATCATCAATATGGATTACTATAATTATATTCAAATCTGATGTATAAAAAATGCATGGATTAATTTTGCTTTCTCGTAGAGGTTACTTCGATCCATATAAGTTGCGTTTGAGTTTAAAACTTTACCGGAACCATCATCAAATCCAGGAGGTTGCTTCATGAATTTTTCTTCTGATAATTCAGCGTATATAAATGCTGTAGTAATATCAAATTGTGCTGTCTTCATTTTCTTCCTTGCTGCAAATGACAATAATGTACCAATAGATTTAAATCTAGCTAGTGGACTGTATTATAATCTACTCCGAACGTCTGAGAACATTTTTTTACGGCACGTCTGGCTTTAAATCGACCATCATCTTAGATATTGTATACACATTTACATATAATGACTGTTTTATAATTTTTTGATAGATGTATTAATTTTTTTCCCATCAAATGAAAATTTTTTCTGACATCGCATTTTTCTGATTCTACTTTGATACTAATTTTATTAATTTCAGCTGCTAAATTTACCCGAAAACGTTCAAGTTTATGTAAGTCAGAATGATTATGTAAATACATTGTAAAATTTTTTCAAAATTTGGATTAATTTCAGCAATTAAATTTTCATAATTATTTTGAACTGCTTTAAAATTTTAATTTCGGAGCAAACCATAGTTTGTACCCTTTGGCATTATCAGCGTATTCGATGAACACACTCTCTTTCGACTTTGAATCAAATTTCTTTCGTTTATCTTCGGAGTGTGAGTGTAGACTACTGAGCTAAAAATCTTTAAATGATGATTTTCAGGTACTTTGTTGAACCACAATTCGTAAGGTGTTTTGTCCTTTACTGCAGACGTATCCGTTATATTTAATACATAAACAGCTGTATTAACGGCGCGGCGTTAGCTCAAAAAGTCTTGGATAAATTTTTATCACATAACATCGTGCCTGCTGCTTCGATTAATGTACGCATTTCTCTCGCTGCCGAACCATTCGGTTCAGGCACATACCATACCCTACAATGGTGTTTGATGACCAATGCCATATCGCTCTAATATTTCACATGTTTCTTTATTAAGAAACTATAATCCTCTACCAGTTTTTAAAAACTTTATTTTGTTATTTGTGTCCGTCTTTACACTTCGAATACATTTCTTCAATTTATTTTTTACTTTGTTTTTAGTTGTTAATAAAAATATAGTACCAAAATATGTAAAATCGTCCTTAAACAACATATGTCGGCTTTCACCTAAAGATGGGACTTCCATTGAACCACATAGATTTCCGGTGCTGAGATGTCTCGATGCCGAGTCGTCCGTCCGGTGCCGCGATGTCCGGTGCTGAGTCGTCCAGTGCCGAGTTGTCCGGTGCCGAGTTGTCCAGAGCCGAGTTGTCCTGTACGGGATCTTCTTCTATAACCCACTAGTGCTACTACTGAAAAAACAAACTAATTCACAAGTATACTTCAAAATATTTAATAAAAATAAATAATACAAAATGTTTAATACAACAAATGAGAAAAGTAGTATAGTTATATACTATACACGATAATAATATTATCGTGTATAATAATAAAAATTAAATATTGAAATTACAACGTTTATTTGGTAAATATATTTGTAAATCAAGTTTCAAGTTATTACAAAAAAAAAATATCAAACCCAACTATATGTGAATTTTGTTAAAATTTTTTAGTAGTTTATGTTTTTTACTTTAATAATAAAACTCGTGCATAATTTAACACTAACCGCATTCCTAACAAGGCCAAACATTATAAAGGACATACATATTCCGCTATTATAGTTTTATTTCACCGTTTATTACTCGGAATTTCTATTCCACAATTTTTTACTTTCAAAATTAATATTACATGTACTATGAATGTGCTATTGCAAATGCTGTAATAATCCAAGTTTAAATAGGATTAAGTTACGTCAAAATTATTTGTTGTGCATATTTTTGTATTGTAGAAGTAGATTTATAATTTATAATATACAATCTATCTACATTTATAAAATCTGTTATTTATTATACTAGGTATCTGTTTTGTATATTAATCTATTTATTTGTTTTTCAATATTTGAGATAAACTTATTCAATTTTATATTTTATATTTTGACTCGCAACGCAAGTGCAACGGCTCAAATCCAAATCTATTTATCAGAAGATTATAGTCTGCACCTCTCTCTGGATAAGATGTATCACATTTTAAAAATAAATATTTTAAGAATTGGCGTTGTATTTTCTCAATATCTGTAATATAATGATCTTGAATCGGATACCAAATCATTAACCCATATTCTAGCTTAGAGTGTACAAAGCTGTCGTATAATATTTTGAAAACATTAATATTTTTGTTGTTGTTTTTATATATAAAACCAAGCATTTAAAAACTGAATTAATCATTTCGTGTATATGAGATGAAAATGTAAATTTTTTGAGAATAATATCATCGATTTCATAATCAAATTTAAAAGAATTTTTGCTTCTGTAATATGGCACTACTTTGCATTTTTTAATATTTAATCTCTCTAATTGTCATATGTTTGTATGTATGTATATATGTTTCTCCAGCATCTCCTCCTAAATCCTCGAACCGATTTTGATGGGAGGGGGTGTTATTTTAATTGGTTCATTCCTTGTTTGAGAATAGGCAAGTTTCATCTTTACACGATTTCATCTTGCTTCTCAAAAATTTGATAAATTATGTTTATGATGCAAATGTCAAATTGCAGCTGTGTGAAGTTATGTACACTACTGATAGAAGTGTTGCTTTTGAGTAATATATAATAGTGAAATTGATATTTTATTATTATTAACACTCCAGTACTCGCGCGGCAAATAGTTATATGTAAGGTCGCGTGGGATACACACGTATCCCACGCGTAAAACACGTTAAATTAACTAAAAAAAAAAACAAGATTTTTTTTCCACTGTGTAGTACGATCTTTGCCTATGTAACATGCAATATTATTATCATCAAACCATTCAATAGTTTCTACAATATCCTCAACACCAGCATTTTCTTCAGAATCCATATTGTGGTTACTTTCAGTACAACTATCGCCCTCGTCTTCATTAGGATCTGCTTCACCAAGCATGTCTTCCTTTTCTAATTAGTTGTACCAGTCAAGCCATTTAGCTGGATCACGGCTACTAGCCATTTTTAGAGAACTATAAGCGCAATAATATAAAAAAAGTAATAAAAAATAAAATAAGACTTAGAAAACTTCAGCGGTCGCGAGGTTAGAAATGGTCGTTAAAAAAAAACGAATGCTAATAAATGCCGCCGCACACTGCTAGAGCTACAGACACATTGTCTAGTAAGCTTATCAAAAGGCTCGTCGGCGAAGAAAAAATATATTACTGCGAAACACCATTTTTAATGTGCGTGGGATACGTGTGTATCCCACGCGAGTATTGGAGTGTTATTTGTTTATTTATTTATTTTTATTATGTTTATATGTTTAATTACTATTTTCGACTTCAAACGTGACCCTTAAAGGATCACGGGTTTCCTAGTTTAGTTTTAAATAGTGTGAGTTGCACCAGTTTTCAATATTATTTAGTTGAATTATGTATAAACCTAGTTGGTCAAATGCTATCTGAAAATCGGTACAGATTACATCACCTTGACTTTTTAATTCTACTGATATGAATTTAGTTAAAATTGATAAATTTAACACAGTTGATCTGTTTTTAACAAAACCGTGTTGGTGTAGTGAGATAAATGTTTTAACATTATATGTAAAATTTTAGGTAAAATTTAAAATTCCACAATGCAAATAGTAGTGGGCGATAGTTTTTAATATTTAGTGTCACCATATTTATCATTTAGACAATGTCGAGAGTCGGTGGTAACATAAAAAACTAGGAATTTGGTATGTTCTGGTAATTTGGTAATTTTTTGACAGCATCAACTATGTTTGGTAAATAACTACTGAGTTACTGATTAACATAGATTATACCAAAATACTCAGCAAAACCATTTACCATAGACTAGGGATTATTTAAATTATTATTTTTCAGTTTTATCCCACATGAAATGTGAGTATTTGCTTTTCTTGATTGAATGAATGACCAAAAATTTTCAAATTTCTTTTAATAGAATTTTCAGTTCTGGCAATAAATAAATTGATTTTTAATTATTTTGAATTTTAATGAATTTTTTGAAATTCAAGTAAGTCAATGGTGTAATTTGTATGTTTTGTGTGCATTATATTTCTATTTAATATTATTTTTAATATCATTTATAAACCAAACAGAATATAATTTTCTGTTACATCGAGTCGAAA
The DNA here is from genome assembly GCA_963966155.1 of Clivina fossor. Lineage (NCBI taxonomy): Eukaryota > Metazoa > Arthropoda > Insecta > Coleoptera > Carabidae > Clivina > Clivina fossor. Next base: position 82,533,094 of record OZ014550.1, read on the forward strand.
AATTTGGTAGTAACAAAACAATTGTTTAAAATATTATAAACTTTAATGCATAATTCATTAACATTTTTATAATAATCCAACATTAACCAGTATATTGATGGAATAATTTCATAAAGAAGACGCAAATTATCTTTTTAAAAGTTATATATTTCATTGAATCAGTTTGCTATAAAATTGTTAGAATTTGTTATAACTAAATCAATATTACGATACATATCTATATTTAGTAGATTAAAATCGGATTTACTTATTGTGCAAGTATTATTACCTATTATTAAATCGGATAATTTATTATTAATATTATGAATTAAATTACTTTGCATAAAGTTATAAAAGTTGTTTGTTATAGATTTTTTTTGCATGTAATATTATCATTAACATATGATGGTACATTAAAATCGCCAATCAATAATATTTTACTGTTATTTATATTAACTAACACTGAACTAAAATTATTTTAACACGAGAAGCGGTTAGCGTATATTTAAATATTTAAGGGAGCATGCGTAAAGGTAGTGATCATGCAATTTCATTAATTTTTCTATTATTTAATAATAATTAGTTATTTCAAACACAAATTACAAGAAAAATACAAAAAGAAATGTAAATTATAAACATTAAGCTATGTAAAAACTAAACTAATAAAAGTTAAACAACGGATAAGCGAATTTAACAAATAAAGCGAACTAGAGGCCTATGGCACTCTAAGCGTAATTTTATTTTACCTAAATTAAAGCGGACTTAACTAAAGCGAAAGCAAACGTAGACTGACTGCAACCACGGAAAAATACAAACTTTAATCAAAACTAAATTGTGATTCCTACCTAAAACACAAAGATATTTTCAAGGAATATCTTGAAGTGACAAGTGGTTGATCGCGAACACTGATACGCGTACATAAATCTGTTCAGAAATATGTATCAGATTAGAATAACCACATGGCCCAACACTGTCCTCTTACATTATCAAAACATGTTTCAAAGTCATTGATTGAAGTTTTGACGGTATATAAATAATTAGAATATATAAATTTTGAGATGCAGTGTATACAGTGATACAGCCAACAATGTTAAATGAATTAGTTATATTTAATATATACTATTTCTATATTGCATGCTATAAAAACATCACCACACTTTCATTGGGCGATCATATTGAAACACCATGTTGGGAAATAGTTTAGAATTATTAACACCACTAGATAATCATGTTTCAGTTATATATATATATATATATATATATATATATATATATATTATTATATGAAATTTGCTATCATAAACAGCTTTAAAAATTTAATTAATTTTTGAATTTAACCCGGGTACATTTTGATAATATGCAGAAAGAGAACTTATTTTAGACACGTGACTGCTGGACACTCATAGTTTAAATTATTTTATTAACCATAGTCGGCTTACCATTTACATATTTGATTTTGAGTTCAGTTTCGCCATTTTCCATTTGAGTTCATTTGTAATCGTTTTTAAATAAGTTATATATTGCGGGGTTTCATCATTTGTTATTGAAGTTGTTGCCTGCGATTGTAATTTATATGTATTTCGCATAACTGATTATGTATTTATTGTATTATTTAATATAATTTTAACCGGTCGAATTTTATTATTAACAATTTTAATTAGTCCATGCACTTTAATATCGTTTACTTCAATATTGTTGTTAATTAGTTTAATAATATTTTTTGCATTAATAATATCTTAGTTGACATCAGTTTCCACTGGATTAAAAATAATAATATTAGCTTTACGTTTTTCGCAATTTGTTATTTCTACAATGATCTCTTCGATATTAAGTCATTGATATCAGTGCGCGTAGTGCATGCCCAAGTTATACTAATTTCAGTTAATGAGATTCCCATATATGTATTTTAAAAAAAAGTTTCTTACATACGCAACAGGTCAGTGACAGATGATCGGTAACAGCAGGCATTACGTATGCAGCTATATGCACACTTTAGTTTAATTGTTTTTGATTATTTGTAACAAGTTCTTCGTATACGTAAATTTAGTTTTTTTCACAAATTACTTAATTTTCGAAAAATTTCTATATTTTTTCTATATTTAAAGCACAAATTATTTAAATTTCACTATTTAGAGAAAATTATTACTGTTTATATTTTAAATCACTACAATTCATCAACTGTAAACAAAAAAATACAAAATTTAACCGTATTAGAGATAAAATTTCCAAAAATAACTAATAACTCGATAAATATCTAACTAAATAAGGAAAGTACATTGAGATTCAGTATTATGTATTATTATTATTATTAGTATTATTATTTCTAAGTTTCTTACTTATTATTTTCAATTATACAGGGTGTGGCAGAAATTTCGAAAAATCACTGTGTACTAGTGAGAGTGATGAAAAAATCCAAGAACGACTTCAAATGTATATCAGCTGTTAAGGCCACCATTTGGACGATATAATTTTTAAAACTTTTTTATATCTACATTTGGAAAATAAAATGTTTCTAGTGATTCCTCGTACTATTGTTTTTTTTTTCAATCCCCATTTAAAATGTGGGAGTTATTTCTGCCGCATCCTATATATAGAATTTTTTAGAAGAGTGATAGCAATTGAACTTTGTATTTTTAAATATAATGTTATACAATTTTTACCTGATATTTTTGCTTTTTAATTGTATATATGTTAGACTCGAAGATCGAAAACGCTTACTGAGCGAAAAACTGAGCACCAACGAACGTATTGTAGACGATCATTAACACAGCTACGATACGATGTGCTAAAAATTTTAAATTTGCAATTCTTCAATTACATTAATTTTCTATGTACAAGAATACAATGTATCGTATGTAGTATATGGAAAAATGAAATAGCTTCTCAAATTCACAATGCTTGTTCATATGTATAGTAAGTACTTTACTAATTTAATCAAAGAAAAGAAAAATATATTACTATCAAATTGAACCACAATAGCGTCAAAACTATAAGATAATATTTTTAAATATTGTAATTGTAAAAATATATAATATATGTAATATAGAAGTTTTACTTCAGCTTCACTGAGGGGAAATAAAAATTAAGAATATAATATTCAAATAAAAGTAAAATTTACTGTTGCATCTTGAATATTTCTCGTGATCTACATACATTGAATTTAAGTGGGATACTGATACAGTACAATATCTCTACTAGTAAGTGAACTTAGAACAACGTTATATAAATAAAAACTAACTAGAAGGCGATAAAGAAATAATTGGTAGTATTTTATGACGTAGAATAATCTAGATGTAGACACATGCTTACTGCATGTGCAGCACCTAGTAAATAGTGATTAGTAACTGAATCCAATGAAGAGAATGGTGCACATTTTCTTAACCTAACTATAAGATCGACACATGAACGATGTGACGTAAACAGATAACGATTGCGATTCTGGGAACACTTTTCTGCGATTCTTGGAAGCGGCATTCGCCCACGCGTCCAGTAAGCCACATAATTCTATATTAAATGAAACAGTGCTTCTTAAAATTTTCCATTTTTAGAACTTTTTTGCCCTATTCATTTCTTATTGAAAAAAATATTTATAAAAGTTTATTTATTGCTATAAAGGTGGCAAACACATATATTTTAAATTTAATATTTATCGTGTTTATTTTATTTTTACCAGTTTAACTAAAAGGAAAAGTGATAAAGCGTTTGATATAGTGTTTGTAACATTTTCAAAAATTAAAAATATATATTAATTTTTTTATATAGTGACTACATCGTTATGTAGAAATTGTAAACTTAGTTTATAAAGGTGTATGTGTGTGCGTCGTAAGCTCGTTCGGTCATCACATAAAATTTTGTGATCAATGCTCTTCCTAGAGACGGTTCAACCGATTTTGATAAAATTTTATGGATATGTTTATTTAGTACTCAAAGTGATCATGTGGTTTTGTTTTTACAGTGTTGCCAAGAAAAACATTGTCAAAGCTTTTTTTTTGTTCCGTTATATCAAAATTTAATAAAATTTTCAGAAAAGATTCTCCTACTGTCCAAAACAATAACATAATTTTAATCTTGCACAGTGTTGCCGACTTTTGGACATAAAAATTAATGAAATTTTGAAGATTTTATTTTAGCTACACTATTTATCGAAATTTAATAAAAAATTTAAAAAAGATTTTTTTACTGACCATAAAAATTACATAATTTATTATTATACAGTGTTGTCACCTTTTGGAGAAAAAATGCTAATGTTAAAGTGATATATATATTGGTTTATTCATATATTTTTAATATTTTTTAAATTTAATTTTTATAAATTAAATACCGAATGTTTTATAGCGTTATAATTGACTTTTATATTTTATAGATGGCATGGTAAAGTATAAAACTTAAAATTTTATTTCTTTAATCTTTTCTATTGTCAAGTTTTTTTTTTTTAATTTTCAAAATTGTTGAATGTTGACTGATGTGTTCATATAGATAGCTTTAAAGAAAAATGTACAGGTGTTAAAAAGTGTTTCTGAGCGTTATTTTTTTTTTTTAAATAAGGTTTGTAAAAGAACTCGTTTTTTGAAATATATTTAACAAAGAAAAAAGTATTGTATTTTTTCGATTCCATATAGTGAAATAAAATTCAGCAAATTCTTCTAATATTATCACAAGAAACTGCGATAGTAGGTATATAAGCTGTTCCACGTTTATTTTTTCGTGATTTTATAATAGTTTATTCTTAAAAATAACCCAATTTTTATCGAATTTTTGTCTAAAGTCTAAAAGGAGTAAGCAATATTAACTAATGGATTAACCATAGAGAATCGCAATCGCATAAACTGAAATAATGTAATAATTGTTCACTTTGAGTAACACTGGAACAGCAGATAAGCGGGATGTAGGAGTACAAGTTGGTTACAGCGCAGCGTACAGACGCGGCGACGGCGACGGGACGTATTGGACATAGACCTACTCTCGTGCAAAAGCAACCGTAAATACAAATACAATTATTTGACATTACATCACTGATATAAATCGTGCTAGACGGAACACCCACACCATATGCTTTTGTGTTTTTGCACATTGATTACGCCCTCAACGCAAATTGCAACCACTACTTCAGTTTTTCATAAATTATGATTTTGTTAAAATATTTGTTATACCCAGTGATGTAAAATAACTTGGATTTATAGTGGATATTTACTCAAAATGAAGTTGACCAGATTTCTCAGTTCAAAAGTTGGCACGGATAACTAACGGTAATTCAAAAAAATTGTATGAATAAAATCTTCATACTTTTTTATGTAAAATCCGAATCTGTAATAAAAAAATAGGGATTCCCATTTAAGATATCAAAGTTAACCCCCACCCCCACCCGCCTGAGGGGTAGAGGTAAAGAAAATTTAACCGGGTCAGATGGCCCCCTTAAAACCATTAAACTTTTATTTGGAACATTTTTTTGTACGATAGATATTTGTCGAGATATTCCAGAGGATTAATTGAAATGGGTCACATTTTATTTATGCGACTATAGCGCCATCTGTCACGAATTCAAAAAAAATTGTTCGAATAAAATCTTCATCATTTTTTTATGTAAAATCCGAATCTGTAATAAAAAATATGAATTCTCATTGAAGATAACAAAGTTGACCCCCTCCCCCAACCCCTGTGAGGTGGGGGTGAAAAAAATTTGACAGGATCAGATGTCCCACTCAAAATCATTAAACTTTTATCCAAACATTTTTTTGTATGACACATATTTGTCGAGATATTCCAGTGGATTAATTAAAATTGTTCACCCAGTACATACTGAGGAAAATTTTGCTCTTGATACAAGGCTTTTACTTTTAACACAAAAGAAAACATATTTTATAATTGTAAAGTTATATTTTTGTAATAAAAATATAAATTTTAATAAAAAAAACATAATGATAAGTAACAGCATAACTATTTTAAAATATTTGTATAAAATTAGTTAATAACACAGTAAAAATCTTTCAGAATTTATTATATTAAAATAAAACTGTTTTAGGTTCTAGTTCTGTATTAATAATTATATAACATCGACGTTTTGACGAAACTCAACGTCTGTCTTCATCAGGATAAATGATATAAATGACATTACAGTAAACTAATTTATTGTAATATCATTTATCCTGATGAAGACGGACGTTGAATTTCGTCGAAACGTCGATTTTAAATAAATATTAATACTGAACTAGAACCTAAAGCAGTTTTATTTTAAAATTAGTTAATATTTCGTTTAAAAATAAAACTAAATTTGAATTAAAAATTATTAATAATTTTACAATTATAATTATTCCAGAAAAGCACTATGTTTTTAAACCAAATAGTAACTAATTTTTACTTACTATTATTTTTAGCACTTTGAAAGGAAAAAAGGTACAGGTCTCGGTACGGTGTTTGTAATATTTTCAAATATTTAAAGAAATATATATATATATATATATATATATATATATATATATATATATATATATGTGATCTCGCTCGCTCGCTCGTTCAGTCATTCAAATTTTATGGTCGCATTTCCTCCTAAACCGTTTATTCGATATGCACCAAATTTCAAATTTACGGTTGGTTTAATTAGTGCCTCAAAATGGGCATGTAGATTTATTTTTTCCAGTGTAGCCAATTTTATGTGAAAAAAATTACCAAAGTTTAAAAAAAAATTATTATGGCTGCATAATTTATCCGTAAGTAACAAAATTTTCACAAAGATTCTTTTCGTGTCCATATAATTTATGTAATTTCATTAAAGTACAGTATTGTTAACTTTTCAAGAAAAAATACTAAAGTTTTAAAACATTATTATGGCTGCATAATTTATCCGTAAGTAACCAAATTTTCACAAAGATTCTCTTCGTGTCCATATAATTTATGTAATTTCATTAAAGTACAGTATTATTAATTTTTCGAGAAATAATACTAAAGTTTTAAAAGATTATTATGGCTGCATTATTTATCTGTAATTAACCAACTTTTCACGAAAGATTCTCTTAGTGCCTATATTAATTAAATAATTTTACTAAAGTACAATGTTACAAACTTTCGGAAAAAAACTATTGAAAATTTATTTTAGGTAACCGTCTATATGATTTTAAACACTCAGAAAAACAGCAGCGTAGTCAGGAACTTGTCATGGGAGGGGTTACTAAAGAAATGATATAATATTAATATTAATAAAGATAATACTATAATTTGCATAAAAAATAAAGAGCAATAAAAACTATTTTTATAAAAATAAAAGTAAAATAACATTCAAGTACATTTAAGCAATATAACATTTCAGACGTAGTTGAAGTCGTCTTGGGTTTTTTGATAATTCATCCAGTACTTCGTCTGTTGTAATTATAATGTTGCGATGAATATTCATCAATGCCAAACCATTTAATCTATTTTCGCTGATAGTGTTTCTTAAATATGACTTTAAACGTATAAGTGTGGAAAATGATCGTATATTTACAACAGTTGTAACTGATAATGTTACTAAAATTTGTAGTAGCATATTTACCATTGGATGGACATTTTTATCACCAGAAATATATTGCCACAACAACTTCATTTCTCCGATGCCTTGTTCAACACTGCATTTAACGAGACGTTCATATTTCTGTAGAAGCACCTGTGTATTATTTGCTTGATTTGTTGTAAATCCATACTTATTTGGAAAAAGGCACATAAAACTTTTCAAAATAGTTTTAAACTCCCGTAAATACGCCAATGCAGAAAAGATTCTTTTATTTGCACAACAATTGCAAAATTGTATTATTGAACAGTATTGCCAACTTTTGCAAAAAAATATTTTTATTTTTTAGTATTTATGATGATGAGTTTACCCATATGCTTCTAACCTTGTCCATTTATTAGGTTTCTTATTTCTATCAGAAAAACGTATTAGAGCAAAATTTTTCTTAGTGTAAGTGGGTATTTAATTTTTATGTAAGCAATAATAAATTAATCACTATAAAAATTAACATATGTATACGTAAGTAGAAATGAAAATTATTATTTGTATTATTATTAAAATTTTAAATTAATAAGATTAGAAGAAGTAAATTCATATGTAGACTACTTTGGCATTAGTATTTTAATATTTTTTTCTCCAAAAGTTGACAATACTGCACAAAAACAAAATTTTCTAATTTTCATGACCATAAAAGGACTAATTCTGAAAATTTTATTATAATCGTTAAAACAATAGGTAAAGCTAAAATAAAATTTTATATATTTTTTTTCTGAAAGTTGGCAAGTTGAAAATTAAAGAATATGTCCTGAAAATTTGATTGAAATTGGATAAACAGTATAGCTATTTTGGCTCGGATGGATAATATTATATGTATTGCATACATACACAATCACACCATGTACCCATAAGGGTGTGGCATGAATTCTTTCTATTATTCCGAAATCGGCCTCCTCCAAACATTCCTATTCAAACAAGCAATTTTCGCTTCATCTACATTCATAATTCTTCTCATACATGCTCATACAAAACACTTTTAATCATACCATTCTAAATACTCATCTTACGTTCACGCAAACGTATACCTTCAAAAACTTTCATATAAATCTTTTTAACCAAACGTTTATTAAACATTAGACATTCCCTCAAGATGTCTGAACCATCTTAACTTACTAACACCAACTTTTGCTACAACATTTATTCAATTTCAAACTCATCAGACATTAATCCATTTTGTACCCGATCTCTCCTATTTACACCACATACCCCACGTAAAAATCTCATTTCCACAGCAGTCGTTTTTCTTTTATATTTACTACCAAATATCAACATAGGTACCAAAACAGCATTGTATATACTCAAATACGTTTGCATTTCTAGCAAAAGTACCCAAAACACCCAAAATCTTACAACCAGCATTTACTCTCCTTTCAATTTCACGATCAAAACGGCCATCCTTATATAATAAACTACCTAAATACACAAATTTATCTACCTGCTTTAAACGTGCACCATCAATATATACATTACAGTCAGTCGTCAAGTCACCATTCTCAAAAACTAAAACTGCATTTACCAACATTCAACACAAGATTCATATCTTTGCCAACAACATTAATACTATCAATCATTCTTCTCAGTTGTTCTTCAGATTCAGCCAAAACAACCACGTCATCAGCATACGCTAAAGCAGCTACAACACAATCACCCATATATAATTATATATACTATCAGCACCACAGAAAGCTTTCCGAAGAAGACCATCTATATATATATATATATATAAGGATGGTCCAAAAAAAAATTTTTTTTATTATTTTTTACGCACTCCCTAAAAAAGAACTTAATTTTAAAAAAAAAATTTTGAGCCAAGTTTTGTCAAAAAATAACCCGTGCTCCCTCAAATGTAATTTAACATAGGTTTTGGATAGTTTCATATAACTGCCTGGATTCTCGAAAGTTCTGCTTGAGTGAGGCACAGGTTAATATGAATATATTTTAACGAAACTTGGCTAAAAAATTTCTTCTATAATGAAGTAAAAAATATTTTTTTTGATCAAGGCAGTTATAACCCGCCATATCCTATGTTAAACTTCATTTAAATTTCAACTTGAGTGAGGCACGGGTTAATATCAATATTTTTTGAGGAAACCTGGCTCAAAAAAATTTTTTTAATGAAGTTTTGTTTTAGGAGGTGCGTAAAAAATGTTTTTTTTTGCCATCCTAATATATATATTTGACTGTATATTTTTTTTTAGAAAATTAAGATAGATATTGGGACACTTACTTAAAAAATGTTTTTAACGTATTAAAACAAATATTAATATATTAAGCTTTGAGATATCATATTTTATAAAAGTATAATAAAAGGAATTTATTTGAAGTTTCTAAATCTATTTATAAATAAATTCCTGATATGGTACTTCGAGCGGAATAATTTTTTTACGAAATTTTTTTATGAAATAATAAATATATTTTATAAATAAATAAATATATATATATATATATATATATATATATATATATATATGTAAAAATTGTCGTAATTTTTGAATAATTTAACATTAACATTTTTGTAGTTTTTTTTTAGTTAACTGTAGTTATTTTCTCAATCTTAAATACAGCCATTTTTAAATAAACTTCTAAAAAACATACACATATGCAGAACTGGAACTAGTACTAAAAAATATTTAAATAGTAAATATATTTTTAAAAGTAATTAATAATATACAAGTACCTACTAGTTTTACTTTAAACACTGTTTCTCAAATTTATTTATAGTACCTACTAATTACCAAATATTTACAATAATATATTATAATTATTTGTATAAAAATTGCAGTAAAAAATAATACTTTTAAAGTAAACATTTATTATTTAAATAATAAATTCAATAATTTTATTTATCGTATCAAGAAATTTATTTAAAGAATACTGAATTTACAACTATTTTGGCTAGACGGCAAATGTAAAAACATAGTCATAAATTATAAAATATAAATGTGAAAACAACACGTAAAAAATATATCTCTATGGATTTATATGTGTTATTGATATCTTTATTTTAAAATTAATTTAAAATCGGGCTCTCACAAACTTTTTCTCCAGGGGCTCCAGGCATTGTAATCCAGCGATAGCATGTTGTATTTGGACTTCAAAGCTCTCTCGTCGCACCGCGCTCACACCATAATTTTTTTAAAAGAATGTATTGAAATTTAAACCTTATAGTACTGAACTAATATTAGCTGCGTCTGAATGGTTTGGAACCCATTATAACTCGCACTATTGACAATGTAAGTAAAAATATTAAGAAACTATATAATTAGTTTCTCGAGTAAAATAACCTTTATGTTCCGCTAAGGAATCGCGGGAATTTATATATATATGTATATATATATAAACTTACTTGATTTTTATACGTTTTAAAATATTTAAAAGTTGTCAAAAATAAAGTAGTTTAAATTTTGAAAATTTAAAAATGTCATTCGAGACATTTGTTTTAACATGGTGATATAGAATATAAATTTAAAGTTTGTCTTATATATATATATAATACAATTGATGGGCTTAGGAAAAACTAAACTAAGTGACAAATTTGGATATTTTAAAATAAAACAGTTTTTTTTTTTGAATCTAGAAAAAATATATCTTGAATAATTCAAACAAAAACTAATATTTCAGCTTATATTCCTAGATATTTTTCATTGAGTTTTTAAGCTTTGTAGCCTGTTTTCTTGAAACTTCGAAAATGGCACTTGGCCTAGTTTTCTTCTGACCACTCAATAGAAACAACAATTTTACAAATTATACTTGCTTGAATTGAATGCATGTACGATATCACTGAAACTAGAAAGGCTTCATTTACATCTTCTTTAATCTAACTTCTAATGTATCGATTAAAATGAGGACACCTCATAAATATGTATGTATATCAACAAATGGTATTTAACTATTTCAGCATAAGTACATTTAATCGATACCTGTACAAAAAAAAATCTTACGAGATTGCATAATGTTATGAAAATGAAACAAGCCGAAAATCGCCGAACTAGTCTAGTTCAATTGGTGTGTGGAAAGATTTTTATTCATTTGATCATAAAAAGCATGTTATGCATTGCTCCAGTGAACAATAATGACCTAATACATATTATAATTATATAAACTTATGTATTTATTTATTAAATTTATATATAACAGTTTGTGATTATTGTTCGCACTTTAAACTGATATTTTTTAGTTCTACATAAAATGCTTAAAATCATAGCAATTTTGTTTTAAATATCGCTTCAAGACAATTATTTTGAGACAACATTGGTATTACAATGTAGTCGATTGTTTTGATTATGACTTTATAAAAATTATATATTCGATGTATACAAAACGTGTTTAGAAAATTGTTCAAAAATTGTTGATATGCTGAGTACATTAACTTTCTTTTCTACAATAGACATAATTTACATAGAATAGTTTTTGGCAAATTTCACTGAAAGTAAGTAACCGCCTACGGATCATTTATTTTATATATATATATATATATATATATATATATATATATTTTTTTTTTTCTTTTAAATTAAAATTATTTTAAAGTTTTTTTTTTTTAATTTTGTTGATAAATATTCTATTAGAGTATTTATAAAAAATTATTAACTTTATTTGAAATTTAATATTTACAAATGTTTTAAAATATTTATATTTTTATATAGCATATTATTAAAAATTATAAAATATTTTATTGAATGTAGGTGTATGATCACTAATGCTACTTTTTTTATTTCCAGAGATGCAATATCGGTTAAATTACACAAAATGCTTTAAATTATGTAAAAGCATAAATAATATATTAACATATTGCATTCAACTAGTGGTTTTTAAAATATTTGAATACAGCTTTCTTATTTTAAATGGCATAGTACATTTTTTATTATATTTCTAGAAAGATTATTTTTTTTAAATTTAGTGATATTACAATTACATAACATATAAGTAATTATATAACAATTTTTTTAGAATAAAAATTATCTAAACTTTTATATAAACTTTTATCTAAATAACAGTACTTTAGTTGGTCGCGCTGCATTGTTTTCCAATAGAAAATAGTTTGAGATATATTAAATAACAATTCAATTAGCTTATATTTAATCAAAGCACACTTACTTTAAAATGTAGTTATTTGAACATCGTCATATAAAGCTAAACAAAATCAATATCACTGAATTAAAAAACAATCTATCGGGAAATATAATAGAAAATATATCATGCCATTTAAAATAAGAAAGTTAAATTCAATATTTTAGAACTACTGGTTGAAAAAATATTCTATTATATCATTTATGTTTTTACATAAATTGGCGCATTTTGTTTAATTAAACCAACATTATATCTCTTCAAATTACCGTAAAATTTTTGTATATATATATATATATATATATATATATATATACATATAGAGACAGAGAGAGAGAGAGGGAGAGAGAGAAAGAATACTAGAATAAATATAATGATAGTCAACTGTTTTATTTTTTCGAAAAAATTAACATATTATAAGTAATTTTAATGTTTCATGTGCTATTAATTACATTTGTGTTTAAGTTTTAAATGTTTTGAAAATATTTTTAATCGAATTATAGAATTTATATATATATATATATATATATATATATATATATATATATATATATATATTTCTGTCGAACACTTGTATTCAGTATCAATTTTATAAAAAAAATATTAAAAATTTTAAAAAAATTCCTATCATAACTATCTTAACTATTTAACGACAATTTTTTTTGAATAATTTTATTTCCAAAATTTACATATTTTTTGTACTTACAATTAAAGGCAGTAGCGGACCATAATTAATACTAATGGAGTTGTAGCACGAGCTTCATACTTGTTTAGACTCAAACAGTTACAATTTTATTCTATTAACATAAATTTTAAAAAGTATAATGATAGGTTTGATCTAAAATGTTTATCAAGCAAATTTGGGATAAGTTTTCAATTGTTTGAGGCATGCGTAGTTAGTTACCTTATAATTTCCATACAATGTATACATAACAACAGTTGCAAATTTATACCAAACTTTTTTGATTTTAACTTGCCTAAAATAAATTTGATAACGTACTATTTAATTTTATTTACCTTTCCAATAAAATATAAACATTAAGAGTAACAATTCAATTGATATATTTCGTTAAATAATCTAAATTACCTATTATACTATAAATAAAAAATAGCATCGATTTATAATGTTATTAAAAACTTTTCTAGTCAAAAGTGTAGTACTGGTTTTATGATTTATGCAATCTTAAAATTATGTTTGCACAAACATTTTTTATAAGAGCTAGGGCGTCAGTATGTTGCAAATGACACACACACACACATACATACACATATCTCATAAACTAAGTTCAAATTAGAGGCTGTAGGCTGTAGAATTTCTATATTCATTTGTTTTAATTTTTGAAAATGTTATGGATACCGTGCCAAACATTATACCACATTTCCTTACAGTTAAAATTGTAATAAGACATAGTTTTTTTTTTTCAAATGCTTAAAATTCAACACTTACTTCATGTCTTTAAAAACAATAATTGTATATATTAATTCACTACTATAAAGTCCAGTGTATCTCCAATATTTTTTTAAAAAAAAACCTTGTTAATGAGGTTTTTACTATTTCTTTAAAGTAAATACTTTAATTAAAATATGTAATTTACAAAAATGATTAAAATAAAATTTGTTTAGATACTACATAATATTTGTAATTTATCAACAACCAGAGGCGTAGCAACCGGGGGTGCAAGGAGTGCGATGCACACGGGCCCATGAGCGAGAGGGGCCCACGAGCTAAAGTGCCCAATGGGGCCTTATTTTTATTAATACTTACCATTTTTTTGTTTATTTTAATTTTTTTTGTAATAAATAAAGGACAAAAAAGAGGAAAAAATTACCATTTATAGGATTAAATGCATTTATTATATAAATTAATTTATTATAGTAAGTTAAATACATTTTTATAGATTCCTTTAAATTTACAAACACAAAAACATACAGTACAAATAAAATTTAAAGTTTAGGTTTACAAACATAGTTCATTAACTTTAACTAAACTTAACTTTTCTCGCTTTTATTGAAGCAAAAATGCTAATTATTTCACTTAAATTAAATTTACGTACTCTTTCATTTTCAATGCTCAAAATCGCCAAATTTGATAAGCGCTTCTCCCCCATAGAGTTTCTTAAATATGTTTTAATAAGTTTTAATTTTGAAAATGTTCTTTCGGCGCTAGAAGTTGATACAGGGAATGTTAAGAACAAAATAAGAGCGGTACAAAGTTTCGGAAATGCCAAACTAAGAATAGAATATTCTGTAAATATTAATTCTCCTAATTCAAATACCGAATTAATATTTTGTAACTGTTTTTTAAAGGGTTTCCTAAAAGATAATATCTGTGTCTTAAAATCTGCGGTTAAATCGTCAGTATATTTGTCTAGTAAAGGTTGGCATAAATCAATTATTTTATCATCAGATAATTGTTTTAAATTTTCTGGGAAAATTACTCCAAATTATTTATTTCCGTAATCGAAAATCTTCACACATTCCTTGTCTATGGTTAAGCCAACATTATTAGGTACATACATATATATTTCCTGGCAAGTTGTTTCTTTAGGCATTTTACTTTAATTTATTAATTTTGAAAATACAGATTGCATTTTAACAAAAAATAATTTTAATTAATTTTGATTATCATAAAAATAAAACAATTTTTATTTGAAAATTTTTTTCGAATAAGGCACAAGCAGACACAAATTTAAAAAATTAAAATGACATTTACAACTTAAAATGAGCCAAAAGAACATTAAAATTTTAAACAATACAAGGAGTAGAGAGGGGCCCCTTAATCCCAGTGGCACACCGGCCCACAAAGGTCTTGCTACGCCCCTGTCAACAACCATATTTGATCAAGATTATAAGCAATTTTGGAAAGCATGTTTCATATAACACGTTTGAAATATGTTGAATAATGATTAAATAGATATTTTTAATTAGGCTCCATAATTCAGAAGAAACCAGCTCGTGGATTACAATCAAATGCAATCTAACTAACATTAACAGTAAGAAATAAATAAAAAAGTCACGAAGAACATTTTTTTACCAGAGGGTATGTTGTACTCGTTATGGTTCACTAGTAAATTGGTCAGTTCAACTTTCCATTTCAAATCTAGAACCATAAACATAGTTTTTGTTCTAGCACGGTTCCACTAACATTGCCAACGCCCCAGCGCAGCGCAGCGCTACGTTTTGTTATTGTAATTATATAAGAGTAACCTTTGACAGGGCACTCAAACGACTATCGACCGTCGAAGAATTTGATTTAGTTTGGAAATGGGCGGCATTTGCTTTTTTTACTATCTTTCTGGTATTTAAAAGGGTTACTTGAACTCAATAAACGAAAGTGCATATTAGAAAATCGTTATTATTTATAAAACGTATAATTTAAGACACATTCTCTAAAGTCAATAGATTAAAGTAACTGAGTAGTTTGTAAAAGTTTCTTAAAAACTATATTAGATATTGTTTATACTTATTTATATTATAATGAGACTTTTCTATCTTATTTATTTTAATAAACTAAATTGCCAATTTATTGATACAAATTTTCAATTCTTTAAAATATTAAAAATCATTTTACTCTTATTTAAATACAGATTTGTTGTTAGTATGTTTACTAATTATGTAGATCAGTAAGTTTAATTGGACAATGGGGTATTATAATTTTTTTTAGTATTAAATTTTATTATAAACAAGATTAGAAGCATATGGGTAAACTCATATATATATATATATATATATATATATATTATATATATATATATATATATATATATATATATATATATATATATATATATATATATATACATACACAATCACGCCATGTACCCAAAGTATGTGTCATAAACTCTTTTTACTATCTTGAAAACAGTTTCCTCCAAACATCCCTAACCAAACAAGCAACTTTAGCTTCATCCATATTCAAAAAAAAAATTAATTAGAAAAATTAATTGTAAATGTTACTATAAAACGGGTTAGATTGAAATAAATTATAGGAAAAAATTGAAAAGGCAGTACTTATAAAGCTATATAGAATATTGTTTGTAGTTGTCTTCGTTTTATCGTCAGATTAATGTAAAACTAGTAAACCGAATTATCAATTAAGGCCTGTTTATACTTGAGGCATTCCGTGTTCGGCAGACCACGATGCTTTAAGGTCTATTTACACATATCAGTGACATGTCAGTACCGTGTCAGTTTGCAGTCAGTGATTTTAAAAATATTGCTTACTAAAATAGAATTTCGTATAAAAAAGCAAGATAGCCGCTGGAGAAAAGCTATAATATAAACACGTCAGTAAGATTCAGAGCAACGTTATTATTATTTATCACTGATACTGATATAACTTCACGAAACTGAGCGGACACGTCACTGATATGTGTAAATGGACCATTAATCGGAAAATGTAGAAAAATGTTGTTTGCATCTAATTTCTAATAATATAGGACTTTCAAAGAAATAATTATGCGTAACTATAGTTAGTCAAAAATCATATAGGTCTTTGTTTTTTATCTTTTGGTGAGCAATTGAATGGTGTAATAAGATCTTTAACTGTTTCAAATATTTTCAAGTAAATCACTAAAACGTAGAATTTATTCATTTCAGTTTTGTATTATACTTTTGTATTACTTAAATGCATAATCAATTGTAGTTAACTAATTTATAATTAATTTTACAGAATTTTCTAGGCTAGTATTTTTTATAAGAAAATTATATTTTATGTACAACTAATTATAAAATATACCAAAAGAAGCTAATAAACATTTTACAGCAAAATATTTATTATACAAGTAAATAGTAACAAATTAACACTAAGAACATAAACAAAAACAAATTATAAATTAAAATTTAGACTGCGCGGATTATACAGATTATCGCAAAATAGTTCTGTTAAATTCGGAACACTTTAATATATTGGAAATGATTAACAATATTTGATTACAAATATTTAATATAAATTTATTTTATATCTCTAAATTTAAATTAAATAAAATTGAACTTATGGTATTTAGAAAAATATTACTAAAATATAAATAGAAATAAATTCGTTTTGGAATGAAGTACATATAAGTAAAATAAGCGAAAGTAGTGAATTTCGCAAACATTTTGAAAAGTCAAGCAGATAAAACTAATTGAAGTCGTAAAGCAGTCTTTGGTCATGTATTCAGGAATTTACGAGACGTTAGAGAAGAGACGATGGAACGACGAACGGGAGTAAAAAGTATTTTTGCGACTCATCAATTTATTACCGCATAAAAATTGAAACGAATGCAAATACTGTCGAGTGTATTTCTACTTGAAAACGAAATAATTTTTACGGGATACAGCCAACTAACAAATACAATACGTACAATGCCGATGGATTGAGCACGTACACAAGAAAAAGAGTATCGCGATCAGCCTAATACAATTAAAGTGTGGCAATAAGACTTCGCTTTCTTCTCCTTGTTTTGTTATACGTATTTGCATGCATTCGTGGATCACTAGTTGAAAGTAGAGACGGCAACATTTATCCACCTATACACATACTAAAAATAAACTAGAACTACTATTTACTTCAAAAGATGCAAAATGTTTTATTTTTTTAGTAGAAAGTGCAATATTAAATTTGAAGAGATGAAATATAATTACAAATGATTTTATTATACATAAAAAATAAAACCAACAAAATTTTAGTAAATTTGACGGAACATATTTATTGTTTTTTAACTATAAAATACAAAATTTTGTTAAAATTAGACATGTAAAAAGAACATATCTAAAACATGTAATATTTATAAAAATGCTTAGCTATTGAAAATGCATTAATGTTGCATTAACTAAATATTTTGATAAACAAGATTAGAAACATATGGATAAACCCATGACATTCCATAAATACTAGAAAATTAAAAATTATTTTTTTGTAACAATGTTTAAAAATAACATTTTGTAATTATTGTGCATATAAAGGAATCTATTCATAAAATTTGTTTTTTTAAAATCGTATAAACAATAAGATTGAAATAAATTTTGGAAAGTTTTTTTTTTGAAAATTAGCAACACTATATAATAATAAAATTATATAATTCTTTCAGTTAGAAATTTTGTCTAAATATTTAATTAAAACTGGATAAAATATGGCTAAAATAAAATATGAATATTTTTTTCTCAAAAACTTGGCAACACTGTGAAAATAAAATTATACATTTGTTATGGATATGCCAGAGAAATTTATCCTGAAATGGATGACTAATGGTGATTAATTTAATAATTATCCGAGTAATTAGTGATCTGCTAGGGGAGGAAATGTATTTTTTAAATCTGACGATAAAACACTTTGGTTTTTCATAGAATTTGTGTATTTTGTAATGCTGCAATAGACGAAAAGACGAAAATAAATAATAAGAAAAACAAATTTACTGATTAAATGTACCAGCACTGTATTTTTATTGTCAGATTTACGAAACGGGTATTTGCTTACCGATCATCATATATAGAGCAGGAGGTATACCTGTATTGTATTTACCAATTTTAGATTTTTCCAGAAAACCATGAATTAATCTTTTGTTTTGTAACATATATCAACTGTTTTAGTGTGATGTCGGTCTGTGAATATTTGAAGAGCAAAACGAATAAAACGGATTTTTAAGAAATTTCATATTTAAGTTTCGGACCTGAATGATCAACTAGAAAGTATTCCAAAAAAAAAAATTAACGATATTTGTTTTAAATATTTATTTTGATATACAGTGTGACCAACAAAGTCCGCAGTATACAAATAAAAATTATTAAATTATTTTTGGAAAATCTAATTACACCAATTGTTTATGCTTATATATGGACTAAGTTGGCCATTGTAAAATGTTGTTATGTGCCTTTGGGTTTATTTATAATTTATTTATTTATAATTAATTTTTTTATGTTTAAGTAATATTTTTTAATGGTATTTTTCAAATAGTGTATAAAAATGTATGTTGAATAATATGTTACAATTTTAGTATATGGTGAATGGACAAATGTAAGTGTGTTGATACAGATTTGTACAGAGTGTCCACGACGAGTTTACGCTGTCTGTATTCTAAAAACTATATAATATTATGTTACAAAATTTGCTATATAGTGGGTATTTCGATATATTCAGTTAAAGTAAAATATTGACAATAAGATACACTTCTGGTTTAATCGGAAGTCGATCCTAACTTTCTTACTTTAAATAGAATATCTGATTTTTCATGTGATACATTAATAACATTTTACTTTAGTTCGATTGTTTTTGATGAATTTCACCTTTTTTGATTTTTTGTTTAAAATTGTCAACATCTTTCAAGATCCGTATTTTAAGAAAGAATATTTGCAATTTATTGAGGAAGTTTTGAACTTTCTTTTCATAAAAATTAAATTAAAATTATTTAAAAATCTACCTAGAATATTGCTGTAAATTTGAAGTTCAAAAAAAATAATTAAAAATCTAATTTTTTTCAAATAAAAATTTCCATTTTTTACTAATTTAATGAATTTTACGTTTAAAAATAGTATTAGTTTATAAAACAGGTTCTATGTTGAAAGTTGATAAATATTTAGTAAAATAAAAAAATATGTAATTTGAATACGTTGTTATTGCTTTATTCTTGTACCTAACTTAGCCAGGAAAAATAAAGTTACTAGTTAATAAGTAAAGCCCGTATTCTCACCTCACTTTTAAAAGTGATTTTTATCAAAATTACTTTTGACGTTTACTTAAAATTACTTATTAAGCAATTTTAATTAGTTTATTTGAATTTCATAATATTAGCTGTAAAAAATATATCAAAAATAAAAATACTATTTATATTTGATAAGAAGCAGAAATACACATTTTTTCTAAAGCAAAAAATAAAAGCACTTTTTCATAAATAAAAGAGGTGGGAATACTGGTATTTTAATATGTTTATGTAAAATAATCTTTTATTGAAAAATACTCAAATACATACATATTTTGCCCACTGGTTGATAAATTTAATATTTTAAATAAAAATAATGTAATATCTATATACCAATAATTTTGTTTTTCATGGCTAACTTATAAGTATCTTCAACACGAAAGTATTGAAACAGTTGAGTGGGAAGTGTAACAGTGGAATGGGGATACAGTAGTAACTATACAGCTACTACTAAAACCGCAGTATAAATGTAGCTTAATGAACATTAAATTTTGTAGTGTGTCGAAGGTATTAGTTAAATTAATAAAGTACCTAATAAAAATGTATCCAAATTACATATTTTTCTATTTTACTTTCAACATAGGATATGTTACATAAACTAATACCATTTTTAAATGTAAAATTTATTAAAATAGTAAAAAATAGTGTTACTATTTGAAAAAAATGAGATTTTAATGTTTTATGAAAATCTAGTTTACAGCAATATTTTAGGCATATTTTAAAATAGTTTTAATGATTTTTTTATGAAAAGGTAGCCTAAAGCTTCCTTAATAAAACCCCGTTTTACTAATTGCAAATATTTGATTGACTGAAAAACTCAAAAAAAGTTGAAATAGGTCAAAAACAGTTGAACTTGAAGTAAAATATTATTAATGTATCATAATATGTAAAATTTACTTCTAAATTCAATGATAAAATAAAAAAATGGGGTATTCTATTTAAAACAAGAAAGTTAGACTCGACTTATTATTGGCATCGTATTTCCAATATTTAAATTCAACTAAGCATATTAGAATATCCTTCTATACCAAATTTTTTAACATAATATTCTATAGTTTTTAAAATACGAATAGCGTAAGATCGTCCTGAGACACAATGTATTTCAATACCCGTTGTGTTCTATGGATATAGAATATGGCCTCCCCTCCCATAGGCCTTACCATATTCGTGTTTCATTGTGACAAATAAATTATGAATTCAACTGGTATCGTAACTTGGTCGCCATGTTCGTTTCACGAATTCTCAAAACAAAATTAATTATATGTAAAACAATCATGTAATATTTCATCACAAAGAATCAAGACATAGTTTGTTGTGAACAAATTAATGATTTTGTTGAATAAAAAAGAAAACTTACAAATTACAAAAAAAAAATTAACCTAGAAACGATCAGAAGCATATTGCACTAAAAGAGATATTTTTATGTTGCTATGGCGTGTCCAGGTACCTCGTAGCTCTGAGTTTTTAGTAATATTTTTCAAATATTATGTCGTACATCTTACACAAATAGCCATTAGCATCTTATTGTGCCGGAGATTAAAATAATTAATTTTTATAATTACGATATAAATTAGATAATTCGTGACAGCTAAAAACAAAATATCGCGAATTTGTTTTCAGAGAGCAAATAAAATTTACACACATATTTATCTTAGCAAATAATAAAAACTAATTTAAATGTAAATTAATAATACAAGACTAATTAAAATTATATTATGTTTGTGTTATAAAATATTACATTGTACAATACATAAAAACATAAAAATTTTAAAATAATAAAATACCATAATATGAAAAGAAAATATTAAAATTAGTTCAATTAGAAATATTAGTTTTGTATGCAAAACGAAAACTGCCGTAACTATTTTATAATATTAATGAACTTATTTATTTATGAGAAGATTGTAATTATATTTAATCATTTTATGTAATTTTAACACGTTTTTATTAACTCGCATTCTTGTCTGTCTGTTTGTTTGTTTGTTTGTCTGTTCGATATAAATTTTGCAATCGGTTTTAAACTAACTTCCGGATGAGCTAGAGACTTGAAACTTTAAACATTGTTCAGAATTGGATGGCAATGCAATATTAAGTAATTATTTAATTAATTAAGTAATTAATTAATAATATTAGAAATACTAATTTTTATCTTTCACGGATTCCGTAGGTTCATATATTTAGCAAAGATTTTTTTTTTCAAAATACAGAAACTACAGAAAACAACTAGATTGTCATAGCTATTAAAAATTCACAATCACAAATTTTCAAGACAATATGTATGAGGTTAGGAATCTGTATGGGGTTATAAATCTTTATGGGGCTATGAGAAATTATTTTATACTTTTTAGTCCGTGTCCGTGTTATATTAAATTTATTTATTTTATTTAAATAATTATTTGAAAATATAACTATATAATACTGTGAAAACTGTATATCGGTGTCAGAATATTTTTTTTTTACAAATAACAAAGTTACAATATTTTTTCTTTCTTTCTTATAAAAATTAAAAAAAAATGGCAAGATAAATGCAAGTTTTCCAGCTGGAATTTGGTGTGAATGAATATAATAGTTGTTTATAATATAAGTTTTATATGTACATTCAGGGTGGTTTTTTGTCAGAAGAGAAGATTTGTGAATCAATTGTTTGCTCTAGTCAAAAACATAAAAAGTATTTTGTATCTTTTTCAATTTAAAAAAAGCTTTGGAAGTAATTGAAGAGTGTGAAAAATAACACAATATTTGTTTATTTTACCGAAAATAAATATTGCATTATTATCTACACTATTTCAATGACTTCCAATTAATCTGTCAAGTGTTTAAAAATGGATTTGTATATTAATAAATTTTAAAAAATTTATAACGGTGTTTTTCGGGATATTTTGTAGAATGTAGAAGCAATTCCAGATGTGTATGATGTAAATTAGACTGATGACGAGTTGACTGTACGAGTTGATGGTTGTTTGATTGATTTGTCTCATAGAGATATCAGTGTAAAACAGAGTTGTGTATATAGATATTATTCATCGAAAAGCCTTATATGGCGTAGATGGCATACATATTGGTGATAGCGTTGTATTTCTGGCTGAATCTGAAGAGCAACTGAAAGAAAATATTAATCCTGTGTTGAATGTGAATAAACCCATAGTGCTAGTGTTTGAAAAGGGTGATTCGATAAGTAAATGTAATGTATCTGTTAAGACAAAAGGCTGACAGAAACAAAATATCAACAGAGACAAAAAGAGTGACAGATGAAAAGCCAACATGAACAAAAGATCGACAACTTATTTGGAACATCTGAAAAAACTCATGATTTTAATTCAACATTACACAAGAAACTCGATAAGTTCACTCAAGATTTATATGAAATGTGACGTAATGTAACAGGTTCTTCTTTAGACAAATAACAAATAAACCTTCTTTTCTAAACTATTTAACAACAAGCCCAACTAAAAGTTTCAGATGTATTCACATTCTTTCTCTAAACAAATCAAAAATTAACCTTTTAATCTGACCAATCTAGCAATAAATCTAACCAAAATCTTTAAGTGTATTGACCATAATGGAACATTTTTACATTATGTGTGTCGACCTTTTATCCATGCCTTTTTTTCTATGTCGATTTTTATCCCTCGGCCTTTTGTAACAATTCGGTAATTTTGTGCGACTTAAGTTTACAAATTTTCTTCTGAGTTAGTTTTGCATTTATTTAAAATGTATCCTTTACCTGATTAGATAAAATTTCACTTGAATCTTGGTTTTTGAATAATTACGATAGTAAAATGTAATAAAATATATCTCTAATTAAATAAATATTATAGAAAAATTTCTCTATATATGCCTATAAATCTAACGACAAAATATAAATCCTTAAAACTGAATTCTTGCTCGTATCTTACTTATATTTCTTTTGTAATGAATTAACTCGACGGTTGACTGAATTTTGCTTCTTGTCATTATTTGACAGTAATTTGCTGCTGATCGTAACTAACTCGGTTTTCATGGTAACCCCATCTTAAGTTACATTTGACCATCAAACTGAGCTCTGCGAGGTGGCAACATAAACATAAATATCTAGTAAATTTAACAGTTGAGATAATTCTCAAAATCTTCACAAATTACCCTAGTCATTGAGTCGGCATATATCGCTGTCGTCAATGACCGGCCAGTTTAACCACAGACACGTGTTTTGCTCTATCGGAGCAGCTCGTCAGTGTGGTGATCTGATCAGTGTCAGAAGGCAACTGATACAGGTGTAGGCTGGCTATTAAACCAAGTAGAAAGTGATGGCGCACAAGAGTACTAAAAAATAATACCAGCGCCATCTATACACAGTGCCATGAGTCAGCACTTAACAATATTTAAATAAATAATGTGTATCGTGAAAAATGAATATAGTGAATTTAACAGTTGAGATAATTCTGAAAATCTTCACAAATTACCCTAGTCAATGAGTCGGCATATATCGCTGTCGTCAATGACCGGCCAGTTTAACCATTTGCATTATCACATACAAATGAGAGTTTTGATATATAAATTTAAATTAGGCATTTCTTAAGGTAGAAAATGGCAAATATTATGTTGTCGCACAATAAACTGTGGCTAAACGTACTCCCTAACAGCTGGATAAATAGATTTTACTGCGGGAATATTGTGTGAGAAGTATTTTCATCATTTTTATTCAATTTTGTCATTTTTCAGAAGATAAAATTCAATATTTCGGCGAAAAAAACATTATTCATTTTTTCAAAGCTACCTACCTACTATTTGTATTTTTAATACGATATTTTTACGCCATTATAGTATATAAATAACGTATTTTTCTCCTCTCTTTCTCTCTCTTTCTCTCTCTCTCTCTCTACATAAGTTGTATTATTTGACGCAGATGCAGTTTACAAAGCAATTATATACGATGTATCTAAGAAAATTATGTACAGTGTGTTTTATTGTATGCATTTGAAAATAGACCTTATAATAAAAAATATATTTAAACAATATTTGAATTTATGATTTGAAAAAACATTAACTTGCCAACTGATCATTAATCAGGCGATTCAAAAATAATTGCGACAATCTAGCTAAATCTAGTTAAATCATTAAGTTAAAAACAACAACAACAAAATATAGAAATGATAATTAAAAAAAATGAACATAATTATCCTAATAAAATGTAAAAATATTTTTTTTATATTTATGCGAGAAATTAAATTGGCTAAAGAAATTTTTACACAATTGAAAATCAAAAATTTACAAAAAAAATATATTAATGAAAAATTAATTTTTTCTTCCTATAGATTTTGTAAACTAATAAATCGTCACTATAAAATTTATCTAATTTATATAATTATTTATTTTATGGATTTTAAGTCTCGTTCAGATTAAGCGCATAAATAACTAACCAAGCTTTCAAATTAAGCAGGTTTTAAATTCATAGTTCAGTATGATAGATCTAACCACTTGTTAATGTAACCAATACACAAAATACAGAAAATGTGTCATTTTAATCAAGTACAGGTAACTTTCCTATAACACGATAGATAGGTTCCAAGAAAACGGCGTATTATGTGAAACCGTGTTATATGAGATCTAGAGCCAATAGAAAAAAGGGAGTTAGGTTCCAAAAATTGAAATACATTTGTACATACAGTAGAACTTCAATTATCCGGGCCAGCCGGGACCGAGCCTTCGCCGGATAATCGAAAACACGGATAAACCAAAGACCTAATTTTTATTTTTTTAATAATTTATTCAGACAAATACATGTGTCAAACGAAGAAAAGAAACGTGATACTACATTCATGTAACACAAACTAACAGTTTTAATATTTATACATAATGTATTACATTGCACAATATATATATATATATATATTGCACAATATATGTATAAATATACATATGTCTGTTTACGTTTAACTAACGAGTCGGTCGGCAGTTGGCGAAAATAATAAGTAAACACATAAACGGAGGATTTCCCGAGCCGAACTCGGGTATTCCCCGAGACGAACGCCTGCACGGTGCATTCAGCGTTTATGCGCCAATCTCTGGCCGTCAGCCACGGATAATCCGCGCACGGATGAAATTTTAAAAATGTCGCACGAAAAATTCGCCGCCCGGATAATGCGCGCACGGATAATCGGGGTTCTACTGTATATTTTTTAAGATACATAGAAATAACTTCAATTTTATTACAAATTTACCTGAGAGGTAAACAGTTATTTTTGTCATTTTTATAGTAGACGCAAAAAACGAAAAATTACATAGTTTTTTTGATGTTTATGTCGGCATAAGTTAACTAACATTACTATAAGGAGCTATTTTTAAGAAAATAGTCGTACAGATTAAAATTGAGACAGTTATAGACACATAATGTTAGCACATGCAGGTGATTATGAACTTACTACTGTTTGCCTCTTATGTAAAAAAAAAGGTAAAAGTAAAACCGAAAGTCGTAGGTTGACAAAAACTTCTTTAGTAAAAAACTTTTTTTTAAAATAGCTGATGCGCTTATTAAATGTATATATGTACATTGTACATACACGTTACTACAAGTAAAAATCTGAAATCTGCGGTATAAGCAGAAACATGTTAGAACAAAACCGTGTTGTTGGATATTGTGTTAAGGCGGATCCACACATACGGTATTCGCCGAGTTCCGAGTGAGTGCTCGCCGAATCCCGAATGGGTAGGGATAGTTACCGAATACTTGCCTAATGGCGAGTACACTTATACATATATGTGAACTTTGCCGAACATCAATTTGTTGTGGGAAAGGCGAATATTTGCCATTGAACGCCATTGAAAATTTTAAAAAAAGTATCAAATTTGTTAAATACTACAATAAATATTATCGAAATTATTATTGAAAAAAAAAAAGAGTTTATATAAGTAAATACTTTTAAACATAATTCACATAATTGCAAAATTTTTATTGAAGTAAATATGAAAAAAATTGATATATCATTAAGATATTAGTAAAAAATTATCATAAAAAACATTTTATTGTAAATTTAAATTAGAAAATAGTTTATTGCCTATTGATTTACATGAAAGAATAAAATTTGCGCCAATCGTACTAGTAGTACGTTAGAAAGTTTTGCCAATTAATAATAAATTATAAAAATTACAATGCAATTCATATATTTGAAATATTAAAACAAATTTAAAAATAAAATAGAAAACTTGAAGTAAAGGAAAAGAAAATAAAAATTGTTTATCAAGTTGCTCACAAGTATCTATCAAGAACCCGAATGTCTGGATCTGACTAAAAACATCAGAGAGGCGAATGTTCGTTTACTTTGACTCGCGTCAAAAGACCGACACAGTACGGGAACACCGAGCACGCCGAATATGCGCTCGGCTTCTGACGAACAATTCATCCACATCATTCGAGAATCGGCGAACAGCCGCTCGAGACTCGGCGAATGCCGAATGTGTGGATCCGCCTTTATACGAGGGTTAGTGCATTTAAACGAAAGGTGTTAGAATGAAACCGTGTGTCGGAAACCGTGTTGTAGGAGGGTTACCTGTATTTAATTTAACCAACTACCGAATAATTTTAATCGAGATTTAAAATACTTGCCATTAGTATTTTATTCTATTGGTCAATAAAATTAGAAAAATATAAATTTTATCACAAAATTAAAATTAAAATATTAAAAAAATTGCAACCATTGTTCTATTGGAATTAATATAAGAATATAGATATTGTCTAAATTCTACATTATTTTTTAAATAAATAAAATATTAATATAATATTTCAGTATTGAAATTTTTTGTGTAATTTATATATATATATATATATATATATATATATATATATATATATATATATATATATATATATATATAGTCTAAGAGCCCGTGACTGCCAGACCTTCCTTATTTTATAAAAGCTGAAAGTTTCTCAGCTCATGCTCCCAACACAGGTAGAAACGATAAGCTACTTACAAAGTTTGGGTCATCGTGGCTTTGGCAGGTAACAGGTTGCAAAGGTGTATAAAATGCCAACTTAAATTTTTGCGATATACTCCTTTCTCGAGTTAAATTCGGAGAAATACTTAGAATACTTTTTGATAGACAATAAAAAGTTCTATAATTTGGTTTTAGTTTTAATTTGCTAGCATGTGCCGTTTGGACACTAGAATTTTTTTTTTTGATTTTTTGGTTTTTATTTTTTTTCTCAAAAACTATGAGGTGTAGCGTGTAGGAAAATAAGCATGTTATGGAAAAATGCGGAATAATGAATACGATAATTGAGTGAAGAAACCATTATTCTAGGATGCATTGTTTAGTAGAAAAAAATAAAAAACTAAATTTTTTCAAATTTATCAAGAGGGCAGGTACCCTTGCGATTTTTTCAAAATAAGATTTTTTTCAAAATTTGCTCAAAAAAATCTGAAAAAATTCATTAGAATAGATAAAAATTTAGCTACATAATAGCTAAGTAACTTTTTTCTCTACCTCATTCTGGTTTGGCAGGAAAAATTATTGAAAATTCTAAAACGTTTTTTAAAATTTTCAATAAAATTGAAGTTTAAGGGTGTCTGGCAAGGGGTTGCCGCGATATTAAGTGTCTGGCAATGGATGACGTAATTTCTAATATTATTCTGAAGAAAATATATGAAAATTACGCTTTATTATTTGACAAATTTAAGTTGGCATTTTATACCTTTGCAACCTGTTAACTACCAAAGCCACGATGACCCAAACTTCGTAAGTAGCTTATCGTTTCTACCTGTGTTGGGAGCATGCGCTGAGAAACTTTCAGCTTTTATAAAATAAGGAAGGTCTGGCAGTCACGGGCTCTTGCTCTAATATATATATATATATATATATATATATATATATATATATATATATATATATATATAGGTATATATATTTCGTATTATTTTTGAGAAATGGAAATTCAATATTCAATACAAAAAACAAATAATAATATAAAGGTTTTCCATATATTTCCAATTGCATCAATCACACTATAGATGTATATTTTTTGAAATAAAATAGTATAATCGGTCGATAGTGCTACAACAGTAAAAGAAAAATAATTAATATTATTTTCAACGTGTTATAAATGACTGTAAACTTATTTATTAAGTTATTTTAGCATTATTCGAACACCATGTATTCAGTGCTTAGTGTATTTTAAAAATGTTGTAGCAGTAGAGCTAGTCTTTATTCGTCAAGAGCAAGAGATTAATGCAGCATTAATAAAAGACAAAAATTATATTTTATGAGGACGTGAATCTTGGTAGAAGGGCATAATCTGCTATAAAAATATGTTAATCCCTTTCATCCGTGACTCTTTTTATATACAGGGTTGGATCTGAAATGCTTTCCAGATATTTATGGGCAAAGTCAAAACATGAATACATTCTAATTTCCGTTCACATTATTTTATATTACTCTTATCATTTATTTATTATAATAAAATTTATTATATTCAAATTTCTGCTGTTATATCTGTTATAAAAAAAAGTTTAAAGTTTTAAATATGTAGATATGTAAATATGCTTGCAGTGGATATAAAAATTACTTTTATTTATGATTTTTGACCACTGAGTAGTTGAGTATTTGTGTAACCTTAGATCACTGATTAGGATTTTAGCTTTATCTTTTGCGCTGCTAATGATGAAAGCTAATGATATTGCTTTTTTAAAAATTATTGTTTGTGGTTTAAGGGAAATTATTTTATTTTATCATTTACTTTTATTTAACAATTTTTTTACGCAATTTTACAAAAAAAAATATTAAAAGTTCGAAATTATGCAAAATTTTGGACTCTTTTAACAAAATCAAAGATATTTTCTAAATTAAAATTTAAAATTTTATTATTATATTTATTTATACATTATTTTTTTAATACAAATTGATAATTTTGCATAATCAGAAACAAATTTTATAGATTCAATGTTTATGACTCTTTTTAAGTTAGAAAATTTTAACTTTCTAAAATTCTAGCATTGTAAAATACATGATTTATATAAATGGCAAAAGTAATTAGTAAAACAAAACTAGTAAATATTGAAAATAAAACTGCTTTAGGTTTAAATTTTGTATTAAAATTTATTTATAATCAATGTTTCGACGAAACACAACGCTCGTCTACATCAGGAAAACTGATACAAAACAATATATTGATATTTGTATCAGTTGTATCAGTTGTAAAGACGAGCGTTGAGTTTCGTCGAAATGTTGATTATAAATAAATTTTAATACAAAACTTGAACCTAAAGCAGTTTTATTTTATATAATGAGTTCTGAAAGATTTTTTACTATGTCAGTAAATATTTATTTTATCGTCAGATTTTCAAAACGGGCTTTTTTATTTTTTAAATTAATTAATTGTTAATAAAAAAAATTCAATTCAATTCTATCATATCATCTTTTTTGAATTTTTGTACGATATAAAATTGATATGGTTTATATAATTCTTAAGGAGTATAAAATTTTTGTGAACCATAATAGTACATATAAGCATTTTGTAATTTTGATATATTTAAGATTTTTTTTAAGTATATAAAATCCAATGGTTTTTAAAATTCTAACTTACTTATATGAAGAGCTTTATTTCAAAACGTAATTAAAATAGTTACATTTTTCCAAATGTTGGTATAAATTTATCCTTGAAATACATTTAAAATTAGCCAATAAAATGTAATATATTCTGAAAATAAATATTTAGCCAATCACAAATGATTATTTACTTATCTTAAGAATAAAGAAAATTGGAAATACTATCCCTTAATGGTTAAGACGATCTTGGTTAAATAGTTTTTGTAAAATATTTATAAAGGTAAATACTTTTAAGAAAAGTATCATAAACAAAATATTAACAAGAACATTTATTTTTCAAATTACTTCAATTTTTCATCTGTAATAATTTCTTTCAAAACCGGATATTAAATTCACTGGAATTTTAATGTCTCGCGGAGTACACTTACTGAAAGAAAATTATAAAAACTTGCAAATTTTACCATTGTACTTATAGTTCAATTATTAATATTTGTAGGAATAAAATTATCTGGAAACATATTTCCTTATCTTACATAATATTCTGTATTTACAAATATAATATAACAAGAATAATTTGAAAACTATTAATTTAATTATTATCAAAATTTTTATGTGGCAAATTTAATAATAAAAATAAAATTTAGCAATTGTTTTAATTATAAAATTATGCAAAATTTTAGACAACTAAACTAAAAATGACTAAACTGAAAGAGGTAATAACTATAGATCTATAGCAAATAATATAAATGCAGTTATCTACTTACAAACTATCTAATAAACTGGTAGTAGCTGAGTATAAAATGTAAACATTAATATTGATTCGACTAATAAAAACAGCTAAAAAACCAAATACGCTACCGTTTTTAAAAAGTTTTACTTCAAAAATAATAACAAAAATATACTTTTGCAATGATTTAAATAAATTAATATTAATGTGCAAACATTTGCATCCTGAACTGTACTTTTATAATTATAATTTACAATCGAGAATTTTAACACCTATTTTTTGAATTCGTAAATCTTAACGATGCTGGAACGATTACTAAGAACTGTTGAACATTCATTTGCTGTTGCACAGATTTACTAATTACAGTGCATGCATGCATTCTGAATCAGTTCATTTCGGTTTCTCACTGAACCGAACACCGAACCAACTACTCGTACAATGTGTGATTGATTCTATTGAAAGTTTTTCAGCAAAATTCTGTGAGATGAATCAATGCGAATAACGAATGAAAAGATATAGGAAAAAAAATGCGATAAGGGCATGGACCTTCCTAATCGAAACTCGTTTTTGCGGATGCGTCTAAAGCAACACCAACAAATATAAAAAGAACGATACGTGCTACGGTGCTGCAGAGGAACAACCCCATGAGATATATCTCATGCTATATGTATGTACCTACTACTTGCATACCATGTTCTTTTTGGACAGCGGCGTTCGTTAGCACGTCACGTACAAGGAAATACTGTTTTCAAATTTATTAGAAATGTGGCATTATTAATAACTAGAAATACCTAAATCATTTATCTAAATCGATAAATTTATAAATAAACAAAATCGCATTTATTACAATAATGCTCATTAATTTATTAAACCTTATAAACGAATGGACGAAATCCAACAGTAAATAAATTAATAATTTCAACTTAATTAAAAATTTGCGTTTTATTGAAACAAATTAAAACTATTATTTTTAAAAAAGAAAATGATAGTCAATATCTTAATGTACAACTGTGTAAAATAACAGCTTAATTGATGATTAACATTAATCATTTAAATAATGGTTTATTTTTTTGAAATCAGTTTTATTTTTATTACAGCTTTACAAAACTAAATTTTAAATTGTATAAATACTTTCTTTAATTTTAAAAACTTTATTCAAATTATAAATTTGTTTTGTTTCATTTAACTATTATATTTATTGAATTTACTAAATTGATAATTAACTTTATCTTTTGATGTTACCCACAATCTCAAAATGATATATTTTTTAAAATTGTATACCATTGGTTACGTTAAAATTTAGTAGCATGTATTTTTAATGTCAAATTTCGTACTACGTTAGGAATAATTTTAGTAAATTTTTTTGTAATATTTTGCTTTTTTTTTATTAAAAAAATAACCTAAACAAGAGCATATGCTACGAATTTAACTTAATTTAACATAGAATAAAATTTTAGTTTAAAAAATTATTTCGGTATTCTGGATACAACAGATCATGACGTCGATATTTTGATCTTTAAGTTTTCAGGTTTTAAAATTTTTAAATAAACTCAAAAAAAATTTAAATTAAGTAATTTTAAAACTGTTATTTACATATAATTTTTATTAGTAGGTACATAATGTAAAATAAATTAATAAATATGTAACCTTGTAAAAATAATATTTAATGCATTTAAAAAAAGTGAATGTATGTTTTACTAAATTAAAAAATTATATTATACCGTTGGAATTATTATTTAAAATTTAAAATATCGTAAATAAATCACGTAATATTAAATACAGTAAAATGAATCATCACTCTACTCAATAAATTTTAAAACATTTAAAAATTATTTAATGTTATAATTTAAGATATACGATACAATTAAATTATTATTTCTACGACTACTATGAAAAGTTGACATTTATGTTTTCAGTTGTCAACGCAATGTTGACAACTTTATCGCTTAGACTCTATAGTATCAAGTTATTTATGTAACAAGTGTGTAAAGATTTGTTCGAATGTTTTCGGGCCTCACTACGCTAGTAACGAAATTTCCGAATGAATCTCATAAAACGCAGTTTACTCACAAGTTGCATACAAAATTTTATCTACGGCTCCAAATTACACAAATAAACAAAAATATTTTTATAGGAATATGTCAAGTTTTCTGAACAAATGTAATTTACAATAACATAAAAATATTACTTATGATTATTAATTACTATTATTAATAGCTAAATTAACTGTAGAGTCCATTTTATTATTTTAATTAATTTGTTTATCAACAAATAACAAACCACAAAAATACAACTCGCGTTCATTATTTATAGGTTAGAGTAAAGCGCGGTCATATTGTATTAATGGCGACAAATGAGTAACGTGAATAACCATGAACCTTATTTTAATATAATTTTTATTATTTAATTATTTGCACTTATAAATAGTATGTGAATTTCAAAGAGATAAATATTAACACACAATTAATAATATAATAATAAAAAATTTGATCTGATCACTGACATTGGCAACGCTATTTACTATACGCATCGCATTATAATTATAACAAAGTTTGGTAAACATCAATTTTTTAGTGTCTATTGTGTATAAAGTGTAAGCTCTAGAGGTGGTCGTAGAAAAATACTTAGTAGAAAAATACTTAAGGTAGCATTTTGCGCTGTTAAATTAACTAAATAATAATATTTTTTACAAACATATCTATTTTGGTAATTAAAGTCCTAGAAACAACACAAGCAATAAAGATTCACTTTACGCACAACACAAATAACTATTATTTATAAAATATAAAATATTCAGTATTAAAACATAATAGAACAACAAGGTGTTTTAGTTTCTTAAACAAAATAGGAGCTGTATTATGAAGTGGAAAATGAAAATTATGAAATGTATAGTGAAAAAAATAACTGGACGACACTGGTTGCAATACAAGTATATATATATATATATATATATATATATATATATATATATATATATATATATATATATATATATATATTCAGCAGGCGATTGCACTTTAAGGGCAGAAAAGAACAAGACAACTCGACATATTTATTACAGACTTACCGGCAATGCAAGTAACATTGTCATTTTGTTTTATGCACTTCAAGACTATTGGGTACGATCGTTTCTTGCATCGCAGTACGCTGACCACAATAAAACCGAAAAATGGCATTTTTTTATTTTTGATTTCGTGTACGTATCACATTTCGTTTTCATTTGCCAATGACCGATTATGCTTCGCGCAACCTGCCATGGATTCGGATTGGGGCGTGTGGTGTGTGTGTGTGTGTGTGACTTTTTGCGCTCCTCTCTTTTTTCACTCACACTCATTTATAACGTGATTTTTAGTCGATTACTTGGAAATGAAAAATTTTATCTACAACGTGACGTGAGCGAACATTCAAAACTACTTTGCTAATGATTATTTCAAAATTTTTGGCAATCCACTTTATGTTTTTAACGCTTTATTACATTAAAAAATTAAATATTTTTAAACAATTTATTGAAATGTTTTATATAATTTTTATTATTTTGTGCAAAAATAAACAAAATTTATATAAAAAAGAAAGTAACGGGGAAAAAATTATTCGAAATTTTACACAATATAAATTTTGTTAAAAATTAAAATCAGAAACTTTTCTACTAATTTATTTTGAATTTTGCTTGTAATATAAATTTTTGTTTGTTTTGAAATCTCTACTAATAATTCAAAATTTTATCTTTTTAATACTGTTGATCAGGGCCGCATCGTCCATAAGGGCGAGGTCGGGCGGCGCCCGATGGCGCAATGTTGTCAGGGGCGCCCGTAAGGTATTCAACAAGCAGAACTTTTTATAAAGAATGACTTTTTGTCGTAAAATCAATAATAAAAAATGTAATAATTATTAGTGCATTTAAAAATATGTACTCAATAAAAATGTTTCTGAATTTGTCCAATGTCTATTTTTTAGTAATAAAATCCGCGTAAAATTTACTTAATATTTACAGCTTTTCTGGAAAATTTTGAAAATTACAATATAAACCATTGAATTGTAAATCATTATTGGAGGGAGCGGGGCGCATAAGAGTGACTTGCCCGAGGGCGCCAGAATGGCTAGGCGCAGGCCTAGATCATAAATTAATTATTTTTTTAGAATTATAGGTATATGGAGTGCAGTAATAGAATGTAACAGTTTTCAGTGCGCTATTGTGGGGTATTGCTTAAGTTGAAATTAGTATTTTCCATGTAATAATCAATTAACTTTTAAGAAAAGCGTTTGATAGAACAATTTCTGTCTTACCACTAAAATCAACTTTCTTGTTAATATGAAAATAATGGATAAAACAAATATTACATACTTTATTAGCAGATTATTTTAAAAATAATATTTTTATCTTCAATTATTATACATAAAATTACAGTAGGAAGATCAGTAACAAATATTCTCAATTTCATAAGAAACACATTAAGTAAAATCGACTTTAAATCGACTAATAAACAGCGATTTTAAACTTTTAATATAATAATTATTATATAATTCAATATAAAATATACTTTTTGCCAACTTTTCATATTATTATTATTGCTATTAATAAAACGACGCTTTGTTTCTCGACTTCAAGTTGATTGTAGATTTATTACTACTTTGACTGCAAGGAAAAAGTAGTATAGCGTTTGGTACGGTGTCTGTAACATTTTCAAAAAAAAAAAAAAATTGTATAGAAATCCTTCATATAGCCTCTAGATGACGAATCTGAACTTAGTTTATGTGGGTGTATGGATGTGCGTCGTCAGCTCGCTCGCTCGCTCGCTCACTCGCTCGCTCGGTCGTCAGACAAAATTTTGTGATCGCAACTCCTCCTAGACGGTTCAACCGATTATAATGAAATTTTCAGGATAAATTTGCCTAGTGCCCAAGATGGTCATGTGGTTTTGGTTTTTTCCAGTGATGCCAACTTTCCGAGAAAAAAATTACTAAAGTTTTTAAAAATTCATTGTGGCTACATTATTTATCCGATTTTGATCAAATTTTCAGAAAAGATTTCCCTAATGCTCCCATTAATTACATAATTTTATTAATATTCAGTGTTGCCAACTTTCCGAGAAAAAAATTACTAAAGTTTTAAAATTTTTATTATGGCCATGTTATTCAACCGATTTTACTCAAATTTTCACAAAAGATTCTCCTAGTATTCCTATAATTTATGTAATTTTAACAAAATACAGTGTTGCCAACTTTCCGAGAAAAAAATTTGTAAAATTTTTAAAAATTTATTATGACCATTATATTTAACCGATTTTAATCAAATTTTCATAGAAGTTTTTTTTAGTGCCTAAATAAATTATGCAATTTTAACAAAATACAGTGTTGCCAACTTATCGAGAAAAAATCACAAAATTTTTTAAAAATTCATTGTGGCTACATTATTTATTCGATTTGGATCAAATTTTCAGAAAAGTATCTCCTAATGCCCACATAAATTATAATATTATTAAAATACAGTGTTGCCAACTTTCCGAGAAATGTCAAAGTAGTCTATATATGGGTTTATCCATATACTTCTAATCTTGTTTCAGAAGTATTAGAATTAATTATTTATTATGAAATCGACCGATTGTATGATATACTCATACTTCACGAAACTGCTTAATTAATAAAATCTGAATATTTTCTGTAATTTATTGAAAATGAACATTTTTTAAAGCATTTATTTTTATTTTACAAATTATGTTACATTAGATTATATTAAGTATACATATATCTGTACAATAATTACTAATCGCAATTATTTATAGATAAATTTAAATTTTGCTAAACTTCAAACCTACTGTGAAACCTGAAACTACAGTAATTTACAAGTATATTAAATAACAAAATACGTAATTCTAAATATTGAAAACAAGGTCCATAATATTAGTTAATTCAACACAATTTTGCCAATTTTATCAAATTTTATTATTGATGTAATATGTATAAAAGCAGAAAACATAGTCATTCAAAAACTATAAGTAAGTTGTTAAATTTTAGCACCGTTACTACCAACTATAATCAATAAAAACAAATGTAACAGTTATCATTTGTATTTTTACCACTTTTACAACAAGGATAAAATGGATATTGTTTGGTACGGTGTCCATAACATTTTCAAAAATTAGATATATAGAACACCATCATATTGTCTCTAGATGACGAACGTTTATGAAGGTGTATATGTGTACGTCGTTCGCTCACTAAATTTTTCGGACGTATCTCCTCTTAGATCGTTCATTCAATTTGCAGCAAAATTTTATGGTAGGTTCCGTTAGTACCCAAAATGGTCATGTAGTTTTATTTTGTTCCAATATTGCCAACTTTCCGAGAAAAAAATTAGTAAAAATATTATGGGTACATTATTTTTCCATGACTAACCAGTTTCACAAAGGACTTTTCTAGTGTCCACATAAATTGTATAATTTTACTGAAACACAGTGTTGCCAACTTTCGAAGACACAAATTACTAAAGTTTTAAAAAAATTATTATGGCTACATTATTTATCCGTAAATAACCAAATTTTTATAAAAAATTTCTTAGTGCTTACATATATTACATAATTTTACCAAAGTTCAGTTCCGAGAAAAAAATTAAAATTTAAAATTTATTATGGCTATATTATTTATCCGTAATTAACCAAATTCTTACATTTTTTTTGTGCTCACATACATTACATAATTTTACTAAATTTTAATGTTGCCAACTTTCCGAGAAAACAATAATATTTTTTTTTTAATTTAATGGAGGCTATACTATTTATCAAAATTTAATTCAATTTTCAGAAAATATTCACCTAATATTTGATAAAATTACAAAATTTTATTTTGTAAATTTTTGCCAAATTTCAGAGAAAAAAATAATTTTAGTTTTTAATATTATATTTTCGTTATACTATTTATCTAATTTTAATCAAATTTTTAGGATAGATTCTTCTGGCACATCCATATCAAAAATGGAAAAAATATTTTATTTTTATTTTTATAGTATTTATGTGATAATGTCAAAGTGGTATATATATATATATATATATATATATATATATATATATATATATATATACAGTGTGTCGCAAAAAGTTTTATACAAATGGAGAAAAAGTTTATCTTACATTTCACAAGAAAAATATTCTTGATAAAAAGCTGTGCATGACTTGCAGATCCATATTTAAGTACAAAATTTTTAAAACATTGGCCGGAATGCAGGAAAAATCAAAATCATGATTTGGAGTGAGAGTAAAATTACGCTCAAACTGTAGCGGAGAGCAAAATGTTCATTGAAATTGTTATCAAGTAGCAAAAAATTATGGAGACTGTAAATTTGTGATTTTCCCAGATAAAAATTAGAAGATATTATTAAATAGATTATTTATTGAATAAAGGAATAAGACATGATAAACAATTGATAACCCCTTCTTATCAATTTATCAACAATAAATAATACGCAACTAATAAATATTATTGCTGCTTCCCTACATGTTTTATAATATTCTCCAACAATGAGAACAATTTCAATTTTATCGTCAATACTCAATTTTACTCATTTTACTCTCACTTTAAATCATGATTTTAATTTTCTCTGTATTCCACAGGCAATGATTTAAAAATTTTGTACTTAATTATGGGTCTACAAGTCAGGCAGAGCTATTTATCAAGAATTTTTTTTTGTGAAATGCATGATAAACTTTTTCTACATTTGCATAAAAGTTTTTGGAACACACTGTATATAACATGATTAGTAAAGAGTCGTTATATATAAAATAGAAATTTTAGTTTTAAATTGATTTTTAATAAATAAAATAAATTTTTACTTTTCTTATAACACCTTTTCTGCATAGTAAATTTATCAATTTTTGTAACTGTTCTTATTCATTTTCTCTTAAAAATTTGCACTCATTTTGCAATTTTGTGCGCAATTTTCTTTTTACAGTAGTTCAAACCTTACAATTGGTCGGGGTTCTGGATATTTGGCGAAATTTATGTTTTGAGATCAAAATTTATAATATTTTGTGACACTATTCTATTGCATTAAGACCATTAGAGAAATACGAAGATGTATCAAGGTTTGATCAAACTGTAGCTCACTCTATCATTTAAAAACTGTTTTATGTAATTACTATCATCCTTCCCTTTCTACTAACAATAAATACATACATACATACATACATACACAATCACGCCATATACCCAAAAGGGTGTGGCACAAACTCTTTTCATTATCCCGAAATCAGTCGCCTCCAAACACTCCTATCCAAACAAGCAACTTTCGCTTCATCCACATTCATAATTCCTCTCATACATGCTCTTCTATTCCTACTACTTGGAAACTTTCGCTCACGCAAGCCACTCTATCAATCATACCACTCCAACTACTCATCGGACGTCCATCTGCAAACGTATACCATCAAAATCATTCAAATAAATCTTTTTAACCAAACGTTCATTAGACATTCGCTCAACATGTCCGAACCATCTTAACTGACTAACACCAACTTTTGCTACAACATTTTTTTCAATTTCACACTCATCATACACTAGTCTATTTCGTACCCGATCTCTCCTAGTTACACCACATACCCCACGTAAAAATCTCATTTCCACAGCAGTCATTTTCCGTTTATGCTTTTGCAACCAAACCCAACATTCACTACCATACATCACCGTAGGCACCAAAACTGCATTGTATATACTTAAACGGGCTTCTTTTGAAACATTTACATTCCTAGCAAAAGTTCCCAAAGCACCCAAAACCTTACAACCAGCATTTACTCTCCTTTCAATTTCACGATCAAAACGGCCATCTCTAGACAGCAAACTACCCAAATACACAAATTCATCTACCTGCTCTACACGTGCATCGTCAATATGTACATTACATTCAGTCATCAAATCACCTTTCTCAAAAACTAAAACTTTGCACTTATCAACATTCAACACAAGATTCATATCTTTACCAACAACATTAATTCTATCAATCATCCTTCTCAGTTTTTCTTCAGATTCAGCCAATAGAATACTATTTTATCTTGGTGACAACAAAGAATCCGATTTAATATGTTTATTTTCTTATTTGTCACTATACATTCAACAATAATTTGGCAAAAATTTTCTAGTTTTTTTTTTTTTTAATATATAAAAAACTTTTAATAACTAAACTATAATAATAACTACACGGAAAATCTGACATTGAAATTATTGTTATACCGATTTATTATATTAATGCCTTACAAGTTTTTGTTGCATTCCTTACTGATTAATTTCGGTAAAGAAATATACAAACTTATGTAAGTTCTTTAATACCTTGTAGAATTTGTGGCTAAGCAATAATTATATAAAAATTATAAAGCCCCATTCAGACTGCCGTTTTAGTTATTGCAGTAGTTATAGCAGTAGTTGTAAGCATAAGAAAATACATGTAAGCTTATGGGAATACAATGCGCATGCGTGGTTTTTGTTGTAAGACATAGCAGTTAGTAGTTGTAAGCAGCCAAACATTGAACTAGACAAACTTTCTGGTTAAAATTTTACATAGTCGTAGGAATTGGCCAATCAGAGTTGAGTGAAAAGAGATAGCACTATTTTTATTTAGAAACGTCAAACAAATGTCAAACAAACGTCAAATTCATAAAATACGCTAATTAAGTTTACGATTAAAACCGCAAGATGGCATAGCTTACAAGGCGTGTAAAAGATTGTACGATGCGACGTCGAAGAAAGTAGCTGATTGCAGCGCAGCCGTACTTACCTTGGAAAACAGAAAACAGTTACGAATCTAGGTAAGGCAATCAGCGAGGAGTGGGGCATAATTTGGCCCACTTACGTCTACGTCATAATAAGCGCACGTGACGTCATTCGTCGCAGTACATTATACGCATGCGTGCGCACAAATTCGAATGGTGGGCGCGGAGAATGGATCACGTTGGCTTGCGGTGAAATAATCTCGACGTCGACGAGAAACAGTCTTCGCGAGATTGTTGCTGGTTGACGGTGTATCAAATCGGGGTTCGCGTGTATGGTATTTCGCGCTTACATCAGCAGTGTACCAGCTGTCAAAAACAAATTCGAAAATTTTTCTATTACAATAATTGTTCAGTGCGTAAAGTGAGTGCGAGTGTTCATTGTACATTTACCATCAATCTAGCGGATTAAACTCTATTTAAAGCAGACTGTATTTGGTAAGTACTTGAAGTGAAATGACAGTTTAAGATTTTAAGCTGCTCGAGAAATCATTATTCATCCCGAGAATATGACAGCACATTAACTACTGCTATTATGTTAGGTCCACCCACGGGCCGCGATTTTTTTTCTTTTTGTAGAAATTATAGATTCATATAACTTGTAACAATGTCCTTTCAGCACGGCAAGAGACAAATTGCTATATTGTACTCATGCTTTATTAGACATCATGCCGTTTTAAAACATTATGCAAAACGATGCAGAAAACTAAATAAAACAAACATTAGTTATTTTCATTTTTCTTCGCTTTAAGATGTTTTCTCAACGGAAATACATGTTCTGGTCCGTGATGCAAACGTCAATAAAGCTGAATAAAATTCACTATAAATAATACGCCGCAAATTACATGTGGTTACTCCCTTGTCATATCAAATTATTAAGTAATTTGCTAGTGTTTAACTACGTACTTAATTGCAGATAATCACCTGTATGTCTAAAATTATAAAATTAAATCATCTAACTTTTTTTTATGAACTATAATAAAATTTACACATAATTATATAATGAAAATTAACCGTATCTCTAATTTATAATTTCTAATAATAATTTTTCAGAGAAAATTTATATTATTATAAATATTTCAAATTTGTTATCAATAATTAATAAACTTTTTTTTTTAGTATTTCTCTTTTAATTATGAAAATTATTAGAAATAGTATTTACAAATGGAAGAAATTTTTTTAGTTGTTTTATAATTTATTCACAATTGTTTAACTTTCTAATTTTTATATTTTGTTGATTTCTATTTATATAGTTTTTTGTTTTTACTTTCTTATACACAGCATGACATTTAAGAAAGTATAATATAATGTTATAAATTAAAAATTTGAAATTGAAATAATTTTAAAATTTTATTTTTAATGTAAAAAGCCCGAATATTGAATAAATAAACAAAAATAAATTGAATTCAATTA
Organism: Clivina fossor; assembly: GCA_963966155.1. NCBI lineage: Eukaryota > Metazoa > Arthropoda > Insecta > Coleoptera > Carabidae > Clivina > Clivina fossor. The sequence continues at coordinate 82,575,757 of OZ014550.1, forward strand.
TTTTTCATAAAAATAGTTGTTTTTTCATGAGATATCGATAATATTAGGAAATATCTTTTTCTTGAGCTAAAGCAAACTATACACAATAATTAGACTAAAATTTATTTATTTAGCATCTTGCTAATTAAAAAGTTATCTTAAATATATTTTCAATTTGACCTGTATCTGCCGACTGCTCTAGCAATTCTGAAGGCATTGTTTTAAATAAAGTCTGGCTTCCTTTAATTAATAAATTATAGAAAAATTGGTAATTTAGTTACTCGTATTTTGTTACTTAGTTACTTGTTTCTGTGTTTCGTTTCTTTATTATTTATATCATTTGTAATCATTTTCCTGATGATGATGTACGTGCAGTATATCGAAACGTCGAAATTAAATTTAAAATTATAGAAAACTAAAACCTAAACCTTTTTTATTTTATTTTTTTAAATCTTCGGAACGTTGCAACAACAGATAATTAAACAAAGATATAAAAACAAAGCAAACAGCTAATTCATTCACAACAAATTCAAAATTTATTTGTTCTGTTGTTAAATGACATGTCGCAAGTAAAATGTTGCGAAAATCCGGTTCTCTAACGAAACGTCGTTTTATTTTCATTTTTAACAATATTAGATGTATTAGAGCATTTTATAAATATAATACTGCTCAAGTTTTGGTTGCTGAAATAAATATGTACCTTCTCATTTATTATTCGCAATAGAACTAAAATAAGATACTTTAGCTATGAATGCGCAGACAAAACATTAGCATATAGATCTAAAAGAAATTTTTAAGGTAGAATTATATTTCATAATATTGGATACTGCCTTAGCAGCAATTCAAAAAAGATTTCAAACATAAGATGTATTTCATAATTTATTTAAATTTTTGTGCGAATTTCAAAATTTATCAGAAGAAAAATTAAAGAAAGCTTGTTTTAAAGGAAACTTTTGATATAGATCTTACTCTACAAACTGATATAGAAAATTCAATATCTGAAGATGTAGATGCCTGAAATTGCTACATGAATTACAAATATATTTTTTCCTGATAATGATATACGTAGAGTATATCGAAATGTCGATTTTTTTAATAAAATATATACAGAATTTAATCCGAAAACTTTTTAATTTTTTTATACAAAAAGTTTTTCAGACAAAAATTTACAAAGTTAGATTATATTATCAAAATAACTTTCATTTATCATTTCCCAAATTATATTTTTTTTACTTCGGCAATAACTTATGCATCTAGCAAATAAGTTTTTCAAAATTGAAACTAATAAACAATTATTTACTATCATTTATGATACAAGACCGATTAAGTGAATTAGGATTTTTAGCTTTTAGCCAGCAAAAAAACAAGAAAAATTATTTGGTAATAAAACTTCCTTACTTTAGTTTTGAATTACACTTGTTTTAGAAATAACTATGTTAGAATATTTTTGTAGTGTATTTTTATTTATTTTGTTTTTTACGTCCGCATAGACGTGTTTTTTTTTCTCGCACGCATGTAAGGAGCCGAGCCAGAACCGGCCCTGCTGCTAGTGTAAATGATGTAGACGAAAACTCTGATTTTGAAAAAACTTCATAATTTTTTCGTAATTTTGCCCTATATCTGCTTCTCGTTAGATTAGGTTTTAATATCCAGATAAAAAATTCTATTTCTGTTTTTAGACAACGAAATTAACGTTATGAATTTTATTTATTTAAAATTCTCAACAGTTATTTCTATTAACTACTACTATTCATTCTATTAATTGAAAAATACAAACGTCTCGGCACGTTAATGGCTTGGCGCCCTCGTGTGCTGCACGAGCTGTACACTGAAAAAAGGTTTATTTGCAATAAATGAAAATTATTTGTCTGAAATAAATCAATTAATTTTATATGGCGAAACAAATTTGGGTTTAATAATAATGAACAATTTATTTAAAATATTTAAATGAATTTTATTTCTGACAAAACTGTATTATGTATCTAATAATAAGGCTGATGTAACACTATTAGCAAATGGTACTTTTACGTCAACATTTCCATAATACTACTTTACTAATATATAAAGAATAAATATATATATATATATATATATATATATATATATATATATATATATATGGAATATTACATAATGTTATAATTATCACAAACTTATTTAATATGAGCAAATAGTATATAATGCAAAATATATCTATATTAATTAATATTATTAATTATTCTTATTTTAGTTTATCGATGATGTTTATTTTTATTTTATTTTCTGTTAAACTAGATAAAAATGTTAAAATATAAAAATACATTTAATATATCAGCCATAAATAAGTGTAAAAAATTTATTCGATCCAGTTTTTTTTGTCAAATAATTAAATTTTGATGTACTGGACTAAAAACGCAATAAGAACCTATGAACCTAACAGTAAACAAGTTTTGTCCGCGTACACATTTTGAAGATATGTAATAATATAATTATACATTGCTGTAGACAGGGCCGTATTTAAGCATAGGCTACATAGGCTGCAGCCTATGGGCCCGCACCACAAAGGGGCCCGCACCACACGTTTCAAATTTAAAGTAAATAATTGTTTAATCAATAACCTTTTAAGTATTTTACTTAAATTTTCATAAAACAGAATAACCCGACTTGCAACCAGTGACAATACACTTCACTAGTACATACAGCTTCATTAGTACTAAGTGTTAGCGCAAAACCAATTAGCCAATAAGATTATTTGATATTTTCATTTCTAAGTTTATTATTTATTTTTTTAAATACTCTATTTTAATTAAATAAATATAAGTAAAATTTACTTGTTTGTTACATTCCTTTTTTATCTTGCATTTTCCTAACATGTTTATTTAAAATTATAAAATCACAACCCCCCCCCCCTCGTAAGGGCCCGCACCACAGGTTCAGCCTAGGGCCTTACAGATCCTAAATACGGCCCTGGCTGTAGAATCTCAATTATATGTCCTACACGCTAGAAAATTATTTATAATCAATAGCAATGTGCCTACTTTATAGCGAATTTAGTTAGTTTTTTTTTTTTAAATAAAATATGACGCTTATGACACATTTATTCATGCTTGTTACATATGTATATCAACAACATTAATTAGAAAGTACAATATAGGTATATAGGAATCATAGCCTATATTTATATTTCTACAATTTAGTTTTGTCGTTCGCCATACCACTCACAATAAAATAAACATATATCTACAACTGAATACAGCTAAAGTACGAATGATGTGAATATTTCGAACAGTTGCTATAAATAAAATATTAAACCCTAGCATACAATTACAATACATTTATTTCTGAAAAAAAATAAAGATATTTTATAAATATCAACAACATTAGGTATAACATTTCTGTTATTTTATTTCTATTTAAAATAATGTTGTACGTATGTTTAGCGCGGCCCTGTTTTGCACGTATAGCTAGGCAATTTTTTTGGTTACAGACACAGTTACATTTATGATTGGAAAATATATTATTTATGACAGCAAAACATATTCAGTAGCAAACTTAAATCCGAATTTTAATATATAACTTTAAATTTTTTCAATAATTTAAAAAATGTAAATACAGTTACAAACTTTGACATTTCGTACTCTGAAAAACTATTTTAAATCAACTTATTCAAAACTAATCAAAAAAAAATTTAATTTCCAATTGTTTTTTTATTAGTGTAATATTCTAATAATAGTTAAAATAATCGTATTTATTTATTATTTTTACAATCAGATAAATTTGTCATAATCCCGCGATTTTGTAACTTGAAATTTATTTGAAGCACTTACATAAAACAAAATGGTAAAGAATATCCAACAATGAAATACAGGACATCAAGCGCATGATTCTAGTAGATTACCAAACAAAGAAGAGATGAAACGAATAATGAAATCTGTGCACACAACTAGGCTGGCCAACTATAATTTACAAAACAAGACTGACATGACGGCAACGAAATGAACAAAGTATACTCAAGTTTCACTCACATACTATATTATATAGCATAGTTTCACCAACTCTCTCGTCTGCTTTTAAATTATAATATTCTAATAAAACGCGTGATTATTACTCATTTGTAAATAGTTAATAAAATTTGGTATCTGAACCGTCACTTTAAACTGCATTAACCTATATTTTCTTTAAAGAAACATGATTTTCTTTCGACTTTGTAACAGGTACCGTATTCGTATTTGTTCAACTAATATTTACTGGTTAAAGTACTTTATAAAACGTTGACTTTTGTTATAAATTACAGCTATTTACAAAGCTAAAAAACAAAGATTGACTTTAACTTTATTTACTGATTTACCTACGTTCTTAAATATATTTACAAATTTATTTTTGTTTAGCTATACTAGAGATCAATTTTTTTAAATATAATTATAAATAAAATTTGCATATGCTCACGTTCAGTTTAACATGTTATTATTAGATCAATACATATTATGATTATGATACTTCACAATTTTACTTATCAAGTTATATTTGGTTTAACATACATTGTGTCAACATATTAATTATAATTTTTTTTTTATATAAAAACATTATTTTTTTTTAATATTTAGATTTAGTTTATAATATATGTTGTATCTTTTAAGATCTACATTATTATTATAAATAACGGTAAATTATCTTAAATTAACTTAATATTAATGTCAAAAGATAAACTTTTGTTCTTGGGTCCTGACCTGCGTTCTGATTAATTATAATGTTATTAAATTAACTTTCAAGTATAATTAATATAGAATCGTTTTATTGACAGGCAAGGATATGGTGGACTATATTTCTTATTCTTTATTCTACACTGTAGAACATTTATTAATATTTTTAAGTTTGTATCAATATAGAGATAAATTGTATAAGATTATGATCATGCGACAAATTAATATTTGTTTATCATGCATTCTTATATGTGACATCTGGTACCTACACCTTGATATTGCAAACTTTTATAGACACATGCTATTCAGATTTAGCTAGTTTAAAATTTTGTTGTTGCAAGTTTAGAGAATTTATTGATATTTTGTTGGCAACAATGCGTACATGTGCAATTAATAAGTGACTACAAAATATAATCAAATGTTTGTGTTTAATCTGTCACAATAATTTAATTATTACTTTTTATTATTATTATTTTTATTCGCGATCGCAAATATTTAATAAAATAAAAATATATTATATTTTTATTTCTGTAATTTATCTAATAATTATTACGTATATATATATATATATATATATATATATATATATATATATATATATATATATAGAAATATGTTTATTTTGACAAATGAATTGTTAAATATTTGTTTCTTTTTTTTGTTTTTTTTTTATTTTATTTTTTTGTTATATATTTTATTTCTGCTATTATAAAGCATGCAAAATTAATTTTATTTATTATCTTGTTCACACATCATACGTAAAATCTGTTTACATTTCATTTTACCTATAAGTCAAATATTTAATAAAATAGACATTTGCTATATTACGTACTAGTTTTCATTTTTACATACAAGAATATTTTTGTTAGATTTTACTTATGAATATTTGAGTGCATTTTTTGTAGATATATAGTTTAGTTGAAATAAAATATGTATATTGCACAATATCATAATATAGGTGTTGCGTGGCGTGCTAGAAATTAGCAATAATAAAATAGAGAAAATATCGCGGTTAAAATGTAAGTCACGAGTAGGTAACCGCTGTGAGTTCCAACTTAGTTCACAGCACAGTTAGCTGGCTACGAGACAGAATTTGTTGTTGCGTTGCATTTTAGCTACGCTATATACTGCATTGAATACGAATCGTCATTCTGACCGACCGTATTCAAAATCAAACTCGGACTATTAACGATGGTCGCGTTGCCTAAACGTTTCTCCGTTTGCACTGACGCGACGCGACGCGACGTCCAAGTAGATAGAGGAGCGTCGCTAATTCGAAATATGTGTAATGACCCTATTCGATGGATAACGCGCAAACACTGATCAAAGATATCCGTGGGTTGCGTTTACATGTATTTTTAGCATCTGACCTGCAACTTATAGGCATTACAAGTTAGAATTTCATTAGCATTTAGAAAAAAATCTTTCAGAACTCATTATATTAAATAAAAAAAAGTAGATACTGTAATAATTGCAAGACCAATCAATATTAACAGCAAATTGATAAGAGAAGCAATAGAAATTTATAAAGAAATTACCCTATACCTACTCATTTTCTGTTGAAATTTCAAATAAATCAGGCGGTAAATTTTTTTTTCCATATACAATTTCCAATTTGTTTGAATTTTTTATTAGTACGAGTAGTGATAGTTTATAGTATGTTTTTTTTAAATTTAACTTAATTTCTAATAATTAGTACGTATACGTACTACATATATAATAATAATAATAATAATAGTTTATTCCCCAACAGTTTACAAACCAATAACAGGACAAAATTATATATATATATATATATATATATATATATATATATATACATATATACATACATACGTACATACATACATGTATACAAATACATACATTAGAATATATAAAAAAAAAGAAAAATATATATACCTATACAAACATATAAATATATAAACAAATAAACATGTGAATAAAATTTTGAAATATTATAAAATAAATGCTAATTCTTTCTCAATACAGTACATAGAGAATGCAAAGTTATATGAAATAAGTCGATATCATTTAAGCTATTTACATTGGTACACATTACATATAAAGGCGATTTAATCAATAAATTAGTTCTTGGTACAGGCAAACTGAAAGTGTAATTACTTCGAGAGTTTAATCTCGGAATATGAAAATTTATCATTTTTAACAGTTCACTGCAATCAATAAAAAAATTTACTAATTTATACATGAAAATAATAGACAAATGTTTCCTTCTTTCTTTTAATAAAATAAAATTGAATCTAGATAATAAATCTATTTCTGAAATGTCCAAAGGATATATGTTGTCTAGTTTAAAAACTAAATATTTTAGAAATCGTCTTTGAATAGATTCAATTTGATCAATGTAATACTTATAAATATAGGATTCCATATAATGCAACAGTAATCAAATTTAGATAATATAAACGACTTGAACAATACAATGATGGCTGAAATATTATGGAAATTTTTCGTATTTCTAATTACAAAACCAAGCATACGATATGCAGAATGGACAGTTGATTCAATGTGATATGTGAAAGATAGAGAAGAATCGAAATGAACCCCAAGATCCTTAATTAATTTCAATCTGTTTAATATGTTATCGTCTACTTGGTAGTTATATATAATAATTTGTTTTTGCCTACTAAATGATACAATTTTGCATTTAGATGCATTTAGAGTTAATTTATTTCTATTGCACCACATGTTCACGATTTGTAAAGAATTTTGAAGAGATTCACAATCAGTAACACTTTGTATTTCACAATAAATTTTTAAATCGTCAGCATACAATAACTTTCCACACGTAAGCTCTTCAGAAATATCATTAATAAATAGTAAAAAAAGTAAAGGTCCTAAATTTGAGCCCTGGGGAACACCAGAATTTGGTATGTACACGCTAGAGGCGTATCCGTTGAACAGAACAAATTGATGTCTGGATGTTAAATAAGATCTGAATAGCGCGACCAGAGCGTCTGAAAATCCTAATATTTCGAGTTTATGCAGCAATATATTATGATCTATTTGATCGAACGCTTTTTGTATGTCAGTGTAAATCACATCTACTTGACTACCTTTATCCAATGCTTCAGCAAGATATTGCGTTAGTACGGCAAGATTTGTAAGAGTAGACCTTTTTGATACAAAACCATGTTGTGCTGATGTTATACTCTGACGTACCTGACTATAAATTTTACTATGTAGTACTGACTCAAAATTTTTTGAAAAGTTGCATAAAATTGATATTTGCCTGTAGATTTTTATGTATTTTTTGTCACCAGACTTAAATACTGGACACACCCTCGATACTTTCCATTGATCTGGAAACTTTGTGGATTGTATTATTAAATTGAATATGGCTGTTAATGGTGTAGCAAGAACTAGTGCACAATCTTTAATTAGAAATGAGAGTATTTGGTCTGTACCAGCAGTATGTTTAGGTTTTAACTTTTTTATGGCGTATATTGTCTCATCAATACTTATAGTTGGTATGCTTATATTTGAATTCATTGTTACTGAATGATTTGAATAATCTAAATTAGTATCTGTGGAAGATTTCAGAAATACACTTGAGAAATAATCAGCAAAAGCTTGTGCAATACTTTGTGGATTGTTTAGCACTGTATTATCATCTATCAACATCTTTCCAGGAATGTGTGATTCTTGTTTTTTTGAACGAACATAGGACCAAAAAAGATTGGGATCTCTGTTCAATGATGTTTCGGTATTGGTTACATATAATTTATAATCGTTCTGAACTTTTTGTTTGAAGTCACGTCTTAATTGCTTGAATTTATTGTAATCTGTAATTGAGTGAGATTTAATGTAGCGTTCATGCGCTTTATCTTTTTTATGTAATAGTTGAATAGTGCATTTGGTGTACCATTTAGGATATTTTTTTCTTGAATTATTTTTATAACGAGGTACACATATATCAAAAATTTCATACAACTTACTGTAAAATATAGCACACGCCTCATTGACATTATCAACATTTTCAGCAATAGACCAATCAGTTTCTAAGATCAAGTTATATAAATCATTAAAGTTTGCTTTTTTAAAATTGTAGTTGCCTTGATATTGTACTGGAAAAGCTTGATTTTCCGAGTTGTTCATATGTAATTCAATTTCCAGTGACGGATGATAGTGATCTTCATTGACATAATGCACATCTGAGCGACGAACTTCACAAGGAAAGTTTGATATTACTAAATCAAGTATTCTTTGGTGCATGTTCATAACAGTATTATGTTGTTGCAAATACAAAAACTGCATGTAATTTTGGCAAATTTTTGTCAAGCATATTATTTGAAATAAAAGTTGGTATATTGAAATCACCAATCAAAAGAACATTGTTATTTGCCAAGTAATCAAGTGCACTGAACATTTCGAAAAAAATTTCAAATTCTGTTGGGTGGAATATAAACAACAAATATTAATAATTTTTTATTTATGATTTTGCGATTTAATATCATTAAAATATGGATTTGTAAAAGTGTTAACATTAAAATCTCCAACTATAACAACATTACTTTCCGCTAAATATTTTAAATTACATATATTGTTCAATAGTGTTTCCATTAATAAGTTATTTGTTGATGGCGGAATGTAAATGACAAGAACATATATAATATTATTATTGGATGTTAATAATTTTACGCCTACTATATTAATAATATAATTGGTTGATGTTAAAATGTCTGATAAATCAAGTTTTGAAGATTTGATGTTATTAGTTACAGCTGATTAGTTATAGTTGATAAGTACTTTTAAATTACTTATATTATTGTTTAAATTATTTTGCTACTAAATGTGTTGAATGAGACTAAGACAGGTTGAAGCAAGATATGCGTGTTTATTAAAATGAAATCTTTTTGTGAAATCCATTGTATTTGTTGACTGCTATGGAGCAATCGTTTCAAGTGAAGCGATTAATCGCTTTGCATAGCAGCGAACGTGTATTTTTTGACTAATCCAATAGAGGGCAGCAATATAGAATTGTCAAAAGACATGACTGCTGTAATCGCTTTAAATCGAAAAGATAAATTAAAGTAAACCCCTTATTGGTATATAAAGTGCCGTACCGACAAATCTTAACACCTTAGGTAAATCTCAAAATTGCGCTACCAAATTTTTATAGACAAATGTACAATAAAGGCGTAATACAATGTTTGAATAAAAATGTTTATTTCTGTAACCTGTATATTACCTGTATAAATTTAGTATAACCTTTTCAGTAAATTTTGAAAACATTTTGAAAAATACAATGGAAACTTAACCTGTAAAATAAAAATAATTATTTATTGTAATATTTACATAGATAAATACATACATAATCACGCCATATACCGAAAAGGAAGTGGCACAAACTATTTTTATTATTCCGGAATCAGTTTCCTCCAATCATCTTTATCCAAACGTTCCTATCCAAACAAGCAACTTTAGCTTCATCCACATTTATAATTCCTCTCATACATGCTCTTCTATTTTTACTACTTGGATACTTTCGCTCACGCAAGACACTCCCAATCATACTACTCCAATTACTCATCGAACATCTACACAAACGTATACCTTCAAAATCATTCAAATAAATTTTTTTAACCAAACGTTCATAGGGCATTCGTTTAAGATGTTCGAACCATCTCAACTGTAATATTTGATGTAAAAAATATTGAAAAAAAGGTTTTAGATATTGCTGATAATTTTTAAGAAATATTTAACTGATTATATTTCAATTTTGCCCCCAATCATATTTTTTACTTGAGGCAAATGCTTCACTTGCCGCATCCTCGACACGGCTCTGGCTATAATCGTAGAAAACAAGACTGTCTCGTCTGAATTAATTTCTAAGTAATCAGTAATGTACTTTTTTATTAGCTAAAATAGTTTAGTGCGTCATAGGAAACAATATCTGGGATCTTTAAAGTTTGCTGAAGTCAATGATCAACAATTTTTATGGGGTCGCCAAATAATGACTAATGTAAGTGTTTTACGAAAACCACAATCATTAAAAAGTATTTTACATATTTCAGTCTTGTAAAATCATTAATTTTATTTGCCGTCTAAACCAGAAAAACTAAAAGAAAAGAAAATTTGGATGTATTTTTTTTGGTAAACCCGAAAGGGTTTACTAAAATTTATGCAAAATAAAAGAAAAACAAGAAGACAATGATGAATAATGTAACAGAAGGTTTTATTTACTTTATCACATCGATCAAAAATAAATATATGCGCAACATATATGGTGCACATAAAATTGATTTCACGGTTACTTTATTTACTAAAGATTTTAGATAATGAACTGGATGAATAAAAGCATTATTTATAAAACAATATATTGTTTATGGGTTAACTATACACACACACACACATACACATATATAATTTTCATGTAAATTTAAATTGTAATACATTTTTTAATATAAGTTTAGTACGTACTTAAATATATTATCTATAAAATAACAAATCACAATAAACTAGTAAATCAAAATACAGTTAAAAGTTTTTTTTCTGCGGCGTTGTATTAAGCGGCACGTTTTCAATTCCGACGCATTTCAAAATGGTTCGATTTTTATACATAATTTCCACAAAGCCAACTATGTCAGTCAAATATATGGAAACAAGTAATTGCTATTTATTATTGGGATAATTAAAAGAACTTTGATACATAAGTATTTAGATTTAGATATATTCGGAATTCAAACATCATCTTATATACTTATTTTATACAACTTTGACTGCAGGAAAAAGTGGTGTAGTGTTTGGTACGGTGTCTGTATCAAAAAAAATTTACACCGTTTGACAGTAGTGATAGAGCGCACCCCTGTCTCACTCATTTTTTTATTTTTATATGTTTTAATAGTTTATCATCAATAAATTTTAACTGCTAATTCTTGTATTCAGTATAGATTTTTTACCACGCTTATATTAGCTCACACTGTTGTTGTCACGGTCAGTCATATCTTGTAACCAATTTTTAGACCACTTCCTATCATCTGATCTCACTGAAATTTTGCATGTAGTTTTATTCCAGGAAACAACACAATATTATTATTAAAATAAAAAAAAAAGCAGAAAACAAAATATATAAAAAAAAATTTTAAAAACCATGTTTAAATTTAAATGCACTAATAAATTTTTTAAAAGCGTAGAGCGCTTAATCATTATTGCGAAATATATAATTTCCTGGCGCTCTACGTTTTTTAAAAAAAATATTAGTGCATTTAAATTTAAGCGTGGTTTTTAAAAAGTTTTTTTTATATATATTTTATTATTAATCTAATCGTTTTCTCATCCACTTTTAATTGTTGCAACTCGTTGATGAATTTTTGATAATTCACCAAAAATAAATTTTTTTGTACTTCCATATTCCTTTCGATTATTGTTCTTAAAGTAAAAATTGCATTCCTTGTGCTTTTGCCGTTTTTAAGGCCATACTGTGATTGTCCTATGTCATTAAGTGCGTTATTTTTCATTCTATTAAAAAGTACTCGTAGCACATACCGTGACTCATAAGACTATAATCTTCATATGTGCTATTTTTATGTTTTTTGGCGTTACTATTATCAGCAACTTTTGTATATTGCGTTTGCTAGTTCAATAATCATGTCTATTCCTTTTCCATTTAATGCTTGTAGCATTTCTGACGTAACTAGGTCGGTTTCTGATACTTTGTATTTTTTTAGTGCTTTTCGTATTTTACATTTAATATTAGCGGTTCTTTCACGTTCACTTAATCTAATTTGTTCTCTCCCATTTGGTCATTATCATTGTATAACTCATCTACGTATTCGCTCCACCTGTTCAATATTATCTTCTTTGGCTACTAATTTTCGACCTTGATTGTTATTTACGTACCCCGCACTTATAAATTCTTTTTGTCACACATTTCTTTTATGTGATTATATAAAACGTAAAAATTTTTGTCATATAAATCTTTTGTTTTTTTACAAAAGTTGTCCAACCATTTTTCTTTTGTTTCAGTACATTTAGTTTTGATTAACGCATTTAATACCTTATAATTATGTGTGTTTTTGCTTTACTTCTATTAGAGCTATTATTTTGTCCGTCATCCGTTTTTGTTTTTTGCTTCCCAAATTTTGTTGCAGCAACGTTTGTATATTTCAAGTTGCTAATCTCCATGAATCTGCATTATTGTGTATTTTTTATTGGAAATTTCTGATTTTCCTAAGCAATAAAGGACAGTAATATGTCGTTGCTTTCAGTTCTAAATTTAGCTATATTTGATTCAAATTTAATCAAATATTTAAAGAGAATTTCTGAATGCTTGAATAAATTTATTAATTTCATTATTATTTTTGAACAGTGTTGTCAACTTTTGAGGACAAAATATATTTTTTTTTATTTCTTAGTATTTATGTGATAATGTCAAAATGGTTTATATATGGGTTTACATATGTGCTTCTAATTTTATACATATTCGAATTGTTCATTAAATTTGATATTTAGAGAAGTCTACTTTTGATGCTAATTTTTATGAATTATTATTTTACCAAATAATTCACTGGAAACACTCAGAAGACTATAATCACTTGAATATTAGTACAATAACTTGAACTGCCTTTATATTTACATAATGGACAAATGATAGATCGTTTCCAGTCATCTGGAACCACACAACGCTTAAAGCGTAAACGAAATATAAAAATTAACCATTTAAACACTTTTTCACTTCCATACTTTAGCATTTTATTAGTAATTTCATCCATACCGGGAGATTTACCACTCTTTGTACGCATTAACGCATCACTCAAAATTACAGAAACATAATTAATTGCCCCATTATTGTTACCACCATGTAAATTTTTAAAAAATTTACACCACCTATTTCTTACATCCGACTCATTCCGCAATAAATCACCACTTGCACTCTTAAATGCTTTAACGGTTTTTACACTACCATCTTTCATTCTCTTTACGTTCTGCCAAAATAGCCACCTATTCGTACTGAAATCAAATATGTAATATATATATATATATATATATATATATATATATATATATATATATATATATAGAGATTTTCATTTAACATTTAAAAGTTAAGTGCAATTCTTATCAGTACGAAAATTGGGTAAAATCAATAATGGCTACAACAAAATTTATTTAATTAATTTAAATAAACTCTTGAATTATTTACCTGTTTTATATTATACTTTATTTTCATGTAGTATCGCCAAGAACAATTATGACAAACCGATATTTGAAATTTTTTTAAAAGCCAGCGACTGCAAATCAACTGCGTTTATTTTTTATTATGCGTATGCATTTAATATTTTTTGGTTAAATAATTCAAGAATTAAATTTTAATTTTGTAAAATACATCAGAACTTAGCATGTACGCTTTTTTTATCCGGAAAATTTCGTCATTCAGAACCATGCTCGTTTTGCTCGTGCCGAATACAAAAACTTAAAAAACAACTAATAAAAATTAGCATACTTTCATTATTAATTTTTTTATTATTATTATTATTTAACCTAATATAGTTATAAACTAATTTTATAGAAACTAATTGAAAATATTAATTAGAATTTTACTTTTTAATAATTTTTTTTTGTTCTGTTATTTTTATAATACTACAAACTCAGTGAATTTCTCAACTGGTAGATAAAGATGTTAAAGTTAAAGAGAACTAGAATTTAGTTATATTGCAGTACACTAAATTTTACCATTATAGTATAGTGAAACGTGGATTCATTCTCGTTTTCATCATTTTATGACTTCATTCGCTTACATTATTTAATCTTTAGCACAGTTCTATATTATTTTTTTTTATATCAGTTTTTTTTTTTATTGCTTTAATTTTTATTATTATTATTTTAATTTTTTCCTTATAATATTAGAATTTTTAAAAATTATTTTTGATTTTGAAATTTTGTACTAGTATATTACAGTCAGATTTCTCTAAGTTGAACATCTTGTAGCTGAATTCTTTATTTGTTGACATTTTAAATCGATTTTTTCATGATATATATACTTATATATATATATATATATACATCTACATCAATACTAGCTGACGTTGGCTTAGCTTTATTTTAATGTGAATATTAAATTTTTATTAATTTTTTTTTTATTACAAAAAAAAATCAATTGCATTTTTCATGTTATAATTATTTTCAATTTATTTGGATCACTTTCTTTCACACTTTTCAATATTTTTCCTGGGGCAATAACTCACGAGAACATAGTTTGTTTTACGAACCGTATGCGAGTGTTGTAATTTATTTGAGTGAATTCAACTATAACATGTGAGTAAAATACTATACTTTTTTTATGATTTTAAAAAAATATAAATAACGCCATTCTTTGTTCAACATTTGAGATTACGTTGGAACATACATGCACTACATAAATAAATTAATTACTTATTTGATTTATTTATTAATAAATATTATTATTATTAATTATTATTATTATTATTATTATTATTATTATTATTTATACTTATTTGATAATTCTTTAAAATCAGAGGATTTTCGGAAAATTAATCTACTTGTTTTACACTGCGCCAGTCCACAAAAGATTTATTTATTAACTCGTATTTTTCCTTGATTCGTTTGGTAATAAGTTCATGGAAGTAAGTCTGGTGGTGTAGCAAAAAATCATTTTCACTTTTATAATCAGAGTACATTTTTAAATGAAGTATGTAAACTACTAACAATATATTAAACAAGATGGCTTCTATTGTTTTTAATGGTTTGTTGCAATAACAACGCAATATATTCGTAACTAACATATAACAAAGCAATGTTTCCATAACTAAATAACTGTATGTGTTATGTAGTCTTGAATTCATAATTTGTGATTGGTTAACCGTTATGAAATCATAACTTACGAGAATGAGTTATTGAAAATATTACTTGTTAGGTTGCATATATATAAAACAGACTTATAACTTAATAGGGGTAGAAAAAAGTATTTTTACTGCATTTTTGATTGTAAACATATAAATTTATTTATATCTGAACGCACTTAAGTTGATTAATATTACCAGATATATGATGCAATTTATTCTGTTCACATCTTGTAAAACTCGTAACGTTACGAGATATTTTATCTTCTTCTAGTAAAGTATATTCTTCTTTTGATAGAAAAAAAATAGAATATCTCGTAGTCTACAAGATGTTAATAGAATTGTATCATTATACGTATATTAATTGTCAATTGACACAAAATGTCAGAATTTTCTTTTCAGTTACAGTAGTTAAGAAGGAGAATATTTTATTGTCTTAAAACGAAATAATATCTGTACATCCATAAAGATACAGATAACTTTTGAAATTATGTGGCAGCAAAACAATTGATTTTAAAAACATTTCTATTTATAATGACTAATAGTTAAGAGATAGATTCAGAGGCTATATTTTACGAGTGAATATTGTCAGTGAATTAACTATTTAGAGACGATTGTAACTAGAAATAGTTAATCGTAAAATTTCTAAAAGAAAATAATTTGCATTTAGCATACATTTTTATACATCAATTTGTCAAAATATAAATATTGTTAAAAAAAAACAACGTAAAACTGTGAAAGCATAATATGATGCACATAAGTAAACAAGTAACGTTAATATTTTGCGTCTAAGAATGACAGAATACGGCAGATAATCAGTGGGAAATGTATACGTACGGTTACGGTAGGTATAACGGGTGTGTTCGTTTGACGTACATGTAGGCGACCTGAGTAGCGTCCTCGATGAATGACAATTAAACGGACATACTTGGCCATGGACTGGCTGGTATTTTTGAAATGGTGACGAAACAAATCAACTATTCTACCTTATGACGTTTTTTACATATAGATACATACATATACATATATTCGTATTCCTAAATTTGATTAAGTACTAACTAACTAACCTCATTTATTTCAATACAATGCGCTATTCATGAGTACCAGTGCGCAATAGTAACCAAAATTTTGGATAGGGGAACATTTTGTTAAATGTAACAATACGTTATGTAATTCCTTATTTTGGTCATGCAATACGAAGTACATACTTTGCCATACTGAATATAAATGTAATAAAAATAGGAAGTTGGGTAAATTATTTTCCCGAAATTTTTTGTTAGGATTAAGGATATCGTCATTTATGGTTTAAATTAAGTAAAAAGCTGCAGTATACGAGTTTGTTGTTTTTTTATTTTTTATAAATGACGGAAACAAAATTACATCGATGTAAGTGACTCATTTTGGATAAAAAATATATTAATATTATAAGAATAAAATTTGCTGTGGCTACCACAGAATCAACCATCACCACAAAATACCTCAAGAAAATACTATCTAACAGAGAAATTATGATAAAATTCTTGATACGGATTTATAATTTACAGTAGTTATAGAAATATACTTATTATATACAGTATGATTAATATTATGCATCATATGGAATTTTTTTATTAATTATTTAAAAAAAAAGTTTAATTGGGCCAATAGTTTGGGCTTGTAAATGGACTAAATTGGAAATAATCAAATATTGTTACCTAGCTGCCGATAATCAACTTTCTTTTTACAATATTGACAAAATTTATTAGAAGAAGTAGTTTGGAATGCGATTTTATATTGACTTGCAAATTTTCAACTGGGCAATTTAATTTTTAAAAATTTGAAAAATAATTCGGAATTGATTAATGTAATTTCATCCACACATATAGGAACTGTGTTATTATACATACATTGACTACATCGCTTGCTAATTGAGCCCTACGTCACAGATTATTGGACATCACTTTATTCTGTTTTTCTGTATTTTTATTAACATAAATTAATTACATCTATCTCAACAACGTTTGTGTTTTATGTGTCATATCCTTGTAGATTCAGATTACATAATCGTCCTCATCTACCTTATTACTGTAGAGGTGTATATCTATTTCAAATAATGCTAAATGTCACTTGTACTGTTATTGTTTTTTTTAATCTTTCAAATAAATTTTATTTTCAAATTTTCAAGACATATTTTGCGTCTGTCAAAAAAGTAATAAAATCTGAATATTTTAAAATATTTTTTTAAATTGTAAGTCTAACTTCAAATTATTTTTTTTTAAATATTCTCATTCTATTATATTTTTTTAAACATAAGAATGCATTATTAGTTTTAATTTTGAGATTAATTAAAATTATCGATGTTTAGTATTCATAATACGGTGGCATATGATTAAAGAGTATACAATATAAGCAACACGGTCGGTTTTCTAATTTAAACCTTAATTTAGAAATGAAACAATAATAGTATATTATTTCACGAACAAGTAATAATCATTACATGTGAGTGAAATGTTATATTTCTTTACAGCTACAGAATAGAAAATTATTTACATTTTCATTTTTAGTATCTACATTCATTTTTTACTGTTAGTAACATAGCATTAGTTTTAGCTTCGTCTATTGGTAGGTTCATGTGTCTTCTTTTCCCTTTTTTAAAAATGGACGTCTTGGTGACTATCGATAATATTCAAAAATCTGTATATCGTTTTCTTCGTTTTCCCATTTGTATGTTACAAAACGTTAATAATAGCTTACATAGTTATCAGTATTATAATAATAAAATTTTACACTTGTTAATCCATTTTCGAATGATTCTAGCCTCACATTCTCTCTCTTTCTCTCTTAAGAAAGATGGCAATTTCTCTTCTATTACTTTCTCTTTATAATATAAAAATATTAATTTCCGTTTATTTACATTTATTTTAAATTATAATAGACAATTAGATTTGTTTTCAAAATTGTAATCAAATAAATTTTTTACTATTAAATATATATTAAATTAAAAAATTCGTTTTTATTTATATTTTAATAAAACCACAAAATATTTTACAATAATGTATAACATAAAAAACTGGGGAAAAACCAAATAACAGTAATAGATACCTGACATGTGTAGCAAGGGGGCACGCAAGAAGTAGTTTATCCATCTACAAAACGATGGTCTCTCTCTCGATGGACACATGCCATCCAGTTGTCAGTAATCTTGTAGGTGGTCTAGTTTTTGGCCTCATTGTGAAAATATCAAACATGCTGTGCGGTGTGTGATAACATAAAAAAAATTGTGTTTAAAAAATCCATATTATGGTTCTAAAAAATACGTATTGTGTAAAAAAAATGTAGTTTGGTTAAAAAAACATTTTTGTTCATCAAAACCGTAATATAAGATTGCTGTGAATAAGAAAAAAATAAACTGAAGAAACTCCAAATAACAGTAATATTTAAAAAAGAAATTTTATAATATTAACTGTTAAGGGGGTGGTTTTAGAAGGTTGCAGTCATCACCATTCTATTAAGGATGCTTGAAAACATATGGCTGTTCTTGTTCGGGTCCAAGTTTTAATCTCGCTTGATGTATGGATATTTGTGATGTTTTGTATCGTCTAAAACTACTTCGATATTAATAATAAACATTGTTACTGGCTAAAAGATATGGCCAGTATATGTGTTAAAAAAAATATCGTGAAGTAATAAAATTTTAATAAATATAATAAATTATGCAACATATTTTTTATAATAATAATAACTAAGATAAGACATACTATAGATGGCACATACTTAAACGCTGTTTAATAAACAGCAATTGCCGAAAGACTAAATTAATATATTACTTATTTATTTTATAGAACATAATATGTAATGTGTTTATTCATTTATTTAGAAAATTAGAAAACATATGTACAATTAATAATTTAATAATATTTTTGCTATTAAGAATGGATTTATACAAAAAATAAATATAATATTTAATTAGCTGTATGTTCTTTAAAATGATCTGTATTGATACCAGAAAAATATATAAGATGTAATTTGATATTTTTTGACCGGCGATGGTGAGCAGAATAAACTAAGTATTCTCGCGAAAATGTTAGAATTTTCTTTTGTTCATACTATTCGTTCAAAATATATTTATAGTTACTGAAAACTGAATAACTCCAAAAAAAAATGCGCGAAAGTAAATACGCGCAATACCATAATTCTTGATCGTCATCACTCTTAGAAAGGTGTTAAATTTTAACACAACGCGGATTCTATATAGGTCCACACGTTTTCTGGTGTTAATTTAACCACTTTTGAATGTGTTAAACACTTAACACATTTATTGTGTTAAAATACCGAATATCGCGGAGTAAAAATAACACACAATGCGGAGTGAAATTAACACGCAATTCGAGTTAAATTTAACGAAAATCTTGTGTTATATTTTAACACGGGATTTGATGTTAAGAGGAGTTTTTGTTAGTAGTACAGAAATACAATATATGAAATAATAAAAAAGTTTATTATATAAAAAAATATATAAAAATAAATGAGTATCATATAAATTACATAATAATTATGCTATGTATCGGCACTTACAAACATTGATTATAATCATCATTGGCATAATGAATTTCATATGGCCATTTCTTCTTTTTTCTGTATGTTTTCAATTTTTAGAAGTACCTACTCTACGTTCCGAAAACAAAATGAAATCTTTAAAGTTTCGTTTAATACTGCATCATTTTAATCCATTATTATTAATTGTTGGTAATCTTGTATAGATGTAAATTTTTCTTTCACTATAATAAAAAGAAATTTTTTAATTATAACAAAACAAACATGCTTATAAAAATATAATATGAAAATAACTTATGCTAAACTTACCAGCAGAAATAATATTATCATAACTTAAATCAGTGAATAAAACCACTTTTTTTTCATTATAATATTCTAGTGTTACGAAATAAACATTTTCTTCCATTTCAAAGCTGTTTTGGTATCTTACTACATGATATTCAATGGCGTCCAATACCGAATAAAACGTGCAATATTAAGACGCATTAGACTAACAGGTTCACTGTTCACTTACGATTGACTGCAGACGCATGCGTCTGAATGATATATAACACCGTGTTTGGTGTTAATTTAGCAGTGTTGCATAATTTTTATTTAATTTAACTTTTTTTTTTAATAATTACAAATTTATACATAATAATTATTCTATATAAGTAAAATAAATATTTATACATTTCTAAAATAACAATATGAAAAACATTAAGAATTTGTTAAAGTTTAAAAATTACATTCATAAACAAGACATGGCAACAAGGCGAAAAATATAGTTTACACCGTCAAAATTTTAACTCATTCGAACTAACCAAATATCTTAGTGACAAAATAACGCACTGAAAGATTGAAAATTTAACACAAATTTTTTAACGACTCACACAATCGTCATTTCAATCCGCAAATTTCTAAGAGTTCGATTACGCAATTCAAAGTTATAGATGAACTGCGACAGCTGATTAAACCAAAAATACATTATATACAGGATGTTTGTTCGCCAGATTGATATAGGACAATAACATGGGATATCGATAATATGCAGAATACTTCTTTCTGAAATAAAATTCGGAGAAATACTTAGAATACTTTTCGATAGCGCATATAAAGTTATATAATTTGGTTTCAGTTTTAATTTGCTAGCCTGTGCCGTTTGGGCGCTAGAATTTTGTTGTTGATTTTTTGGTTTTATTTTTCTTTTCTGAAAAACTATGAGGTGTAGGAAAATAAGCATGGTATGGAAAAATGCGGAATAATGATTACTATAATTGAGTGAAGAAACCATTATTCTAGAATGCATCGTTTTGTAGAAAAAAATTTAAAACTGAATTTTAGAAAATTTCTCAATTTTTCAGAATAAGATTTTTTAAAAAATTTGCTCAAAAAAATCTGAAAAAATTCAGTAGAATAAGAAAAAAATTAGCTACATAATAGCGAAGTAATTTTTTTCTCTAACTCATACTGATTTAGCAGGAAAAATTATTGTTAAAGTTACTTAACTATTATGTAACCAATTTTTTTTCTATTCTACTGAATTTTTTCAGATTTTTTCAGAAAATTTTGAAAAAAGTTTTATACTGAAAAAATTCCAAGGGTACCTACCCCCTTGAGAAATTTTCAAAAATTCAGTTTTTAATTTTTTTTTCTACTAAACGATGCATTCTAGAATAATGGTTTCTTTACTCAAATATAGTAATCATTATTCCGCATTTTTCCATATCATGCTTATTTTTCTACATCTCATAGTTTTCGAGAAAAAATTCTAGAGCCTAAACGGCGCATGCTAGCAAATTAAAACTAAAACCAAATTATAGAACTTTTTATGCCCTATCGAAAAGGAAATACTTATATTTCCTCGAATTTTACTTCAGGAAGAAGTATTCTGCATATTATCGATATTCCATGTTATTGTACTATATCAAGTTGGCGAATCAAGGCATATCTGTTTATATTTACTGTCAACACCTTAATATGTTACCATAGCATTTTATTATTTCTATGCACTTGTCATATATTTATGTCATGTATTTATTTTTATAATTTTAACTCTGCCATTTGCCTGATGAAGGAAATAAATTTTTTCCGAAAGCTTGCACTTTGAATTGAGTTGTTTTTATTTTTGACTGAAAATCCCACGAAACTAATAATATATATATATATATATATATATATATATATATATATATATATAGAAATAGTTGAATAAATACACATCGATACTAATTTGAAAATTAAATTAAAAATTGTCAAACTGCCTCGTCTGGGGATCGGACCCAGGACCTGCCGGTTGCTAGCCAGCTACTCTGCCACTGAGCTAACGACGCCAGACAAGTAGTAAACAACTTTTAATATATAAGTATAATAGTATAACAGTCCAGCTCATAAAATGGGCAAAATTTTTCCTAGTTCATAAAATTAGTTTACTGCAGATTTGGTTAGTTAATAGGTTAGTTTGTTTTATATATATATATATATATATATATATATATATATATATATATATGTAATTTTTAAATACTATACTAATTAAAAATTTTAACATATATTGTGTCAAATTTATAATAATTAAAAATATTAAATAAATAATCTTGCGCGGCGATCTTGGTAAATAAAAGCAAAATAAATATGAAACAATTTTAATTGTCAGTAGATTTCGATAAGTTCTTTGACAGTTAAAATATGTCGAATATTTTAGATTGCAAAATGCTTTTTTTCGTTTTGTAAATGTCAAAATATATTTTATTAGTTTTTCTTACATAAAAGTGAAACACGGCAGTGTTATTCTTCATAGAAATTTTGACTCGAGAATAAAAGTGGGAAGTATGATAAATATTAGTATGACAATGTATATTTTACACCTTAACTGCTACCATACATGGAGTATAAAGTGAATCTTGCTTAACAAGGTACTTTTTAAGCTCGATCTACACTTGATAAAAATGAATGAATGAACATATACATATGTAAATGAGTTAACTGTTTAGCAGCTTCAATTTTTCAAAACTTAATTAGTTGGTTATATTTTATTTAGTTGTAGTTTTCTACAGTTTGTAAGTAAGATTACAAAGTACAAAGTACAATTTATAAATCGTCCACGGCGCGGCGGGGCGGGGCAGGGCGGCGCGAAATTTTTTAAATATTCTTTCACCATTCATATGCATTTGCAATCTTATCTATAAAACCATGAATGTTTGCGTTATGTTTATTTTAAAATTATGAATAGTATAATAATAATTATACTAAAAATGATTAGAATTCGGTCGCTTGATCTGATGTCTTCTCGATAGCTCAGTGGTAGAGCAGCTATTCGGCAAGTAAATTGTTTGATATAAGTTTTTTCATTTTCAAATTATTAGTTTAATCTATGCTAATATTTGAATCCTCACTTATTTGTTTATTATTTCGATCTACGGCCGTTATTTCTTTACTTAATTATATATCATTGTTGTTTTATTCTTTATTCAGATGGTTGTCACACGGTAAGGTGTTTAAGCGCGAATTCTACGACAATTTATTTCTAATAAAGCTTTCCTGCTTACAATTACTAGACATATTCGAAATATTCCTACAATGTGTGCATTTATCCAGAGTTGCCCATTGGAAGAGATTCATGAAAAAGTGTTGATAAGGAGAATGGAGAATTATTTAGAAAATTTCAGGACTACTTTCAGCAAATAGTTTTTCGCAGAAGAAAATTTTAAATTGGGTGACTGGAATTGGGTAATAAATTTATTTGAATATATACCTACCGGCCTATCTCTGCAAGAAGAAAAACAGCTGATAGATTTTTCTTCAAATAACGCAGAAAAATCAAATTTGTTCATTATTAAGTCATTAACAAATTTTTGGAGTGAATCATATTGTGTAACTATTCTCTTATTAAAGCAAAAGGTTTTCGGATACTGTTACCTTTTTCTATTTTTTACTTTTACGAAAATGATTTTTCCAATGTAACTACTTTAAAGTCTAAATATAGAAACAAACTTCAAACAGAAAAGGAGCTCAGAGTATCTATGTCAAATATCAAACCAAACCTGGTCAGGCTGTGTTCTTTAAAGCAGGCACATACTAGTAATTAGATCTATGCCTTAGAAATGTTGTACTTACTTTAATTTTAGTTATAATTCTTTTGTTGTAATTATATGGTTGCAAATTTAAATCTTAAATAAAAATGTAAAAAATTAATTTTGTCTTGTTCATTTATTCGAAGCTCTCTCTTGTATAGCTTTGCTCCCACCCAAGGAAGGGGCGTCCCACAGTTTGAGAACCGCTGGGTTAATGTATGACATATTATGCAATACTACCCAAAAATCTATACTACAATATCTATATTGAAGTACAGATTTTTTCATTGTAGTTTTATTGATTTATGTGACGTAACAAGTTGCTATGACAACTCGTATTGTGTAGTTTCGTCACTAGGGCGACGTACTATCACTAATTACTAACAATATAATAAAACTGCTAAATAAAACTAGTCAACATAGGATCGACCTTCGCTTGACACATAAAAATTATTGTAATAATTTTACATTTAATATTGTTAATAAATAAAATAAAAATTAAAAATTATTTTTGTTTATATAATAGATATAGAGTCGTAGAAAAAATATTGCATTTAAAATACCTATTAAGTCAGCGTTGTTGCTAGAACTGCATATTGTACAGACGTAGAAAAAGTATAGTTTTGTATTATATATCTTTATTAATATAATTTTTTATAATTTTGCAAGTATAATTAGACACAATTGATTATTGTATACACATCTAAATCTAGTTAATAAACAAATATAAATTAATTATTATAAGACAATTTATATATTCCATTTATTGTAATTTTGTTGTAATTTTTGAAATATAACAGTAAAATTTCTAAAAGGGATTTTATTTTGGCTTTAACTTCTAATTATTACTTTAATATTCAATAGGACACTATATGAATTATTATTGTTACATACCATTTTTTGACGTAGAATTTAATACAGTTTAATTTTATATAAATCTTTTGTTCCCACTTACTTTATTTATGATTTAACATTTATAAATGTGAATACAGCATTATAATTTTAGCTTTTAAACATTTAATTGACTTAATAATCGTTGTATTTACTTTTCCATTTTGCAACAAACAAACAAAAAAACAAACAGTTATTAGCAGACAAATTTATCAGCTTTATTGTTTTGTGTTCTCAGTCAAGTATTGATGCAATAAACTAATCGTTTCTGACGATGAGAGTCAACCGTTGTGGGTGTTTTCATTTAGTTGAACGGTGTAGGAGGCCGTAGACTTCGCTGCATGCTCACTTTTGACTGATCGATTGTTTAGTGAAAATAAATCTGACATATTCGCGTTATACCGAGTGCAAGAGTATCGGTGTCGGTTTGACGTATGAACGAGCACACATAAGTTATAAGTTATTACGAAATGTCAGACACGGACAGTTGATTTAGAAGTGTTTTGTGTTTTAGCCGTGGACCTCTTGAGTTACCTCTTCCTCTACCACCAAAGGACATGGTTTCAAGACGACGTATTTTGTCGCGATCTAGAGACGATCTCCACCTCGATGCCACTTTCCAACACCCTGAAGATGAAGAAGATGTCTGGTACCAAAAAGACAAACTGTATAAGGTAGGATTTTATAAATTCTAAATAATATTATTGATCCAGTTCAGATTTCTTCGTAGATAATTCTATTTTTATTCTATTTTTAAACTACTATACACTAAAAATCTATTACTTTTAATTTAACATCAGAAATATCAATATATTTTTGACAGTTTTTTTTTTGTTGATATTACTTCAGATTTTTTATCTTTATGTTTATCTATATATCTATAAGAACACCGGTCATTAAACATTAAATATTTAAAAAGTAATTTTATGAATTTTTCAATATTTCTGACAATAACAAACTATTACTATTTTTCAGTATAATAGCGATCTTCAAATGTTGTTTTTTTCTAAAAAATTTTTTATAAATTTGAAAATGATTATAAATTATTGTGAAAGTAAATTGATAAAGTAATACAAACACGTGAAAAATAATTCAATTATTAAATTATTCAACTCTAAAACAATAAATCATATACAATAAGACATTTTTTAATATGACAACTTTGTGTATAATATAAACAAAAGCTTGCACAAAGAACAATCAAAAATGTTCCCATAATCTGTTTTGAATGTTAAAATTTTTAGTACTTTTTATGTTAAAATTCTTCAATTAAATTTATTTTAAATTATTTATTGTATATTTTAAGTGAATAATATATCTAAATACCAAGAAAACTTATCTGAAATATTTAAAAACATGAACTAAGTTTTGTTATTGTTTTTGATGTTTATTTACAATTTTTAATTAAGCTTTTCAGTAATATCAAAGAAAATCTGTTTTTACAAATAGCTGCAAATATGAGCCAAAATTAATTTATAAAATATATTTAAAAATTCTAAAGAAATGCATGTACTTCAACATTCACATTTTTTAATTTAAAAAAATATGTTATTTTGTTATAAAATTTGTTTCTTTATATAAAATTGATATAAAATAAATTTTTCTTTATTTGGAAATACATGAAATACGTGTTAATGTTAAAAGCAGACTTTGAAAGTTTAAAATAGTGAAATTTAATTTACTTTTTATAATTTACGATTTGAAACTATTAAATGTAATATTTAACTTTTTCCAAATGAACTGCTGCTGTAGTTGTGAATACATATCTAACGGTTATTGCAAATTCTTTTTGTTTGTATAATAGATATAGTTATGTATAAAGTCGGTTTTTCTTTTTAATTTTTGAAAGTATTTCAATGTAATAGAGAAAAATAAAATTGTAGAAGAACATGAAACATTAAAAGTAAGATCAATCAAAGTAAATATAATAATCATATGATTGTCGGATTACGGCGAAATTTTGCACTTCCGGGAAGCCTATTTTAAGACGCTTTGGATGCATACGACAGGAAATAGTAGCATTGCATCATTATTATGATAATAATATGAACGTACGTTTATCGTAATGTAAATAATTTATTACTGTATTATTTATATATTTAATGAAAACTGATATACATATTAATTAAAAATTTGGATGTATATTTATATACTAGTTTCTGTAATTTGTAAATAGAAATTGTAAGATTATTTGTGAATGATTTTACTTGCAATTTCAATCAATTAAATTTTTACAATATAGAATTTACAATAATTATTAGAAGTGCGAATCATTTTACATTAAATTTCAATTTTAAATTAGTATGCTTTATCATATAAATGTTTAAAAATTTTAATCAATTACGTTAAGAAGCAAGGAAAATTTTTAGCAAATAAATAAACACTGTCGTATTATGTTTAAATGGATACTGCATTAGATACAGAAAAGGACATAATTGCCAAGTTAATACAATTATTTCGATTAATCTTCAAAAAATGTAAAAGTTTTATTTGATAGGAATAGACAAAATATTCTGTAATGTTACAGATCTAACAGATTCTATTAAATATTAATATAATATCAATGATATTTTTTTAATTAATTTAGAAACGTTTATAGTTTAATAATAGGGTCATTACACTTACACTTTTTTTTTATTAGTTAAATCGGAAGATCTTACATACTTTATAAACATCAACTCAAAAATTTTGTTTGCATTATTATAACGGTAATTAACAAAAAAATTTACCCACCAAACACACTGATAAATAATAAGAAAATTAATAATAATTATCATAACAAGAAATACGTATAGGTTAATTTTAATAAAAAAAGTAACAGCTAGATATTTCAAGGGCGTCTCTGGTTGATAGCTAAGTAAATGCGATTGTTTGCAAGATTTATAATTTTTCCATAAAAACAAACTTGTTAAAAATTCGTTTTAGATTTATACTATTAATTTAACTGTAATTATAATTTACTTTATAAATATATAGTAAAATATAGTATTACATCTAAATATAGTAATTTAATATTATAAGTTAGAATATACATAAAATTTACTGTTTTTATCTGATATTTGGTATTATTAAACATGTACGTCATTATTTTTTAAATCATTGAAAATATAAAGTGATTTTCAATAATTAATTAAAAATTAACTAGAAAACTTTTAACTTTTAACTAGAAAACTTTTTGGTATGAAAAATTATGTATTATTTTCAACTTTCGATTGTGATATATTTTTTGTTAAAATTTAAATTTTGTATAATAACTCTACTTATCATATTTTAAATATTAAATAAATAGTTTGTTTTTTTTATGTTTTGTTTTTGTATATTTCAACATGTAATTTTGTGAGCTTTTAAAAATTTTCTTAAGTTCTCATGTGTTCTTAAGTTCTTGATTCTTGAAACTTCTTATACATATTAGTTATCGGATCCACTGTGCTTAATAGATAAGACGATTCTTGTGTTTTTACTTCTGTAATTTAAATGTTCTTTTTTTGAATATCTTTTTTTTTTCCTGAATGTTGACCAAATTTTACAAAGGGATTAAAATATTATTAATAAGGGAAACGTAATTTTTCCATGGAATTTATTGACATTATTAAAATAATTTCCAAAAACACTCTTTCAAATCTACTAATTGTAAGAAAATTGGAATCGTCAGTGAAGAGTGATGTAAGTAAGTATAATATTTTTTTTGTGTATAAGTGTACATACAGAATATGTGCGTAGAGTACAGACGCATTTAGGTAGGCAGTAAGTAACACACACAACACAAAAGAACAGAACAGAACAGAACAGAACAGAACAGAACAGAATACAGTACACGCAACATCCGCCTAGAGCGTGCTTTGTTTCTCAATAAGATGCACATTCAGTCATGGGCCGTTGACAGTCATTTTTCTTCTTTTCTAAGCAGCAGCAAGCATTGTGCTGGAGGTACGCGGTTTGACCCGAAACGTTAATTTTGTGAATAGTGCAACTGTACACCGTCCCGTTCCATTCAAGGTAACGGAGCACAGGTACCCGGCACGGCACGCTTTGGTGTTGGCAATAAGTACTCGAGTTAACATGAAAAGGGTAGTCGTGCTCCATGTACCGTGACCGTGACACATGTGTGATATAGTCAAAATGGAAAGGAAAGGAACCTAGTACGCTTGAATCTATCTATTTTAAAATGTATGTTTCGGGTCGTACAACTATCTATTTTCATTACTGACTGCTTACCGGCATCAATTTACCTACCTATTCATTCTTTTACACGTTTCATACACTTCTAGAATTATTCTTCGAAATTATTTATGTCCGATTTCTACAATACTATTTGTTATTCGATTTGCTTCTGTCGTAATAAAGATTGAAAAATAACATCACTTTTTGACAACTATGCATGCTTACTCATGGCATACGCAACTTTTACGTATCTATTATCAGAAAATATAAATAGGTACCTACTTGCTTTTATTTTATTTTTCTTAAATTAATAAGAACAACTTTTGAAAATTATCAGTATCTATCTTCTTTGTAAATATTTTATCAATTTTGGAAAATGTAATCTTTTTTACACGTTTTTGTGCAATTTTAAATTAAAAATATTTACAGGTTAATTCACATAATAAGTACGTATTATTTTTACAATTTTTTATATACTTAATAAATTTATCAAAACAATGTGCTGCAGGGATGAAAAATTTAAGAGAATAGAAAGATAACTAGATATAATAGTATATTATGTTACGAGGAGTAGAAAACGATGATTATTGTGTTCAGCCCAAATATTTGTGGCCTAGGTAAAGCCAAGCAGCCAAGCAATCTACGCGAAACACAAAAAAAGCTTTCTATTCCGAGTATCATATGATTGTTTTTTTCTTGAAGCGTTCTAAATGAAACTAAATTAAATAATCAAATTCAAATTCAAGCTAAAATAAATAATGCAATTGTCAATTAAAAGAACTTGACTTAATAATTTGTAATATTGCCGTCGGAGACATAAAAATTAAATACACTTGATCTTTGGTCGAATATACACTTTCTGACCATCCTGAACCAGTGCACATTGCATTTCTTGCACTTCTTACACATTTTCAATAATCAAATTAAGTTCAAGCGAAAATAAACAATACAATTGTCAATTAACTTGACGTAATAGTTTCCAATATGGTCGCCGAAGATGTCATATGAAATACACTTGACGTTGAAGTTTTATTTAATGCTGCCACACCAGTAGTAACTGCTGTTCAATAATGCCATTATTGTACTAGTAACATAATGACTTCTTTCTACATAAGCAATATGGTAACGTAATATTAATATTGTGATACGCTTGAAGAAAAACGATTATTACATAATATAATATGGTAAAAATTGAATGATAGTATGAACAAAAAATCATAATGTTAATGATAATTTTTGTTCAAAAAATTACAAATTTTGTTGATGATATTGTAACGTAATTAATTTTATTTTTTTAAATTTTGTCTTTAAATTATCTATTGTAAAAAAAAAACAATTTGTTTCTACTTATTTTCTAATTATTTTAGTTTCGTTTGAATTACACTCGTATAGTGATTTAAACGAGTAGTTAGAAAAGCAAACAGACTTTCTCTATTTTTTTTTTTTTTCTAAATAACTCTAGGTATGTCTGATCTTTGCCACTAATGAATATTTAATTATCGCTAAACTAAGTAATTGTAGCATTAATTTTCAATTAGAGTGTAACATTGACAAACAAAAGCAGTATAGTTAAAAGAACAGAATGTTGCCGAAATTTCAAGGTTTGCCCCGAACGCAATGAACAAATGTACAAAGCATTGATGATGACAAATAAATCGTTAATGAAGCAATGTAACCGAAGTGTAAATGACAAACACAAACAGGATACATAGTAAACAATGCGATATAACAATGCGCTGGTTAATTGCGATTGAAGCAGGTATAGAAAGGCTGAAGAAGGGGCGATCATTTGCAGAAAAATCCGCAATGTCACAGCTAGGTGCGTCCACCGCGACAACTGGTTCTGGTTTTTGGTTTTCGAATGTAAACCGAAGGTCAATTTAGTAATTAAACATTCATGAAGTGATCAGGCATGGTGTGAGTGCAACTGTCCCATGTTCGATCGCGGTTTACTTGCTTTTACTTTGCTTTGCTTTACAGTGATCTGTTACAATTTTACCATCGTTACTGGGCTATATGCTATGCGCTACACAACACTGGAATTGACACACTCCCAAGCACAACCTTCAAATAGTTTTACGAATATTTTGATCACTCTTTCTCTGTTCACTGTTACCATTCCAGAACTATAAAACACACACGCGCACACACACATGCTTTGAATATTTACTTGCCTAGTTTATTATCAACATATTATGCGATGTGCCAAAATGATCTTATATTAATAAGCTACGTTAATAAGCTATTTTTAAACTAAAAATCTTTCAATTTTAAACAAAAAAAAAACTTACTAAAATTTTATAGACTATATATTTAAACATTCTAATTCCAAATATGCATTAACATTACTTCATTTTGTACTAACAAAAAAATAATAATAATGGAAATGTCAGCAACATCATTTGAAAAATTGTCATAAATTCTAGGATCCTTCTGAGCCTATTTTATAAAGGAGTCAAAAATAATCTGCAAACTTAATATGATGTAATCACTAAATCTGAAAATTTTTTGGTTAACCAAAACCATACTTGTTAGCTCGTGAAAACGGCCCATATAGATCCAAATATCTTAGAAGAGTGTAGGTACAATAAATTAGTATTTTTCTCAAAAATTGAAAACTTAAAAGAGATTCAATTTGTTAACAAATAGAGGAACTGATTATCTAAGATATTGCAGATAAATTATTGTTTTATTTCTTTTTTTTAATTAATAAATTTTAAAATAGAAACGAAAGAGGTATTTTAAATTTGTTAGTAAAAATTATAAAATAATTGAAATCAAATAACGAAGAGATATAATTGTATCAAGGTCCTCAGTGGAGATAAATTCGTATTTTAACAGGCAGTATTTGTTGTCACATTGCGTATAAAATTCGCAAGTTCATCCGTATCGAATAAACCCAATAAAATGTTTTAAGTAAGTTCATTCAGTCAACAACTATTTCACGTCGGTTGCCTAATACAAATTTCATAAACTTACGTAATACAATAAATTTATTACAGTTTAGAAATTTATTTACGTTAAACGAAACATAGTTAATGTTTCCAATTTTCATTCTTTTAGTGTTTGTTTTTTATTCATATTACCAATTTTACAGTCGACAAAATACATATTATATTGTTAAATGTAAAAACGTATTTTATTCTAGTAGTTAAAAATATATAATAAGTAACAATTAGTAGTTTGCAAAAATTGAAATTTGAATAGTATAATTTACTTTCAATATAAAAATATCAAATAAAATCATAAAATCTGACATTATATACTATAATAAATAAAGACTATTATAGTTACCAAAAAAATTGAAAAGTAATAAATATAATAAAAACAATCGTGATAAACATTTAAAAAAAATCTTATTCCGATATTTTTAAAAAATATATTGCTAAACTGTTTTTATTTATTCTAAAGTTAATTATAATGTTATTAAATTCCCTATCAGGTTCGTTATTGTTTTTAGCAATGTCGCGTTTCGACTTTTCAACCATCTTCAGATTTTTTGAGTTTGGTTCGTGTTTGTAGTTCGAGTGAATAATTTAATAACATATTAACTGATCATTAACGCAGGTTCATAACGCAGGTTCAGGACCCAAGAACAAAAGTTTATCTTTTGACATTAATGTTCTAAAGTTGTTGTAAATAATCTGTACTAGTAAAAATTGTTATTAAAACTTGAACATATAACTCCTTATTCAACTCAGGTCTTTTCAAACACGAATCTGACTAATATACCATTTTTATTTTAATTACATTTTATATAAATTTTATTAATTGCAGAATCTAGAAATGTACATTTTTAAAATTAAGACTAGAAAAATTACATCAGTGCAAAATTTTTCAAAGTAGTAATATGAGTATTTTTATTTTAGAATTGAAAATAAAATTTAAAAAAAAAACATATTTTTAAAATCAGAAGGTGTATAATAAAAAGTTTATAGATTTTATTGGTTTTCTCAATTTTAAAATATATTTTTGTTTAGAAACCGCTTTCCGAAATTTTCAACTTCACTGTCGATAAATATGATTTGAAATCATTTTGAGTGATAGAGTTACCTACTAAATGAAATCTATATATGGAGTTGATTTGGCTAGATATTAGTAAATTGTAAGTGAAGCACCTGTTCAGCGATGAAGAGGAAAGATGTAACACAGACCGATGGATATGTGTGTGAATGTGTTGGCCCAACGGTCTGGTCTGTCTGAACTCACTTTCTCTTGTTAGTCGTTAGTAGGATGCAGTCCGTGACCCCCATAATAACTTACTACATACATACGTACATATGTACGTTCGTTTCTGTTTCTTTCATGCCACTTGCTTCACTTTAATTTTTGCTAAACATTCCTATTCAAACTTTTAGATTAGCTTCAGTCACCGTCCCAAAATTATTCGCTTTAATATGAAAATAAAACTAATCTATTAAGTACACTTTTGTTTCAAATTTTTAATCAACTTTTGCAATTATTCGATAATTTCTTTTTTCTAATTCCATTAATAATTTAAATGCTAATAATAATTTCGAAATAGGAAGTACAATAATATTCAAGAATGAACAAACTGAATAAGTGTGTGAATAATTGAAATAAGCATATAAAATTATAGTTAATAATAGGACTTTCTTATATTCGTTTTTTAACATAAGCTAACCCACAAATTTACTGTAATTTTTTTTTTAAATTTAATTTTATATCAAATAATTCCAAATAACAACTATTTTTACAAAAATATGGTAATTATCTCCATATAAGCTTCTGAATTATATTTTCAATGTATCAAAATTGAGTATGCATTGGGATAATTTAGAAAATGTTATATCCAAAATCCAAAAAAAAAAAACAATAAAAATGAGATGGAATATGTGACTAAATTTGAAACCAAACAAATTAAACGAATACTTTGAAAGAATAATACAACTATTTTATACTAAACATATATCTGTATCTCATCTATAATCATAATAATGGTTATGCATATTATGTTATCTAACGAAATAGAATAAAAAATAGACTTTATCGAAATATTGCAATAATATGTAAAATGTTAACAAAAAAAGTTAAAAAAAAATTGTCCAATAAATATTTAAAATTTTTAGAAATACTCAATTTGTAAGAAACATTTTTTTTTTATAATATATTATACGTGTTATTTATATGAAAGTGTGGAGCAAAATAGGCCTTTATAAGTATGTTATTTTCTACAATCATATAGGTAGGTAATATAAAAGATGAGCTTGTGAATGTAATAATCGCATTCATTAGAGAGATCTAGTGACGCGTAGGCAGCGGCAATCTTTACAGAATTAAAATTTAGAAAAGGGAAAGTTTTTCATCTCTCAACGCATCAAAACTTCATTTGGTTCTTTTTTTATTTTATGGCATCATTCACAGATTATAAAGCCAGTGGCGCGCCACATTATTTTACTTTATACCTTTAATGGGAATTATATTTCTAATAATTTAGTTCACCTTAACATAGGAAAAGACTCATATTAAAATAAAAAGCTTTGGATTGAAGTTCTGTTATATTATAATTATAATTCGACATTAGATGAAATATCTGAGTTGATTTCGTAATTACGTATAATGCATATAATATATATATGCATATATATATTTGTGAATCTGCAAATTTAATTAGGTGGCTCTCATAAAAGTATTTATAGGTGTACTTTTTATCCAGTTACTGAATCATAATAAAATTATTAGGACACTTGCAAACTTACTTAGGCTTATCACTTTTTAAAAATCAGTTAAGATGGTTCGAACATCTTGAGCAAATTTTTAATGAACGTTTGGTTAAAATAATTTACATTATATGAATTGTTTTGAAGGTATACGTTTGTACGTGGACGTCCGAGAGGTTGCTGGAGTAGTATGATTGAGAGTGTGACTTGCGAAAGTTTTCAAGTAGTAAGAATAGAAGATCATGTATGAGAGGAATTATGAATGTGAACGAAGTTAAAGTTGCTTGTCTGGATAGGGATGTTTAGAGTAAACTGATTTCGGAATAATTGGAAAGAGTTTGTGTCACATCCTTTTGGCTACATGGCGTGATTGTGTATGTATATATGTATGTATGTACTTTTTTAAACTAAAAAAGCTAAAATAATTTTAAAGAAAATTTCCGGAATTTATTAAAATATTTATCTTCTATCTTTTGTAAGGTATTTGTTATTCTAAAATTTTACAATTTTTGTTTAAATTTAAAAATTTTTTTTGTAATTAGAGAGGAACTAATTAAAAATCGACTAATTAAAGTCGATAAATATTTTGCAGGGGAGAAATAAACTCGCAGGGTCCAGACGGATTCAATCGACGGTTTTAAAATCGGTTTTATCTAATAGCGATTTTGAAAAATGCATCTGCCATTAGAGCAGGACTAAACAAATGAACTGAAACATCCAAAGACCGAGCTTGTAGTACCATAGAGTCTACAAGGAATCAATCTGAAATTTTAGCACATATTAGCTAAAAATAAAACCTATAGCAATTATTTTTAACAAAATTATTGTAAAATATATTTATATATTATATATTAGATTTGAACAAAAAAAAAGTTTTGTTTTGGTATAAAGAATTAGAATTTATTAGTTAGTTGATTAGTAATTTATTCTGAGTCTATGGAAATTAATAACTGTTAATAGTGGTTTATTGCTTTAAAAGTTTTGAGAATTTTTAATAGATATCTATATTTAATTGATTCAATACAACTTATTAAAATAGATCTTTAACATAAAATTTTAAATTGAATATGATAAGAAGACCATGTTTCAAGCTTCTTAACTATCTTTGCAAAATTTAATTACAAAAATATATCGTACATACGTGCATAGCTTTGTTATATGTACGTTCACTTGATAGTCAGTCCACATCAAACATTCTAATACAATATATAAACTTTTACTTCGCCTACGTTTACAATAAGTTTCATTCGAAATCTCGCAATCTCAGAATTGAAATTCTGTCAATAATATACAATCTACAGTGTACAGTAACAAATTTTTTATTTATTAGGATATTATTACCATTAATAAAAATCAAAATATAATAATAAAAAATAAAATGTAAATTTCTAATAATAAAAAATATTTGGAATATTTTAAATATTGTATTTTTGCTCTGTAAATGCTTTTTATCAATTTTTAAGAATTTAACATAACTTTACTATTAAAATATAGAAATAAATAAAACATATGAGATTAACAAGTTATAAGATAAGTACCTACAGCCAGCATAAAGTAAAAGAAATATGTGGCATAAGAACTATAATGGAATGTGGCAAGAATCATAGAGTGAGATTGACATAAAATTTTGTATATTTATTACATAGATGAGAATGATAAGCGTATTGAAAATAATGCAAACTACATAAGTCGTAAAGAAAAAGCAAAGCTAAAAAAAGATAAAAATAATGAAAAATTATTAGTCGTTGGTGGTAGAGCAGGAGCGAAGAACGGACCATGGAGTATAGAGTGTCGAGTTCCTAGCTAGCTAGCTAGCTAGCTAGCTAGATTTTATGGATGTCAGATAATAAAACATTCGCGAATAAATGCGTCGAATAAAAAGTCATCCTATGGAAAGTACAAATATAAACTATTATCTTCGCTTATGGTACGACGGACGGACGGACGGTGCGAGCTGTATTTAAAGAAAACCTAAGGTATTTTTCTACAAGTAACCTTGATTTATGTGCGTGGCTGTTATTACAAAATATTTTTGAAACGGAAAAAGCCACTAAATGCCAGGCTACAATTGAATTTAAGCAGCGGCCATTGTTTGCAATAAATGATGGCGTCTTATATTTCATTGCTGGATATTTTGCACAGAAGAGACGCAACCACGTTGCGTTGAGTATAGTAATAGATTACGGCACGCGGCACGGCACCCAGCATTCACGTCATACCTCCTTATAATGTCTTGTACGTAAATACTGTAGTACTGTATATGAGGCGTATAGATGCAAAACTCACTATATGACAAAAAGTGAAAAATGAGGTTTTACGCGATTTGGACGTAGAATTTTACAAGGAATATGAGATTTTGGTTAGTTAGAAAAAAACTCAGTATTTAATATGAGAAACACTCTTTAAAGTTTAGTGTTGGATGCAAAACTCACTACTTGCGCTGTTAGTTTAGATGCAAAAGTAACTGTTTGCTTTCCACCAATAAAAATTTTATTGCTGGAAAGCAAACAGTTACTTTGTATGAATTAATGATGTATAAAACCAATGATTCACGATTTTATATAAGTATTGCCATCTAGTAACAAGATTTTATCATCAAAATACAATTACACTTAGCTATAACAGTTTTTTGCAAATATCTCAGAACTTAAAATTTGCAAATAGTGAGTTTTGCATCTATACGACTCATATACGAGATACAGCATATACTAAATACGTAGTAGTAATATTTAGCTAGCGCAGAAATGAAAGTTGCTTGTGTGTTCTAGCGAGAACCAGGTTTGGTCCTACACCTCATGGACACTGCAAAATGTCAAGTACAAATCTCAGCAGATACTTGCTTGCTTAAAGTTACGACCTACGTTATACGTATTACATTTCATCTGTATCACTAACTGCGACTTTACTCAAACAAATCGAGAATATAAAACAGACTGTTATTTTGTTAGATATATGTAAATATCCAGAACAATTTATTCCAAATAATGTTCTAGTACATATTAAATACGTTAGAATTGAAAACAAATGACATTTCAGTTAATAAAAAAAATATTTGGGTTTTTTGAATTAGGTATATGAAAATGTATATTAATAATAGGTATGTATATGCAATTAAGAATAACATTTTAATTTTGAATAAATTTTTTCTGTGTAACTAGATCCAATTTTAAACATATTTTTTGAATATATCGCGTTCTACTCCGTACAGAGCCGAAGGCAGATTATTGTTACCTGGTCACAATGCTAAGGCGGAAAGCCCTGGTATATATCACGTCACTTTACGCGGGGTATGTGCGGGTGCGGGACGACTGCGACTCCTCCACTACTAAACGTATATTTTTCTCATACACAGGACAGGTTCGACGCTCGTTGCCTACCACAGCAACATATCCAATATATCCCACGTTACCCCCCCCCCCCCCGGTAAAAACGCTGCATTAGCTATAAAATAAAGCAGCTGTAAAATAAATATTATACTCCATTAAGAATGTAATTTGTAATGTCTGACAAAACTGAGATAAATAATATTAATTTTAGGGTAAAATTCATGATTAGGTGGTGCGTATCTCGCCTACTCGATAAAATCGCCAATAAAATTTTAACGAAAATTTGTCATAATAATACAGTTTTATTGCCACATATTTAAATGAAAATCCGTGTACTGAAAAAATCTAAAGATTCATATTATTGTTATAGTTCATATCATAGTTATTTTTATAGAAAGGAATAATGGAAAAGTCAAATAGATAATTTAAAAGAATTTTATAACCGTTAGTCAAACTATAAACAGCCTGTTACTAAGTAATCTAAAAATAGTAGGCCACATTTGACCTTGAACAACCAACCTCTATCCACAGAAATAACTAAAATTTCTAACAAATTTTATGCATATTAACTTTTTCATAACAAAAAATCAACCTTAAATATCAATAGGTGATTTTTAAACTGGTGTTTTATAAACAGCAAAATACATAAATTTTGATAAATAAATTAGTTATTAATGCAGATAAATAACTAATAGAAATAATAAAGAGATATGTATTCATTAAAAATCTTGCATAAACTTTGACTATAACCACTGTTACTGAAATTACTAATTTTAGTACCTACCTACTTCATTTGCTATACTGTTGTTTTCTTTTTTTAACATTGTGATGTCATTTGCATTATTATATAAAAAATTAAATACTATTTACTAATTTTACTTTTAACATTCAATTTAATGCCTACACATCTTATGAATTTATGTAAAGGAGGGTTAGACAGTGAAATGCTTTAAATAGCGCATTTTAATAGAAGATTTACAAAAAAAAATCTTTATGGAATACTTTGGTATTATATACGATAGTACTTTGTCAGCCTTCATTAGTATAGCAAACAAATGTGTTATGTCATTTTTTTTTTTCAGCGGTACTTATTTGTCTGGGTTTAAGTCACATAGCAGACAGTCAAATGTTTTTCACTTTCTAGCGGCAAAGATGAAATGTCAACTCGTACATTCGAACAATAAAGACCACGTATGATTATTTGAATAGTTTGGTTTGGGAAATGGGACGCTAGAATTTAACTTTTACTTTGTTGGTTGTTTCTTGGCTTGCTGACATACGTAGACGCAACAACATAAAATGCATATTTTTCGTTCGATTCCCCGCAAATATTCTATGTATTCTCGATTTCTCCACTTTATTATATACTTACATCTATTTTTATTGACAGAATATTAATTTTACATATTTTCAATCTCACTATAACAAACACACATTTAATATTAGATTTTTTTTAAATTTTATATTTTATTTAATTTTTAACTAATTTCAAATATTTTTTATATAAATAATAAATACTCCAAATTGTAAGAGCTGTAGTGGAACGTATACGTGATACGTGGGTATATTCGATGACGACTCGATAAAACCGCTCCCGACAAATACACCTCCAGATAAAGCGCCCCAACATATGCTTACTAATTATCTAGTAAACGTTAATTATCACTTAATATTCCTATTATGTGAATTACTAAGCTATCTAAATTTGACTTTCTTGACACTTTCATCAGGTACGCATTTTTCGGAGGCGCTTTTATAGGAGTATTATTTTTCATACCCTTTGGACTTTTTGTAGCTAGCGTTATCCCCTGTATTTTTTTATATATTTTCGGAAAGAAATATAAGATTTAAATAGGTATCCGGCTTGGCCTGTTTATGATTTTAAATTTCGCAATTAAGAGTTTATTTATTATTTTTATGTACCTATCTATTATGAATGTTAATAGAATATATATATATATAATTTTATACGTGTAATATTTGATTTTATGTCTGATTGAATATATCCGCAGTAGCATATCCTCAGAGACATACCTATATATTTAAGAGTGCTAATATAGAACAAGCAAAAAACAACAGTGCTAAATTTAAATTTAATTTAAAAAATTTATGCCAGTTTGTTTTTAATTTTTGTTTTCTTTGTACTCAACACGCACAGAATATTAGCACAGGCGACGTTAGCTTTGTTAACATAAACATACTATTTTATATACCCTAAATATATACCGCAATGATACCGCCGTTACTTTTATCATTAATATTTACGACAAAACAAAGCAGGACCACACACGCCTAAAAATCTTTCTAAAAACGTTCATTTGTATGTATATTTAAATATTTGTTTTAATATTTATTTTGTGCTAGATATAAGTATCTAAATATTTTAATTACACAATTATTAAAAATCGAATTTAGTTAAAAAAGTAATGAAGTAAAATTGATTTAAATCATTGTTTATTATTTAAAAAATCGAAAGATTAAAATTGCGATTTAAATCATGATTTAAATCAAATCCGGATGGATAAACATTACAAATGAAATTGCTATTACAGCGATGCATATGCTATATATATATTATATGTATTCAAATAATTCTTATATTTTGCTTAAGAATGTACTGTAATGGCAAAACTGTGCTCACAATTTTTAAAATATTTTAACAAATTTGGTATTTTTAGAAAAACATAGAGAGAAAAACAAGCAGGTTTTTTGAAATTAGTTACTATGTTTGAGTAATTTATTACCAAAAATCACTACACTTTACCGGTTTTTCTACGCAATTTGAAGCAAATTTTTTAAAAGTACTCTGAAGCTTGCCTTCAACTTTTCTTCATTAACAAAATTATTCAAAAATGATACATTATTTTCAGCAATACGACCATGGTGCTGATATTAGGAAACCTGTCTTACGTGTATATTTGTCTACTTTACATATACATATATATATATATATATATATATATATATATATATATATATATATATACAGAGCGAGTGTAAAGTTTGGAACTATCGCAATAAATCTGTTATTAAACGTTTTTGAAAAAAATCCTCGAACACGTCGATTTTTATCTTAAATGAGACATATTTTACTGTAATCGTCGCTTAAAGATTGTCTTTTGTTTTTGAGTTATGAAGTAAGCGATAATTTTTTTAAATAGAAACCTATATTTTTTATTATTGATGTTGGTAGTACTTTTTATTCCGTTTCCAACCATATAAAATTTTAAATATGTTACATTTGAAAAAAATTGAGAAAAATAATCTTAAAGTTTAAATATTAAAAACTAATTTAAATGGTAAAATGAATTGTAGCTAATGTTTTTTGTTTTATACACTAATAACTAAATTCATTTTGCCAATTTAATTAGTTTTTAATATTTAAACTTTAAGATTATTTTTCTCAATTTTTTTCAAATGTAACATATTTAAAATTTTATATGGTTGGAAACGGAATAAAAAGTACTACCAACATCAATAATAAAAAATATAGGTTTCCATTTAAAAAAATTATCGCTTACTTCATAACTCAAAAACAAAACACAATCTTTAAGCGACGATTACAGTAAAATATGTCTCATTTAAGATAAAAATTGACGTGTTCGAGGATTTTTTTCAAAAACGTTTAATAAAAGATTTATTGCGATAGTTCCAAACTTTACACTCGCTCTGTATATATATATATATATATAGAGGAATATTAATTAAGAATGAGAGGAACTTATTTATATCGAAAAAGAAAGAATATGATTGTCTGTCGCTGTTCACTATTCTTATCGCTTTCAACTTATGCTATCGTTTGAAAACAAACGCAAACTTACTTATTAATTACTTACTATTAATACAATTTTTCAAAAAATACAAAGTTTTGATGAGTTATAATGCGTAGAAATCAATTCTAGTAATTTCTAAGTGGAACATAGGGGCTATACTCTCGAGAAACTGGTCATATAGTTTCTCTTTCTTATCAATTTTTAATTGCATTGTCAGTGGTTTGGTTTTGAACCCACAGACAAGCAAAGAACCAGCAGCATATAGTTAATTTCGAACCACTCAGACGCAATCGATATTAGTTTAGTGATAGAAGGTTTTAATACAAGAAATAATATTTAATTTTAAATTTTGATATGAGCACGGTGCGAACCAGGAACCGTTAGGGTCCGAGTCCAACATGCTGCCACTGGCCTGCAGCTGATTGTTATTATGCATCATGTATTTATAATATTACATATTTTTTATAATTAATATTTTTTAAATATCATTCAAATAACAATCCTTTTTTTGTTGATAACGTTACATTGTTTTTAATATTGACTAAAAAACTGACTATTACTCTATTATGCAGTGAGAAAATGATGTAAAACTACTTCCAACAGATTACAATACTATTGTAGATGTAGACTATCGTTCGACTAAGTTGTCGCTATGGAACTTGTTACTTCAGGTCCTGTAGCTTCTTGATATATATATATATATATATATATATATATATACAGAGCGAGTGTAAAGTTTGGAACTATCGCAATAAATTTTTTATTAAACGTTTTCGAAAAAAATCCTCGAACACGTCGATTTTTATTTTAAATGAGACATATTTTACTGTAATCGTCACTTAAAGATCGTCTTTTGTTTTTGAGTTATGACGTAAGCGATAATTTTTTTAAATGGAAACCCTAATTTTTTATGGTGAATTTGGAAAGAACATGAAATTCTAAGACCAAATATGATAAAAAAGTATGGTACTGTATTTTGAAATTTTCGAGATAATTGCCGTTAAAGTTTTAAAACAAAAATCTGATAACAATCAAGAGTTCCAATAAAAATTGTGTAATTGAGTGAAAAACAAAGAAAAAGTAAAATAATAACACTTATTTTATTTTGACATTTTTAAATTGTATAATTCTGACAGTTGTAGCTAATGTTTTTTGTTTTATACACTAATAACTAAATTCATTTTGCCAATTTAATTAGTTTTTAATATTTAAACTTTAAGATTATTTTTCTCAATTTTTTTCAAATGTAAAATATTTAAAATTTTATATGGTTGGAAACGGAATAAAAAGTACTACCAAAATCAATAATA
This sequence comes from Clivina fossor, assembly GCA_963966155.1. Classification (NCBI taxonomy): domain Eukaryota; kingdom Metazoa; phylum Arthropoda; class Insecta; order Coleoptera; family Carabidae; genus Clivina; species Clivina fossor. Next base: position 82,618,965 of record OZ014550.1, read on the forward strand.
AAAAATATAGGTTTCTATTTAAAAAAATTATCTCTTACGTCATAACTCAAAAACAAAAGACGATCTTTAAGTGACGATTACAGTAAAATTTGTCTTATTTAAAATAAAAATCGACGTGTTCGAGGATTTTTTTCAAAAACGTTTAATAAAAGATTTATTGCGATAGTTCCAAACTTTACACTCGCTCTGTATATAAATCTGGTTAGTTGATAGATATATCATTTAAATACAGTTAATACTCGATCCCAGGTCGAGGCGATATGAATTTTTCATTTTCAGATTATGCCTTTATGATTATAATTGAGTATATATATTAATTTTCTGCGTAAATATATTTTACAGTTTATCTACTATTCATTAACACAAATTCTGTATCATAGACATCATCTTCGTGGATATAACAGACAAAGAAGTTTGTGCACCAGATAGTAGATTGTTTCTAGATAAACTGCAAAACATATTTACATAGAAATTTAAACAAAAATCTAAGAGTTACAGGACCAGGAGTACTAAATTTCCATGGCGACGTATAAGTCGAGCGATAGTCTACAATAGTATTAGAATCCATTAGAAGTAGTTTCACATCATAATGGAATTATAGAAGTAACAAGATAGTATAACTACATAGTTTTCTTTCTTTTTTGCTCTAATTCTCTCTATATCTGTATATACAAATATCCTCAGGTATAGAGACAGTGAGAGCAAAAGAAAAAGAAAATGCAAAATATTTATCGGATAGAAAGTAGTGCTATTTTATTATATTTGAATTTTTATGTAAAACACTCTGCACCTTTTAAATAGATATTATATGTATTATAATTTACTAAATTTAGAAACTTTATTATAGTAAAAATAAAATACAAATAAAAATGAATTAGGTTATCAAAGTGGTTTATATGTGGGTTTACTCATATGCTTCTAATTTTGTTAAATGATAATTTTTGTTGTTATTGATATAACCTAGCATAATAAAATATGAATATATAGCGCAAAGTTTTTTATATTTTATATATATATTTTTTTTTATAATCAGAAAATCATAAATAATTTTTAAATATATCAGATATTTTCCCTGATTTGACCGTAAAATAGAACTAAAATTAATATAATTATTTTAATATTTATAAATACATGTATATATAATTAGTTATGAAAAAAATATAACAATTAGAAATTAATTTTAATAGGAAGAAAAATAATTTATTTTCTCTAATAATAACATTACAAATTATATTCAAAGAAGTTATTTTAACTTCTTCATTCAAACCGAAGCTAAACTATTGCATTCGGCTGAAAATAAACCATGACGTTATTATTATAAAACCGTTTCGCAAGTTAATTGGAGAACCAAAAACCAAACCAAGTAAAATCAGCCGAATGCCGAAAATGGCAAATCTGAGGTGTTTGAAATGAGGTTCGTAGCGTTACGGTGCGTCGCGTCGCGTCGTATGCCGTACAGCGTACACTTCTACAGCATTCATCGCATCGTGCGGAATAAAACAGACGATAAGTGCAAGGCAACACACAGCGTGGCAAGGACGTCTACGTAACGGACATGCCGCCCCGGGCATCTAAATAACATTTCTTGTGTAGCAACTCTATTTCTTGCACAGTTTTAACTGTACATAGAGTAATACGATTTAGAATTTATGGTTCTCAATTATTTGCGGTTTGCTTCACTATGTCGCACTATACGTCTATGACTGCCATACATTTAAACAAGATTCATTTATTTTATGGATTTCAGTAAGATTCAGAATTTTAATTAGAAAATTTATTTTGGACAACACGTTCTGTTGGAAATTATAATTTTTTTTATCATTAAATAGAAATTAGGAAAAAACTTTAACTTTAATTTATTGCATAGATAATTTTTGTAGAATTATACTCTTTAGAAATTTTAATTGTATTGCAGAACTGTTTTGTTTTAATATAAAAGAAATGAAATGATGTCTATCTTATCTGTTTGCTTGTCTGATAGCTTATACCTTGCCATACACTTATAATTAACACAGAGGCTGTAAACAAATTATCATAATCAATCTATAGAAAAAAGGTGGGCGTTTTAATAAAATGAACAAACAAATGCAAACTTTGTTATTGTTTTTATAATAATTACGAAAATAAATATCATTATTATTTCATGAGTAAATATAACAAGTAAGTAATAACTTTAAAATTAAAGATTAAATTAAATAAAAACAGTATGATATAATTATGTAAATTGGTTTGTAAAAAAATTAAGCTTATACATATATAGTAACCGAACAAAATGGGGCACCACTTTGACTTACTAAAACCTGCGTTACTTTTGTAGAGCACGGTGATAGAGTACATACTATCTCGTTATTAACATAATATACACATTTCGAAATAGCGAAAAACGAATCGTTAGACCCGTCTCTCACTATCCCAAAATGTTTACAATTTACATTATAACAATAAAACAAAAATTGCTAATAATAGCAGATAAACATATGAACTATATTTTATGCAAGAATTGCAGGAAATTTTTACCAAAGAAATTTTATATTAAAAATCAATTTTTAATTAGGAGTGTAGCTTATTATATATTTATTGGATTTTGAAGTTATTTAGTTAAAATTATAACTAAAGTTGAATAAAAATAGACAAAAATATTTTTCAAAGCTCTTACTTTATATTATTCAAATCAAAAAGATAATTGAAAGATATCACTTGAAGTTATCGACAATAATATAATTTATTAAATTCCAAATAAGTATATATACCTATATGAAGGAGAAGAAGACAAAAAAAATTTAATAGACCAATTAAATTAGTAATATTAAAATATGTATTACTTAAAACGTTAAATTGTTAATAAACTATAATTTGATAAATTGCATTAACTGTTTATTCTTTTTATACTAATGATTTAAATAAATGGGTTGTATTTGTATCATTGAGATCATTTAATAAAAGATTCGGTTTAATTGATTGTGAAAGTAAATCTGAAGTTGTTCGAGTTGTAAAGAATTTCAATATTGTTAGTTACACAAGTATGATTTTCGTTATATAAATGTCTCCTTAAGGTTGTGATGTCGTTTTATTTTACATGTACATATATACGCAAGATTTACTAAGTTTATAATGTTTATGTTTATGTTGACTGCAAAGAAAAAGTGGTTTAGTGATCGGTCCGGTGTCTGTATCATTTTCAAAAATTAATATATATATATATATATATATATATATATATATATATATATATATATATATATGTATATACCGGGTGTCCCATTTTAATGTTCCCAGGGCAATTTTTTCGGATAAAAAGTAAATGGTTTCGAGGGGGACATCTGATGCAGGGACCCATGCTCCTCTTAGATCTCCTGGGGGGCGGGAACGGGGGGCAACTTTAAAATCTTAAATAGAACTCCATATTTTTTATTGCAGATTCGGATAGACCATTAAAAAGTATGTAAATTTTATTTTGAGACTTTTTTTTTACCTTTGATAGATGGCGCTGCAAACAGCATTTTGTTTCTCAGTTTATCAGTCTTCAATTTTAAAAAAAGGTGTAACTAAGTACGATATTCAAGTTTTTTTCAGTTTTGTGGGTGTAGGGGGGGGCAAGGGTCACTGCATCAGATATCCCCTTCAAAACCATTAACTTTAAGTTAATGGTTTCGAGGGGGATAACTTTAAGTTAATGGTTTTGAGAGGATATCTGATTCAGTGACTTTTGCCCCCCCTCTTTCCAAAGAACTGAAAAGAACTTGAATATCGTACTTAGTTACAACTTTTTTCAAATTAAAGACTGATAAACTGAGAAAAAAAATGCTGTTTGCAGCTGTTTGCATCTATCAAAGATAAAAAAAAAGTTTTAAAATAAAATTTTCATACTTTTTAATGGTCTATCCGAATCTGCAATAAAAAATAGGGGGTTCTATTTAAGATTTCAAAGTTGCCCCCCGTTCCCGCCCCCCTGGGGGTCCAAGAGGAGCAAGTGTCCCTGCATCAGATGTCCCCCTCGAAACCATTTACTTTTTATTCGCAACATTTTTTTGTCAGAGGTACTCATTTCGAAAAATTGCCCTGGGAACATTAAAATGGGACACCCGGTATATATATATATATATATATATATATATATATATATATATATATATATATATAAATCCTTCATATAGCCTATAAATGGTGAATATGAAGTTAGCTTACGAGGGTGTATGGATGAGAGTCGTTCGCTCGTTCAGTCGTCGAAATATTGTAATCGCTACTCCTCCTAGACCGTTTATCCGATTTGAACCAAATTTTCAGAGCAGGTTCAGTTATTGCCCAAGATGGCTAGGCAGAATTATTTTTTCACTGTTGCCAACTTTCCAAGAAAAATATAACTAAAGTTTTTAAAAATTATTATGGCTACAATAGTTATCCGTGATTAACCAAATTTTCACAAAAGTTTTTCATAGTGCCCATATAAATTATATAATTTTAGTATAATATAGTGTTGCCAACTTTCCTAGAAAAAAATTACTAAAGTTTTTAAAAATTCATTATGGATGCATATTCATCCGATTTTAATTAAATTTCCGCAAAAGATTCTCCTAGTGCCCACATAAATTAGTAAAATACATTTGCCAAATTTCCGAGGAAAAGTTACTAAAGTTTTAAAAAATGTATTATATGCCTACATTATTTATCCGATTTTAATACTAATACTTTTAAAAATTTATAATGGCTGCGTTATTTATCTGTGATTAACCAAATTTTCAAAAAGAATTTTTCTGGTGCCCACATAGATTATATAATTTTACTAAAACACAGTGTTGCCAACTTTCCAAGGAAATAGTGCCAGTTGCGTACGTGTCAGTTGCGTACAGTCTACACAAATCAAATTTAAACCAATAAATATAAACTTGGACAATTTTAAAATTAAATACTGACTTGATTATTTGTAAAAATTATGTGCGATGATATTATAGCGTATTATAAATATTATATAGCCGCTGTACGCATCTGGCACTCGGCCTAACTAGCTTCACTACCTGGGTTTGACCCGACCCTTATTTGTACGCAAATGGCACTATTTAATGACTCTACGCAACTGACACGTACGCAACTGGCACGACACCCTTTCCAAGAAACAAATTGCTAAAGTGTTAATCAAATTTTTGCAAAAGATTCTCTAGTGCCCACATATATTACATAACTTTACTAAAATATACAATGTTACTAACTTTCCGATAAAGAAATTACTAAATATTTTAAAAATGAATTATTGCTACGTTATTTATCCAAAATAGTTAAATTTTTACAAAATACTCCTTTAGTACTCACAAAAATTATGTAATTTTATTATTATACAGCGTTGCCACCGGATTTTGTTTTAAATTTAATATTATTTAAAATATTGTACATATCCAGTTACGTCTATTTATCAAACAACATATCTAAACATCATTTATAAAAAAAATTCTATATTGTTTTTGCTAGAAATAACTCAATATCTATGTATTTTGGCATTTACTTTGTTGGACAATAAATGAGATTACATTATAGGTACATATATTTAATAAATATAATATCGTAAAATTCTATAAACAAGAATTTTACGTATCACAACAAATAGAGCAGTGGATATAATTATTTTAATATCAGAAATTTGACCGAATTTAATGTTAATCGATTAATTAATTATATAGAAAAATCTAGATAATAAATCTAATTGAAGTAAATTTAGTAATTTCACATACCTACCATCAGTGAAGGATTTACGTATAAGCTAAACATGCTGTAGCTTAAGGCCAACTCTTTCTTGGAGGCCCCAAAAAAAAATTGTCCGAGTTAGCAACTGTCATATATACTTAAATATACTGTTTACTATAAACACGGGGATTCGCCTGTATTGCTCCATATCTCAAATAGCTTAGGGCCTTATCAAGTCTACCATACTTCATTAGTTTTATTTTTTATTAAATTTATATGGACTATATTTTTAATAAAGTTGCTTATATAACTTTTAAAAATGTAATATTATGGTTCACTAGGTAAATAAATTTGAAAAAACTCTCATATAAACAAATAATTATGTATTTATTTTTGTTTTTCGTATCTAGAAAAATATTTGCTATTAATAAAGTAATTTCTGTTTACCTTAACATAATTTATCTTACAATAATGAATTAAAGGAAGATATCATTTGAAGAAGATATAATTAAAAAATTAGAAAGTAATTTTAATTTGGTAATTTATTTGAACGAGAGAATAGGATCAGAATGAAGGTAGTTCCATGTATATGATTAGTGCGCAACTTTCATTTAATTTCAAATCTTGTTGTTTATACTTTCCTAATAAATTCTGATGAAAACCCATAACTTTCCCTACTTGTCAAAGATTCGCCAGGCATAAAATATATGCAGAAATAGCGGGAACATATTATCTTCCTAAGTTCCTAAGTACTACTAGTCAGCAAGATGACCAACGACTAACGATCAGCGTTCAACGAGTTGTAGACAACGTGACCCAGTGCCTACGGCATCCATAGAATATAGTAAAGAGAGATACGTCAACTTGCTATACTCTACCGAGATACGAAATATGAAGGCACAAATTTCCTCTCATACATCAATTCATTTTTGCATTTTTTTAATAAATACATTTATTTCAGAACTATTATTTCAAATAATTTTTGTATGACAAATTTCCAATGATATTTTGCAAAAAAAAACAATTTATGTACATATATATACATATATATATATATATATATATATATATATATATATATATATATATATATATGTATATACTGGTTGTCCCATTTTAATCCGCCACTTGCAATAACTTTAAAATCGTGCATCGGACAAAAAAATGTTCCGAATGAAAAGTAAATGGTTTTAAGGGGGACATCTGATACAGGGACTCTTGCCCACCTCGGACCCCCTGGGGGCGGGAACGAGGGGCAACTTTGAAATCTTAAATGGAACCCCCTATTTTTTTATTGCAGATTCGGATAGACCATTAAAAAGTATGTAAATTTTATTTTGTGACTTTTTTTTTATCTTTGATAGATGCATTTTTTTTTCTTAGTTTATCAGTCTTCAATTTGAAAAAAAAAGTTGTAACTAAGTACGATATTCAAGTTCTTTTCAGTTCTTTGGGAAGAGGGGGGGGCAAAGGTCACTGAATCAGATATCCTCTCGAAACCATTAACTTAAAGTTATCCCCCTCGAAACCATTAACTTAAAGTTAATGGTTTCTAGGGAGATATCTGATGCAGTGACCCTTGCCTTCCCCCCTCTACCCACAGAACTGAAAAAAACTTGAATATCGTACTTAGTTATACCTTTTTTTTCAAATTGAAGACTGATAAACTGAGAAAAAAATGCTGTTTGCAGCGCCATCTATCAAAGATACAAAAAAAATCTTAAAATAAAATTTACATTCTTTTTAATGGTCTATTCGAATCTGCAATAAAAAATAGGGGGTTCTATTTAAGACTTCAAAGTTGCCCCCCGTTCCCGCCCCCCAGGGGGTCCAAGAGGAGCAAGGGTCCCTGCGTCAGATGTCTCCCTCGAAACCATTTACTTTTTATCTGTACAATTTTTTTGTTCGATGCACGATTTTAAAGTTATTGCAAGTGGCGGATTAAAATGGGACACCCAGTATATATAAAAGTAATTTAAAGTCTTACATAAAAATATTTTAAAATTTTATACTTTAAGTTCATAATATTTCTGAAAACACTAAATAATATCAGCAACATTGGTCCGTATTCCCACTTCTTTTGTTTATGAAAAAAGTACTTTTATTTTTTGCTTTAAAATAAATTTTTACTTTTATCAAATATGAATAGTATTTCATTGTTGATATATTTTTATATCTAATATTATAAAATTCAAATAAACTAATTGAAATTGCTTAATAAAAGTTTAAGTAAACGTCAAAAGTACTTTGGCAAAAATCACTTTTAAAAGAGAGGTGAAAATTTGTGTTTCACTAAAAAATTGCAGGACATATTTTGTAAAATTTTATTTATAAATTTCGTGTTTATCTTATTGCTATTATATTATTATAAATAAATTAAAATATTTCAACTTATAAATAAATTCAATTTTATAACATTTACAAAGTGTTGTTCAGCTAAATTTTAGATGTAACACAGTACGAGTATATAATCGAAATGTCAGTTTTGTATTTGTAAATGACAGCTTAACCTTAACCTTGGATTGTCATTCACCATTTTTAAAATCAGTTTATACAAATTGTTGGAATCGGTTCACTCAAGCCAGTTTCCATATTTAATAATAATAATCATCATTTACTCCTTTGATTATAAAATACATAATCTAGGATATCAATTATATTATTAATTAATTATAATGCATTAATTTATTATTTGAATTTTTTTGTATTATCACAAATAATTTTTATTGCTTGAAAAATTGGTATTTTATGAGGTACAATCAATTAATAAAATATAATAGTTCGCTTGTAGATATGTTTACAAGTTAATTTTAAGCCGATATCTATTATACCAAAATCGATTTTAGGTAAAATGTTTAAAATTAAATTCTTCGAAAACAAATTACTCAAATTACAAGTTTCCTAAAAAACTAGTTACTCGAATGTAATCGTAATTGTTCGCAATACAATTTGCCCGAAAAACAAAAAAAAAACAAAATAAATAATAAAATATTTACAAAATCTTTAATAAATTTATAATGACAATTGCCCATATTCTCACCTCATTTATAAAAGTGATTCTTCCCAAAAGTACTTTTGAAGTTCACTTAAAATCATTTATTAAGCATTTTAAAATAGTTTATTAAAATTTTATAATACCGAATATAATAGAAATGATCAAAAATAGAAAAATTATTTATATTTGATGAAAAACAGAAGCAAAAAGTTATTTTGAAATTAATAACAAAAAGCACTTTTTACTGAAAAATGAGGTGAGAATACGAGCCTATAAATTTATATCAAACGATATTTATTAAAATTTAATAGAATATAACAAAAAATTTTGTTTTATGAAACACTGAATTTCAAATTAAAGTTTTAATTACTCTTGCTGGATTAGCAAAAATGAGATGAACTAAATTATTAATGAATAATTTAATTTATATCAAAAATCTATTACTACAAAAACTAATTAAAACGTAAATAAACTGGTTTATTTTTTATTGTTCAAATTTATTATACTTTTCTAAATATTTTTTCAATTTAAATTTGATATAATAATGAATTAATAACCTATTAATAACCTATATAATAATAAATTTCTTACATTAATAAAAATATTTTTGTATGAATATAATAAAGTAATAAAATTGTGAAAAACCTTTCAGAACTCATTATATTAAAATAATTATATATTATTTGCTTGATATTATTTAAATAAAGAACGTATTAAATATGAAAAAAAAATTTTGTTCATCAAGTATGCATAGTTTATCTTCTATCTCTTTTGTGTTGCAAAAAGTCTAGTGACCACTCACGTGCCGCGTTCACACGTTGCGTTGCCTTCGCATACATTTCAATTTTTATTCCTCGAAATAAGAATCCGATTATCGAAGCATTTTGTTATTGAAATTAACAGCATAACACACGAATGACACAACTAACTAAGATGTTTAAGTAAAACAGATGTTAGGGAATATGTTAAATATACGATGAATTGAATTTAAACAGAACGAAACGAATTGAATTGTACGAAATATGTAAGTAGTAATACAAATTTGGAATTTTCTATGAAGCAGAAGCACACTTTCTACGAAGAAAATGAACGCGTTATGCTGTTATGTTAATTTCATAGTCGAGTCGTCGAACCGCTTATTAAAATACAATAAAAATCCGTAGCTCATCTTTGATGATAATGGCAGGAAGTAGTAGCTCACTGCTAGATGAAAAAAAAAAACTTTTACTGATCATACTAGAGTATGCGGAGAGCTCTTGTTTGTTTTCTTTCATCGTTTTGCACCGATTTCACTTCCTATTCTTATGCGGTTCTATATGCAATCATTCGATAAAGTCGTCCAATTTTCTAAATTCTATTAAATCAACGACTGATTATGGATACAAATTTAGTTAAAAAAATTAGTATATTAATTTATTATTCATCTCTCTAATTGACAAATGTTTGTATGTTTGTATGTTTGTATGTATATATAGAGTGTTCGTTTGAAAAGTTGACATAGAGATTAACATGACAAATCGACAATATACTAAATAATTCTTTCTCGAATTCAATTTGGACAAATTATCACACAAAATAGTTAGATTAGGATATTATGATGTACCTATTAACAAATTATTGATATAATGTTACACTAATTAATTAAATACTATAAATAAAGTTTTATTATAACATTTTATTATTAAATATGCTTATTTAATCAGGTTTCTATGTAGTACATAGCCGCGCGCGTTTAATCGGTGTAACATTTAAAATAATTGTATCATATACATACAATTTAACAAAAATTGATATACGACAAAATAGAAATTAATAAAGCTCTTTGAAAAACAGAAAAATACAGTGCAATATTATAACGTACTTTTTTCTGTTATTAAATTTATTTTAAATACAACACTGTTTGTCGCAAGTAATGACTATTTTGCGAGTTGTAATCGAGTTTGAAACGGTATAAATCGAGAAAAAAATAAAATACAAGCAGACGCGAGGAGAGAAGGTGCGTGTCTCTCAACGGAGACGGTCGCAGACCGAGAGTGTGTGTACCTTTCGCAGCAGTCGGCCACGGCAGGGTTTTACGTGCTACGTTTTGCGATTACTATTGTAGTAATTTCGATTGTGAGTGATTTCCGTGCGTGTAAATCAAGATGGAAGACTCTCTGTATCGTACGGGGACGATATTTTAGTTTCGCTCAAGTCGTTTAACTTCAATTGGAGGATTTAATTTAGCATACGTAGTACGCGTTTGCTGCAGGGCGATTTGGTTTACCGTTTTATAGTTTTATGTTCGCCTACTGCAGTTAGAACCTGGTTACGGGGATATAGTAAGAAAACCTCTCCGTTTGACGACTAACTCAGCTCTCGAATTGCCTGCCTAACTAGGATTTCATACGACCAAAATAACGTTGACGCCAGCCGTCGCTCAGCATCCGAGATCTATTTTCTTCGACAACGTTTCACCTACAGATGAATACAAACAATCATATCCATGTTTTAGTGTTAAATTTTGTGATATCGATTCATATATTTTGATTTCGACACATGTGCTTATTTCAGTGTGATACGCATGTGTCATTAAGCATATTTCCGTTTAGTTTACAGTGTCGTCTCATTCGGGTTGATAAGTGCCGTTTTAAATTCATATTAATACGGAAATCTTGTTGTAATTATATTGATACTATTTATTTTCAAGTATTTACTGTTTAGTGGTAAATATCTGTTAAGTGAATAATTGTAAATCTCGCAAACTTAAAACTGTTATTTGTGCTAATACCGTTGACTACGCCACTGGTCAAATCACCAAGGCCAGTTGATGAACATTTGGCGACAAGCTTAAAATATTTGTTTATTTGAAAGAATTTATTTGAAAGAAACATCTTGCTTGTTTACAGTTGTTTGTATTTTGTAAATTATCGCAACGAATTGTTAATTGTAATCTTGTTAATTATCATTTCATTCATAGTTCATTCATCTTCACTAGGTTAAGTTAATTATTGAAATCTCTGGTAATTTTATGTCAAATATACCATTGATTATATTTATGTATGTTCTATTTTCTATTTATTACTTCATTAATTGCACATCACAGAAACCCCTCATCCGTCTATATAGATTATCGTATCGCAACTCCTATATACGTACAGCTAATTATTTTGGTATTTTCTTTAAATATTTGGAGTGTTCGCGGATTAGAATTAAAATACCTGGCGCCCACATATTTAAAATAAACGATATTATCTTTTTCCTGACCTACCCCCTCTCCGCTATTCGCTAGCCGGTGCACAGTATTGGGATACCCAATTTATCGTACTATCGTTGATTATTAGTTGACCCGTGCTAATATTAGATCTCATTTCGTTACAATTACAGATATTTTCTTTTTAAAGTAACAATAAATTAAAAATTAAATTAATTAAAATGTTAAAATGTGGCAATATAACCAGAAACATAGCGAAACGTCGGGACGTCGAGACATACCTCCATTTTTTTGTTATATTTTTATTTTTAAATTTATATTTAAACAATATTCTAATAAATAAATAAATAAAAAACCACCAATAACAAAAAAAAAGTTAAAAATTTGAGAAAACCACCGATTAAACGCGTGCGGCTATTTTGCCACATAAAAATCTAATTAAATAGGCATATTTTAAATAATAAATTATTATGATAATACTGTATTAGTATAAATAGAAATAAAAATTTGTTAGTTGACATTTATAGGCAATCTACTAGTAACAAATATTTTCCATTTGATTCAAACCACACTCTCTACAACTTAAATTAGCTTCATCTAATTTCTTAATAACTATTTATTATATTTCTTCTGACAACCGTAAGATTTTAAAACTAAAAATTATTAAACAAATAGGTCACGATTATGGTTTTCCTATAGATATTATTGATAATTTAATTTAAAAACCTAAATTTCTGCGATACTAGAAAAAGGCGAAAAAGTTTATTAAAATCCCTTTCGATAAATTGCTATCTAAAATATTATTAAAATAAACAAAACGGTACAGATTTAAAAATTTGCTCCACTTGACAAAATATTATTTGAAATTTATTGGATAATTGTAAAGGTAAATTAAACATTTTGACAAATCAGGTATTCATGAAATTCAATGTAATTGCAAATTAACATATAGAGACCAAACTAGAAGATCTATTATTACTTGATTTAAAGAACATCTTGCACATTTTAGGAACAATAAAATTAATAAATCCAGCGTAGCTCAACATATTTATGATACTTAACACGGGTTAGATAATTAGTTAAACAAGTGGCAAATTATAATCAACGAGATATTTTAGAAAATATTCATATGTTCAAAATAAAGGAAATCGTATTAATTTTGACGATGAAATAGTTTTGATATATTGCACAATCAGAATTGACCACAGGTCCCTTAACCGTTAGCAGTAATATAAATTGAATCTTGATTATTGACACGTCACTGATTGGGACTTTAATTTTATTTTTTACTACTGATGATGAAGACTTAGCTTTCGAAATTGGTATATAGCGTTTCCATTTTAATTTTTCTAGTTTAAGAGAATTTATGTCATTTTATGAATGGTACAATTTTGGATTTATTTTCCATTTTTTCCTGTCTTATTTTAGTATATTAGAATACACTGTTTATTAAGAAGCCAAAAGTAGTTTATAGAGCAGAACTAAGCCTATATTTGCAAAACGAATTTTTTACAAAGAAAATATGATAAATATTATTAAAATGTAGAAATTTTTAGTACAAAATGTTTGTCACTTCTTCATTAAGAAATAACATAATCATTCTATAGTTTATAATTTACAACTGTTTATTTTAATTTTATTTTATTTATTTATTTTGAAAATGATGTAAATTTTTATTTTTTTATTTCAATATAAACTAGAACATTATAACAAATTGATAAACAAACATGAAATATTCAAAAACATATCATTTTTGAAACTGAATTTTGTACGAAATTCAATTGAAAGATAATTTTGCCAATGATATTTACTAAGGCGGCGCGGCGTGGCGGCAATATGTTTGTATAGGTCTTAATGCCGCTGTTGAAACTAACATCACAAACAAGACCGTATGAATTAAGTTAAATTTTCGGGGGGTAAATTACGATTATGAATGACCTTAGCCACACCTGCGCGTTATGAAAATTAGCACTGTTAGGTGGGGTTCAAATTTTTGTAGTTTATGCTTGGATACTCTTAAATGAAATGCAATATATGTTGTATATGCCTACAATAAAGACAGCACATACAGCTATTGTGTATTATATTTCTTACATTTTCTTTATAATATTGTAAACAACAAGGGAAACATTATTGAGAATATTAATTAGTAGAAAAGAATTGGATATATTATCTGTTTTTATCTTTTTTCTACTTAATGAATAATAAAGGAGAGAATTTTGCAGACATTACTTACAAAGAAATCGCTATATGAGCTGCTTTAAGAAAGAAAGAGAACGTATTAAAGAAATTTGTGATTTCTCATAGGATAAATTGTGACGTCAGTCTCAACAGCGGAATTAAGCATTATATCAGGATAAATTATGGAGTTCTATATCGGCTAATGTTGGTAATCTACAAATCTAATAGAAGTAATATATATATATATATATATATATATATATATATATATAATATATATATATATACTTTTCTTTGTCGGACGAAAACTATAAGAAGGTGTGGGGTTAGTTGACAGTCCGACCTGTATATGATACAATAATAAGCAGTACAGAATATATAAAAAGCAAGTCGACATGAAATGGCACAGTAAGGCAAGGTAAAGCAAGGCAAATCAACTTTCACAAGGCACTGCAATGCGCTGCCTGCATTTTGCTGCATTATGCTGCACACTGTTACAGTCCGCAATCAATGCAATGCAAAACTTACGTTAGCAGAGATTGCCATTATATTCTAATAGTATTAGCTTCCTGGTCATATTCCATTTCATATTCGCACTCCACCCAGTAGCAACAATCTGGAAAACAATTTTCCTTATTTACCGTACCAGCTCATTGACTTTCAACGTTAATACTATAACATTGTATCGAAATTATGTACGTGTATATGTATTATTACTACAATAATGTGTTATTATTTACGCAAATATTTCAATTCGATACTGTTCAAGGTCATTTGCTTATTATACAGGGCTTGTAATCGACCTCCATTAAAGTTTTTTTATTAACAAAGTACCTACTACTAAAGAAATATAAATAATATATATTTTACATTAATGTACATGTTTTTTTAGTTCTCTTTTTAAAATTATTTGAATATTGTAAATTTATGCTAATTCTTAATGTAATCACCAGTTATTTATTTCAAATACAGAATTTTATAACCAAGTAGTCACCGTATTTATAGATATAATTTTAATATCATTTATATTCTTTAAATATTATAAACAAGGGTTCAGAAATCACTGTCTGATTTAGAGCAAAACTAGCATTAAAATAAATTATGGGTCATACAAAAAAAAACTAGTTGTTTTACACATTGGCTACTATTCTGTAAGGCTACTGCTAACAATAAGTAGTAGTAGCAAAGAGTGCCTGTGAAGCTAAATCCGCTTTTTTTTTTATAGAATATTACTAACTTATTAACAGATTTGCAATGTTGGACACTAAAATTGTTTGTTCTAAAATTTAATTTTGTGTTATGTTATTCCTATTTATCGTTTTTCCGTACTCATTTTATTTATATTTTATTTTCTTTAAAAATGATACATCTAATTTTTACTACCTACGTAAGATTATACAATATCTGTAATATAAATAAAAATATCATTAAAAAAGACAAATTAGAAAGAACTTCTAATTTCTAATAACTAAAAAATAATCGTCTTTTAAATATCTACTCCTTTTAATTAAATGCAATATATTAATTATAAGAATCGAAATATACAAGAGAATAAATGTAAAATGAATTGTACATTTACTCGTATCTATAGCAATAACAATTATAAACTGAAACTACAGTAAATACATATTAGGTTAGGTGATACAACGTAATATATAACATTACAGAAACAGACCTTTTACTGTTGCTAACAAACGAAAGTTATATACACGTGTATAAATAAATATACTTATTTCAGCAAGATCGCATTTTATAACAAAGAATTATGGGAACGGTAGAAGGACAATGACTGAAAAAATATAAACTACTATAACCAACTCAAGACAATGACTTGTTTATCTGGGTCGCTTACTTATAAAGATAACCATTTCGCTTCCTCACGCATTTTAATTTACATACATACTTATATAGTTTTATTTTGGAATTTCTAATGATTTTGTCTGACTCAATCATGTATTCTACGAGTAAGTATATCTATGTACCATGTACCTCCTACCCAAAGAAATAACATCAAATATGTATTCCAATTTTCATTTCATTATTTTTTTTTTATCTCGTACGAAGTATTTGTTGATGCAAGGTTAAAGATACATATGAATAATTTTTAAAACTCATCGTTGAAACGAAATAATGCTAATAAATAGTCTATTCATTAATGAACAAGTTTTTATTTACTGAAATGAAAAACCAGTTGAGAAGACATAGGTATACATAGTTCAAAGATTTTTCAATCCGATATAGAAATTAAATTTTGACAAACTGTACAAGTGATTGACGTAAATGCATTTATAAATAAAATCATTGTGTATTTCATAAGTAAATCTATCGTCACGCCTACATCAATAGCTGTCTAATCTCATATTTTCATATTATAAGCCGCACAAAACGTTACAGGATGAAAATTCAGCTTACGACACCTCATCAAAATGTTTGGGTGATGCTAAAGAAGCAATTACTTCACTTGACTCAAACTTAGTATCAGTTGAAAACTAATTATAAACAACAAATAACTGCTGCCTCGAGATATAATAAAATATATATAACGATATATTATACATATATATGTATTTATTCGCACAGAAACGTAAACATCGAACACCGTTACGTTGCGTTGCATTGCATTGCCTGACGCCATATTTGCTCATACACGAAACTAGATCCAAGTTTGCCAAGCTTCGTGAACAAGAGCGTTCACTTTTACTTCGCATTCGCAACACAACATTCTACTAACATAGCTACACTACTTACTTATATTTATGTATGTTTATGCAACATATTTTATGCGCATTAAAATGCTTCAAATTATTTTTACAAATGATATTCTTGAGTTTTCCTTTTATTAAACAATATTTTTCAAAACAATAGCTCGTTAACGGACTTGTTAATATGTTTTGGCATTATAGCAATATACCTAGGTACTTACATACTATATTTATTTCTTCGAAAACGCTGTTACTTTTATATGATAGTTCAAGAAACAAGGTCACAGTTTTAAATAAAATGTATAACAATTTTGTTATAGGTAAATTTACGTTTCATGCAATGTTTTGTCCATTCTATACAGCAACCGTTACGAAATAGCACAATGATCAGTGACATGAGAATGTGGGTGGGCTGGGCCAGAATCCAGAACGCGAACGGCGAACTGTGTGTGTGTGTGTGTGTGTTATGGTGCGCTTTATTCTGTGCCTTACACGTGTTCATATTTTATTTATAACTTTTTATGTAGATAATATGAATAAATGCTATATAATTCACGTAGAAACAGTGTAATGAAAATTTCTATTTATATAATATTCTATATTATTGATTGACTGATTATTAAATATATGTTCAGACAACGACTCTCTGATTTTATAACATTTACCTAATTTAATTACTCAACAAAGGCGAACACAATAATTTGATAAAGTATAATGATACAAAAATAGTCAAGCGTATAATTTTGTTTTTTACTTTTCGATGCTTATAAGATAAAATATATAGGTACATTATAGTGTATTCCAGTGGCGTAGCTAGGGGGCAAGGGGGCGGTCTGCCCTGGGTGACACCATTTTAGGAGTGACACCATTCTCGGGATGACCCATTTCACCAACTAAATTATTTTAGTAAATTTGTGATTTAAACACATTTAATAATCTGAATTTTTACTCTTAAAATCAGAAAAATATTTCTTTTTGTTTAGTTTATATTTATTATATCTGATAGCAATAATATGTAATTTTAGCTTTAAAATGATATTTCTGCTATAGAAAATGTATTACTTTTCAGTATTCATGTGTATAATTTGAACAACTTACGAATTTCTATTTCCATTTGTCTGTTTTACGAATTAGGTACATATTTTAAAATTTTATTGTTTTATGATTGTATAACTTGATTTACTTTATTGTATTATTGTTTTTGTTTTCTTGCGTTATTGTATAACTCACTAAATTTTCCTTAATTTTTAGAATTTCTAAATTTGTTTTACAACCAAGTACAGGGGTGACACCATTACCTCCGCCCCAGATGACACCCACCCTAGCTACGCCACTGGTGTATTCATTTATTGTCCGAAAAGAATTATGATGCAAATATTCTATGGTTACAAAATTATAAGAAAGATAGCATATTAATTTTATTCCACTGAATTTTTCTTTGCGAATGCTCATTTCGGTGATTGTACGTTATTGTTTAGACAGTAGAATTAATTATATTATTAATTGCAATATAAAATCTTAAATGGGAAAGTATCACATTTTTCTTTTTTGTATCTATATATTTTTCTACATGAATACAAATAATCTATGTATTTGAGTTAAAAAAAATTTGTACTTGCAACATGTAGCAATTTTTCTAAGCAAACACAATCGTATTTCGTATACCTATATTTACAAGAACAAAACATCCTACCTATTTAGTGTACTAATGAACTGTATTTACAATGCATTTTGATATATTTTAATAACAAAGATTTAATTTTAATAATAGATTTATGTTTGGTTCAATAAAGTAATTTTTGTTTTCTTTGTACAGGATCACATCCAAGAAGTATTAGATAAATGGACTCAAATTGATGATGAAATCTGGGCCAAAGTAATTGTCCTTGAAAGAAATAGAAGGGTTGCCAAAGCTTATGCAAGGGCTCCCGTTCTTACTGTAAATGGCTCAGACGATGGATTTGATGGATTCCGGTAAGTTATTTTTTCCTAAAAATTTTGAATCAACTTGCATTTAAAATCAATTTTTCTTGATATTCATTTATATAAATGATAGATATTTGTACTTGTACGATTTAAACATACTTACTATGTATTTAGAAATATATTGTAAGTTTTAATATAGTAATCATTTTGATAGTTAATAAATACGTATATGAGCAAAAGGACAAAATGTGTTAATAATATAGAAATATAAGTTCAACATGTGTGTGTGTGTGTGTGTGTGTGTGTGTGTGTGTGTGTGTGTGTGTGTGTGTGTGTGTGTGTGTGTGTGGTACATGTCACGTGCAAGAAGTAATAAATTCATTGTTTGTTACTGTGTTAATTAGTATTTTCACACGAATTGTTCGAGTTGCAGAATTTTACGGGTAACTGTATAGGTATGTAAATGTAAATATTTAAAACACTAATACGCAGAAGAGCATTTGTATATGTTACTAGAATTACTATAGTTGTAGTTATATACAGACATAAAACAGACATACCAGAACTGATTTTCTGTACTCTTCTGTGTATTCTGTGTTTCGCAATCGATGTTTAAGTTCCAAAGAATATATTGCCCCAGAAAATGGCGTTGTGCAGCGCACAACACACGGCCTTTCTAATTTCAACTGATCTAATTTACTGAACGCCTCTATAATTGCTTGCTAGTTTGCTAGCTAGCTAGCTTGCTTGCTTGCTTGTTTGTATAAAGCGAGGAAAGCAAGTTGGCTTTTAAATTCAGAATACATTATTTAATACCTAAGGAAAGTATCGAAATATTTTTGTATATATAATATATTTATAAAAAAAAAAAAAACAGAAAAAAAATGACTTTCTATTTTATATTTATCTACAATATATTTACTTCTATTTTACGTAATCACTTTATTAACAAAAACATGTTTCAATTTTAAATTACTAAAACAATGTATTCTATTTTATACTCTAATAAATATAAGATACCCATATGAAATATTTCAGTTATTTAATATACTGTTCCAAATATGTTAGTCTTATTAGTGCCTATAAGAACAGGGGAATTTGGGTAATCGCCAAAAGAATAAAACCAAGAAAGGTAGGTACTTTTTTAATCTAACAAAAGAGTAGGTAATATATACACTTAAAGAAGTACCAATTTATTAAACTTTAAAGAGTACAAATAATGTTATTGCCCTTTTAGAACATATTTTTAACATTTATTAACAAAATATAAGAGTGATATTTACGTTTTAAAAATGGCAAAATTACCTGTAATATAATATTTTTTGTGTATATATTTATAAGGGTAATAACAAAACAGTTTTTATTGCAATATTTTATGTTATTTGTAATTTTATATAATATATTTAGAAATGAATATTTTGTATATATTATATTTGGTACATGTTCTATTCTATGACATTATTTGTCCATGTAACCGCACTAAAAACTAAAAAATTTATTATTTTTTTAATAAACTATAAAAATACTATATTATACCTGATTGTACACAATTTTTGTTAGTTAATTCACTACCGATTTGAATTATAGGTTAATAATGTTTAAGCAAATTATATACATGACAGACATTTTTTCAAACGTACTGATTACCACAAATTTCAAGTCACAAATTTTAAATATCTTATATGAAAGGTTAAAATCAATATTTTTTGCTTTAAATAATAGTAAAGTTACAACTTTAAGAGAAATAATTAAAAATTTTACACTCACTTTTATTTGCCTCTAAAATAAGAAATAATTGTTTAAGAAATGTAGGGCTGGAACCAGTTCTAAAAAGTATTTAAATTCTAAATACTTTTAAAAATGTATATTACCAGTATTACTTTCAATACTTTTTTCTCATCCAAATTTACTTACAGTAGTAAATACTAAATACAATCATGTATTATAGTTTATAATTATAACAATAAATTGTATAAAAAAATAAAATTTATAAACATTTATTTTTTAAATAATAAATTCAATAATTTTATTTATCATTCAAAAAATTTACTCATAATTTATTGTTTAAATAAATATTAATTTTTCAAAATGTTAAAAAAACTAATTTTCTAATTTTTATCAAAGTTTTATTAATTAATAAATTATAAAAATTTGTAATCTAATTGCCTGTATTTTGTTACCTAGTTACTTGTTTTTATGTTTAGTTTAAATTTATTTTTTATGTCAGTATATCGAAACTTCGAAATTAAATTTAAAAATATACAGAACTAAACCTAAAGCTTTTTTATTTTTAAGTTTTATTATATTTTAAACTAACAATAAGTAATAAATATATTTTTTTAATAATTTTTCACATATGAGCCGTTTGAAAGTGATGCAAGTCCATTTTGACAAAAAGTTAATTAATGCTGATAACACTGAATGCAATCTGTTATGAGCTTTTTATCTATAAACACTTCTCAAAAAAAATCCTTCAAAATTTTCATCATTTTATCAATATTAATTTACGTAGTTATAATTAGTTAGTTACCATTCAAATACAAACCCTTAAATATCTCCATATATAATATAAAATGGACTTACAGCACCACTTCCAAACAAAAATGAGTTATATTTTCAATATAAATTAAAGCAATTTAAACTATTTTAAATAGTTTTTTAGTATTTTCAATAATTCAAAATATGTTAAGCAAAATTATTAATACTTTATACTCTAAATACAATTAATAAATACTTATGTAAAATATATTTAAAATACTGAAGTATTGTTAGTAATACTATATATTATTATTGCAAATATTACCCAATTCAGCCCTTATTTAATTTTACTCTTTTGCTTTAAAATTTTGAATAATGTAATATATGCATTATTCTGCGTTTAACCATCAAATAAAAACAAATTTACTAGCATTAAATTAATGAATAAAATAGGTTTAAAATAAATATAAAATGGTCATACAAAATTATGAATCTTAAAATTTAATATATCTACTCTTTAGATACAAGATGTGTAGAATATATTACCTATTTATTAGTAGAAAAAAGTCAAAATTACTCTTCATATTTTTACTCTAGCCTAATACCAAATATAATATAAACATTTATTTCATGATTTTGTGTACTCAGAAATTTACTGAACTATATCTCTCGTACACTGCTACTCCGTGAAATATTACGTAAAGTTACGTTACTTGTATATTACATTGGCATAAAAAATACATATATAACATAGATTGCTTTGAAAAAAAATTAATAATTGTTTCTTTAGCTGAAATATTGAAAAATGTACAGCAATTCCGCAGTAAAACCTATTTATTCATCGGTTAGATGGTACGCTTAGCTGCAATTTAATGTGCGACAAAACTGTAGGTTTCTTTCTCTGTCTTCCCATTGTAAATTTAATAATTAAAAACAATATGAATAGTAGAATCGTCAGTTGACAGAACAAAATTAATGTAAAAAAACTGAAACATGAATAAGCTTTTTAAAAATTATAAATGCTATTTTCTACCAAAAATATTTCTAAATTTTAAATAGCAAATATTTTTTGAAAGCTTGATTCTTCGTTATCAAATTGCCTAAATACGAATATCAAAAACTCTACAGTTTCTATATAAAAGTTTTGTTATTTGAATTGTAGAATTACAATTTTAAAATTAATTAACTGATATTTAAATGTGTTTGTTTCATAGTTACTTCTTATATTTGAAATATACATTTTGATAGCTATCAATATCTTGTTTTTAATCGCGAGATAATTGAAAGTTAGTCAGGTGACATGACATTGCTACTAGGCTTAAATAACTTTTTCCACTTATAAATACAAAAATAGTTGATTTATTTATTTATTAAATATATTTATGTAACAAAATTATTCAGTATTTGTTAGTTGCAAATTGCTGTTTTTACGAAATTACATTTACATTACAATTACATTTTGCAAAATAAAAATGTGAATATGTAATATTCTTTTTTGGTTATGTCAATGTTTATCTACATAGTCGTAAATAAAAATTTATAACGGCAAATTGAAACTAAACCTATAATTTACTATAATAGATTATTTATAACATGAGTCTTTTAAAATAATATCTACACTTTGAACATTCTTGATCTACTTACGTTAATATTGGTACAATAGGAAAATATGCGAGAGATTTTTTTTATTAGTTTGTGAGCGGCGCTAATTTTACATAATACGTTCAGTATGTAGGTACAATATGTTCCGCTATTGTAAAATGATGGGTCGTGTGGAGATTTTAAGTCCGATAGAAAAATGTGACAACTTCATGTATCATACCACCGCTTCAGAAGGTTTCTAGAATTGAATTAGATGTACAGTGTCTCTTCTAGATACGATCGAAATAAGTTTACATTCAAGTATTTTCATACTCATTTACAATGCAAATACACAATTTTGGTGTTTCAGTTCATTTACCTTAAAAAAGGAAAGAGAATATTATAATAATAATAGTAATTTTACATTTCTGGTTATAATTTACTATTGTATGTATATATTCATCATAAATATTATTTTATTATTAGAATGCATGACATATAGAAAAGTACACTGATAAAATAAATTTAATCTAAATAATTTTCTATAATATAAATGATAGATATTAATTTATATATAAATTATTTCATATGTATAACAATTATGAATTATGTTATTAATAAATAATACATTAAACTGTTGTATATAATGAAAAAATATTAATATAAGTAGGGTATATTATATATTAGGTTATGGTATTTTGTTTTTGCTTAAATCTCCATTAATTTATTTTGATGAACTAATTAAAGCATTAGTTAATTTTTAAATTAAGCAAAATGCATTAACCTCGCCGGGGTTTGAACCCGAGACCTTTTACTGCGCTAACCAATTGCGCCACAAGATCACAACGACAAGGTAATGCATTTCTCTATATTTTGACTGTTCATGATAAACTCATGAATTTAATCCAGTCAAGTACATCACATGATGTGTCTATAAATCTAGCAATGTTAATTTATATTAGGAGTATTAATTAAACATATCGTATTATAATATTAGATTATAGTATTTTCTTTTTGCTTAAATTTAATGATTTAATTAGTTCATCAAAATAAATTGATGGCAATTTAATCAAAAACATTAATATAATAATTATTTAATTAAACATTGTTAGGTACTTTAAATTTTATTTATTGTAGTTTCTAGAGTAATATTTTTTATAAAACTATTCAAAAATTTACATATAAAGCATTAGTTTTGCAATATTTATATGAGTTTCCTAAAGTAATTTATTTATTTAGGGGCTAATATTTCCAATTTTATTTATTCTTAAGATAAGTAAAAATCATTTGCGATTGGCTAAACATGTATCTTCAGAATAAATGACATTTCATTCGCTAATTTTAAAATTATTTCAAGGATAAATTTATTCCAACATTTGGGAATGCAAGTACTGGGCGTAAGACAAATGTGTTCGTAGAGGTGTATTATTTAGGTGAACAAGTACTTTTATATCTTGTGCAAAATAAACGCTTTTCCTCTCTAATAATACAAAATACTGTGCGTATTTAATAGCATAAATCATTACTATTAATAAATTATAAATCTTTATAAATCTCGCAACCTCAACCAATTTTTCTGAAACTCGGAGCGGACGAATGTTCAGATGTTTGGAGCAGCCACCCAGATCGTTGGAACGACTTGGGTAAAGCTGCCTGCAGATTCAAGTACACATTGTGAGACGATGTTGTACGCGGACCTAATTCGGGTTTTCACCAAAAACCACTATTATTATAAAGAACAAGATTAGAAGTATATGGTTAAACCCATATATAGACTACTTTGACATTTCTCGGAAAGTTGGCAACACTGTATTTTAATAATATTATAATTTATGTGGGCACTAGGAGATACTTTTCTGAAAATTTGATCAAAATCGAATAAATAATGTAGCCACAATGAATTTTTAAAAAATTTTCTGATTTTTTTTCCTCGATAAGTTGACAACACTGTATTTTGTTAAAATTGCATAATTTATTTAGGCACTAGGAAAAACTTTTATAAATATTTGATTAAAATCGGTTAAATAAAATGGTCAAAATAAATTTTTAAAAATTTTACTAATTTTTTTTTCGGAAAGTTGGCAACACTGTATTTTGTTAAAATTACATAAATTATATGAATACTAGGAGAATCTTTTGTGAAAATTTGAGTAAAATCGGTTGAATAACATGGCCATAATAAAATTTTTAAAACTTTAGTAATTTTTTTCTCGGAAAGTTGGCAACACTGAATATTAATAAAATTATGTAATTAATGGGAGCATTAGGGAAATCTTTTCTGAAAATTTGATCAAAATCGGATAAATAACGTAGCCAATATGAATTTTTCAAAACTTTAGTAATTTTTTTCTCGGAAAGTTGGCATCATTGGAAAAAAACAAAACCACATGACCATCTTGGGTACTAGACAAATTTATCCTGAAAATTTCATTAAAATCGGTTGAACCGTCTAGGAGGAGTTGCGGCCACAAAATTTTGACTTACGACCGAGCGAGCGAGCGAGCTGACGACGCACACACATACACCCACATAAACTAAGTTCAGATTCGTCATCTACAGGCTATATGAAGGATTTCTATACAATTTTTTTTTTTTTTTGAAAATGTTACAGACACCGTACCAAACGCTTTACTACTTTTCCTTGCAGTCAAAGTAGTAAAAAGAGAAACAAATAATTTATTTTACCTAATTGTAAATAACTGTAATACTTCTCAATGAAATATTGATATTTGAATCAAAAACAATCTTTGAATTTGATAATTACAAATAACATCGACATAATATCTTTAATTATTTGGGGCTATTCATATCAAAACCTTTTACAGTATTTTTAATTTAAAAATCTCATTGTAAAATTAGCTGTCACATTCAACTAATATTTAAATAAATAGTCTTACAAAAAATGTTTTTATTTACGAAAAATAATAATATCAAAGTTATTTATTATTATTGCTTAATACAACAATAATAAGTCAAATATACTTTATTATCTATATATGTAAATATGTATTATACTTGTAAGTAAACTGAGCAGGTAAATATCTAATATGTAATATATGTATGTAATATATTCGCTCGTTTTATATGAATATATATACAGGGTGTTTGCAATCAAGGTATTTTATTTTTAAGGGGTGATACTACAGGTCAAAACAAGGCGATTAACGCCAAAACACCTTAGTAAAAGTTTTCTAATAAACGAGATATTCATTTTTTTTTAAGTAAAATGGTAGCATATGGTATAATTTTTATTATCCAGCTCACAAAAAAAATTATTCTTCATAATAGTTTTGGATTTGCTTGAAACGAATAAAAATGTAAAAATATTCCAGGTTTTAAATACAGGGTGACTCGGATTTGCTGATTTGTGTTTCAACTTTTAGGTAAAATACCCTTATTTAAAAAATTTGAATAATTTTATTTGAATATTATGTTTAGAATTACAATTTAAGTTTACATACAAAAATTTGTGCCGATCGTCGATTGTTAAAACACCTTAGCAAAAGTTTTCAAATAAACGAGTAATATCTCGTTCATTAGACAACTTTTACTAGGGTGTTTTAACAATCGACAATCGGCACAAATTTTTGTATGTAAGCTTTACAACTTTTACTTTTGTATGTAAGCTTAAATTGTATTTTACCTAAAAGTTGAAACACAAATCAGCAAATCCGAGTCACCCTGTATTTAAAACCTGGAATATTTTTACATTTTTATTCGTTTCAAGCAAATCCAAAACTATTATGAAGAATAATTTTTTTTGTGAGCTAGATAATAAAAATTATACCATATGCTACCATTTTACTTAAAAAAAAATGAATATCTCGTTTATTAGAAAACTTTTATTAAGGTGTTTTGGCGTTAATCGCCTTGTTTTGACCTGTAGTATCACCCCTTAAAAATAAAATACCTTGATTGCAAACACCCTGTATACAGTGTGTCCCCGGATTGAGTTCACTATAGGTGTAATCGGCAAAAAATTTAGGAATTTCAATTTCATGTTTTGGGATCCCGCCCTGCTTTATCTGAAAACAATTTTTAACATATTTTTAGTTTTCTAAAAATCAAGGCGGCCATGAAAAATGCAAAAAACTATTTTATGTTCTGGTAAAGTGCCTTTTTGGTCAATAATACGGCATAATGTTCTTAAAAAAAGTTGTTCAGAATTTGAAATTATGACTCTATGCAAAATTTCAAAAAAAATCGGCGTTAAATCGGCTTTTTGTGTTACTTAACGGAAAATCGCAGTAGTCGCAAAAGAAACATTTGATTGTTATTATCTTAGATAAAAAAAAAAACATAAAAACATAAGTTTCTAAGATTATATTTCATTAGAAAAGAAATTAAATAACAATTACTCTATTTGACTTCCTCCAATATCTGCACATTTTTCTACCTTAACTCTAAACTGGTCATATACTTTTGCTATGGTGATTGGGTTAATTTCATCTATCACATCCCTAATTTTTTTGTCTTAATAATAATGTTATCATTAAAAACAAATTTATAAACTTCTTGTTTTAAATAACCCCACAAAAAAAAAATCTAATGGGGTCAAATCCGGCGATCTCGCTGGCCAATGTCTTCCAATCCACCTTTCAGGAAAATGCTGATTCAAAAAATTTGCAAGTAATTTGCAAAATACTTAGATAAGCAATCAATTTCAAACGAAAATTTTAAGATTTTGATGTTTATCTAAGATAATAACAATCAAATGTTTCTTTTGCGACTACTGCGATTTTCCGTTAAATAACGCAAAAAGCGGATTCAATGAAAGTTATCCGATCTTTTTGAAATTTTGCATAGAGTCATAATTTCATAATCTGAACAACTTTTTTTAAGAACATTATGCCGTATTATTGACCAAAAAGACACTTTACCTGAATATAAAATAGTTTTTTACATTTTTCATGGCCGCCTTGATTTTTAGAAAACTAAAAATATGCTTAAAATTGTTATCAGACAAAGCAGGGCGGGATCTCAAAACATGAAAATGAAATTCTTAAATTTTTTACCGATTACACCTATAGTGAACTCAATCCGGGGACACACTGTATATGTAACTATATATCCTACGCGCTTGAAAATTATTTACAACTAAAGCAGTGTGCTTATATCCTGGCGAATTTAGTTATTTTTTCATAAAATTTGACGTACATATTTATGCATGATTGTTACATATGTATATCAACAACATTAATATACATTATATATATATATACATATATATATATATATACATACACACATACATACATACACAATCACGCCATGTACCCAAAAGGATGTGGCACAAACTCTTTTCATCATCCCGAAATCAGTCGCCTCCAAACATTCCTATCCAAACAAGCAACTTTCGCTTCATCCACATTCATAATTCCTCTCATACATGCTCTTTTATTCCTACTACTTGGAAACTTTTGCTCACGCAAAACACTCTCAATCATACCACTCCAACTACTCATTGGACGTCCACGCAAACGTATACCATCAAAATCATTCAAATAAACCTTTTTAACCAAACGTTCATTAGACATTCGCTCAGCATGTCCGAACCATCTTAACTGACTAACACCAACTTTTGCTACAACATTTTTTTAAATTTCATACTCATCATACACTAATCTATTTCGTACCCGATCTCTCCTATTTACACCACATACTCCACGTAAAAATTTCATTTCCACAGCAGTCATTTTCCGGTTATGCTTTTGCAACCAAACCCAACATTCACTACCATACATCAACGTAGGCACCAAAACTGCATTGTATATACTCAAACGGGCTTCTTTGGAAACATTTACATACGCAAATTCATCTGCCTGCTGTAAACGTGCACTATCAATATATACATTACATTCAGTTGTCAAGTCACCCTTCACAAAAACTAAAACTTTGCACTTATCAACATTTAACACAAGATTCATAACTTTACCAACAACATTAATTCGATCAATCATCCTTCTCAGTTGCTCTTCAGATTCAGCCAAAACAAGCACGTCATCAGCATTCGCTAAAGCAGATACAACACAATCACCTATTTGTATACCATCATTACCATATAAAGCTTTCCGAAGAAGAACATCCATATATAAATTAAATAACCAAGGTGACATTACACAGCCCTGTTTCACGCCAACATCAATACGAAACCAATCACTTAAACGACCATCAACTCGTACAGCAGCTTCACCTCCATCATACAGAGCTTGAATTGCTCCTAAAAGATTACCATTAACACCGTACTTGCAAAGCACATCCCACAAGATTTCCCGAAGAATAAGCTTTCCTTAAATCGAGAAAGCCACTGAATACTTTTTTATTTTTGTCAAGTCACTTTTCGACAATTATACGAAGAGCAAACAATTGATCCACACATCCTCTTTCTGGCAAAAAGCCACCCTGAACGTCAGTAATTTTTGAAAAAGTTAGTGCTCTAACTTTATGAATTAATATTTTGCCAAGTAATTTACCGGGAACACTTAGAAGACTAATCGCTCGAAAATTATATATATATTATATATATATTATACATATATACAGAGCCGTGCCCAGTAATTTTGGCGCCTGAAACAAATTTTCCCAAGATTTTTTTAATATTTCAGTATGAAATTTGATTTTAAATGAAAATCGTACAATTTTTATTATCCATTATAATAAATTATTTTGTTATCTACAAAGTATTCTGTTGGGAAATAATAAATAATCAAATATCTATCTTTGTTTTTCTGGAGGATGTTATAATTTAAATTTTTGATTGCCAAATTTACGTAATATAATTAAAATATTGTTAAAATGTTTTAATCCTGTCGCCTCTAGAACTCGGCGCTCTGGGGCGGTCGCCTCATCGCCTCATTTATCGGTATATATATATATATATACTGGGTGTCCCATTTTAATCCGCCACCTGCAATAACTTTAAAATCGTGCATCGGACAAAAAAATGTTTCGGATAAAAAGTAAATGGTTTCGAGGGGGACATCTGATGCAGAGACCCTTGCCCCCTCCGGACCCCCTGGGGGGCGGGAAAAGGGGGCAACTTTGAAATCTTAAATGGAACACCCTATTTTTTATTGTAGATTCTGATAAGCCATTAAAAAGTATGTAAATTTTATTTTAAGACTTTTTGTTTATCTTTGATAGATGGCGCTACAAACAGCATTTTTTTTCTCAGTTTATCAGTTTTCAATTTGAAAAAAAAGGTGTAACTAAGTACAATATTCAAGTTCTTTTCAGTTCTTTGGGAAGAGGGGGGGGGGGGAAGGGTCACTGAATCAGATATCCCCTCAAAGCCATTAACTTAAAGTTATACCGCTCTAAACCATTAACTTAAAGTTAATGGTTTCGAGGAAGATATTTGATGCAGTGACCCTTGCCCCCCCTTTTCCCAAAGAACTGAAAAAATCTTGAATATCGTACTTAGTTACACGTTTTTTTTTAAATTAAAGATTGATAAACTGAGAAAAAAAATGCTGTTTGCAGCGCCATCTATCAAAGATAAAAAAAAAGTCTTGAAATAAAATTTACTTACTTTTTAATGGCCTATCAGAATCTACAATAAAAAATAGGGTGTTCCATTTAAGATTTCAAAGTTGCCCCCCTTTCCCGCCCCTCGAGGGGTCCAGAGGGGGCAAGGGTCTCTGCATCAGATGTCCCCCTCGAAACCATTTACTTTTTATCCGTAACATTTTTTTGTCCGATGCACGATTTTAAAGTTATTGCAGGTGGCGGATTAAAATGGGACACCCAGTATATATATATATATATATATATATATATATATATATATATATATATATATATATATATATATATATATATATATATATATATATATATATATATATTATATTTCGTCGTCGTACATCTAAAACTGGATACAGCTCAAGTACGAATAATGTGACTATTCCGAACAGGTATAGATCCTTGCAAACTATACATTTATTTCTGAAGAAAAACAGTTATTTAATAAATACCAACAACATTGTAATATTCGTGTAATTTTATTTCTATTTGAAATAATTCGTTAATAGTTATTAATTATTATCTATTATAGGGTATATTTTTCATGTTAAAATCATGTATTTTATTAGAAAATTTATAAAATTCTATGACAAGATTAAAATTCGGTTTTTTATAAATATATGTATATTATTGATGTTGAAAATAGTATATTTATTTTAACTAAATATAAATCAGTAATTGTTAATAAATTCATTACGAATTATTATTTATTGGAAATGCATTAAATGAAAATGTAGTAAATATGGCATTATAGTTTTAAGTAATAAAATACTTTTATTAGTAAATTGGCATATTTACAAGCAAAGAGTTTATTGCTGTGAAACTTCGTCAAACATTCGATTGAAACATCCGCTGTTTTTGTTCCATTGTGAGTAATCGTTGCACCCATTTGCGCTTAGCTTTCTCATGTCCAAATTTTCAATCAATACAGCATTTTTTGAAATGAATACCATGTCTGCTTCTGCTAGCTCGCGCACTTTCAATCGACGGACATTCAATACCATTTTGTGGATTTTCTTCACCATTTCTGGCGTGGTCACTTCATTTGATCGACCACTGCGATATTCGTCTCGGCAGCTCGTACGATCTCGTTTAAACGCTGCCATCCAATATTTTACTGTTATAAACGAAGGAGCAGACTCCCCCATAGTAGAATCTAGCTCCGCTTTCATATTGGTTGGACTGAGAAGCCTTTCAAATGAAAGCGTTTACAAATTCACTGAGAGCTTCTACTATGAATGGCTGCCTCAAACAAATACTAAACAACGTAGCGTCGTCAAACTTCCTTCAAACTTAAACTTTATAAGGTCGGTACTTTCTACCATAGTCATTCTTTTCAAAAAACAACCTCCATCTATACGTCAGGTCGAATATATATATATATATATATATATATATGATATAATTTACGCAACCTACCAAACAACAACCAGTGCAGTTTCTTTTAAACATTTAACTATGTTGAACATGTATGTGTGCAATAAAAGACAAAAAAAGTTAGTTTTGCAGCGGCTAATAATTTGTTTTGTCTTATACGCATAATATTTCTTTTTACGTTACGGGGCCGTGCACGTGGGACAAGAACGCGTGTTATTTATGAATTCTGTATACGGCGAGCGACGCGACGTCGCTATCGTAGTTTGTCGGCGCGGCGAAGGCCAGAGGGACTGTGCATGTGCACCAAGCACCAAGGATCAAGCTTAATACCATTTGCACTAGAAACTTCTCTATCCATTTTCACGTACAATTTCTAAAATTAACGCAAATTTATCACTTACTTTACGATCAACAACACAACACATTGCCATTTTTTCTTATAATAAATTATATTCATTATTCACTGCTTTTATTTTAGTCCTTCGTAAAATGAAACTTTGTTATGGTTCATATATTATTATATTTTTTTTAATAAGTTAATCTTTTAACTTTATAATAGATATGTTGCATGTCCCTGATATGAACACCCCAAAATTCAATAACTCATAATTTCCACAGATAATGTGGATTTCTTAATTTTGGTGTTAATAAAACAACTTTTCTAGGTTTCAGTCGATTTATTTGAAATATATTTAAAAATGTTTGATATTTCAACATCGCAGATGCCATCTTCAGGAACGATTTAATTTTGCATTTATTTTTAGAAACGTACATATTATTCTGTAAAATACATAGAATGTTACAAATATCAATTTTTATTTCCAATTTATGTTTTAAAAATAAAATCAATCGTATTTAAAAAAAATTCAAATAGAATACATATTTCTGAATTTCAATATTTACAGAACTATTAATTTCTTTTAGTATAGTAAAACTTATATAACATTAGGTACGGAAACAAATTAGAATTAAAAAAAAAATAGCTAAACAAGCTAGAATAATTTATTTAAAATTGTATGACATTATCGGCCACGACAAATTTTATGAGTTTCAAAGCGATGTTTATTTTGTGTCAATTTATGAGATAAAAAATGCATTAAATATGCTAAAATATACTGACTTTAAGAATTAGACATTAGAACAAGGATTAAGTTTGTGACAAGTTGTCTTGACAGCAAATAAAAAATAACTCTTTTTTTCTAGATAGCACTGCATTATTATTTTGCCGACAACTGTGTTTTTCAAGCAATTAAAATATTTCTGTAAAATGAGAAAGAAGAAATATGTTGTATTTTTCACTCGACAGTGTTATTTTAGGTCAATACGACTTGAAAATGATAGTCAGTTCTCAAAATAGTTTGAAGAAATATTTAACGCATGAGTGCGTCATTATTTCGTAAAAAAAATACATACCTGGCCTTGAGTAGACATCGGAATCCTCTGTAAACATAAATTTATACCATATTCATCTGATTCTTGCTACAGCTTCATTTGAATAAATGGGTTTGACATAACCTTACTTTCATACTCATCGCATTTACTGTTATTCATTTTGATTTGCAAATATTGGACACTGGACGCAAACTATTTCTTCACGGTTAATTAATAATATTTTCAAACAACAATAGACTCTCGGTATCTTAGATATCAGGAATATATTATATTATTCAATTGATATAAATATATTTATAGTTTTAGTATGCTAATTGTAAGTAGACATATATAAACAGTATCACACTAATAATAAACAAGTTTTACGTAATAAAATATACTTTATATGAAAATTCTAACAATAATCAATAAAATAATACCTATAGGAAAATCTGTAACCAATAAAATTTGAAATTATTAACTTATAATTTATAACTATAGCAATAAAAAATAAAATACCTTGTGTTAATTAATTAAGTAATAACATACAAATACTGTAAAATATTTTTTTATTTTTTTATTATTTAATTTTTGGATTCGCTAACTAAGGCCATCAACCAGTATAGATGCATTTAAGTCAATAATTATTTGTTGTGAATCGCAAAATTGTAAATTATTTTATATACGTTTATATCTTTAGTGTTTATTGAAGAAAATTTTTATATAATGTTCTGCGTTTACTATTATATTTTGAACACAAAAATATTATGTTATTTGAATATTCTTACAAATTCATTATCAGAATCGCTAGTATATATATATATATATATATATATATATAGGACATGTTATTTTTGTGTAAATAATGTTTGGAAAGATTACGATTAAATTTCATGCGACATATAAAAGTGATGAATCTCCTGGACATTTCTGAATTGAACCATGTCTTCTGCGGACATTCGGGATCAATTAAACTGTAATGTGTCGGTTTATTTTGCATTTATATATTCTATATTTTTGATTCCATTATTCTGCCAAATTTTTTTTGTATTCTGTTATTTGGTCACTGATATTTAATTCTATCATTATAGGCTCACCTGAAATGATTGTTTCTTTTACAAGTAAATCAACTCTTTTATTGTAGCATATATTTTCGTATCCCTTTATTCAGATTATTTTAATGGTATTACTTTTAATTACAATTTTTTTGTATAAGATTTAATATGTCATATATAGTTTTAGAATTTTTATTAATAAATTTTTGGATATTTTAATTTTTTAATGACGGTTTTACTTATCACTGAAAATTATAAAATTTTGGTTGATTACAGTACCGTTTATAATATAATTGTAGACAAATATATATGATTATATTTAAGAAGTTTGAATTTTTCACTATAATTATTTCTTGAGTTTATAAGTGCACAATCGACACCTGAGTGATTTTTAGTGTATCGGGCGTCGGCCATAGATCTTGGATTTTTGTAAAATATTTGTTGTATTCTGTGGGCAAAAGAATATTGTTTTGAAAATAGTTATTAGGTAAAGAAAAAGAATATTAATATATAAAAATCATGGTAAGATGTGGTAGATTTGATCTGGTGTTATAATGTTGACGAGATTGGCAAAGCTGTTGACTATTGGCTGTATAGTTTTATGTGACCAATAATTTGAGGTAACAATTTGAATATTATCATTTTTAATTAACAATGAAATTCATATTTAAAATGATATCGTTAAACAAACTAATTAGTACGTATTATAAAACTAACCTTGTTGATTGTTTGATAAAATAATCAGACTAGCACTAGCTAAATACAAAGATGTAGTAACAAAAACATTTTTTTACAGTAGCTATAAATGTTAAGTAAAAAATTTATAATTATTAATATATTTATGTTAATTAATATATTATTTTTAGAAACACGACAAAAAAGTGTACTTATTTCATTTAAAAGCAAGAGGATGTAGAAATTAATAAAAACTTCTTTCTTAATAAATTTTGAAAATAATATTTGTTGAATGAATTGTTAAGATTGTAATTTTCAAAAAAAATAACAAAAAGTACGGGATTAGATTGTTTTCATTTTGGCTTGCCTTCACCGCTTCACCGTTCCAAACTGGAAACTAATAGAACGCGCCCAAGGTCAGCAAGTTGAATTTTTGCCGGCTGTTTTTGGTCACTTTAAATTATTTATTAGCAAAGATAATGGTGACCATAGCTGTAAACACCGGCACCCAGCAGCTAACGGCTAGCAACTATCAGACAATACACTCTACCAATAATTAATGATAGTGATAGTAAAAAATTTAAACTATAGAGTGGAACTTTTTCTCATTAACCAACATTGTTATTTATACTACTTACTCAGCACAATATTGCAACAAATAGCCTACCTAGTTCTAACAAGGGATTATTTACTTACGTATAGATATGACTACTAAATTTTATGGGCACGATAAAATTTTGTGTAATTATTACTGCATTTAAATGAAAAATGTGGACCAAAACTTTGGCTATTTAAAACTTTAGAAATGTGGATATATTTAAAAGCCGCAATACCAGATTTCAACACAAATAACGAAAAAGAGAAAAAATGTTTGAAAACTGATCTCACGATCAAAAAGTGAAAGTTGATACTGAATTCATTAATGTGCGGATAATACAACAGGTGACAGACAAAAAAAAAAAACTTTTTAAACAATTTAAATATTCATTTTTTGC